>CM045566.1:755830-1355830 GCA_024721245.1 Mitragyna speciosa | reverse complement strand
AATATAGGCCATTAACAAGGCATTTCATGATGTTTTAACAGTGTTTCAGGAGAGGCGAAATTGTTTAGAAATGAAGGATCCAAGTTTACCATAAAAAACCACATTTCAACTCCGTCCTTATGATATGATCTTTACTCATCTTCGAAATCAATTTGATGATTTCTTGAAAGTTGTTTTTACCCATAAGGTGTAAACTAACTCTTCCATTTTAAGCGGGGAAATAAATATATCGACTAGAAGATCGCATGTTGGTACCGGTGTTTTTCCAAAGGGGGGCAAAAATTTTCCCAGAAATAATTGCTTTTTTATTTTTTCGGTCAGTGAAAATATTATTTCGTTAAAAGAGCAGATTTATGCAATGGAAATTTCTTCTGTTACACAATTTGGTGTTATACTCATATTATATCACCTAAATAATTGACAAATGTATTCGTTTTTGGAGCTATGGTTAGTGAATTTAATATGAGTGTAACATCTAATTGTGTAACAGACCGCTTAGATAGGCAGATGTTTTCCCCGGTCCTCTCAGAATTAAATTGGGCTATCCCAGTGAACTTCTTTTGGACCTTTCCAATTTGTGACATTCGATTTTGGCCCACAATAAAAGGTGGTCCATCACATAAGTGTCGAAGTCAATAATCAATGCATATGTTCTCTAGTAGGTCTCTCAACCCACGTTATTTTCTGCTAACGGGACGTGAGTTGTCCGCTTCAGAGCCGTCCGTTCGTTTCCGGCTCGGCTTACCTCATGGCCCCACTGCCCACATAAACTGTTGGTTGCCGGTAGACCGTGGGGCCCGGATGGAGCATTATGGAGAGCACACGTGAACCCAATACTCCAATTCATACGTGGCAATCCACTATTAGCAGTTCAACCGATCGGATGAGTAGCACCCACATGGGAAAATCAAGAAACACTTGGGGAAAAGTGGACCACCCGGATCCGATTAACTCACCCAAACCACCAAAAAAATTGGAAATCTTTGTCTGTTTCCAGCATCTTCCTAGAATGTCATCCTCAGTTTTCATACGATTAAAATCGAAATTGTTTCTTTAGTAAACTGCAATAATCTTCGTACAAAAACAGAAATTAAAAAAAATTTTGTTTCCTCAAAAAAAAAAAAAAAAAAAATTGCACAAACAAGGAGGTTGACTTAACCACTTAGGAAAATCCAGTCTAGGGGATAGACCATGCATTAACTCGGGCATATTTAGTTTACTCAATGCATGATAATGGTACAAAATCTGCAATTAATTCCACGGACCAAATCAACACGTTATAATGACTTGCGAGTTCAAAGATGACAGCCTATTGCTAATTGCCACTATTGATTGATTCATGCAACCACCATGCAGCTACAATTGAGGTGAAAGATCGGCACGTCGGCACTACTTAATGTGACTAGAGAATAGAGATGTAATGCCAACTATCAGGGATATTTAGAGCAAATATTGACGTTTCATCCCACAATCATGCAGGAGTTATTTCACATGATGCATGCAGGAACAGTAAATTTGCCACATCCAATAGTATAGGAAGCTCAGTGCCAAAACCAGAAAGGCCAAATTACCCCGTCACTGTCAAAAAATTTTCTACAATGGCAGTCCTTTCTTGCTATCCTAGAAATTCCAAGCCTCTTGCAAATGCTGATTATATTGGCCCAAGGAAGGTGTAGACATCAATGATCAATTAAAAGCAAACTAGGAGCATCCATAGCGTAACCAGCCGCCCTCAAAAACAAAAACATCCATAGCGTCCTCAAGGAGGCATCAATACTGATCCAAACCTCAATGCAATACTAGGCTCCCCAAGACGGGAGACTAAATGACAAACTAGCATATTCCAAGTTCTAATCACAAGTCAAGCATAATATTGTTAGCCACAAAAATCAATTACTGGTTTGATGCACACACCCCCCCCCCCCCCCCAAACCCCTCAACCAACTATGAGATCACAGAACTTTACTTGGATCAGATTTTTTAGATGTCATTAGCACCATTTCCAGCAACAACTTTTTTAACACAAATTTTGCATCAGCGCCGAACTTTCCATATCCGTATGACAAAACAGAAAGCATGCTTATGTGCATTCAAGCAAAAAGGAAAACGCAGTTTAGCTCTTAATTAGTCAGTTTTCAGCTCGTGCAGATAGATACTCGGACTTGACTTCCCAACATATCCTCTGCTTTCTGCACCTGCTCTAGGGGTATGGTACTAGCCTAGAATGAGCTAAGAGACAAGTGTCATCACCAGCAGAGGATACTATATGAGAATATTTTGTTGCTAAAACTTTTATCGCTAAAGATCATTTCCCAGGCAGAAGAAAAACATTTATTTCTTAATAAACAAAGGTTCTAAGTCTCAGCCTCAGGCTTGCTGTGGGCATACCACTGCCAGGAAAAAAGTTTAGAAGTTTGTTGATTACAGCGACAAAGCGAAAGCCTCTCTCTCTCTCTCTCTCTCTCTCTCTCTCTCTCTCTCTCTTCAAGAAATTTGATGATCGAAGCAAAGGAAAAGGATATATTCACAACAAAAGGAAAAGCATATTTAGTAACAAATATTTTTTTTCCCAAGTTCAACAGTGGCATCCATTAGAAAAAAGAGCAAGGAAGAAGAAACAATCCTCGTGTGACTCTACTAATGGCAATGAACCCATGAAAACATAGATATTCTCTCTCTCATATTCTCTTCGGAAAAAATTTGATACAATGTAACAGAGAAAGAAATTGTTTCTACTCAAAATCATTTTTGGCTCACAAAGGTACAAAGTAACCTCAATGGATCATCTGAAGCTTTCTGGATTGAGGAATTGTAGCACCTACACATTTCCTTTTCTTTTTCTCCCTTGTTGAGGCTGGAAGGGACACAGGAAACTATAAATAGTGTAGCTTTTGTAGTGGGATAAGAGCACATACTACCAATCCTTCTCAGACATTGTAAATGAACTCTGCCTCAACACTTGAAAAATAAATAAAGCTTTTAGAAGATTTATGGATATCACAAATACATCATACCACAATAGCGTTGATCTGAAAGGAGGCACACAAAGGAGATGCTTTCATATGGTGATCTTTTCTGTCCCTGCTGTTCCTCTATAAGATAATATGCCAGCTGTACAACCACGTTAGAGATCAAGAGTTAACAAGACATGTTGTCTCTTAACATAACATCTTCAAATCAAACAATTTGGACGTAAGGTGTCAGTAATAAGCTGATAGACACAGATTTTACAATCAAAATACACTGTCAAGGGGGGAAATATACAAGAGTGTTTTGATATTAGGGAATGCAAGATATTGTTAAATCTCATTTTGAAAAAGTACAGGAAGTTCATATATTATTAACCAGAAATGTTTTTGAACTTCTCCATCAGCTAATTGAAATAAAAACACATAATGAAGCATTAAAATGGATTCAGAAATCTCCAAGATGACAATGTTAATCTCTCTGCTAAGGTTTATCAGCACTGCTTAACATTCATCAACAAATAAAATGCCCTAGTATAGCATCCTGAAGTTAAAGGTGGAATCACGTAGAAAATATATAGAATACTGAAAATTTAATTCCCGTACTTCTAACTATCCATATCATAGTACATATTATACGGAAGCCTTGAAGCTAAATTAACAAGTCTGATTATTAAGCTGTCCAGTACACTGGCAACAACAGAATTATGGGCCAAGGTGTAGCTAAGACAATATTACATTTAAAATCAACCACTTGACAGACACAACAATTTTCAGTATCAAATTAACAAATGAAATTTCAAGAAGACTTTTCATCTAATAAAAAATAGGAAGGGCAAATTGAAAAAGAGAATTTTGGGTTTTTATTTGACATCAATGCAACAGGCAGGGTTTCAGATAATCTCTGTTGCTTAGCTACTTATCCTTCCTGGGTGTATCAATTTTGACCATATGATTTCAGTTCATGGTTCATTACAATGAGGAACACAAGAAAACTTAGCAAAAGATAGTTCGATGTGGGTACCTGAAGCTCACCTGGATGTCCACAACATGGTGCAATTTGATATCAAACTGAAAGTATAATGCCTGTAACAGTATAGATGTTAAAGATAAGGAACAACAACAGGTTAATTGGTATGCCAAAGCAAACTGGGAATTATCAAGTTCAAAAAAAGAACCTCACTATCCGGTTTGCACCCATGAATAACTTTCTTGATGTAAGTAGACTCAAGGGCAAGTTCCCACCCTGAACAGCATCAACCAAATAAATGGCATCAGGAAAAGCAAGCAGGCTGTTGAGATGAGGAGATACATTTAAAAATAAAAAAATAAAAAAAAACACCGTGACATGACAGAAAGTTTGCATCTTAACCTACAACTTGGGAATGTATGGAAACCTTTACACAATGGTAGGTTAGATCTCAACGCTATTGGACGACTACAATCAGAATTATTGGAAGGGGGGGTCGCAGGTACAAGTATTTTAGCATGTTAAATGGAGGGAGGAATTTTTTTTTTTTTTTGTTTGGGGGGGGGGGGGGGGGGGGGGGAGGTTTGGAGGCTGAACATGGCAACTGAAGTTCAATAATAACTTGTGTAACAAGAACCTTGAAATTGGGAAATATTCTTGTTTAAAAGAATCACACATAATAAAATAGCAGTTCCTAAACTTCTAGTCAAAGATAAAAACTTCCTTCAAGTTGCACCGCAGCTGTGTCTAACAGTAGCTATCCCTCCTAATACATACTATTATTTCAAGACTGTGATATCATTTCTAGTATAAAAGACAAGTTTTTTCCAACTGCACATTGATTTTCTGCCCCAAGTCAATAACGCCCAAGCAATAAGTTAGCTAGCAACCTTTGAAACCACTTTGGATGAGTGATATTTCTATGGCTTTTGTTCAGCCAAATTCTTGAGCCTCAATTTTTAACAGGATATTGAAAGCAAAACCCTGGATAAAAAACCAGAACCAACTTTGCTAGTGAGCTCTGAGAATCTAAAGGCTCACTCAACAGAAACAAATATGACTGGCAAAGCTAAATGCTGACAAAATTTAAACAGCCCACGAAGAATTTCAGAGTTAAAACTAAATCATCAGCTGTAATAAGCTATAAATAAATCGCAAAAATGAAGAAAAAGATTCCCACATGGGTCACAAGGAAAAAGGATATATGCCAGAAGAGGACCTGAAATAAAATCCAAAAAAAGAAAAAGAACAAATCAAACGGTAGTAAAATAAAAGCTTGTGAAGCATACCTTTTTAGTAGTAGATTTTTTAACCCCATTTTCTCATGGTTCTTCTAACATTCGTTGGTTTAAGCTACCGGCCAGGAGAAGAAACCTGTGAGCTTACAATCTGACAGGCTCCGGATAACTAAGCCTCGGCTAAATTCTTTAAATATGCTGGGGAATAAAACAGTCAAGCAATTAGGAAATTGTGATTGTGTACATGTAGCAATGCGCAATAATTGCTTTTACACTACACCATTTGAAAGGTTTTTTTTTTTTAGTGAGTATCCCACAATTAATATCCACTTATCATCTCACGTACGCACTAAGAAATCATTGTACATTATTTGCATTTAGTCACTTTCTTGATTTAATGTCACTTTTATTAAAAATTTAATGTATGATATCACAATTAATGACGTTATAAAAACTCTTATTTAAATGCACTTAGTCACTTTCTTGATTTAATTTCACTATTATTAAAATTTTAATATATAATATCCTAATTAACGAGAAAAACTCCCATTTAAATGCCAGCCGAAAAAGTTACTAACAAAAGTGTTGATCAAATGCCATATTCGCTTAAGGATGGACTTGAAAAGCCTGGCAAAAGAATTACAGTAAAATGGGCTTTTGCAGACCCATAAAGCTATATATAATCTTGGATCAAATGCAAGATTTGCTGCTATTATGCATTTTATTTAAATGTGATAAGCCGAGCAGAGAAATTGCAAAAATGGGCTGATCGAACCAAAAAATTGCAAAAATTAAAAAAAAAAGGCCTTTAGCTCGTTCTCGTAATGCGCTTGTGTGAGAACAGCCTTATGTCACGTTTAGGAGCGACGAAGAATTTTTGCGTGTAATGTTTAAGAATCGCATCCAGCCAACTGCGAGAATTGTACTCTTTGAAGTGTAAAAATGCTTCACAATTAGACCCTCCCTCTGTGAAACCAAACAAAAGCTTACACTTCAAAATCAATTCTTTCTAATAAAAAACTGACTTTTGAAAATCAATATGAAATAAAAATACAACGTGACATTCCCAAAAAAAAAATCCCATGATGATGTGGTTATAGTGGAGAGAGCATTAACAATTGTTTCGGCTACTGTTGCTGCATGAAACAATGCTCGACCGGAGAGAGAGAGAGAGAGAGAGAGAGAGAGAGAGACTAACTAATAATAAGTCTAAGTCAATGATCAATACCGTTTTGGTTCTAGATGGCTTAACGACGCAGCTTTTCCCTAAATCCCGCTGGTCCTGCACTCCCCACCCTTTTTTGGCTATTTTTATTCTGTCTCACATCTTTTTTTTTTTTCTATGTTGTTGATGATGTGATCTTTGTAGATTCTAAGGCCACACTTTCTCTTGCTGATTCTATCTATCTTTCTTGCCCACCTGTTTACCTCTTTGCCCCCTCTACTTTTTCTCTTTACCTCACGATATTTTGTGATTGAATGCATGTGCTAGTAACATTTTCATGTGCATTGCCTTCATTGATTGTGGTCTGGTTTTCATTTGTTAGTAAAAGATTTAGTTTAGACTTTACTAGGTGTCCTCACTTTCAGACTCTGCTTCAGCATTTCTATTGATCTTAACACATTTTCACGTGTTTTTTGCTCTGCCTCTCACTTCTTTGGTGGCAAGATTTCTAATTGATCTTCCTAGTGGAGTTGTAAATTTATCATGGATTCTTGTTGCAAGCTTTGATATTTCATTCGATATTCGATTGCCTTGGTTTTTAAAGAGTACTATTTCATGTGTTCATTCTTGATACTTCTGATTTTTTTTATCAAAGTAAGTGTTCTTTTGAGGTGGGTTGATCAGTGCATTGCATTCTTGAAATTTCGTTAAATTCAGACTTTTTAAGCAGGGAACTTTCAATGAAGATGAGATCATGTCTGAATTTGATAGATGTGTGTGTCGAAGACTAGAAAATGAAGAGGAAATGAGAGCTGGAAAAGATGAAAAGAAGCAGATGGATCCTCTGTTTCCAAGGGTACATATTAATGATGCTGAGAGACGAGGGCCAAGAGCACCCCCAAGAAACAAAATGGCTTTGTGTGAACAAGTTAATACACCCTCTCAAAGGCTTTCCTCTGGATCAATGTCAATGCGGTCCCTTCCATCCAGCAATAGCACTGACTTGGTACCCTCTGCCCCACTGAGTCATGTGAGTTAGGACTTTAAAACTGACAATTTTCTCTCTTGAGCTTGGATTTCCCTTGTGAATTGACTGTTTAATTTCGATCTTTAAGATGACATATAAATATCTATGTCATGCTTCAAGGCCAATGCTGGAGATTTGAGTTATGCCTGTGCTATTTAAATTGGAATTCTTATATTCCAATAAAATACCAATTACATCTATAGAGGAAAATAGTTCTACTCTAGTGCTATCTTATTGATTTCTTTATGTATGATGTAATCTGTCTCTTTCCTCAATGTATTTGTGGTAGCTTCCGTTTTCGGACTTGGGACTTGTGTGTAAAGTAGATCATATCATCAGCTGCAATTTGATATGTGCAGTGTGTTTAGAAGAAAGATCAGTGAAGCTTTTGTTTGTGATCTTTATAAAAACTGGTATCAGAATGGCCCTGTGATGCTATTCCCAATTGTGCATGATTCTGCTTGAGCACTGTGAGTTTTGCTCTTTCTTAAGCAATTTGTAGATGGTTATTTAAGTAATATGGTTATTTGCAGTTGTGCATTATCATATCTGATTGAGCACTGTAAGTTTGCTCTCTTAAGCCTAGTCCATGAATGCATTGTTAAAGTAATATGCCATTTAATACTATCTCCAAGTCTCCTATTAACAGTCTGCTGAAGGGAAATAAAATGGTTTTGTGTCCTAGAAATATCTATGATAACCAAGCATTTCATATGAAGACAACCTAATTGTATTCATTCACACACTATTTTAAATCTTCACTTTGTTTTTGCTACTAATCAGACAAATTTTTGTGAAAGCACACTACTAGATGAGTTTTAAAATGTTTTACCTTCAAATGTTTATGGTGGGAATAGCTTGTGAAATATGATGAAAACTTCCTCACAGTATTCTTCACCTGTCATAGGCTCATTGTCACAAACAGAACGGATTTTCATTGTTCAACAGCTCACCAGAGTCTTCTTATATGGCCGAGAGAGTTCATTCTAATTCTTCTGTAGGGATGAATTTGAATGATAGATATCCTGAATTTCAGATATTCAAGCCTGGCAATGACCAAGCATTTAGCACTAAAACGTCTTTGAACATGACATCTGAGTTTCAATTGTTTAAGCCATTCGGCTTCTGCAACTCTATGAACTCATCTGCTAAGAAGCCTGGGACTAAGAATGAACCTAGAATCCCACATTTCAGTCAAAGAGAGAAAATTCAAAATTGTGGCAGTGTTGAACATAAGATGAAGAAAGAAAATGCCACTTCCTCAAGTTTGAGCTTTTCAAAACAGTATCAAACTGCTTTGAAAAGACAAAAGAAGGAGATAGGAAGAAATGATGACAAGACAAGGGAGCATCCAAGGAATCAAGCTGAAGATAACTCCAAAGTTTCTGAGATGACTGATGACAATTCTGAAACACTTCATTCTCATCCATCAGCTGGGGAGACGGTTTTAGCAGGAGCAGCTCCGACTCCAAGTGCTCTAGCCTTATATATTTCTTGTGACTCTGGTAATAGAGCACTTGTACCCATAAATCATTCAAGTAGTAGCAGTGTGGTCAATGATTTAAACACGGTATATGATAAAGGTGCACAAGTTGTTCAAGAGAGCAGAAGATTTCCAGTAGAAACTGCAATAGACAATAATATATCAAGGGATCCTGAAAGACTCTTGAGGAAGAGAAGTTTTGCCATAATGGAATCACCAACTTCCTCTGGTCCAATAACAGGAGAAAATAACAGAAGTTCAAATAGGATTGAGTCGGTCAGTGACTATAGTAACGGTAATGATTGTGCATCTTCACGTGCAGGAAATATTAAAAAAAATATTGCCATCTCAGACAACTCAGTGGTGGATTCTAAATCAGGTTTGGACATATCTCCTGATGATGTGGTAGGAATGATAGGTCCAAAGTCCTTCTGGAGCGTAAGAAGAACTATTACTCAGTAAGTAGTATTCAACTTTGTGTTAATATTAGCTACTGCTTACGAACATCAAATTCAGGAATTTTGTCATTTTAGGGGAAGCAAAGCCTTGTCTGCATGGGTCTGGATGCCTTGATGCTTTGTTTATTTCATAAGATTCATCAAATATGCTTCTGCTTTCATGAATTCATCTTTAAGTTTGTGCTGTAAGATTATTTTATGTAGAAGTTGAAAGTTGTGATGATCAATATGTGGATCCTTGTCTCTAGCAGCAGTTCGAAAGTTGTGATGATCAATATGTGGATCCTTGTCTCTAGCCGCAGGCATAATTTGTTCTATTGTTTCCCTATACCTCTTAACTCAGCCAGTCTTTATTTCTATCATAAAAAAGAGTGAAGAACTCTCCTTATTTTCTGATCTTTTTCAGGGAAATATTTCTCCTGGGAAACCATATGTTGTGTGTATATATAATTCCCTCATCGTTGGCTTTATATTTCTTTGCATTAGAGGGCATCATTGTTAGTTATATGATTTTTTTTTCTTTAATCATCTAATTTTGTGCTTCTGTTTTTCCATTTCCCTTGCTCAGTTCATTTAAATACATTAGATGATCTTTCTTCTTTTCCAATTCAACCCTAATTTAACTCTCTGTTTGGATATTTCAGTCAACAAAGGATCTTTGCAGTGCAAATATTCGAGTTACATAGACTAATAAAGGTGAGCTGGCATTTACTAGTTTGCTGAGATGGGGTGGTATGTTAGCGAATATGCTATTTTAAAATCTAATTTCTGTGATCTTGAAAATTTAAGTCTTTCTTGCGATCTTTAGAATTTAATTTGTGAGAAAGAATTAATAAGTAGGTAGTCTCATTACAGGTACAAAGATTGATAGCTGAAGCACCGGAAATTTTGTTTGAAGACAATGAACTCTTCAACAAATCTTCTGTTATTATTCCTTTAGAAAAGAAATTTCAATCCAAAACCTCTCTAGATTATGTAGCAGATGATGCGCACAGAAAGCTGTCTATTCCTACCTATGATTCTGAGAAAGGATATTTTACTCCAACGTCTGCTCTCAAGCCATTTCCAGGATCACTAACGCCAACATCTTGTGCCCTTGGTGATAGTATTGGACCTTGGTGCTTCCACACATCTTTAGGAAACCAGTGGCTGGTTCCCGTGAGATCACCTTCTGAAGGACTTATATACAAGCCCTACATGGGACCTTTTCCACCTATTGCTAGCTGCATTACACCAGTTTATGGAGATTGTGGCACTATGAGCTTATCTATAAACGATGGAGACATTGTGAATGCAACTTATGGCATTCCAACTTCAAACCACCAGGGTATTGATGTTTATTCTTGCCCTGCTGCACTTCATCGCCCTTACCTTCAAACATATGCCCTGCCTATGATGAACGCATCCAATTTGAGCTCAGCTGTCAAGCAGACAAAACCTTTAGCCACAGGCCGCTCCAGTGGACAGGATAATACTTGCTTATCAACTTGTGAAATCAATTACACTTCTCCACATCGAATTTCCCGTGATGTTACAAGCCAGAAAAGTGGGATCATGACTGATTCTAGCAGAACAATGGCAGTTTCAAAGGGCAGAGATTTTCAAGGCATTACTGATAGTACACCTGAAGAGAGAATGCAAGGAGATGCACTCTCTCTTTTTCCTACCACACCAACTGTTCAGATGTTACCACATCCTGTCCAGAATCACAATACCGAACAACAAATACAAGTGATCAAAGTTGTACCTCATAATCCCCAGTCTGCATATGAATCGGTCACTCGGATTTTCCAATCCATACAGGAAGAAAGAAAACAATACGGGTAGTTTTTAATTCATATCACCTTGCCGAATATTAATTTATTAAACCACCTTGTTAGAGCAATATTTGCTTGTATACTCTTTTTGTCTTCTTTTGTTTGTCTAGGATTATATCACTCACTACCTAGAAGATGTAAATTGATTTTTGTTTATTAACCTTCGAGGTCCTATATTAATTACCGTACAGATACAATTACGTAAGAACCAGTTATTTTATCATTTCTTGCTTCCTTTTATTGCTACAAGTTCTAAAAAGTTCTTGTGGTCTAGCTTGCTTTTAATTTAGTCATGCTGATTCCCAACTGATTTAGACTTGGGAATAATGTATGTGCTTTGCATGAATTTACCGTGAGTGGTAACATACCAAAATGGTAAAACTTATATATGGCTGCTGGTTGTATAGACCACCACTTTACTAATTTGCAAACAAGGAATAAAATTATTACAAGTTTTCTTGAAGTTCATATTATTCAAGTATTTAAGCTAAGAATTGATTTAGTCAATATTATGAAAAGGTTAAATTAGATCATTAATTTGTAATCTTTTCTTTTTAATTCAAACATCCCCGTAACCGTTGATTCAAATTGGAAGGGCAATAAGGTAATTAAAAAGCTAAGACATACGCAAGCTAGCACAAACATGAACCACCACAACTTTTATAGTAGTAAAGCTGCACCAGCTTTCATGGTTAAGAAATCAATCACGCTTCTATATCTACCTTTCGCAACTACATATCAATAGTTATAAATCAATGGATTACATGGAAGCACATGCCTAGGACCAGTGATAATACTCAAATCTATAGCTGATGACAGTGCTTCCAGAACTAGAGAAATATTGTAATTCTTCTCTTGATAGTAAATGGATATGACGACTTGATAAACCTCCTGTTTCGCTCCTCAAAAGCAACTAGCCTACTTGGCAAAGACACCAAGTATTCTTCAAAAAATGGAATCTCTAGAGATTATACCGCAAGGCAAGCTCAAACCTCAAAAAGAAGAGCACCAAGAGATGATGAAAGAACTAGCTCCAAATATAGCAGTGGACCTATGTAATTACCAGGTGATTAACCAAGCTCCAGCAAGCAAACACATTCAACATGAGGAGTGTGAGGGAACATGTCCACTGGCTGTATGCTCCTTAATCTGTAACAACCTCTTATATTCTGATCTGACTGCATAGCAAGATCGAGAAGGGCATCAAATGACTGAAACTGTTTCAATAACTTCAAAAGGTGAGTATCACTTACCACACCATGACACAGATAATCGAGGTCACGAGCACATGTGGCAGGATTGCACGACACATAAATGATTCGTTTTGCCTTCAGCTTGAGCAGAAATTTAATCAATTTAATGTGCATGCCTGGACGATTGGGGTCTGCAAGTTTTATGCAACCCAAGAAATATGAGAAGTACTCTGGCTAGCTTTCTCATTGAAGTTAGGATTAAATAACGAAATTTCTATCTTTCCAGGAGAATCTCAGGAGTGAGAAGGATAGTTAGCATGTGGCAGATCTAGTGTCATGTTCAGACAAGGGGCTCCAATGAAATACATAAATGCAGAGTTCAAAAAGTACTAATAAGCACAGAGTAGAATAACATAAAAGTACCAGCTTCTTCAGTGACAAGCTAACTAAAATACCAGCAAATTCTAATTTGAGATGTTCAAACATAACAACTACAGAAAACTTCATTACTACGTGTTGATTCAGATTGCTCTTTAGTCATTCCTGATTATTTAAATATTGCTCACCATGTGATTGTGTGCATGCGCCGTTAAACATCAAGGTCTTAATCACTGAAAAAATTGAAAGCAGAAATAAAAAGGAAGTAAACTTAAAAGAAAGAAGAGAGGTACATGAAAGGTAATTTATAGGAAGTCAGCTTCCGACACTATACGCATCAAGCTTATAAAACTATAGGCAGTCAGCTTCCTTCACCATAATTATCAACCTTACAACACCTCCTAATTTTACTCACTTCTTTTTACCAATTAGTTTAAACTCACGCCCGTCCATTTTTTCCCCCAACAACAGGACCAATAAGAATTTTCAGTGCACTATTATTACCTTCTAAAGCATAGATAGGTAGGAAGTGAAATATGCATGCAATGAGAAATTACCTGTAATGACAATGTCAGGCTTGGGAAAATCATTTCCAAAATTCTCATCAATTTTATTAAGATCACCTTCAATAAATGTTGCATTATGTATGCCATTAAGTTTGGCATTCCGACGTGCATCTGAGATGGCCTGAGGGACTACTTCATAACCATAAACACACCTTACCCTGACCAAAATGAAATAAAAAACTGTAATGTGAACAGTCAAATTGAAAACATTACAGTTAGCTCCACAAGGACAAAGGATGTTAACCTTTTTGCAAGCGTAAGTCCAATGGTTCCCGTCCCACAGAAAAGGTCAAGAACAATTTCTGAGCCATCTCCTCTGAGAGAGGCGCAATCCTCTATTAATTTGTATAATACTTCTGCCTGAAATATTTACTTTTTTGCATTTGAAATCATACACATTGACAGGAACAAAGGAAAATGATATTGGGTTGCAGAAATAAGAACTTGTATTAATTTCTCTTTTGGATACCTGGTGCGTATTCGTCTGAAAGAAAGAGTTCGCAGAAATTTGAAATACAAGTCCTCTGAGAACTTCCATGATAGTAGATTTGCCATACAGAGTGTATTCCTCCTCCCCCATGGATGTGTTACCAACTGAAGTATTTACATTGTTCACAATGCTTACCTATCGTTCAGCAACAGAAGAAGATTAAGATGAATGCAATTAAAAAATGCAAAGGATCCTACATCTATTAGGTACACGCAGAGAAATTCACTCGACAAAATGTGCAAATGTGCTTGCAATTTGTTAACCTGTAGCACATCTAAACTGCAAAAACGAGGATCTGACGATGCAAAATAGTTTCAAACAGGGAAAAAAATTATGCCAATGATCACCAAAATATCATCTTGAATGTTGCAATATGTTCATCTCCAATAAAACAAACAAATAATTCATTCATAATCAACTTCTACCACATCTTGTTTAAGTGGTTAATTTGGAAAATTCTCAACAATACTAAGTGAGAAGGCAACATTTGAATCTTTTGAACTAACCACTTCAGATATAGTTGCAATTTTCTCAACAACTGGGTTCAACAACTCTGGCTTGTAGGAAGACGTCACAAAATTGACCATCAACTCAGGAAGACCACTTTCAATGTTCCTGAAGCAAAAAGACTAAACAGCTAAGGCTTTTAAACATCGCTATTTAAATTGGCACCAGATACAAAGAAAAGTCAATATAAAGCTTCATTGCACACTTACAACAAGTTAGAAAAGGCAGTCATATACAATTTGAAACATTTACAAGTTGCACGTTGAGGTTCTGGTTTCAGAATTCATGCACAAGGAGGAGTAGAAAAAACACTGAATTTTTTCCTTCAATATTGAAGATTAAATAACAATATAATATTTTGTTCCGTTGCAAGCATGTTGATGTCTGTGTGTTTCAACAGTCAATTAAGCAAAACTAAAAAATGATGTTTATTTTTAGACTCAGCTGCAGGAGACTTCTCCAGTATATCACAAGATAAGATCAAACAGTATTATTTATTTTAAGAAGCCAATATACAATAAATACTCAAGCCTTGACACCTTATTAATGTGAAAACATGACAGCTCTGGTTCCAATTCCTCATTCCTGGATTCTAACCTTGACAAATACATATTATTTTCTTATGATCAATAATGAAAATTTTCTTTCAATATGCTTAGGCACATTTTTCCAAATTCTAAATGCAATACAAACTCCTACTTGCAGTATGACTCCTAAATTCAGATGCCTTTGCAAATTTTTACAAGTCTCCAACATGCAAGCAGAAAAACACAACACCCAAACCAGGTCAAAGGGTAACAAAGAAGTCATACTTCACGCAACAGAATGGCAGAAGTCAGAGTACCTTCCAGTTCTCAACATTAGATGCTTCAGAAAGCCAGTATGAGAGTGGACATCATAAGGCGAAAGGTCCAACCGTGGATCCCTCCAAATATTGTGCACGGCTGCAAGAACCTATAATCAGAAATACAATTTAACCAGAAACAAAAAGGCAAATCCAGGTATACAGGGTACAGGCACAATTGACTATACAGATTTAAAAAGAAAATTAGATGTCAATCATCCTTCCATCGTTATGTACAATCCAGAGAAGAAGAATGTTAACATCTTCTACATAAATCTGAATATAAAAACATATGGCTGCAGAGTTGTCCACAATATCCATCACATGGACATGTCTTTACCTATTCTTGTACCTCCAATAAATTTGTTTAGTCAAAAAGTTTCATATCTCCATTATCAGTTTCTTTTATTTGGTTCATTTCTGAAAAATTAAAAGCTAAGCCAACCCATTCATTGTATGTTCCAATACTGGAGGTACAAGTCCTAAACACCAATCCAATGCCTATAATTACCGAACAAAAGGAAAAGAAATAATAATCACACCTCTTAAAGATGATGTAGAATCAGCTTAATAAGTCAAACGTGTAGCATATAAAGTACAAACCCATAATACAACCTTCACAAGAATAACAGGATATCCAGGCAATGAATGTTAGTAGGCATTTTCTTTTTCAGATAGATAAACTAATCAATAGTGTAAGAGAAAAAATGAAAGTAAACAACCTACCTTGTTTGCTGGTTCACTTTGCAATAAGCACTTCTGCACATTTAATATCTTATCAAAAAAGCCAGGAGCATGAAGCCCCAAAGCATAGCCACTGGAGTCATCATATCCTTCTTCGAGCAAATTTGGAGGTAGCCAAGGTTTTGGCCCAAAGGAGAACTCCATCTGCAACCACAGCAAGAATGGAAAAATGAAAATCCTTCAAACGATCATTTCATCAATATCCTTTCAGGACTAGCAACAAACATGCAGACTTTTGTCAAGTTCATTAATATTGGAACTGAGATAAGATAGTTGCACGGAAAGAAAGAAAGTAAAGTTGAATTACATATTTTTCATTAGCTTTGGGACCAGAATATCCATTTTTTTCTAAATTAAGAAGTCAACATACATAAAGAAAAGATCCATACAATTGTCAGAAATGCAACAACTGCTAAAATGCGCGCAAACTACTTTTTTAAAAGTTTATACATACAATCAGTGTTCCTAATAAAGACAAATAAGCTTCAATACAATTTCCTGGAAAAAATAGAATGTCAATTCATCATTTAGCAGCCAATAATGTACCATCAAATTTATATGTTCAATGTATGTCCTTGTTTAGACAGACAAGAAATACAATTTGTTTTCTAGTTATATCAATGCAGATTAAAGTGAGATTAATGTACACATGTTGAGATTTTACTTGTGCAACAATATTAATGATCATCAGCAACTAAAACTTCACAAAACTATGTTGATGTGAAAATTTTCAATGACATAAAGAGAAATCAAAACTTGATATGATGAAACTAAAAGCCAATAACTGTTTAATCACAGTGATTCCATCACACACCTTATTCCTATAATGAAATTGGATATCACACGGTACAATTGACTTCATCATGCTGTTAAATTCAGGGTCTTTATCAGAAAACTTGCCAACGTGTACCACCAATTCACGAACTTGATTTTCCTTTGCCCTAATCTGTGCTTCATATAACAAATTCTGAGTTTTACAACCTCCACAGTATGAAGCATATTCACATGGAGCTTCCACATAGTTCAAGTGAGGGGTTATTGTCTTCACTTTAGTCACCTAAACTCCTTAAAAATAGACATCAAATCATTAATTGCCCGATGACTCCATCAACTCTCAATTGTCAACAGAAATAAACAAATAAAAGAGACAAAAAGAATGTTTATAACACGCACGCACGCACAAAATGATTACTTGCTATGCCAGCAATTAGAAGAAACTAAAATATTTACATTGTCTTCTACAATTACTATTTCAATAATTCCACGCACTCAAAAGAAAAAAAAAAAAAACGAATTGCTTGCCCAAAGAAGAATATAACAAATACCTTATTTTCAATTTCACTAATTAATTCAGAATTTCATACTTAAATTCATAGCCAATTTTAAGCACATAAATGAATATCCGTTTCTCCCATTTTCCTATTCCAATTGCCAAAAGCCAAAATTACTTCCTTTACTAAAGAAAAACCCAGAAAATTTAAACATGTAAACAAAAGACTGAAACTTTCACAAAAGAAAAAAAAAACCTTTAATTTATTAAATTAAAATGAAAGAACCTCAGCATAACTATTCTTTTTTCGAGTAACACGACCAATAAATCGTTCACCGGGTAGTGCGCGATCACACATCACAACGAAACCGGTGTCGGCAACCCTGCACACGCCTTTTCCTTTAAAAGCTAGGGTTTCGCAAACCAGCTCCAATGTCTGCCCTCTCTTAGGAAAATAAGATACCTTATTATCATTTTTCTTATCGTTCACATTATTTTTCCTACCAGAACTAGATTTTGTAACTGTTTTTCCGGCAGAGGAGTCAATTATACTTTTCAATTGAATGCTATCGGAGTCTTCCGTCGAAGAAAGTGAGGAAGAGGGAAGTGAAGCAATAATAGAGAGAGAGGACGACCGAAAATGAAGTATTTTTGTGCGGTGGAAGTTTTGAAGCAATGGATGGTAGTTTACGCGTCGGAGTCCGCCGATAGAAGGCGGCGCGGCCATTCTGTTGGAACTGCAGCGGCCGGGACTGGGGAGGAAAAAAAACGGCGGCAAAGTACGACAGAATTGAAGATTTAAGGATGTTAAGGATATTTTCTCAAAAAAAAAAAAAGGATGTTAAGGATAAAGGGTAGTTTGGGGATTTCAATTCGTTCCAATGGTAATATTGTAATTAAGAGTTCCTTTTTAATTGAATTTTTTTTTTGATAAATTAATACTCATGACACGATTTTTTAGCAAAACTTTTCTTGTTCTGTTCTCTTCTTGTTTTATTAAAATTATTCTCAAGTTCTCTCTCTCTCTTTTTTTTTTTTTTTTTTTTTTGGGGACAAAGTATTTTTTTTCGTACTTTAGGAGTGGGGAATGAGGTCAAATTAGCGAGCACCATGTACTATAATTTTGTCATCGGTAAAATATTCATTTTAAGAAAGTTAGTGAGAAGAATATAGCCTAAAAAAAAAAAAGAAAAGAAAAAGAAGAAGGAAAGTATTTGATTCTTTGACTAACAAACTAAAGAGAACAATTAGGTCGATCTAGGTTCACCATAGCTGGATCGCTTTGTGTCCCTAAATATTTAATAACCTAATACAAGAACTCCCTTCGATAAAAAAAGAAAACCTAATACAAGACCTTGTAGCAATATATTCCATTATACATATAATTAATGTTCTTTACTACTTGAAGTTGTACCTGAGATTCTGACTAATTAATAAATTACATGATTTATAAATTTATTTTTCTGCTTAACAATTAGAACGCTGGGTCTTATGCAAGTAGACAACTTATACATATTAAAGGTCTAAAAGTAATGTTCAAGTGTGATTATTAATTTATAAACTCGTCATACATAAATCTAAACATTTTACTCATACAACTTGTTAGTTATAGGATAAGGCCCTAATTAGTAAATTGTTCGAACATGGTATTTTTTCATTTAGTAATCGTATAAACATAGCATTTGAAAATATTTCAACTCTAAAATTTATACTTATAAAAAATTCATGTAAAATCGACATTTATTGCACCTGAATACTACAAATATATTCATTCTTTTAGAGTCTTACTAATATAAATACATACTGAGATAGACTAATTTTATTCATCCATGCTCAAAGCTCCAATGCTTTAGCAAATTGTTTAGAATGGATAGGGTCTACGAGCACCTTACTAGTTTACATCTCTACCACTGGGCCTACGAGTGGAGGTTCGTAGATCTGGTCAAAGATAGAATATCCTTTCCTCATTTTTTTTTTTTGTTAGAAAATAAAACGCCTTTTCCTTAGCGTGTGCTATTTTGAAAGGATTGCAGTGGTAGCTAGCAGAATTTGCATGATTTTTTGGCCCAGTTACCTTAAAATCTTATTGCATTTTGTTGAGCCTTATTAGATTTTATTTTTTAAGAAAAAGGAAGAATAATAATTATTGTGTTAATAAAATGATCCCATTTACAAAAATCCTTGCATCAAAATAGATCCCATAAATAAAAGTGTTTAATTATAGTTCTTCATCACGAATGCAAATAACAATTACTCATACATTCAAGTAAATACTTTTTATTTTTTGGGAAAAAATTAATGTCAAAAAATAATATTCCAAGTGTTCAAACAAAACAAACAACTCGTTCCGCTCCTAAAAGAATGTCAAAAGTAAATGATAGTGAGGGATACCAATAGGAGTACTACAGTTTCACTGTCTTTCACTTCAAATACTCTTGCTTGATTGATTTATACGAGGTACGCAGAGCATTTGGTAAAGGTTCCATCTTTCAGAGAGAGATCCTTATTTAAACAGTATTCTTACCCGTATTACAATTCGTGTGCGAAAATTAAGCTCAAAAGCCAAAAAGGTGTGAAAACAAGAATCAGTTAAATCTCTCACTCTCAGACGCCATTGATTCTCTATTTCTTCATAAATTTGATTCCCTGACCACCACCCCGCCACACCACTTTCCCAACACGTTTAATGCTAACATCCCACATGATTAAGTCCTTTTCTTCCTTAGCTCATGATATTTGTTGTTCCAATCTTGGCAACAAAATCTGCTCAAAGATCTAATATCTTAAACTTTTATTGTACTATGTGAAAAATTTAGACAGGGACAATTATCTGCATTCAATTCATGGGGTTGTTTCCTAGCACTTGAGAAGGAACAGTCCCATTTCCCTTGTTTGGTTCTTGTTTGAGATTTCTCCATTAATGAGGAAATGCCCATGAGGTGAAATAAGAAACAAATGAATTTTTTTCTCCAATTTGAATCTGTATTTTAGCTTTTAAGGTGCTTTTTCTGAACCCATTTTCTCATTTGGCAGGTGTTATTGTCATTGCATGAAAAGGAATCTGATTCTGCAAAGTTTTGGGGCAGATTTTTAGAGGTAATATTGTGAAGAGGAAGTTTTTAATTGTTGAGAAGTGAATTAAAGATGCAGTCTAGAGTTGGTAGTCATGGGACATTGGAAGAAGGGAAAGACCCTCTCATGAAAGCGGCAAATCAATATAGGCCTTTACAGTTGAGACTACTTCAGTTCCTGTTGTTATTTTTAGGTGTAGGCATTGTGTTTTCATTTTTTAGTATGTATATGATCCGGTATCTTGGAGGGCAGCAGAATGCGCCTGCTATATCTGAAGCAAGAATTTTGCCATGTGTCCCAGAACCAAGTAGCCTAGAGAATTGGATTAAGCCTCCACTGAGCTCATTGCATAGGATGAATGACTCGGAACTTTTTTGGCGAGCATCATTTGTTCCTCGAATTAAGGATTACCCTTTTAAAAGAGTTCCTAAAATTGCATTCATGTTCTTGACAAGAGGACCTTTGCCAATGGCACCGTTGTGGGAGAAGTTCTTGAATGGAAATGAAGGGCTTTATTCAATCTACATCCACTCATTGCCCTTGTATCAACCAGATTTTCCTCCTTCATCAGTTTTCTATGGGAAACAAATTCCTAGTCAGGTATGGTCACTGTTGATTTTTTTTTTTCTTCTTCTTCTGATGTCGTTGTTTAGATACTATTCTTGAAATTGGTTAATTTCTTAGCCAGGCAGTTAGATTGAGTTAGGTTAACACTTAGACCTGTTGAATTTATTGACTGGATTGCACTTCAGTAGATTCTGTCTTCCGTATTAATCTGTCGATGCTAGAAAACTTTAATTTTTGCCCTACTTTTTCGTGATGTCTTTAGTTTTATCATATCTTCCTGTTAGTTGAATTTCTCTTGCTCGGGCCTCTACCTTGAGTTTCGGATTTCTAGATTGATAGATAGGTGCCTGTTACTACTTCATTTCTTATGTCTTCTTCCAGTTGTTTTCTGGCTGGTTATCTTAAGTTTGCATAGTCTGATGAACTTCATATTTTGCAAACATCTTGCACCCTGGATGACTTATGTTTATCTTTGACTCTGTAACGGAAATTTTGTTCCTGATGCTACTAGTGTGACTTCTATCACGGTAATAAAAACTTAACATTGTCTTCGTTATTTCTATTATCGTTTATGGCACTCGTGTCTGTGTCACCTTATGCTAGCTTTTAGAGTTTTAGTATTGGTATTTGCATTTCAACGAGTATTTAAACTTACGACGTGTAAGAAAAAAAGGAGGGAATATATAATCAGTTGGACACAGACTTCCATAGTCTGAGTCGGGCTTTCCAGGTAAAAAGGTATATGAGAAGCAACTGAACCCTCCTTCAAAAAGTATGAATTGTATTATACCATTCATAAATAAATATACTGCACTGATGCTCTGACAATCCAATCCATTGGATCTAGGCCTAGAAATTTGGCTGCATA
The DNA here is from genome assembly GCA_024721245.1 of Mitragyna speciosa. Lineage (NCBI taxonomy): Eukaryota > Viridiplantae > Streptophyta > Magnoliopsida > Gentianales > Rubiaceae > Mitragyna > Mitragyna speciosa. The sequence goes on along the minus strand of CM045566.1, from coordinate 1,334,207 downwards.
TAACATGTCTTGTAATTTACCTGTTAAGGCTGTGTGCAAGTTTCCAACTCGTTTACAGGAGAGGGAAATATTTTAAATGAAATACAGGTTTGAATGCAAGCCTGGTCATTGCCTTTTAAACATAGTTGCTTATTGATGAGATAGTTGCTTATTGATGAGTATACAGAGGATTCTTCAAAATTGGAAGCAGTCTATTTAGTAATCAGCAATTCTAGTGGTCCTTTTTAGTGTGTTATTAGTAACCGACGTATGAAATTCTGTTTTATGGAAAGATAACTTGAGTAGCACCAGAAAGACTGGTAGTGTCCTTATCTTGTGGATGGACAAGCCTTGATACGACAGGAACAGATTGAATGTACGTGGATGTGCCTTGAGGCTGTTGGAAAAATGTTGGTGGTGCTTCAGATTCTGTGTCAAAAGTTTATTTAGCACTTTTTTCTTTCTTTTATTGTTTTGCATGAGTTTTTTGAGTTGGTTTTAGCGTTGCGATTTGGATTATGACCACAGAAAGTCTTATCCGATTTCAGGGTCACCTGTATTTCTATCTTACTCATAGGACTTCTAGTTTTCTATGATTTTGGGAACAAAAGACTTATATTTGATGTTGTTGATTTATCATGTGCTTTGGTCATATGCAAAAAATTTTAAATTTTGCCACCTGCTTGTGCCTTTTCTTTGCACTTCAACTGCATATGTTGGTCCGACTTGTTGTCAAATTTAACTCATTAACTGGATATTTTAATTTGACACAATCTAGTGCTTATTAAATTCTGCACAATTTGAATGGAAATCCTTTTTGGCTTTAAATGTTGCAGTTATAAATTAGCCATCAATTTAGGTTTCCAGTAATGTCTGATCATACATGGTAGTTTTACCTTGCAGATGGTTGAATGGGGAAGAATGAGTATGTGTGATGCTGAAAGACGCCTTCTTGCTAATGCCTTGCTTGACATCTCAAATGAGTGGTTTGTCCTCCTGTCTGAAGCTTGCATTCCTCTTCAAAATTTTAGCATTGTTTATCACTATATATCAAGATCCAGGATCAGCTTTATGGGTTCCTATGATGAAGATAGCCCTTTTGGAAGAGGCCGATACAATGAAAATATGTCACCAGAGGTCAACATTACAGAATGGCGTAAAGGATCCCAGTGGTTTGAAATCAATAGAAAGCTTGCTGTTGACATTGTTCAAGATAATATTTATTACCCCAAGTTTGAACAGTTCTGCAGACCTGCATGTTATGTTGATGAACACTATTTTCCAACCATGCTGAGTATCCAATCTCCTCATCTCTTGGCAAATAGGAGTCTTACTTGGGTGGACTGGTCCAGGGGTGGTGCTCACCCTGCCACATTTGGGAAGGCTGATATTTCAAATAAGTTCTTCAAGAGAATTCTTGATGGTAAGACGTGCATCTATAATAATCAGCCATCTACACTATGTTTCCTGTTTGCAAGAAAATTTGCTCCCAGTGCTTTGGATATTTTGTTAGAGCATTCATCTGAATTTTTTGGGTTTTGACAAAAGATCGCCTTCTAAGCTTCATTTTTGGACTATTGGAGGATCAACATATAATTCTCTATTCTATGCTAGATTTATTGCAACTACATATAGATGAGCATTACTGTTCAATGTACCGCTATTGTATCATATTGTTTGAAATGCGAACAAGATGGCCTACTTCAAGAGCACTGTGTGCCAGTTAAAATGCAACTTCATTGTCAGGGGTAATTCATATTGCTTGTTAGCTACCTCCAGCTTTTAACTCTTTTTTCTATGTATATGAAATTTTACTTGTTGCCTTACCTCCAAAGTTTTGGTTCTTTTTCCTCTTTGTTTCTCTTGAAATTGAGAGCAACACAATGAACTGCACGGAAGTATCATCTTTTGTGCCCGAACTGTGACTCTCAGCATATCATTCTAATTCTGGGTGTCATATTCCCCTGTAGCAGTGTAGCTTGTACAACTGCAAAAACAACCATTCTGTTGTGCAAAAGTAAGATAAAGGAATAATAGAGGATATCTGTCGTATGAGGCAGATCATTATTGATTCACCTCATCTTTAGAATTTATATCGCGAATCTAACCTGTAGATCGAAACCTGTACTGTTTAAGTATCAATATCACTTGTAAAATAAAAGAATTAGAACAAATTATCAAAAATTTGTCTTAGGCATGCTTTTATATCTGAGCTATCAAATGAAGAAATAATGACAGGTCTTAGGGAGACAAGTAAATATATGGTTCAACACTGTCATACCGAGACAAAATTTTTTAGTCTCGAGCTTTTTAATTTTGGTCTTAAGAATTAAAAGCATAATCAAGGGGGAAAATGCAGGGGGCTTCCATCATCATATAATAAAGAAGATATTAGAAATATTAGCCATTTGGTGAGAACTTGGAATACAACTGTAACAATTCAAGGAATTAAATTGAACAAAACATTCACATGGCCAGACCTATGACGACTTGATCATGTTAATAGACTAGTATTAAACTTCCATATATCCTCTTTATCCCATATACCTCATTGCCAAGAAAAACATCTTTGCTTCTGCTTTCATCCCCAAAGAAAAGCAACTAGTAGAATCCACGTGGAAACAGCTCAACATGAACTAGTAGTAAATCATAATTGGAATTTCGTGTAGGTACAGTAGAAACAATGAAAACTTCTTTTATCTTGCAACTATGTTTACTTTCTAAAAGCAAATATTTGACCAATGCATAAAGTATTTACAGATAGGCTAAATCAGAATGCCATTTCAACACAACCCATTGATCCAGTGGGGTTATAAAAAATGATGATTGATGGTTTACAATTCATCACGAAGATTCTGATTCAGCAAAGGAACTTCTAAATTGCTTTCATGAAGAAACCTTGTGGCCAGTGATGCGTGAAGAGCAGCACCAAAAGGAAGTGCATCTTCATTGATCTTAAAAAATGGTGAGTGCACTGATGCAGGCTTCATATCTTTTCCTTCCTTCATTCCAAGAAAGAAGAAATAACCGGGTATCACCTCTTGGAAAAATGCAAAGTCCTCGGATCCCATCAATACTTGCATCTCTTTGACATTGTTAGAGCCAACCATATCACCGGCAACTTTTAGGAAGTGACTGTGCAAGTCTCTATCATTGACAGTTGGAGGGTAGAAAGGTTTCTCATGAGAAAGGAAGTTCACAGTAGCATTGCACCTCTGTACACTGGCTTGCCCAACAATAACCTACAGGGGAAAGTAGTTCCAATGTCTTGTAAACTTCAAAAAGTAACCAAGCAACAAAATGACACAAAAGTTGGTAATCCCATGATTGAAAGGATAGCGCAGCCATAATAAAGAAAAGGAAGAGAAGAATAATGCAACAAGTAACTTGCACCAATAAAGTTTGTATACATCTATTTCCTCCTTGGCTATGTAAATGAACATATATATGCTTGCTGATATAGGAATTTCTTTCGTGAGACTAAATTTGGCACATCAAATGGTTCCTTCACCATCATATGGGCCAAAACAACTAAAACATGTTCTTGGTAAAAATAAAAAAAATAAAAAAAAAATGTTCTTGGTATTTCCAAATTGTCACAGCTTATGAAGCTAAGTTTCAAACAAATCAGCACATTAAAATATATAAAAAAAATGTTGAGATGTGAATTTTCCTCCATTAAATACACCCCTACTTTGGGATCCAATTGGAAAAAAAAAAAAGGACACTTAGATTGATTTCTCCATCTTAAAATGGAAGATAATGATTTAAGGTACAGAAACCCTCTAATTGCCTTTCCAATGCAATGATTGCCATAGCTGAAACATGCATCATATGCAATCTCATGTCTCAAAGCTGATCCAGCTTGATGAAACTGATGATTAATAACTCAATAATAAACAATTTAAGCATATGACAATATCGCTGGCAACAACATCATCTACAGTTCAAATGCTACCTCTTCAATCCGCTGTCTGAGCTGCATGAAGCTTTCCTTAGAGAACGCTCGAAAAGTGCCACCAATGGTTACTGAATCAGGTATAACATTAAATGCCCCACCTCCTTGGAATTTACCAACTGTAACTACCTGCATACGTGGATCTATGTTAAAGATCACAAGTCCTAAGTGTGGGTTTAGAGAGACAGTACTAGCAATGTAACAAGAAAGACACTATACCAACATTTTCCGTACAAGTTAATTCTAGAAGGAAATAGCCTCTATATATATATATATATATATATATATATATATTCTAGAATGTCAACATGAAGCTTGGGATATACTTTAGAGGTCAACGCTTATGGCACAAGAATCCAGGCATACTAATTGAGTTTTTGTTGACTATCTTTTGTCAAAAGAAGCTGCCAGCATGTTCAACACGACCTACTAAATCCACAATCATAATTCACAGTAGGGAGTTAACCATATTCTATAACATATTTTCCATCAATTCATGACACCATTGCTTACATGGCAAAAACTACTCTCTTCTATTATGATGTGCGGGGCTTGGAAGTCTCTCCGCGTGCAGCACAGACAAAATAGAAAACTAACACCAAGATGAGGATTGTGACACACATAGAAAGAATTCAAGATGCAAAATCTTAATCATGATGACATTCTGTTTCTTTAAATACATAATATACACCTGTGTGTGTGTGAGAGAGAGAGAGAGAGAGAGAGATGTACCTGAGAGTCAAGAGGATCAGCTTCTCGGGAAATTAGATGCTGTAAACTCACAATTACATTAGATGCTGCTAATATTGGGTCTATAGAGTGTTGAGGAATTGCAGCATGACCACCTTTTCCACTTATTACAGCTTCAAAAAGGCCACTCCCAGCCAACAAAGGACCAGGTCTACTTTCCACTTTACCCACAGGCAAGTCAGGATTGACATGGAGACCAAAGATGGCTTTGACATTTTCTATGGCTCCTGCATCTATCATTTTCTTTGCCCCTCCACCTCCTTCCTCAGCTGGTTGGAAAACAAGGACAACAGTTCCCTGTCAAAACCAGGAAATTCTAGACAATTTTAACTGTTGGTAACAAAATAAGCAGGAAAACATTGTTATGAAGCACTTTATAAGCAACAGATTATTATAGATTCTCCATAGTAGATTTCTGGATCTAATTAAGTTTGTCTGGCTGATTATTGTTGCAGTGATCCAGAGAAAAATGAAACAAATCACGACATGTTTGATGCCTTTAAGTTTGTAATTCTGTCAATTCTCATCATCTTCAAGCCATCCATCAACTCAACAAGTAAGAAGATTGTTAAATGATAGTAAAGAAAGCTATGTGACAGGGTACAGATGGAGCAATATGCTAGTAAGCAAAAGATTCACTACAACTGAGAGAACCAAACAGTTGAAAATCTTTTTGTTGTTGAATTTCCATGAATTTTGTTTTTGACTACTAAAAGCGCTGTCTAGTTGCATTAATAATTTTCTTATTGAACTGAAGAACACAGTGATAACATTAAACCCAAGCTTCCAGCAAAACCATTGAACTAGTCCGTTCAACTTTAGCAGAAAAATCTTGGAAAAAGTACCTTAAATACTATCACTGGTGAAAATACATAACTTATTAAAAGCAAAAGATCAACAAAAATGGCCAGCACAAAGGATTCCAAACAGTTCAGGGCAATGTGTCCTGAAAGTACACATGCCTGACTTCAAAAATTTCCCAAGGAGGTAACCATGGAAAAATTACAAATGCAATGAGAAAGCTGAAGCCTCATACTTGTTTACATGGGCACCGCCAGAACTTGATAAGAGACACAATCTTATTTCTATGTTTAGAGCCTATTGCCTTACACAAGCCTCGCTAACCCTAGGAACACTTAAATGTGCTACATTTTACTTACGTTGCATTGACCACAAATGTTGATAACTATCAGTCAAGTACATTACTTAAGAGAGGTCCAGCACACATAAAATATACAGACTATACTTGAAAAGAACACACAGCAATAGTTAGCAATGCCATTACCGATATAGTTGACAAACCATAAAACAGTAAAAAATTCCAGGAACGGCAAGAAATCAAACCTTCAAACTTTGGCGATGCTCTTGAAGAATCCTTGCAGCACCCAGAAGCATTGCAACATGAGCATCATGCCCACAAGCATGCATTTTTCCAGGATTTTTGCTCTTATGCTCCCACTCAAGCATTTCCTATAAAAGATGAAAAATCCCTTCTTCAGATAATTACCAAAACAACAACATCTTACTTTGATTCCTAGCAAAACTTGAAAATTTTTATCATTTCATAAAAATTGAATTCTTCTAATGTTCCACAAGCACTATGATGTCAGCTCAAAACTCAACAGTTTAAGCTAGGAAAAACTGATAAAGTATAATCAAAACCTGCAGGGCAAGTGCATCCATATCAGCTCTTAAGGCAACAAAAGGAGGCTCTCCTGAGCCAACAAAACCGACCACACCAGTAACAGCAACAGGATGCTTATAAGGAATCCCCATCTTATCCAATTCTTGTCTGATAAGCTTACTAGTCTCAAATTCTTCATAGCCAAGTTCAGGGTTCTCATGTATCTTTCTCCTAATATCCACCATCCAATCAAAGAACTCAGCTTTCTTGGCAAAATTGAGGAAATTTATGGGAATCTCTGAAACTTCTTTTGAACTCAAACAATAAATGGGTATAGGTGAAATCAATAGGAGAGTGCCTATCAAGAAAACCCATCTGGAAAAACCCATAATTCTTTCTTTTTTCTTTCCCCTTCTGCAACCGAGCTTGAACGCGAAGTTTTACTAACCAAAAGCAGAAGGTTTTGAAGTATCTGAAGTAGAAATAAGTTTTCAGAAGTGGAGATAAGGTGGAAAATTATATAGGCATGGAGTAGAATTACTTCGTCAATATCCATAAAAATAGCAGTAAATCAATTGATTAAAATTTGCCCAAAAGAGGGGCGTAAAGCGTTGAAATTCTTATTAACACTCGTTGAAAATGTGTCTTTTGACTTTCCAAATTTCCGGTTCCATTGCAATTGCGGCCGGTGCAGCGTGCTTAATTGATATCGTCACGTGTTTTTCATGGGCGACCGAGTAAGGCCACAGGCTGCTCATGACTTTGGAAGACCTGAATTAATTAAGTTTTGGTTAAAGGTAATGTAGCACGAGCTGAGTTTATTTTGTCAATCCAGACGTTGATATTTGATGCCCCTATAAATGGCGACCCAACACCCCACTAAACTCACTTTTTTTTTTTTTTTTCCTGGAAACACTAAACTCACATTCAAAGGCTTTCTTTACTTCACAATTCAAAAGCTTTGATGTGGTTGTCATTCCAATCCAAGAAGATTGCACCATCTCTAGAAATCTACATTTTTTTTGGATGATTATTTTCTAGGTATTTTTTCCAAAAATATTTATATAAGAGATTATATTTGATAAATATGTATATAAAATAAAAGATTAATTAAAAAACGTGTTTAAAATATTCTTAAAAAATAAGGCCAAACAAATAAAGACGAAAGAAAATAGAGAGAAAAGAAAAGAATCGAAAAGATACTTAACCAATTCTTTTGTTTGGAAGTAAGAAGAAAAAAGAAAAGAAGGGATACTTAACGAATTTCCTTTGTTTGAAAGTAAAAAAGAGAAAAGAAAACAGGAAGAAAATCTTTCCTTTTTTCTCCAAAATCTTTCCTCCCAAAATTGGGAGGAAATGGACGGAAAGAAAAGTAAATTTTTCCTTCACTTCTTTTTTTTCACTTAACTCTTATTCTCTATTTTTTTCTTTTCCATCTCAACCCCAAACTAGGTATTAATGTCATGTTATGGCAATATAATGTTGTAATGTACGTCATTACAATATTTTATTTTATTTTTTAAAAAAGGAAACTATTGTTGAAGAATAAAAAATTTATGCTCACATGCTTTAGTTTTGCGTGTCCCTTACGCTTCAAAGAATCTTCAAGCACAAATTTGCTGGTATTTAACTCCTAAAGAGGTGCCATTTGCGGCCGTTAGATTTCGTGCAAATTGTAAGAAAACAAATAAAATCCTGAGCACTGCTGCAGATTCAAATGGCATCACCGCTTTGTTATCGGGTTCATATGATTTGTATAATTATTTTAGTTTCAATTACGAGTTCCTCAATTCCTTGATTTTGATCCCTTTAGGTTTCTAACTGTTGTTCATAAAACTTTTTTCACATCGGCGCATTTTCATTTAAGATCATATTGAGAATAAGATAAATAGTTAACGATTTCTACTCAAAATTTTTATTATGCTTTTCAAGTTAGTTTGAATACAATGGTGCAATTATTATATTTTTTTTTCAATTTGCACTTTCAAACTGTCATTCACTTTTTTCCCTAATGTTTGAAAATAAGACAGAATATATACAGATATAGAGTGGTGTAACATACATGATAGCATAACTACATCCTTGTTTTATATAGCATACAAGCGAAAAGAATTAATTGAAATGTCTACGTGATATTGTAAACTGCAAAATAAAAAATCATATTATGTTGTACCAATTCGAGTTACGTAGCTAACACTATGTCAAAACACGAATTATTTAATTGTGTGTTTTTCATCCGTTTCTTTCAGAAATACAAAACTATAAAATGGACTGACTTCGAGTTCTCATCTACTTTTGGTGTCCCCTTAATGTTTTCTTTGCAACTTAATCATGAAAAGAAGATAAGATAAAACAGAATGGAGAAAAGAAGACAAAATACAAGTTTATATATATATATATATATATATATATATATATATATCAAACCTATACTATTACAATGGAAGAAGATAAATTTAATATTGGTGAGATTCGAATTCTCGAGAAAATTATAAAGTTTTAATTACTCGACTCTCTGTTCGTTCGCAGGTACAAGTGAAATCATTTGGATGAAATGGTCGAACCACTTTGGATGACGGCAGTTATATCACAATACCTCATGCTCGTTGTATTGACTTTGCCTATAACCCTTGTGTTTAAGTCTTTAATACTTGGTAAATAATTTGGATGAAATAAAACTCTATAATTCTATCCAACAGGTCAGGGGTTAAAATCTCACCATCATTCCTCCACCCAATGTAATAGTATAGACTTGATAAAAAAAAAATCAAATATCCGCAAAAAGGTTGCTAAATGAAATGACTAATGCATTAGTTTTTTCTTTTCTTCTTGTTTCATGGCAGATCAAGCTACAATATCTTAAAGTGTTACTGACAAGTGTGACTGGTTTTATTTCTCTCCAGTCGTTCGTGTTGCGTGAGCCCTGCAATCCGAGCAGACTACGTTCGCGAGCAACAAACGAACCTTTGGGCCATATGGGGTTGAACAAGGAAAACAATTTTCTCTCCCAAAAGAAGGCCCAACGGAGGAAGGTCAAATTCTTGGCTTTCCAGGGAGGAGTGCTTGGTTCTTGGATTCACTTGGCTGTCGATTATCTCAGCTTCAAACAAGAAGGGTTCCTCAGAAGGTTCAGCGGCTGTTCAACAGGGAATAGACTACGAAGCCTTACGTCTTTGGGCCCAAAGAAGCAAACTCTAGAGATAAAAAGGCCACAGCTTAGACCGTTAAAAAGATAGATGTTTTGAACTGTAGAAGACTCGAGTTTACGCATCTGTATCTAAACAACAATTCAAATATGAGACCAAATAGAGCTTCAGAATTTGTGGACAACCATCCATATGGACTCCCAGCGAGAATAGATACATAGAAATGATACGTAACATGTCCCTGAAAATCTAATTTACCCACGGATCAAATCAAAATTATTTCCTTTTGCACCAGCTTGGTAGGACAAACGTTCATTTTTTCAAAAGGCAACGAGATTAAGAACCCAACCCTGATTCCTCTTGTAGTACAGAAATACTTGGTATTCTTCCAAAACTGGAATACCATGACAACATGCTCAACTTATTTATTGTTTTGAAATTAGACAACACCAGCATTTGTTGGGAAAAAGATAAACCAACACTGCTGAAATTTGAGAACTAGGGAACTTAACCAACAAATATAAAACCTTATAGCAACTTGCAAGCCACAAGGAAACTTGTACTCCAGTAAAACCCACGCTATCCCCTGGTCAAGGCCCAAAATTGGTATTCATGCAGTTGCATCAATAGTATGGCTACTATGACATCACATGAAGGGCAGCAAAAAACTTAAGATATAAACTTGTGCTGGAAAAATAATTGAAACTCAATTTCTATCCTCTATTGTTATTTCTAATTCGCCCTCCTTGAAGAATGAGAAGATGTATCTGATTTCTCAGCGAGATAATGCTCCAACATGTCTTCTTCATCGTCTGCCATGAACAAACCAAAGGGTGAAGTCCCAATTGAAAAAGGAGAAAAGAAAAGAAAAATGGAAAGAAACGCTGCTTATGCCAAACTTACCTTCAAAGTCATCGTCGTCAAAGTCAATATCTTCTTCATCCTCCTCGGATCCTTCATCAATTGAAGCAGCACCTTTCTGAAAGGATGATAAAAGAAAGCCTAATCACATAGCTGACATTTTTCAGTAAAAATCTTTCAAACCACTGCACAAGACTTGTTGCAGTTGCTATCCACAGGAAATTTGACCTAGTATGCCAAAACTTCAGGTCATTTCCTATGCATCACCTTTTATCATCAGATTCATAACAAATCATGTTGTGAATCTATATCATTATTTTGAGACAAGGAGAAGTTATATTGCTTTGATTTATAGCTCTGGGTTCATTTAACTCTACTTTTCAATTTTTACTGCTGACTATCATAGATTTGTGTGCTGTGATCACTTCCCCACACCATTGTGACTGGATTTGAACAGAGACCTTATCTTGCAATTTGTGGTTCCTATTTCAGCACCTTATATTGCAGTTTGTGATTCCTCTTTCAGCTTAGTAATATGCATTCTAACCAACTATGATTGAAAAGCTATTCAAAAATATAGTAGAAAAACAGTAAGTATGCCTGATTCTTATGTGAATCGTGGCTCTGGGTTAGTAAAGGATTCAAATCATCGGAGCAAATGCTATGATCGCCTAAGTTAGTACGCTGATAGCTGATTATGCAGACTCAATTCATTGAAGAATAAAAAGCATGATAAAGGAGTACCACAGCAGCTCTTCCACTTTCAAACCACTGTCTGCCAGTAAGCTTCTTTTCCTTGGGTGCTGTAAGTGCCGAATCAGGCATAAGCCTAAAATTTAATGCAATCAATCAATTAGAAAAGGCAGACAAAGCTAACATGATAACATGGCCAATATGTAACATGCACCATGATTGCAAGATTACTATTATTAATTAAAAATGATGATTGGCGGCAATTGGGGGTGTGATGCCTGCAATGATAAAATTTTCCAAAGCCAAGATTATCAAAATTCTTTTGTTTCTTATATCTAGGTTAATAAGCTTGTTCCACATCATTTTCTATAAGCCCCTCTAGTGAAAAATAGATCTTTTAGCAGTCATCGCATATTAGGGCAACAACATAACAATGAACTTAAGGAGCAGAAATTTTCAAGGACAATCAATTTGACTAAGAAAGCAAAGATAAAATTATCCAACCAGAGTGAAATAAGTTTTCATCTTTAGATTAGACTTTCAAATTTTGTGAAGACAGAAGCATTTGCTGGGAAGTCCTTCTTTTGAAAAGCTAATGAAACATGCAACTGTTGTTTATGAACATTACTTGGCTCTTTCCAGTGCTAATTCTGCTTCAAATCTTTCTCTCCAAGCCAAAAATGTATCAATAGTGACTGGCTCTCCATGTGGCACAATTATCTGAATAATAATAAACAACCATCAAAAAATAAGGTGAAAATCTGTCACTGATTATAAAATAAATTGTAATCAGTATCAGAGAAATACAAACTAAAAGATGCTAGTACTATTTTGTCCTCAATGTAATGCCCTTGCTCGCTGCTCATAGTCATAAATTCTACAGCATGCAGATGAATTCATAAATACAAAATGTAGTGACTTTTCAGTTAATTATGGAACAGAACTGGACTAACAGCTTGATATAAATGATTAAATCTGAGAAAAACAAGAATAAACTTGCACTGTACTATGAAAATAGTCACACAAGAAAAAATATCATACCTCATCTTTTGCCTCCACATCATCCTCGGCATTCTCAGAGTCACCTTTTTGAGCAAATCTTTCAGATAGCCATTCCTTGGCTGATGTAACCAATGTGTAGATCATGGCCATTCCAAGATTGTCAGAAGCCTGAAACATAGGCATTCACAAAATAGATAGGAGAATAACAACTATTTTTACAGAATGAGAGAGACAAAATGCATCCTACACACTAGGTAAGAACACAATCTGATCCAGCAAGTGCTATATATCAAGTTTTACCACAGGGCAAGCACACACAACCGTACGTGAGAGAGAGAGAGAGAGAGAGAGAGAGAGAGAGAGAGAGAGAGAGAGAGAGAGAGAGAGATTCATCATGTTCACTATACCATTTCCACTGGCATTTCTATGCCTCTTCACAGTTAAAGCCCAAACATAATGGTAAAACCATCACTTTCCAAGGCTCTTAATTAACATGTTTTATCACAGTACCGCCTCAACTTGTCTAGTGATAGGAAGCTAACATTAACTGCAGACCTTCCTGCGATTCTACCTGCCATATGTTCGAGGCAATTCACCCAACCTATGGCTTTTACTCCTTCAAGGATTTCTTTTCTTTGAGTACTTGTTTAAATTACATGAGCTACCTTTTGTTTTTCAATTGAAAAGTAAATAACAGAATTTTGTCATTTACTAAGACAAACAAATAGATTGAGACAATGAAACAGAGAAAATTTGTTAATGCATATACCAAAGACAATGGAACAGAATAGGGTATACCTCTTGTTTAAGTTTGTCCTTCAAAGCAGTGAGATCTCCTGCTTGAATTCCTCTTAAACTGAAAATTAGAATAAGTGTTAGATCTTGCAACATTCTCAATACATTTTCATGCGATTATTGATTTGAAATGCAGTCATATGAGTAACATCCCTAAGTATCCATGCCAAATATGTAACATTGAGGGTAACCGACCTGTTTCAGGCAGCAAACATCAATTAGCAGCTAGGAATCCTGCTTTCCAATAATTGCTTATATTCTTGAGCAAATAAATATCTTTGTTAATCATAGCAAGTCATTAGAAGCAAATCCATGATTGTGGGTCACAAATCAAGTTCTCTGTGCTTGGGCTACAAAAGATCTAATATGGCAATTTCAATGGCTCACAAAATAGGTTTCTATGCTTGGGCTACAAATCTAGATTGCATCATGCAGGACATGCATCATAGAAGTTGACAAAAATGCTTTCCATAAGGGCCTTTCTAGGCAAATTGCAAAACTAATGAGGTAAAAAATTCAGGCCCACAAGACAGCAAGTTTAAGCAAAAAATTAAACGTCAACCACTGAGATCATAAAAAAGTATAAGAAAGTAAACATACTACAGGACCTCTGTGACGTAATAAAGACAAAAATGATGTGGCCAATACCTATTCACGTTCAAAAGCGGAGGTTCATCAGGATACTTTTCTGTGTGTGAGAAAATTAAAGCCAGCCTAACTGCAATAAAAATATGGCGACAATTGCTGTTATCAGGAATATTATATACACGAATAACAATAACCAGCACAGAGCTCTAATGGAATTGTGGTGATTCATATAACTTAAAAACCTGAAGGACTTGATTCATCTGCCTCCTCATCCTGCACAATATAAAACAAAACAAAGCCATGACTAATGTTTTATGGTAAACTGCAACATACAGATTTCTTCCTATTCCGGCAAGACCGTACACAAGATATATGACAATTACCAATTAAGGTTATTTCTTCAACCTCTAAGTATTGCTATTCTTAGTTGGCATAAACGATAGATTCTATTTTGCAAAAGTATAATTTTATCATACTCGTATGACAATTTTATTAAAGACAACATATACCTGGGGCGATAGAGTGATTTGAAAGCAACGATTTGACGTGTTTAACCCACTTTCACTTGAGTGAATTTCTGGTGTAGTGAATGACTAGAATCAATTACATGATAGAATTTAGGATACGGAAACAAAATAGCAGAAATCAATTACGAGGGAAATATAATTCTCACATACCTTTGAAGTCATCCATAAGTATGGCTTCCAATGCTTCAATTTCCATATCCTGCTCCTGCACATAATCTGTATCAAATGCTTTAGTAAGATTATTCCCAATTTTGAAGAGATCACTCCTACCCAGAAACGAACAGAAACTTGAAAAGTAAGGTATAGAGCATGATCACAAAAATAAATACAAATCCTTTTGAGTCTATGATTTTCTAATTTCTCACAATAGATGACCTGGAAACTCTACAACCCGGACTCTAACCTTCCATAAATGTCCAAATGATCCAAAAAAATGCAGGCAAAGCCAGGCATGTTATCAAACTGCAAGCCCACGTATCGAAGGGGAAGAGATTTTACAGATTTTGTCATCAACAGTAAGCTATCTATTATTAACAGTTAGTACATTCGACTGTTAAAAGGACAATGTCGTTAACGAGATGCAATCATCTCCTTTCAGTTACACCTAAAAGTGTCGTATAAATGCCTTGCATGTGGATCAAAACATTCTTCACTAATCCTACGAGAAGCAAAATAATTGATTACCCCATCAAGAATATTTTCCCATGCATTCATGCTGAAATATCTAATCCATATGCGCTTTGTATTTCATTTCCATTCCACTACAACTGATTTACCTTTTATGACATTTGATCAAACTGAGTGAGATGAAATGCTTCTAAATCTCTTGTCCTTCACTTTTCTTACCCCTTCTCTATTATATCAGTACAACTTACTAACTAATTGAATCCAGAAAAATAGGAATAGGAGAGAGGAAAAGAGAGAAGTACGGTGTACACAAGACAGCAAAAATCATAAGAATGTGACACAGATATAATGATGTTACTGCTGTACAGATAACAAATTTACAACATCCCACATATGTACAACTGCATACATAATTTATAACACAATCAAATCCAACACAACTTAGCCACCTTGCAGTATCTACCAGTTCATAAACACGGCATCCAACTTCAGCAACAATTCCATTCCAAACCCGCATAAGAATGGATAAAGCTTAAAACTTTACACGCAACAAAATAGGGAAAGATAAACTGATTCCAGTTGCAATCAAAATCGCTATAACCACAAAGAAAATAGCTTAATTTCCAGAACGATATGATATAAAGATTAAATTTTTATCAAATGAAATACCAGTCATGGCTGCTCCTCTGTTCTTCTTCTTCTTTGATGCCCTTTCTGACTGAAAGATAAAAGCTTGCAGAACCGCGCTCGGTTACTAATTTGGGAAGACCTAAAAAGCTCAATCAAAGAAACCACTGTACAACCTAAGCTCCTCGATACATTCACCCACACAAAACTTCACCATACAATTGCAACCAATAAATCAATCAGGACCATTGATCATCATCAACGATCTAAAGGGTTACTCAAGTAATTTCATGAGCACGATGGGACCCACAATTGCGTATGTGGGACAGCTGTAGAAACCTTAATGTACTACCCGCCGTGCCTAATCACAGCACCCCTTTTTTTAATTTTCCCAGCTTCTTTTTCTCTTCTGTTTCTAGTTTCTTTTTCACTCCTCCTCACCTCACTAGAAAAATAAATAAATTAATCATAATAATCCACGAAGTCCAACACACACTCTTCCCTTCTGTTGCTCTCTCTCGGGCTGTCTTGACAAAAAGATACCAAAAGGTACACGTCTGATTCATCTTCTAGACACAACTCACTATCCCCTCTACTTCATTCTTGCATCATCAGCTATGTACATATCCTCCTCTTTCTCTTTCTCCCTGGCTGTGTTTTCTACTAGTTTTTCTGGAACTGAAAGCGAATATCTTTGATGTCAAAATTTTTCTTGTGAAAAGTAAGTTCGGTTGGAAGAAATAAGAGGGGATAATGGAATTTTCAAAATTTTTATCAGAAAAGGAAGTTTTCTTAAAAATAAGGAAAAGGGGTGGGAAAAATCTGTTTCTTAATGGGATTCTCATTGGATTTTTGTCATTTCCCAGATCTATCTTTCTCCCCATAAACCCTTAAATCTTGGTTCCTTCAGCATTGTTTTTTGTTCTGTGGTTTCTGATCGGTGATTTTTGTTTTGGGTGGAATTTTTATTGAAAATTGTGATAGTTTTTTGTTGGTTTCGCAATGCATGTGAAGTTTCTAATTTTTTAATTTTTTTGTTTGTCAATTTTTCTGAAGGTAAGAGATAGGTGTATCTTCATGGTGGAGGAAGGTTCCTGATGTTATTGGAGGTTTAGGTGGGCCTAAAAAATGGTAGGTTGAGATTGGCTCTTGGTTTCTTATTTTGTATTGGTTTTTTCTACTCTTTTTTTGGTTGCGAGAAATGGGGAGTTCTGATGATGAGGCTAGCAACAAGGCCATTGATGCGTCGGTGGGAGGGTTGGTTTGGGTTCGCAGGCGAAACGGGTCGTGGTGGCCGGGTCGGATTCTTGGTCCGGAGGAGCTGCCTGAAAGCTGTTTGGTTTCTCCAAAATCAGGGACTCCTGTTAAGCTTCTTGGAAGAGAGGATGCTAGTGTGTAAGTGACTATTCATCTTATCTGGGGTCTAGTTACGGTAAAAAAATTTTAGTTAAAATTTTAATCTCTGATTTTGTGGGTTTTTTTTATCTTTTTCGGAGTTAACAAAAATCTCTTTTTGTTGCATTGCTCTTTTGCATCTCTTTTTGTTGCTTTGCTCTTTTGCTTTATTTTGTATGATGTTGTTTCATTGTTAATTAAATAGAAAGTTGTGTTAAGGTGCATTGTTTCTCATATCACATGGCATATCACACTGCTGATTTTTAGTCTTACACGCATGATGCATACTTATCCGTTTTCGAGTGGTGTAGTTGTAGAGTTATAAGGTTAGATAAATGACATTCCACCTACTTTTGAATGCTCTGAACTTACTATAGATGTTTTCGTTTATTTTCTTCCTTTTTACTTTTTAAAATTAGTCCATTCATTACAAATCCTCTTGTTGTTTTCAACTTTTAAGCTATCATAAATATGCATAGATTTTAAAAAAAAAAAAAATTGCATAGAATTAAGTTATAAACTTTCGATTGTTCTAGGGACTGGTATAACTTGGAAAAATCAAGACGTGTGAAGGCTTTTCGTTGTGGGGAGTATGATGACTGTATTGAGAAAGCAAAGGCAGCAGCTAATTCTTCTAAGAAGGTAGTGAAGTATGCTCGAAGAGAAGATGCCATTCTTCATGCTCTTGAGCTTGAAAGTGCTCGCCTAGGGAAGGATCACTCTGATTTCTGCTCAACAATGGATAAAAAAGATGTGGAACCACAGGATTCTGCAAAGTCGCCTGATTCTTTACATAGTCAAGAAGATACTGAAAACTTGGAAGATCAAATGAGTAGTTCTGAAGATGAGTCTGATTCTGATTCAGATTCTGAGCTGGAGTTGTCTCATTCTGGTGTGTCATTTGAGGAGCCACATCATATAAGTGCCGGACGAGAGGAATCTGCAGAGGGGACACAGCAGAAAATGACAGTTGATTCAGAGGATGATGGAACTGAAGGCATTAAGCGCATGAGAGGACTTGAGGATCTGGGGATCAGTGTGGTGTCAACATTGAAAAGGAAAAGATCTCAGCTACCACATGTTCATGAGTTCCTCAAAAGGAGAAACCGTCGCCGGCCATTGACCAAGGTTTTGGAGAGTACTATGATGGTGTCTGTACCTGTCTTGTGCGAACAACTTGGCAGTCCAACTGGATCATACGTAGCTGGAGTATCTGACAGCAAAGTTTCTGTATTAGAGTCTAATGAATCAAAGAGAAGTTTATCAATTGCCAATAATAACAATTCAGACAGTACTGGAGTTTCATGTGAGAATGTATCATCATTTAATGCATCTGAACATGCTTGTGATACTTCCCTTGTCAAACATAAACAGAGAGAAAATGAAATTTCCAGCATGTTGGGTTACCCTGAGAGTGGCTCTTCTGACAGTTTATTTGATGTGCCTCTTATCGCGGAAGAAAAGCACCTTGCAGGTATGTTTCATCACAAATTATTTAGACATTTACTTCTAGCATTTCTACATTAAACCTGCTTTCTTAGGCAGAAGAATGAGCCTGGTATTGGCCTATGACATATTTTTTAAGTGCTCTAGATTGTGTAAGGAGGAGAGTATGTTACGGGTTTTTTGACAATGAACATTGTATGGTAACATTTTGATCCTGTCTCAGTTTTTCTTATTGTTGCTTATAATGATATTTTTGAATTTTCTGTCTGTAAAGTGATTTAACAGTGGCGTGCGCTTTTACATGCTTTGCCAACTCCTGAAAGGATACATCATGATGTTTTCTGCTGACATACTTTTTTTATCCTGTCGTCATTGATAGCTTGTGCATCTCAAAAACCTCAAATATGTGCGGGAGCACAGTCTAGTCAAAGCAGTCAAGTTGAAACTGTGTCCTTGGGAAATGAGGAGCTTAATGAGTCTGGTTCTACCAGTTCAGGAACTGTCGATGTGAATACCCTCAACCAGATGATAGAGAAAGGTGCTTCAGAGTGGCAACTAAAGGGGAAGAGGAACTCTAGACACACAAGCAAAAGGAAAAGGCAAGATTCAAGATACATGGATGTAGATGAGGAATCTGATGTGCATTTGGCAGCTATGGATCAGGATTTATGCTCTCTTGGTTCTGGTCGAAAAGTTGAAAACAGTTCTATTGGTGGGTCCCTTGCTTGGGATAACACGCATCGGTTAAAATCCCGAGCAGTTACTGATCTTCACCTGGATGAGTTCGGAAGTTGGAGTTCTCACAATGAATCTCATGCTAGAGATCTAACAACTGAGATGCCTCAGAGGTCACTTCCCTTTCGTCTATCTCGTTTTGTCTTAAATCCAAAGTACAATTCATCTGACTTTTCTCTTAGACACCACCTCACTGATTCTTCCCTGTATGATGTTAATGTGGAAGTAAAAGCCAGTTACCTGCCTCATCATGTTCCATATATTTCTCTCATGAGCAAATTAAATGGCCGGCCAATCATAGGCCACCCACTTACCGTAGAAGCCTTGGAGGATGGATTTTGTGATGATACGGTGAGCAGCTCTGACTGCTATAGCAGCAGCTATGAGTTGGACGATGATCTAGGTGAAGATATGTTTACTTTGCGAAGTTTTGGTATGGTTTACAAAAGAAGGCCAAATCCAGTTGGAAGGAAAACCAAGCATCAAGCATTGCAACCATCTGTTTCACCCTCAAAGTTGTCAAAATCAAGGAAAAATGGTGTCTTGTTAAAAAAGATCCGTAAATTGTCTTCACTTAGTGGACAAAAGCACAGTGATGAAGCCAAGCAACCAGTGATGGAGAAGCTCAAGGGCCCTGCTGTAGCTTGTGTCCCTTTGAAAGTAGTGTTCAGCAGGATTAATGCTGCTTTGAACAGCTCAATACGATCTACACATCGTCTTCTTCCACCGAGCAGTGCGTGAACAGGCTTGCTGGATCATAATGGTGCAGTGGTTGGCAAGTATATCCTGTTTTGTGGGAATTTTGAGTGAGTTAGGGGTTTGATTATCAGTACATGCTCAATTTCCGGCATTGTACATCCCTGAAAGTAGAAAACCTCCTTGTATAATAATGCTGAAAATTTGCAGTGTGGTAGGCCTTGTAGGATTGGGAGTTCAAGGTATTCTGGTTGGGCTGCTTTGCAGTGTATATAATGTAGCATTAACTGGGGTACAAAGATTGTGATCTGATGTTAGGTTTTAATGATCTTACGTCAGGTCTAATCCTTGATTTTGGACTAACTTACAGGGATAATGACTGAAATGTTCTAGAGTAAATCAGGCATTGAGAGAAATAGTAATTTATTTGCAGTTCATGTTTTCATGTTCATTTCTCAGGCCTCCAAATTCTTGCCTATTGTTGGGAAACACAAAATGTAACATTTTTGGGGTTGATAAAGAGAAATTACTATAGGGATTGACCCAATGTAGAAACTATATCCTATTTTCAGTTAGTTTATGTAAAGAATTGATTTGACATATTGTATTCAATAAACCTAATTTTGCAATATACCAAGTTGTATACTTGAAAAATGTTAAGCTTCATGGCAATGAATATCCTTTGTGTGTGTATTTTGAAGTGAAGTACTGAGGAACAATCTCCTTTTGGCTAATGATAGAATTTGAATTATACACATAACTAATTACATATCATGCAAACGTCAAACTTTTGAACTCTCGAGTATAGTTTATTAAAGTAATCGAGGTTATCCTTTACTTGGGGTACTACTTTCTCGAAGCTATTATAACACCTTCATATGCTTAATTAGTAAATTGATGTCCTACCAGAAAAAATGTTTTCCCAAAAAAAATATAAGAATAATAAAGACGCTCCACCCTCTACTAATCCTCCCTTGTTGCTATTATAACACCTTCATATGCTTAATTAGTAAATTGATGTCCTACTAGAAAAAATGTTTTCCCAAAAAAAATATAAGAATAATAAAGACGCTCCACCCTCTACTAATCCTCCCTTGTTATAAAACTGATGATAATATGATATTAAAACTGATGATAATATGATATTAGATCTATTGTGGACACTATGCTAATAAATATAAGAAACTAATAAATAAAAGCTGAGAGAAAATAGACGAGAGAGATTATTTTAATTACTCAAATGAGTAAGCTGAGAGAAAATAGACGAGAGAGATTATTTTAATTACTCAAATGAGTAAGCTGAGAGAAAATAGACGAGAGAGATTATTTTAATTACTCAAATGAGTTCTGTGTATTTGATACAAGAGGGTTGACCCTATTTATAGGAGAGTACTGGAGAGTTTAGGTTACATCAAATAATTATGAGATAATGATAAGATCTCATCAGTAACTAAAAAATAATGATAAACTATTATCCAACTGAAAGATAACGATAGAGTTTTATCTCTTAAAGGTTTGAGATAATGATAGACATCCACCATCATTATCTAATTATCTCATAACATCCCTCTAATTCTGGCCCCCATTGATTTAAGTAGAGCGAGAAAAAAAAAAAAAATTAAACCACTGATAAAAAGAGAAAATGACAAGGGTAATTTCGTCAAGTAAGACACAACTACGGTGCTGCCATCTTCCGCTAGGGTTTAAACCTTACCATATAAGCAAATTTAACTCGTTCTCCTAGTCTCCCCACACTCCCTCCCACCAAGCCGGCGCAGCAAAACCCTAGAATTCTGTGACTTTTCCTCATCTTTTCTCCGGTAAATCCACCCTTCCCCACTGATCTATATATATTACATCATAATTTACTGCAAGTTTCAATTCTTTTCCAGTTTTTTTATTTTTTTTTTTGGGTTTAGGGATTGGAAATGACGACAGTACCGGGGCAGCTGATATGGGAGATCGTGAAGAAGAACAACTCCTTTTTGGTGAAGGAGTTTGGCAACGGCACCGCCAGCGTGAAGTTCAGCAAGGAACCCAACAATCTTTTCAACCATCACTCGTACAAGCATTCTGGTTTGTTTCATTAATCTCATTTTTTTTTTCAAATAAAGGAGTAAATTTGTTATCTAAAGCTTGTGCTTTTTGCTTTGTTTGATTAAAAGAAGTGTTTTTAGATCTGGGTTCTACTTGGTTTGTTTTGAAATGTTGAGAAAAAGGAATAAAATGTGTGATGTGAAAAGAAACTAGTGTACTTGTGATGCATGCTTTGAGGAATTAGTGTGTACTTTATGTTTGTTAATATACAGGAAAGAAAGTTTGTTGCTTTTCTATCAGTTAGCTTTATAAGGTCAATGTAATTGGAAATAGAGGGGGGTCATATATCATAAAATTGTGTTTTAATTCTGAGGATGCAAATGCTTTCATAATTCTTTGGCCCTTTATTTTGGGTTATTATTCTAATTATCTTTGTTTTTATCCGTAGTTTGCTGTAAGTATTTCCTTGATTTAGTTTTTTAATTTTTTTTTGTTGGGTACTGAGATGGTTATTGAAGATTATATGATTGATTCTGATTGATTGTTTTCAGGATTGGCAAACAAGAAAACTGTTACAATTCAACCAGGGGGTAAAGATCAGTGTGTGTTGCTTGCCACCACAAAGACCAAAAAACAGAGCAAGCCTGCATCTTTACTTAACAAGTCTGTCATGAAGAAGGAGTTCTGTCGCATGGCTAAGGCTGTTTCAAACCAGGTAACAATCCTAATTCAATTTAATGCTTGCTGTATTATAGTTAGCCGATTGATACAAGGATGAGTGGTTTGCCTAGAAGTCCAGTAAATGATGTGAGTCTAGGAAAGGCTGTTTCTACTTTCTGTAGGCTTTTTCCTCTGTTGCCAACCTTTGGTTTTGGCTTTTGGATTGTAGGTCATCAACTTTTAAAGAATTACTTCCTACTTGGAAATCTGCTTTGTGTTCTTTGATTGAAGTCAGAACCTGGGCATTCAGCTGAATAAATTGTTTTCTTAACATGTGAATGGTTTGTGTCAACAATCCTAGATTAGAGTAGTGAACATCTAACCTACTAGCGATCACTCTGTATTTTAGAGTGACATTAACTTTGATCAGCATTTGGTCATGTGTCACTGTGTATTCCACTACTCTTTTTTCTTAGGTGCTGCAAGAGTCTTGGTTCTCAGGATAAACAACCATTTTATACTCTTCTGGGTTTGTGTGACAGAATTTAAATTATTGGGCAGCCTTAGTGATGTTTGGTGGGGATTTATACATGTAGTGACTTTGTTAAAACTTGGTAATTTTGGTGGGGACTTGTACATGTTGTGACTTTGTTACTTCATATATTAGTTAAAACTTGAAATGATGCTGTTGTTATTTACTTTTGCACCATGGTTGAGTAGTCAGGGTGACACCACGATTTTGATCAGTAAAGTAATTTTTGATCAGTGAAGAACTTTAGCATGATTCTGTAATAGTTCATCGGAACACTCCCCACTTTTTTGTGTATCTTGTATTTAGTTAAGTCGAGTTATTGAAGTTTTTCTTTGTTATAATTGGAGATGGATCCTTGTAATTTTCTTAGCTGTACATTTCCCTTAGTCTGATGATGTACTTATTGCTCAATGTAGGTGGCAGATAACTATTACAGGCCTGATCTGAAGAAGGCTGCCCTTGCTAGGTTGAGTGTTGTGCACAGGAGCCTCAAGGTCGCCAAGTCCGGTGTGAAGAAGAGGAATAGACAAGCATGAGCCGTGAAAATGCTAATTTAAAAGTGGAGCAGCAAGAATTGTTTTTGCTCTTTTCTCTCTCTTTTTTTTTTTTAAATATTCTCTTCTTCTGGTTCTAGAATCTCAAATTTTTTGCATCTGAACTTTTCCATATTTTCTTGACTATAGTCTGTACTAGTTATGTTATGTATGTTATGGACCAGATTTTTGTTTCTAAACCAGCTTCCTTAACATTCTGTGAGATGAAATTGAATCACTAATGAAATTAGTTTATGATATATAAACATAGGCGAAAGCGTTGCCGCAACTTAATATTGGCAATGAATAACCAGAAATCAAAGGGGGTTGTAACGTTGAATATGGAAATGCGATTGGTTTCCGCTTAATCCATTGCCATCTAAAAGTTACAATTTATATTAGGTGTCGGAGAGCAAGAATTGTAAAAAAGTAGTAACAATTTAAACATTGAGAACGCAAATGATGGATGGGCGGACGGGCCCTTTTGGTTGGTTGGATTGAGGGCCTAAGTCCAGAGTTCTGGATTATCTGCCAGTGTGTTTTTTTTTTTTTTTTTTTTTTTATGTGTCGACGGCTGAAAAATTTAGGCAATTGTGAGAGGTTGAAAATAAGCTGCGGTAAGAGCTGTTTCTTCTGGACCATGCGGACGTTTGGGGATTTATTGTATGTCTAAAGAGTATGTACTCCTTTAATATCAGGGATTTGAGAGCATGCTTTTGTTTTTAAAATTCACTGCGGACGTGAATTAATCTCAAGCATATAACATGGATATAATTTTGTTCTCTAATTCGTGATCCAATTAATAATTCCCTGACATCTATTACGATACACGAAAGCAAAGTGAAACTCTTAAAGAAATGAAGTCAACGTAATACAACCTTAAAACAGAAATTTCAACTTGTACCAATCACATGGTTCTTGACTTGCGAAACAAGAATATATGATCTGTCGAAAAGAATCTTCCCTAGGTATTGTAGCAAGAAAATTCTCAAATTCAATGGTGCAATCAAAACCTGCATTTTCATGGTTTTACTATGGCAAAACCAAGTGCAAGTTCGCAATGGTTTCCGCTTTCCATTTGGATGGCAGATGTTCAATTCAAAAGAAACAGGCTGACATTTTAACTAGCGTACAAAAGAACATAATTCTGATGGCTAAATTTTGGGATTTATAAATATCGCTTTCACCAAAACCCAACTTGATATTGCAATAACCCGGTACCAATTTTCAGTTTTTTTTTCTTTACACAAAAATAATTTTAGTTCACAACTGTTTAGAAAATAGTTACTGCTACCGTTTATATAGTGTCTTCAACTTTCTTTTATCCCTAGCTTTTAATAATTCTCCTTATTTCTAACGCAAAAGGGTCAAAAATCAGAAATTAGGTAAGACTTATTTTTCAAAATTAATTACAGCTGTATTAAGATTTTAACAAATAACAATAACGTTAGCCTATACATAACATTAAAAAACGAGTTAAAACAACCTTTAAGAAGAACATTAGAATTAAGAAAGTCAACCTTGGATACATTGTTGGCAACCCGAGTTTGCAAAGACCAAGTCCTAATCCCACGGAACGTGCTGAAAAGTCTCACAAGTTAAATCGTTGCTACACGCATTACCTAACACACAACCTGGGATTTTGCTACTATAAATAAAACGATACAGATCATAGAAGCATAATTTTTAGAAGATTATTGAACCGTTCCGTTCTCAAAAGTGCGAATGGAAAAGGATTCAATTGGAACTACTCCTGTTAAAGAAGTTGTTGCAGCTGGCAACGTTGACGAAAGTGTGATCGAGATCAAGAGTAACAATGCTGCAAAGCGTGGACGCTTCGACCGATGCTTCTCCTTTGTGGAGATTTCAATTGATCCTGGGGTTAAATCTTTGAAACAACTGGATTCCAACAAGTTCAAAGAAGATATCAAGAAATGGGCTAAAAAGGTTGTTGCTTATGCCCGTCAGCTCAGTGACCACTTTGGAAGCTCTCGCCGCTGATGCTGAACCTGATCAAGAAGTGCTTTCATGTCCGAATAATTACCAAGACAGAAGAAAATTTTTATAGTTCAAAGATGTGTCTCATCGAGGACGAAGAAGCTGTAAATGATGGCTTAAATGTCAATACCCCAGAAATGCACTTTCGATCTGGTTTGTAATGTTTGACTAGCTATTAAAATCAGCCACAGCATGATTTATACAAGAAGATTGAATATGTTCTCTAATCAAGTCTTTAGCTGAAATTATTGATCACAGGCCTGTTGTATATTACATATCTATTGATCTCTCAATAAATGTTCAGCATACACATACAAAAAGATTCAAGCATACTTGTAAGTAAATTCAGCTGCAGAAAACACTTTCATTATGTTTTGCTTTTCCCTTATCCCACCTTAGAAAATTAAGGCATGTACTACAAAACAAACATCAAACATTCCTCACTAGAGCAAAACTGAACCTGGACAGACTTTCAAACAGTTAAATGATTTTTCTTTTACCCACCATGGTTTTTATAGAAGGAAAGCAGCCTTTCTTCGTCAAGGGTTACTTGTACATGTACTCTACAATTAACAATAATTGAAGGTTTCCTAAATACTATAGCATTTAACTGTAATGGAAAAACTTTTCCTGTCATTTGTTATTGCCATTACAAATCAATTACTCATAGTTCGCGCACAATTTAAGCAAAGATTAAACGGGGCCAAGTGTCAACAAATCAAAGAACAAATTTCAGTGCAATTTCTCAAATCTTCTCCATATGATGATATTTAAAAAAAAAAAAACTTACTCCAAATTTATACAATATTTTTAAACTCCCAGTAAAAGGTTTGGAAGACAATTCGACAAAGAAAAATGATATTCACACATCTTGTTACACTAGTTATTAATAAGGGCGGGCATGTACTAGTTAACCAGTCCATACACCAAACATTCTAATCGAAACTGCATGTATCAGTTTGCCTAATTTGCTAACTGTATCCAAGCCTCATTAGTCAGTTAACCGTTTATCGGTTACCCAGTTAAAGAGGGTCAGATACTGCGAGTAATTGAAACCGTATAATATCAATTACATTTAACGAACTAGATAAATAATATTATAACATAAATACTTGCTTAAATTAAAAAATAATTATTCAATTTCATTACTTTGAAAAATAAGCAATAAAATTATAGCTTGAAACTTTTGCATCCACTCTTTTTAAAAATAAAAAAAAAATCATAAATCAAAATTTTCATAATACAAGTAAAAAATACTTATGCTATTTTTCATATTCCATATCTAAGTTATATGAAAGTAATTTTTTTAGTTAGTATCAAGAAAACATATGATAATTAGAGTATAAAAACAAGAAATAATTCACAAATCAAAAAATTAAATAGAAGGACAAATCAAATACGATATTTTAATTTTTGAGTTATCTTATACTTGAAAGTGAAATGAATTAATATTCCTCAATTCATCTATAATATTCACAAATGTTAGACTTTAAGACATATATATGGACTGGTTTGGTTAATCGCAGATTTTAAAAATAAATACCCAGAATCGAAACCGCTTTTACAAATGAGGTTCGGTTAACCTAATTGCATTCAAAAGTCGGTTTGGTAATGTTCATTTTTCAGTTTGAAATGAACTAATTATTGTGATTTTTCAGATTTCCAGTTATTTTTGCCACCCTAGTTATTAACACAAAATTTTTAATTGAAGGGTGTGTGGATATCAATTCTCTAAGAAGAATTATATTGAAAATGAAAAGGTCTACTCTGCATTCCATTTTTTTTTTAAACAAAGAAACCAATATATATCTCTGGTCAATTAAGGAAGAGGATAGAAACTTGGATCAGCAACGACTTCACAGTTTGATATACGGGGATTGCACCAAAAACACGCAAAAAACATCGTGGCAAAACAAAGAAAGAAGTCTACTTCAGTCCAATTTTAACAAAACCCATTGGGCCTCCTAAATTGGACACAATCTCATTGGACGAAACTCCAGTCATAAACTTTCCCCTACCACAGCAGATCAAATTTCTAAAAGCGCGTGGCATATCCAATTTATCCTCCTTTTCTTTCATTCCCAAATCCGAACACCCCGCTGCACAAATCTACAAAGAAAAAAATTGTCCCAATTTTCTCAATCCCTAAATCGAATTTCTCCATCATTTTTTTTATCCAAAAAAAAAAAAATCTCCATCATTTCTTCCAGATTTTGATCTGAAATTACTTATCGAATTAGAAATGGGGAATACAGAGAAATTGATGAATCAAATCATGGAGCTGAAATTCACGGCGAAGAGCCTTCAACGCCAGGCGAGAAAGTGCGAAAAAGACGAAAAATCGGAAAAATTGAAGGTCAAAAAAGCGATCGAGAAAGGAAACATGGACGGCGCCAGAATCTATGCCGAGAACGCCATCAGGAAGCGTAACGAGCAGATGAATTACCTCCGTCTGGCTTCCCGGCTCGACGCCGTGGTCGCTCGGCTCGATACCCAAGCCAAGATGACCACGATCAATAAATCGATGGGGAGTATTGTGAAATCTCTCGAGTCGAGTCTTAATACCGGGAATCTGCAGAAGATGTCGGAGACAATGGATCAATTCGAGAGGCAGTTTGTGAATATGGAAGTTCAGGCGGAGTTTATGGAGAATTCGATGGCTGGAAGTACATCGTTGTCAACGCCGGAAGGAGAAGTTAATAGCTTGATGCAGCAGGTGGCGGATGATTATGGACTTGAGGTGTCTGTCGGCCTGCCTCAGCCAGCAGCACATGCTATACCCACCAACAATGCCGAGAAGGTTGATGAGGATGATCTCTCCAGGCGCCTCGCCGAGCTTAAAGCTCGTGGGTAAAACTAGTTAAATGGTTGAGAATTTTATAAGAATTTTTGGGGAATTTATTGTTTACTTGTGCTATGTTGTATGAATGGTAATTGGAGGACTTGTGTAATTGTTGCTATCTTTTCCGCTGTCTGTATATTTGACTATTACTGCGACTGCTACTTCTTTGGTATGATTGTCGACTGTTTCATGAGTAATGGTTTGTAAATTTGGTACCTTTGCGCATGTCTATATTTGGGTTTGTGTTTGTTTATGTTTGAGGCTTCGATGTTATATGGTATGGATTTTATGCTGGAGTTGACTAATGATGATGGTCTTATTGGAGTAACTACATTTTTATGTAACACAGGACTTTTTTTTCCCCTGGGGTAGTTTTGAGGAAGCTGCATCTGGCTGTGTGTGTAAACTCTACTTTAGATTGATGTGCGTGAAATTTGCTTGGCCTAGTATGTGCATTGACATCTGTGGAATTATTGATCTTCTTTGAGGGGATATGGTTTTGTTTGATCAGGGCTTTTAAACGTGATGGATCTTGAGATAGACATGTATTGAGGATGTTTGTCATTTGGTTTCATAAACTGTAAGTCATAGTTGATTGTTAGAAAATTTGCCTCCTTTCTTTCTTTGACAGTAAATAGGTGAGAAAAGGAGGGGGGTTTTTTGGTTTTGTTTTTTGGGGGGGGGGGGGGGGGGGGGAATTGAGACTTGGCACGAAGGAATCTGGAGACTTAATGTCAATGGTATTGTCATATATTCTTGGCTTAGGTTAGGGATGTGGTTTTAGTTTCCCAGATCGAATGCATTTTCTAGTTCTGTTGATTGTGATGCTTTTAGACGAACTATAATTTATTGATGTGGGTAATTTTGCAAATTCTTAAATACCCTCATGTGAGTCAAGTTGTTATTGCAGACTATTGGAACTAGACATTCTGATAAACATCTCTCTGTGTTCTGTTGGGGGAGCATGGAACCAAATTATGTTAGCAAATTGAATAGGACTTCACAATGCAAGGAATTAAAACAACAGGACCATGCATAGAAAATTATGCATACTCAGGCAAATTGATAGGCAAGAAAATATTAGAATCATGTGTGCACACCAAATCATGCTGTGCATCTTGACTAAGCCCTAAATCTTCTACGAAAGCCCCCCCTTCGGGTGGTCGAATGGCTCCAACCTTCCTAGTTAGGGGGCTGGTGCGGGGTTCGACTCCTGGGGGTGACCTTGTTGTGCATCTTGGTGCAGGCTCTGCACAGCTGCAAGGGAAATAGTTCGGCAAAGCTGGGATACCCTGTGTCGACAAAAAATAAATAAATAAATAAATCTTCTACGAAAGCCGTGGGACCCAACTCAGAAAAGTTAACACTACGGCTTCTATATTGTGAACCCTTTACATTGGTTTATGTTGGGTCATGTACAACATGACTCAGACAAATTAATAGCATCTTTCAGATAAATGATGTAGAGGTTAATTTGATTAGTGTTGGAATATATCATTAAAAAGTAAAAAATATTTGTTTGTACGAATTATGGTCTTCAAAAGTTAGGATGGCATTAGCTTATGAATTTAGTTTTGATCATTTAACTAAGCTCGATATTGAATTTTGTTGAATTCAGAACACGAAAACTTCAAGTGCAAGAAAGATCATGAGATTTGCAGAAGCAAATTGCCGAAGTAACGATAACAAACAAATAGTATTGGAAAATGTAATTTTCATGTACTATTTAAAACACACACAGCCTGAAAAGAAATTCTAAAAATTTCATGTGTATCATGACTAAGATTTCCGCAAATATAAAATTTTTCACACTGAAAGCGCCTTCAACTGGTCATCTTCACCACCATTTGCATAGAAAACTGATTGATTGGTTTAGCAATGCCACTGAATTTAACCAAGTAAAACCAATCTGAGGTATGTTCATCTTCAAATACAGTGCGCTTATCAATAATCGTCACTTCTTTTGCTCCAAACTTCCGCTTCCAATATCTGCAGCAATCTGGCTGTGCTTCACATTGCAATGCTACCTCCTTCCCTGACAATCGTGACAAGGGCTATCAACGGTCTGGGTCTAGACCCAAACCCGACCCGGACCTGTTGATTTTTTCCGGGTCCGGGTAGGAATAAAGTTCCGTTTACCCGGACTCGGACCCGAATTCCTTTTTTCTTAATAAAAAACAGGTCGAATTCGGAATGTTGTATTTCGGTTTGGATCCGACCCAAATCCGTTTATATATATAATAATTATAAATTATATATATGTATTTTAAATTTTTAATACATTATACCCAATAAATAATAATTATAATATATATATACGTATTTTATATTTTTAATACTCAATACTTAATAAATAATAATTGTAAAATACATAAAAATATTTTATATTTTTAAGACCCGAACCCGACCCGAATGGACCTAGATCCGGACCCAAACGGACCCGGATCCGGGAAACCAAATGCAAGACCCGTTGGGTCTTGGGTCTAGGTCCGGGTCTGGACTAAAACGGGTCCGGGTCCAGAACATTTAATTTCGGCCTGAACCCGACCCGTTAACACCCCTAACCGTGACTAAACAAAAAGGGAAGAGTGGAAACAATTTGCCATCTTCCAAAACTTACAATTACACTAGTATTTTCAAAAATTCAAATCCTTTTCCAAAGATTTTCGAGTGATAAAAGGAATAAAGAATTGCCAATTTGTTTCTCTAACATAACTATGCAAATTAATGGTGTTCTTGAACTCATTGATATTAATTGTACAACATGTACTTGTATCCAAAACTGTTTTCATAAAATCCTTGACTTCTTGGCTATATAGATCATGACGTTAATAATACCAGAATTTATCAAAAGAAAATATATAGAAAAAAATAACGAAATACCAAACGGAAATGGCACCGTGTATGATGACATGAAAATTCAACTTTAAACTAGAGGAATGGAGAGCCAATATAAATATAGGAAATATAGGCAATGAATAGCCAGAAATCAAGGAAGTTTGAATATTGAATATTGAAATGCTATCGGATTGCTACTTAATCCATTGCCAAAGCAAGAACAATGTAAAACACAAATGGTGAGAGCCTCCAAACGAACAGAAGAATGGATGGGACATGACGTTGCGAAGGCCATCTTTTGTTGGTTGGATTGAGGGCCAAGCCCAGAGTTTTATAAAAGCAGCGTATTCACTGGACAAACTATCCACATGATTGTGGAAGTTCTGGAACAACAAGCCCAAGCCTGCGTGTTACTAGCCCACATTCCTAATGGATAAGGGCTGACTTAATTTTATTGTTTGTCTGATGCTGTTTGAAGAATTCAGGCAACTGGGACGGACCGAGGACATGAGGTCCATGGTGTACTCTTTTTATAGCGCAGGAGTACGTAACGGGATTTTTGAATGTCTAAATTTAAAAAAAAGACTCTTTTGATATCAAGGATAGGATTTTATTGTTAATATTAAGGATTTTAGTTACTGCTACTTCTTTGATATAATTGCCCACTGTTTTATGAGAAATGGTTTGTAAATTTAGTACCTTTGTGCATGTCTACATGTTTGCGGATTTGATGTTGTATAATATGGATTATATGCTGGAGTTGACTAGTAATGATGGTCTTACTGGGGGTAACTACATTTTTATGTAAATATAGATTGTTCAGTAGTTTTGAAGAAGCTTTTGTGCTGTGTGCGTAACCTTATCTAGGTTCAGACTATATTGATATGAGTGAAATTTGCTTGGTCTCGTATGCTCATTGACATCAGTTCTATTGATATGTAGTTTAGCTTGATCAGGAATTTTAAACATGATGGATCTTGAGATAGACATATAGTGAGGATGTCATTGGGTTTCATAAACTGTTAGTCATGGTTGATTATTAGAAAATTTGCCTTCTTTCTTCGACAGTAAATACGAGAGAAAAGAGGGAAAGAAAGCAGAAGAGGAGGGGGGAGGGAGGGAGCGTTGGGAATTGGGACTTGGCATGAAGGAATCTGGAGACTTGATGTCAACTATGTTGTCATATATTCTTGGTTTAGGTCAGGGATGTGGTTTTCGCATCCCAGCATGGATGCATTTTTCTGGTTTTGTTGTTTGTTGTGATGCACTCGGACAAGTCTGTAGTATATTGATGTGGATGATTCTGTAAATTCTTAAATGGCCTCATTGTGAGTCAAGTTGCTGTTGCAGAACTATTGGAACTAGACGTCTGACAAAATATCTCCTCTCTGCAATCTTAAAGGGGACCATATATACCAAAATCATGTATATTCCACTCGAAGTAAATGGAGTAGGATATCCACAAGTCAAGAAATTAAAATTTTAAACAACGAACCATGCACCGATACTCTAATCAAGTAAATTGAATTTAAAGGCAAGATAACATTGGAACTCCAAATCATGTACTTGATAAGGCAAGATAACATTGGAAACTCTAAATCGTGTATTCTCTTATCTAGCAAATGAAAAGGCAAGAAAACAGGTGAACCGTGCATACATGCAGAATCACGTTCAGTACTCCTGTCAAGCAGATTGAATAGGTCCCCACGGGAAAAGAAATTAAAACAAGGGGACCGCGCACGCTGAATCATGCATTCTGCAATCAAGTAAATTGATTGGAAAAAACATGGGAACCATGTAAGCACACCAAATCATGCATACTCCTATTTAGGAAATTTAATAGAACCTGCATAAGCCTAGACCCTCTGCATTTACAACATTAAACCAGATATCTTATTCTAGCAACCAATGCATACAATTATTGATCTTACTGAAGCCAGACCAGACAAAGAAAGAGTTAACGCACGCTTCTTGGGAGAAAGGCGATCTTTGCAAGAATCATTTCGTGGTCCCTTTGGTCGAAGCTTGAGAACTTTTCCTGAATTTGGAATGTGAAAAGAGCCTTTCAGCTTGACATAAATTGCAAGGATGAAAGCTATTGATTAAACACTAAATCTTCTACCAAAGCTGTGGGACACAACTCAGTAAAGTTAACACTACGGCGGCTTCTATATTGTGAACCCTTAACATCGGTTTATGTTTACACGTAGGATTCTCTGTGCCATTTTTTCAGGTGTCAATTGAGTATTACTCTTATAACAAATTCGTACTGGGAAATAAACTCTTTTATTTTAAAATTAAATTCCGTTATAAAATTGTAATATTACATTATTTTGAAAATAACATTCAATTAGTATTGAAACATAGCACAAAGTATCCGATGTGGTTTATGTTGGGTCATGTAACAACATGACTAAGATATTATTTCCAAGGCAAATTAATAGCATCTTTCAGATAAATGATGTTGACGTTAATTTGATTAGTGTTGGAATATATCATAAATAAGTGAAGAACATTTGTTTATACGAAGTATGGTCTTTAAAAGTTAGGATAGCATTAGCTTATGAATTTAGTTTCGATCATTTAACTAAGCTCGATTTTAAATTTTGTTGAATTCAGAACACAAAAATTACGAGTGCTAGAAAGATCATGAGATTTGCATAAGCAAATTGTCGAAGTAACGATAAAATGTAATTTTCATGTACTACTTAAAATACATATAGCCAGAAAAGAAACTTTAAAAAATTTCATATACGTATCATGACTAAGATTTCCGCACATTCAAATTTTTTTACATTGAAAGCGCCTTCAACTGGTCATCTTCATCACCACTTGCATAGAAAACTGATTGATTGGTTTAGCAATGCCACTGAATTTAACCAAGTAAACCAATCTGAGGTCTGTTTGTCTTCAAATACAGTGCGCTTATCAATCGTCGTCACTTCTTTTGCTCCAAACTTCGGCTTCCAATATTTGCAGCAATCTGGCTGTTCTTCGCATTGCAATGCTACCTCCTCCCCTGACAATCGTGACTATACAAAAGGGAAAGAATGGAAACAATTAGCCGTCTTCCAAAACTTACAATTACAATAGTATTTTCAAAAATTCAAATCTTTTTCCAAAATTTTTCGAGTGATAAAAAGAATAAAGAAATGCCAATTTGTTTCTCTAACGTAACCATGCAAATTAAAGGTTTTCTTGAACGTATTGATATTAATTGTACAACAGGTACTTGCATACAAAAACTGTTTTCATAAAATCTTGACTGACTTCTTGGCTATATAGATCTCATGACGTTAATAATAATGAAAGTTATCAAAAGAAAATATATAGGAAAAAATAACGAGATATCAACCGGAAATGGCAGCGTGTATGATGACATGAAAATTCAACTTTAAACCAGAGGAAGAAAGAGCCACTATAAGTATATAGGAAATGTTGAAAAAAAATGTCATTGCAATATATATAACACTTCTAAGAATTAGTCAAGTATATGGCTGAACAAATTTTAAAATATAGGATCTAATTATAATGTTTTCACTAGATTACCATTGCGTTAATCACACTTAACCAAAAGCAACCCAATGCCTGATTAAAAATTTAACCCCTTTTAGTTAACCCATAAAATATATTTTCAAAGTCAATAAAGCCATATTTAAATAACATTGCACAAAGTTAAATATATGGCATAATTAGGATAACAAAAGAGATACAGAAAAGAAAATCAAAACAATTTGATTGTAAAAGAAATCCCCCGGTTACAGTTATCGTATTCTACCCCAACATCACAAAACAAACTTCGAAGCATGCTACAGAAATTAAATGCTTACCACCTTAATGGTTACGTAATCCACAACATGAATTTACAAAGAAAATATACACAGCAAATTTTTTTTTTTTAAATTTTTCTTGTTACTTTCATGTTTTTCCTGTATGTCACTTGGTCCGAAAAAGGGATCACTCTCTTTCACTCTTTCTGTTTTTACATTAAAGGGAAAACACTACCCGTACAGTAATCAAAACACCAAAGAAAGAAGGACAAGAAATTTAGTAAGGTACCTCTAAATTGGAAAGTATGGATATTGACTTGGGTTTCTCGAGCT
Organism: Mitragyna speciosa; assembly: GCA_024721245.1. NCBI lineage: Eukaryota > Viridiplantae > Streptophyta > Magnoliopsida > Gentianales > Rubiaceae > Mitragyna > Mitragyna speciosa. The sequence goes on along the minus strand of CM045566.1, from coordinate 1,299,215 downwards.
TCAAAACCTTCCGTAGAAATTTTTGCCCTGCGATTATGTATAGGCACAGTTTTGGAACTTGGGGAAGATGGACTTCGCTAATATCCTGATAGATAAGAAAATTCTTCTTGTTTCACAGCAAGAACACCAAATGAAGCAAGAAAGTCAGTGATTAAACAAGCACCAGTAAAACTTCTCACGAAGGGAAAAAAAGAAAACCAAAGTTACTGATTTAAGTACCATTTCAGATTGCACAATTAGCAGAGGATTTCTTAAATGTTCGAGCTTCTGAAAAAAGTCCCGAACGTTATTCAAATCAATATTCAGTTTGGAGTCGGGGACTCTGGGTGGCTTAAACGCAATATTGGCTAGTCTAAGACGAGAAGGGTCCATGGAAGAAAAGGGCATTTTATTTCCCTCATAAGTGAATGAAACTAAATTTGGAGCCTCAATCTCAACCTCTTCCAGATCTTTGCAACGATCAATTGTTAGTCTCCTGAGCCGTGGAGTATCAATTTTGATATGCTTCTCAACATATGACATCTTCCTAGGAACAATCTTTTGAGTAGAGGAAGTTTAAGAAATAGAGCTTGAAAAAAATTTCTCTGTCAGGCACGAGGTTTCTAACGTTAAAAATTGTAAATTGAAGCAAGCTTCCAAAATAATCTCACAAGGCGTTTCGTCTTCAACGTAGACTATGGGGCAAGGTTGACGCCTAGGTTTTGCTACATATGTAAAAGTATTTAACGTTGGTGCTTCAATTTGAACTTTTCTGAGTCCTCCACAATTATTCACTACTACTCTCTTAAGATTTTGCAGACCGAAAATATGAAGAACATCCATCCCATCGCACCATGACATTATTAGGTTCTCAATCAACGGACAGTGCTTGATCAAACACAGGATTTGATAATCATTGAGGCCTTGGGTGTTGTCTAGGTATAATTTTCTGAGAAGGGAAAGATTTATGGTGGATTCGGAAGCATGATTCGCCATATCACCCGAATCCACGACGTATCGCCTGAGTCATAACTGAAACGGAACTTACCGTTACGATACCATTACCCTGCATCATCTTTTAGAACTATATCGGATATGTATCACCGAGAAATCAATGGATATCAGTCGATATGAACGGTATGACACCGTATCAGTGAAAATCGAGTCGAGATCTCGGCAATATGTACCGTTATGAACTCAAAAAATTTGAAAAGGTAAACACAATTCTTGCTAACCTCCTGCTTTAATAACAAAACAGTAAAACGAAAACAAAAAGTTGAAAAATAATAACCAAAATGTTGGAATAATCAATTAAAAATTAACATTTTCACCCTATCATACAAAGTAACGGGAGTGTAAATTGGAGTTAAGTATTAAGTATATATCATAACCTTAAAAGAGAAAATCCATCTTGTACCAAAAAATCTAACCCCATCGTCTCACTCTTTCTTTCTTGCCCGCAATATTTTAAATCAAAAGATAAAAAATTATTATTACACTACATAGATTTTTTTTTTCAATTTTGCAACCTTTTGTAGATTTATCATCCCAATTCAATCAAAAGTTCTTATTGATCAATTTATGATGAAAATGCTTATTGAGAATATGGTGAAAATGCTTACATATTATGTCTTTGTATTGTATAATATTATTTGATAGATATATGTTTCTTTGATGTATTGAACTAAATACTAGTACTTTCTTTGTGTAATTCTTATTATACTATATAAGATATGATGGTTTTACTCTTATATTTAAGTTTTGATGTCATATAAAATTGATGCTAAAATCATTTACTGCTAATACTATAGTTCTATGGTTATAGTAGCATTACTTTATTTAAATAATTAGTGGTTATATATGACAATATAGGTATTTAGTACATTTAATTTGATAATTGTATTTGTTATGGTATTTTTTATTTTTAGTAATTTTTTTAGATTTTTTGAAAAATTTTATATGCTATAATGTGCGTATCACCCGATATTTGACCGATATATCGCGACGGATGTGGAACAACTGGCGACCGCGACGCGACCGCGATCCGCGACGGCGAACCATGTTCGGAAGTAATTCCCAACCTGCAAGAGGCTATGTGTAACGCAGTTATGGTTTTGGCAGATAAAACAGCATTCGGTATCCCATATATGTACCGTTTTCTCACAACTGGATCGTCGACGTTAACCTTAAGTAGTTTAACATCAGCTTTGAGGGCTGTATTTAGCCAGCGATCGATATGAGACTCCAACTCTGGCATATAGTTGTAGTTGGGGATTCTGAGTATAAAATCCTCCAGGTTCAAGTTTTGTGCAGCAAGAGATTCAAAGGATTGGTCAACAAAATTCTTGAATTTCTCGGTGCTCAACTTATTTCTTCATCCAAACGACTTCTTGGGCGAGATAAAAAGTAGGATTGATCAAATTCGAAAACGGGACGCGAAGTCCATATTTGTCTCCAAGTCTTAGACAAAACACTAGTGCGAGCAGCCATATGCACGTCTAAAGGACGCATGATTTTGTGTACAATGTAAATAGGAAGTTGAGAGATCCTATCTGCAGCTTCAATAGTTTCAGACATGATGATGATTTTTGATGCTTGATGATCCAAACCTCTTGTTCTATTTGTATGTAACACGTTCTTGAAGAACGCGTAAGGCAAATATGAATAAAGATTTAATCATAAATATATGCTGAAACGTATTACTAATTTGGTAACCTCATATAATCCCAAAAGGAAAATATAACCTCGATAGAAACAGGAAAGAGATCTTTGTTTTCTATGCTTGAATGAAGGGTGAGAATAAATTTTAAATTGTACCTTGATATTTCATGGATTGGAGAAAGGAAGCCACGGGTTGAAGCTGCGATGAAGCAAAGCCTCTATCCTCGGCATTTACGATAATCCTCAATTCACCGTTCAATATTCCTCCCCCCATTTTCAATCTAATATTTATCACCAAAATATTGTTATGTTGCAACTGTAAAACCCTACCCAAGCCCAGAAAGGAAAAAATTTCTGGACAATGATTTTATACAAAAGCTCACAATATAAATGTATATTCACATCTTGAAATGCTGTGCAAGACAATCTTTTCGTATAAAAATTTAAAATTAATGTGTTTATAAAACTATATTCTTTGATTATTTCCAATGGAGTTTAGAAGAAAAAGTTAACCGGGTTAAGTTTGTATGAACGTGATCAATTACAGCGGAACACAATTAACGATAAATAAACGCTGCAACCCACTCCTAATTGGTAACTTCATATTCAAGCCAAAAAATGTTTGCTGCTTTCTATACTCATTACATATACATACATACATACATACATACATATGCGTGTATATGTATGTATGTATCTATATATGTGCGTGCGTGTGTGTCTATATATATATATATATATAGTATATATATATAGACACACACGTGTTTTTCTATATGTGCATTTCTTTTTTGTGTTTACTAATATACCTTTTAAATAACAGAAATTAAATAATAGAAAACTATCGTCACATTAGACTGTCTAAATTCATGATAAAATCTTAATTATATTACAACTCTAAAAACAAGACACCAAATAAAGTCCAAACATAATTAAAAAAATTGTAAAACGAGGCTCAGTTGATTTGTACTCAAATTATAGATCTAAACACTTTCCACTCTTTTTATATCGCTTACTTTATGGAATCATATTTTTCAATACTTTATGGAAAACATAAGGTGAATAGACCATCGTATTGTGAAGTGGTTGCAAGTAATACATTGACTTCGTTTGCATAAGGGGAAAATTGCAAATGCAATTGCAATTGATGCTGCTATGATTGCTAAATTTCCAAAGCAAAGGCTTAATATTTGCTGTTAAAACATTAATTCGGTGGCTTTGCTTTGGTTTTGAAGCGCTCCAGCAGGCCAAATACAAGTACTTGGTTGGAGGCGGCGGAAATGACTCCTCTGCATTTATCATTCCATTCTCACACTAAATTGCTCTGTCTTGGACTCTTTGTAGAAAGCCTACCAGCTTTAAATTACTTTTCTATGTGTTTAGTAGGCTTGAAATCTTAAGTATTAGCTGGTACACCGATGGCAATTAGCAATTGAAGCTACAATTTTTTTGGTGCTCTCGCGACAAGATCACTGCTATTGGAAAAAAAAAAGATAAACTAAAAATAAAGCAGTATATAGATGATTAATTGTTAAAAAAAAAAAACAATACAGTGTTTCAGTGGAGATAAAATACGGGGAAAATCACTATTTCTATTATTTTAGTAATAAGTAAAAGTTAAATTAAATAAAGAAATCATCAAACTATTATATAGCAAACATGTGAGAAGTTTAAATTAAGCTTTCATGTTATTAAAGTGTTCCATGCAATATGTTCTTTAGTAAACAATTCTAATATCGAATTTTTGCTCTTAATATGAAGTAATACTAGAAGAGGTTGACAAATATATATTGCGACTCTAGATAAAATTTAGTATAAGTTATAACTATAAGTTCTTTTTACTGACTTTATTTCTCAATTTTTGGAATATGTACAATCTAAAGTTAGCTGATTATGCGTGCGCCAATAGAGAAATATACAAATTTGGTAAGGTTTATCAATACTGTGTGGCTATCAAAATTAAAATTTATAGAATTACCTATGATTCAAATAAGTTGTACTGTGTTAAAAAGTTTTGTGACTTTCAAAAGAAAAGACTAATTAGCGTTCTAGAGGAGAAATTAGTGTATGTGCTAACACATTAAAGTACATATGAAGTCAAAATTAATCACAACAAATAAAAGGATCCAAAGCAATAGAAAAAGGAAGGAATAAAAAACAAAAAATATGAATCAACAATTAAAAAAATGCCTTAAAAAATAATGAAATTCATATAGTTAGTATATATACTAATTCTCTGCTAGATTTTAGTTGTAATTTATCCTGTAAATCGCAAATAAGAACATAAATAAGTTATCATTTATGTGGTGGAGTTAAAATTGAGGAAAATTATAAGAAATTAAGTTAATGAAGCAGAATGATTGAGATTTTTTTAGATAAAAAAAATTGCCTTTTATACCAACTAGTTTTTTCCTTTTATACCAAATTGTTTTTAAAAAAAATTGGTTTCATAAACTGTAAGTCATAGTTGATTGTTAGAAAATTTGTTTTCTTTCTTCGACAGTAAATAGGAGAGAAAAAGAGGGGTGGGGGGAATTGAGACTTGGCACGAAGGAATCTGGAGACTGGATGTCAATGGTATTGTCATACATTCTTGGTTTAGGTCAGGGATGTGGTTTTAGTTTCCCAGATCGAATGCATTTTCTGGTTTTGTTGATTGTGATGCTTTTGGACGAACTATAATTTATTTATTTAATTTTTTTTAGGGAAGGACGAACTATAATTTATTGATGTGGGTAATTTTGCAAATTCTTAAATAGCCTTATGTGCGTTGAGTTGTTGTTGCATAATATTGAAACTTCAAACACGTTTTTTAATTAATTTTTTATTTTACAAACACATTTATCAAGAAAAATCTTGAAAGTTACTATAGTAATAATTTTTAAAAGACATCAAAAAAACAATCATCTAAACGAAGTTGATATTCTGAAAAACATCTCTCTGTGTTGTGTTAGGAGACCATGGCACCAAATTATGTAATCAAATTGAAAAGGACTCCACAATGTAAGAAACAACAGGACCATGCATAGAAAATTATGCATACTCAGGCAAATTGATAGGCAAGAAAATATTAGAATCATGTGTGCACACCAAATCATGTATACTTTTGTTTAGCAAATTGAAAGGCAAGAAAACATGGGAAACATGCATGCATGCATAATCATATTCAGTACTCCTGTTAAGCAAATTGAATAGGACCTCCATAAGCTTAGAACTTAAAACAAGGGGACCGTATATACCAATCATGTACACTCCCACAAGCAAATTGAATAGGACCTCTGCAATTACAACATTAAACTAGTATGTCTTATTCTACCAGCCAACGCATAGAAGTATTGCTCATACTGAAGCCAGACGAGACAAGGAAAGAGTTAACGCACGCTCCTCTTGTTAGGAGAAAGGCGATCTTTGCAAGAATCATCTGGCGGTACCTTTGGTAGAAGCTTGAGAACTTTTCCTGAATCTGGAAGGTGAGAAGAACCTTCCGCTTGACATAAATTAGAAGGATGAAAGTTATTGATTAAGCAGTAAATCTTCTACGAAAGCCATGGGACCCAACTCAGAAAAGTTAACACTACGGCTTCTATATTGTGAACCCTGTACATTGGTATATGTTGGGTCATGTACAACATGACTAAGACAAATTAATAGCATCTTTCAGATCAATGATGTTGACGTTAATTTGATTAGTGTTGGAATATATCATAAAAAGTAAAGAATATTGGTTTGTTCGAATTATGGTCTTTAAAAGTTAGGATGGCATTAGCTTATGAATTTAGTTTTGATCATTCGACCAAGCTCGATATTGAATTTTGTTGAATTCAGAACACAAAAACTACAAGTGCTAGAAAGATCATGAGATTTGCAGAAGCAAATTGCCGAAGTAACGATAACAAACAAACAATATTGGAAAATGTAATGTCCATGTACTACTTAAATACACATAGCCTGAAAAGAAATACTAAAAATTTTCATATGCGCATCATGACTAAGATTTCTGCACATTTAAATTTTTTTAACACTGAAAGCGCTTTCAACTGGTCATCTCCACCGCCACTTGCATAGAAAACTGATTGATTGGTTTAGCAATGCCACTGAATTTAACCAAGTAAACCAGTCTGAGGTCTGTTCGTCTTCAAAAACAGTGTGCTTATCAATCATCGTCACTTTTTTTGCTCCAAACTTTCGCTTCCAATATTTGAAGCAATCTGGCTGTTCTTCACATTGCAATGCTATCTCCTTCCCTAAAAATCGTGACTAAACAAAAGAGAAAGAGTGGAAACAATTAGCCGTCTTCCAAAACTTACAATTACACTAGTATTTCCAAAAATTCAAATACTTTCCCAAAAATTTTCGAACATAGAACGAATAAAGAATTGCCAATTTGTTTCTCTAACGTAACCATGCAAATTAAAGGTGTTCTTGAACTCATTGATAATAATTGTACAACATGTACTTGCATCCAAAAACTGTGTTCATAAAATCCTTGACTGACTTCTTGGATGTATAGATCATGACGTTAATAATAACAAAAGTTATCAAAAGAAAATACGTAGAAAAAATAACGAAATATCAAACGGAAATGGCAGCGTGTATGATGACATGAAAATTCAACTTTAAACCAGAGGAAGGGAGAGCTACTAGAAATATATAGGAAATGTTGGAAAAAAGTGTCTTTGTAATATAGCACTTCTAAGCATTAGTCAAGCAGATGGCTGAACAAAATTGAAATATTTAGGAGCTAATTACACTGTTTTTGCTAGATTACCATTGCGTTAATCACATTAACCAAAACCAGCCAAAAGCGTGATTAAAAACTTAACCTCTTTTAGTTAACCCATAAAATACATTTTCAGCATCAATAAAGTCATATTTAAATAACATTGCACCATGTCAAATATGTGGCATATTAAGAAAAAGAAAAGGGATACAGAAAAGAAAATCAAAACAATTTGATTGTTAAAGAAACCAACCCGCCTCCTCCACCCCCCCCCCCCCGGGCCGCGGGTAGTCATCGCATCCTACCCCAACATCACAAAACAAACTTGGAAGCATGCTACAAAAATTAAATGCTTACCACCTTAATGGTTACTTAATCCATAATAACGATCATGCACTTACAAAGAAAATATACAGGGCAATTTTTTATTTTTCTTGTTGCTTTCATGTTTTTCTTATACATCACTATAACGTCCAAAAAAAGGGGTCACTTTCTTTCACTCTTTTCGTTTCTACATTAAAGAAGGAAGGACAAGAAATTTAGTAAGGTACCTCTGAATTGGACAGTACGGATATTGACTTGGGTTTCTCGAGCATCAAAACCTTCCGAAGAAATTTTTTCCCTGCGATTATGTATAGGCACAGTTTTGGAACCTGGGGAAGATGGACTTCGCTAATATCCTCATAGATAAGAAAATTCTTGTTGTTTCACAGCAAGACCACCAAATGAAGCAAATAAATCAGTGATAAGCAACTACCACCCAGATAGCAAATCAACTTTAAAACTTGTAAAAAAAAAAAAGAAAAAAGAAAACCAAAGTTAGTTATTTAATTACCTTCTCAGATTGTACTATTAGTAGAGGTTTCTTTAAATGACCAAGCTTCTGGAAAAACCCCCGAATGTTATCGACATCAATATTCAATTTAGAGTCGGGGACATTTGGTGGCTTAAACGCAATATTGACTAGCCGAAGACTAGAAGGGTCCATAAAGAAAAGGGCATTTTATCTCCTTTATAAGTGAATGAAACTAAATTTGGAGCCTCAATATCAACCTCTTCGAGATCTTTGCAACGATAAATTGTTAGTCTCCTGAGCCGTGAACTAGCAATGTTTATGCTTTTCAACATATGACATCTTTCTAATAGTAACCCTTTGAGTAGAGGAAGTTTAGGAAATAGGGCTTGAAAAAATTTCTCTGTCACGCATGAGGTTTCTAATGTAAGAAATTGTAAATTCAAACAAGCTTCCAAAATAATGTCACAAGGCGTTTCGTCTTCAATGTAGACTATAGGCCAACGCTGACTCTTAGGTTTGGCGACATATGTGAAAGTATTTAACAGTGGAGCTTCAAGTTGAACTTTTCTGAGTCCTCCACAATTCTTAACTATTACCCTCTTAAGATTTCGAAGACTAAAAATATGAAGAATATCCATCCCATCGCAGCATGACATTATTAGGTTCTCAATTAACGGAGAGCGTTTGATCAAACACAGGATTTGGTAATCATTGAGATCTTGGATTTTCTCTAGGTATAATTTTCTGAGGAGGGAAAGATTTATGATGGATTCAGAAGTAATTCCCAACCGGCAAGAGGTTATGTGTAACACAGTTATGGATTTGGCAGATAGGACAGCATTCGGTATCCTATATATGTACCGTTTTCTCACAACTGGATCGTCGACATTAACCTTAAGTACTTTGACATCAACTTTGACTGCTGTATCTAGCCAGCGATCAATATGAGACTCCAATTCTGGCATATAGTTGTAGTTGGGGATTCTGAGTATAAAATCCTCCAAGTTCAAGTTTTGTGCAACAAGAGATCCAAAGGATTGGTCAATATAATTCTTGAATTTCTCGGTGCTCAACTTATTTTCTTCATCTTCATCCAAATGACCACTTGTGCGAGAATAAAAGTAGGATCGATCAAATTCGAAAAAGGGACGTGAAGTCCATATTTGTCTCCAAGTCTTAGACAAAACACTAGTTCGAGCAGCCGTATGCACATCTAAAGGACGCAAGATTTTGTGTATAATGTAGATAGGCAGTTGAGAGATCCTATCTGCAGCTTCAATAGTTTCAGACATGATGATGGATCTTTTGATGCTTAATGATTCAAACCTCTCAGTAGTATGCAACACGTTCTTGAACTAACGCTTACGCAGATAGTAGGCAAATATAAATATACGCAGATTGTAGGCAAATCTAAATATAGTTTCCATCATAAATACTTGCTGAAACAAACGGTAAAGATAACTTCATCTACCAAAAAAGGGAAAAAAAAAAAGGAAAAGATAACTTCGATAGAAAAAGGAAAAGGTAACTTGGACAGAAAAAGGAAAAAAATCTTTGTTTTCTATATTTGAATGAAGGGCGAGCATAAATATACTTGAATTATAATTAAATTAACAATCAGGGGTAAATAAAAAAAAACTTTAAATGGTATCTCGATATATCATGGTTTGGAGAAGGGAGCCATGGGTTGAAGCCGAGATGGGCCATGTGTTGAAGCCGAGATGAAGCAAAGCCTCTATCCTCGGCATTTACGATAATCCTCAATGCCCCGTTCAATATTCCAAACACCCCCCAAAACACCAAAACAAAACAAATTTTCGATCTAATTATATTTATCACCAAAATATTGTTACGTTGCAACTGAAAAACCCTTCCCAAACCCGCCAAGTGGAAAAAAAATAATAACAAAAAGCGAGGTAAGTTTTTAGGGGTGTTTGGTATTATTTTGTTGGGCCTGAACAACCTACGCTAAGAAAAGCCCAACATTCTGTATCGAAGTGTGGGAAGTACACTTCGATACAATATAATTAGTCTATACTTTTGAAGTAGAATGCTTTCCCGGACAATGATTTTATACAAAAGTTTACAATATAAATGTACATTCACATCTTGAAATGCCCTGCAATACAATCTTTTTCCCATAAAAATTTAAAATTAATGCATCTATAAAACTATGTTCTTTTAGAATTTCCGATGGAATTTTAGTGCAACCGACTCTTGATTGGAAACTTCGTATCCAAGCCAAAAAAAAGTTAGTGCTTTCTATACTCATTATGTATATATACATACATGTGTGTATATTTCTTTGATATACCCCTTAAATAACAGAAATTAAATAACCAAAGACTATCTTCACATTAGACTATCTGAATTCATGATAAAATTTAAATTACATTACAACTCTGAAAAAACACCAAACAAAGTCCTAACATAACATAATTAAAAAATTGTAAAGTCGGGCTTTGTTTATTAGTACTCAAATTATAGATGTAAAAATTTTCCACTCTCTTTATATCCCTTAGTTTATGGAAAACAAAAGGTGAATAGCCCATCGTATTGTGAAGAGGCTGCCAAGTAATACGTTGGCTTTGTTTGCTCTCTTGTGAAAATTGCAACTGCAATTCATGCTGCTATGATTGCTAAATTTCCAGAGCAGAGGCTTAATTTTTGCTATTAAAACATTAATTCGATGGCTTTCCTTTGGTTTTGCCCTCCTCAAGCGCTTCTGCAAGGACAAATTCGAGTGCTTGGTTGGAGGCGGCGCAGATGACCTATGCGCATTTATCATTCCTTTCTCGCACTAAATTGCTGTGTGTCTTGGACCATTTGTAGAAAGCATAGCAGCCTTAAATTACTTTTCTATGTGTTTAATGGGCTTGTACTCTTAAGTATTGGCTGGTGCACCGATGGCAATGAGCAATTGAATCTACAATTTTTTGATGCTCTCACGGCAAGATCACTACTTTTTGGGTTTGGGGCCCCCCCGGGGGGGGGGGGGGGTGGGGGGAAGATGAACTAAAAATAAAGCAGTAGTATATAGATGATTAATTGTTAAAAAAAACCAATAAAGTGTTTTAGTGGACATAAAATTGGAAAAAAAATCACTATTTATATCATTTTAGTAATAAGTAAAAGTGAAATTAAATAAAAAATATCAAAATATTATATAGCAAAAACATGTGAGAGGTTTAAATTAAGCTTTCATATTATCAAATGTTCTATGCAATATGTTCTTTAGTAAATAAATCTAATATCAAATTTTTGCTCTTATCATGAAGTAATACTAGAAGGTTGACAAATATATACCGCGACTATAGATATAATTTAGTATAATTTATAACTATAATAAGTTCTTCTTAAGGGCTTTATTTCTCAATTTTTGGAATATATACAATCTAATAAAAGTTAGCCGATTATGCGTGCGCCATAGAGAAATATACAAATTTGGAAAGGTTTATCAACACTATGTGGCTATCAAAATTAAAATTTATAGAATTACCTATGATTCAAATATGTTGTACCGTGTTAAAAGTTTTGTGACTTTCAAAAGAAAAGAATAATTAGCGTTCTAGTGGAGAATTTAATGTATGTGCTAACGCATTAAAGAACATATGAAGTCAACATTAATTACAAGAAATAAAAAGATCCAAAGCAACCGAAAAAGTAAGGAACAAAAAAAAAAGAATCAACAATTAAAAAAATGCCTTAAAAAATAATGAAATTCATAGAGTTAGTATTTACACTAATTCTTCATTAGATTTTAGTTGTAATTTATCTTGTAAATTGGGAATAAGAACTTAAATAAGTTATCATTTATGTTATGGAGTTAAAATTGAGGAAAAAGGTCTTAAAGCTTTGCTTTATAAGGAATTAAGTTAATGAAGCTGAATGATTGAGAATCTATTAAAAAAATTTGCCTTTTATACCAACTGATTTTGTTTTCTTGAGTTTTCAAGAGCATGCCAAATTTCTGAGTTTTTTAGTGCATTCTTGAGCTTAAATTAACTCATTCGGATCATATTATTGAAACAATTAATTTAACCATCTCAAAAGCTTTACATTGTTTTACAAAAAAAATAAAATAAAATATTTATATTACTCGAAAAAAATTTAGAGATGTTATACAATTTATTAAGAATAAAAAGTATAAAAAATGCGATAATAGATACAATTAACTTCTAAATCAAAATTCTTACCGTGATAAATCATGAATAATATAATATAGAAGTACTAAAAAAGTATAGCCTTAAATCATGAATATGAAATTTTATTAATAAAAGTATAATTCCAAGCTTTATTGAAGAATAAATAGATCAAAGCGAAAAGAGAGAAACATACAAAATAAGGTTTACCAACATGAATGTATACATTTACTAATTTTCAGTTCTCTGATAAATTATACAGTTTTCCCAATTAATATAAATTTTAGTCACCAACTAACAAGCGCAATACGCGTGCTACTTCTTATACGCACATGAAGACACACACATCCTACTTCCTTCTGAGTTCTATGTATTAACAAAATTTAAACCATGATTGGTATTTGGACACAGTGAAAAGCAATAACACAAAATCTTGTGTTTATACTAAACTTTGATTATTTTTGTTTGTGCTAGAAAGCATGTCGGACAAGGGTCCGGTTATGATCGAATCGGTTCGACCGGTGAGTCCGGTTCTGGATCTAAACAGTGTCTATAAAAAGCTCAGCAATTTCCTACTGCTGTCTATATAAAGTCTGTTTCCTACTACTCTCTATTCTTTGTATAAAGCTCGTCAGTCAGTTTTCCTACTCCTAATCATCGAGAGTCTTGCCGATTATTTAAAAATGCCTTACTTTCTTCTTGAGATCACTGCAAAACTAAGAAAAATTGCCCAACTGGAGCCAAACAATGGCGTTAATGACGAAAAAATGCCTTACTTTTTTACCGTAATATTGATTGCAACTTGTATTATGTGATATGCTTTCTAATGTAATATCTGTCAAATGATATCATAATTTCTGTTTTGCGCAGATGAAGTGTGAAAACTGTGGAGAAGTCAGCAAAGAAGTGTGCACACATGTTGATACCATGGACACCTACAATGGAGAATGCGCTAATTTGCTGTTAGAGGTTACATGAATTATTTTTGGATTTGTTTCTTGTATACTGTTAGTAAAATTACCATAGCTGGCTTTATAAAATCTGATCATATGCAGTGCCATAGCTGGCTTCATAAATTCTGATCATATGCAGTGCCAAGTCTGTGAAAGAATTGGTACCGTAAACCTCATCACGGGATACGGTGCACCCTTGACTCGGGAATTGGCAAAAGCTCGAAAGTATGTCCCGTTGATGTTATTCCGCTGCGACGGGTTGGTTCCTAACACTTATGTGTTTAATGGTGGTTGGAAAGTGACGCTGAGAAGTGGGGCTGTAATTGAGGATTGCAACTTGCTCCGTGGAAAATTCATTGCTGAATTGGGAGAAGAGGCCGAAGAGGGGGAAGAGGATGAAGAGGATGGAGAGGACGAAGATGACGAAGAGGACGAAGAGGATGAAGAGGATGAAGATGATGGAGAGGACGAAGTGGATGAAGAGGATGACCCTATTGGCCCACCAAGGGTCCTCAATGCTCGAGGCAAGTTCACCCAGTATTGGAATGTGTGATCTAATAGTCTCCCCTGTCTAGTCTTCTTCACGTAGTTGTTTGCCATATCAGTTGTAAGTTAGTCTTCCTCACGTAGTTGTTTGCCATATCAGTTGTAACTTGTAAGTTAGTCTTCTTCACCCATATCAGTTGTAAGTTAGTCTTCTTCACGTAGTTGTTTGCCATATCAGTTGTAAGTTAGTCTTCTTCATGTAGTTGTTTGCCATGTCAGTAGTAAGTTAGATGGGAGGAAGAGAGTATTGTGTGAGTCTTCTTTCCTGTAGTTGGTTGCTATGTCTGTAGTAAGTCAGTTAACTGGGACGGAAGAGAATACCTCGCATCAGCTGACTTTTAATTTGTAGGATCATTTTCGTTGTTAAGAATTTCGTCTATCTTTTTATCAGATATGTCTCTTCTTCTTAGCTTGTTAATTTCTTGTGTTTCACTAATTAAAATCCTATTCAGAAACTACAACTGATATTTAATAACTGAAAATGATTCTTCCTCGGTACTCCAAACGCCTCATAATTACGTAGCTAATTAAGATTGCAAAAATTATTAGTATTTATCCACCAATAAGTTTTTATTCGACCAAGTCTATATTTTTTTTCCGTTGAATCTTGAACGAAACTTGATCTTTTTATTGATATCCGTTGATTAACTTGATGAAATTAGCACCAATTAAAAATCTCAAAATGGCTCTTATAAAGGTAAAATAAAAAATAAAAAATCTCGAAACGGTTCCTCTTCAGTTGAGAGTACACGTGCATCACCTTGATACGATAGTCCCAGACTACATTACTCTGTCTCCACCTATTTTGTCGAAATCGTTCTGCTCTTTCGACCGTCTCCGCATACCTTGTGTTAATAAGAAAAGAAGGCATCTTTTCCAACCAATTTAAAGCATGAAAGCATGATTAATTGATTGGCTGGTCGGAGGAGTTGTACAATCGATACGTGCTGGAAATGGACGCCGTCCCTGTTTTGTTGTTATATATGGTGAGTTTTGAGTTTTGTGGCTAAAGAGAATGATAAAAATGCTTAGGTTGTACTACGAGAATTAATTCATTTATTCTTAATCCATAATCTGCAATGGCTTTGTTGGTCGTTTAAGTAATGTCCGTCGTTTTAAGTAACGTCTGAAATCAGTTATCTGCATAGGGGATTGCTTACTGTCCTAAACACTGATTAAATTGGGGTGCCTTTTTTCTTTCCCTAAACTTATTAATAAATAAATGTTTACAGCTATACTTTATTGTACTTCTGATTGTTGTAGATTAATGTCCTTATAAATGTTGTGTATGATTTATGTCTCCTCAAATTCATAAATCTCCGCTAACACAACTGTGGCTAGCCTTGAATTATGCAATGCGGGTAGGCCTTGGATCATGCTTTTCTTTTCTTTTCTTTTCTTTTTTTTTGACAATTGAGAAAAGAGAAATGGGAAGATCATTTACTTAACCTCAATTGAAAGGAGGTTGGATCATACTTTTCTGGATCAGAGAACTTTTTGACTGAACCCTACGAGCATGATACCGAAAACAACTTGTGAATTGTGACGCAGTACGTTATGGTACGGTAACGAATAATAGATCAAGCACACATTGATTGAGAAAATAACTTGTAAATTGTGATAGAGTTCGTTAGGATACGGTAATAATGGGCTGTTTTGTACTTCGATCTTCAACGCATTATGCATATTTTGCTAAGTATTTGACCATCACCTCCTCAAGCCAAATCTGTTACTCCATGTGGCAAATTCAACACACACAGGCCTTTTTTTTTTTTTTTTTTTTATAATTGTCACCTCAAGGCATGTTTGTGCCTAAAAAGATTGAGAAAATTATTAAGTTGAACTACTAGAATTGATTCATTTAGCCTCGATCCATGATCTGTAGTGACTTTATTGGTCGTTTAAGTAATGTCTAAAAGCAGTTATTCGTTCGTAACACGTGAAAAAACTATGATTTATCCGCACAAGGGATTGGTTATGGTCCTAAACACTATTTAGATTGGGATGACTTTTTTCCTCCTAAACTTATTAACCAAATGTTTAGAGCTATACTTTATTATACTTCTGAATGTAGATTAATGTCCATGTGATTCATGTCTGTGCAAATTCATAAATCTACGCTAACACAACTGTTAACGGTAATGCAGTGTGGATAGCCTTAAATCATGCTTTTCTAGATCAAAAAACTAGTTTGGCTGTGCTCTGTGAGCGTGATAGAATAAACAACTTGTGAATTGTGATACAGTACGTTAGGGTACGGTAATGATTGGTTGATCAATCATACGAGCATGATTGAGAAAACAACTTGTATAGTTTGATAGAGTTCGTTAGGGTACGGTACTAATGGGCGGTTTTGGACTCTCATCTTCAACGTATTATGCATGTTTGGCTAAGTATTTGATCATTGACTCCTCAAGCCAAACTTGCCACTCCACGTGGCCAATTTTGTTATTATTGTCTCCTCACATACAATCTGCTTATAATCTTTTGCAATTCAACCCCTTCTTTAGCTTGTGGGGACTGGGGAGGAAGATGAGCCATCTTGGAGTTTGCCTAGCTTTTTTTTTTTTTTTTGACAATTGGGGGAAGGGGAAAGGGAAACTCAACCCACTCAACTCCAACTGAAAGGAGGAATGGAGACTAAGTGTAAACTTAACCCCACAAACCCACTCCAAAAGCCATGGTAACTTTTAGAGGGGCCGAAGGAGCTTATACCTAGAAACCTAACAACCAGATCTCCCGATGTGGGATTTTTTCTTTTTTGACAACTGGGGGAAGGGGAGTTTGCCTAGCTTTTGGTTGATCAGTGGACCTTTAGCCACCTATTATAGTATGCAAAATGTAAGAAAAGGATAAGACGTTTTTTTTCTGAATTTTAAGCATAGCATTTCTCGAGTTACAATACATCAGCAGCCAGGACAAGGACAAGTTAAAACCAATTATACATATTGTGAGTAATATGTAATGTTTTCAAATGAATTAAAGGGAACTAAAAAAATCGATCCTGAACATATAATTATCTCGGACTTTCAAATATAAATAGCAAAAATCCCGTATTGGATTGTAGCAGATAGCAGATAACAGTGGTTTATGTTACCGAAACTCCATCCAAATCATTAAAAAAAGCAAACCGAATATAACCATGAGAGGAAATTTCAACTACATTATCCTTTCAATACAACTTAGTTGATGCATCCTCACAACCTTCTTGCTAGTGTTAGATCAGTTGTTCTTCCAAATGGCTTACCGTTCGCATATTGAACCGACCAACTGAAGGCACATTTCTCAAAGTTAAAACCCATTATTATTCATTACCAATCGGCTAATTCTCACTTGTTACGTAAGACAGCACGAAAACTTCAAGGTTGCCATCTTTTTTCGCCTAAAAAATGAAATCAAGCAGCAATTGTACATTCTTTTTCCATTTCCACAGCTCAAACTCAAAAGGGTCGGTACCGGGCATAAGTATACTTGAATGATAATGAAATTAACAAACAGTAGTAGATAAAAATCAAAACTTTATATTGTACCTTGACATTGCATGATTTGGAGCCGAGCAAAAGCGAAGCCTTCTTTCTCGGCGTTTACCATTGTCCTCAATGCATCGTTCAATATTCTTCTCCCCATTTTCAATTTAAAAGTAATCACCTAAAAATTGTTATGCTGTAAGTAAAACCAGCAAGGATAAAATGCAAAGCAAGTTTTTGGGCCTGTTTAGTTTTATTTTTATTGGGCCTAAACAAGCTTGTCTTTGACAATATGAGAAACACACTTAATTGCTTCAATTAGTCCATTAGTCTATAATTTTGAGGGAAAAGAATGCTTTTCCGCATAATGACAATGTTTATTCACATCTTGAAATGCTCTGCAAAACCATCTTTTTCGGTATAAACTTATAATCAAAGCAACTATAAAAACGATATTCTTTTGTTATTTCCAAGGACTTCAGAAACATTTTGAAGACTTTGAAAAAGCAAACAGCGCCAAGTTGTATTAACGTGGTAAATTAGAATGGAACAGAGTTTTATACGGATAAATATGGAGGGCTAATTAACATGTTGATCTGACAAAGTTTTATTGAATCATCTTTTACCACTAAGCTGCTAGTATTTGTACCATGACTCTTCTTCCTGATGATTAATGGGCTAATTCGACTGCAGAAATTTCAAACTTCAACAAGCAGGGTGAGACTGGCATAATAGAGAAAAGACGAAAAACTGAACAGAATAGTGGAAGGAGAGTTCCAACCAAAGCTGTGGTAAAAAGGTGCCTAAACAGATCAAAAAATTGTTACTTAAAAAAAAAAGAAAAGAAAAACGAATAGAACACAAAATTGCAACCTGAAAGAAAGAATATACAAAGAAAATGCCATATGACACCTATACACAGCCAAACTCAGGATAGATAACCTACATTCCACCCTTTTCTTGGGGCTTAAAATGTGTATAATCCATTTGGGATTATGTTATCTATAAGCAGACGCCCTCATGGCTGTCGATGTTACGACCAAATCCACCTTCGCGTCTATCTGTTCCTATGAATGAATTTCTCCGCTTCTCTAGGACATCATAAAGCACCTCTGAGCAAGATGCACTCCTAAGACCATTATACAAATTATCTACAAAAAGCTCCAGCCATCAACAACAGGTGGATTGATGTTGGAGCCCCCTCAGCAAAAAGGGGAAACAGATTTTTCAAGATGTAGTCAACACAACAAAGGCTTTTAATCCTTCAAATCCTTCACGTATGGAGCCGCGAATTCTTCAATCATTCGCTTCAAATGCTGTATAAACAAAGAATATAAAACTAGTCATTGCAAAACCAGCAAAACAAGTGCAAATAGACAACATGACAAAGTAGAAACAACAAATTAGGATTTGTAATTTTTGGTTGAATAATCACCTGTAATTCATCATGAAGCACGATGAATATTTTCTTCAGCCATTCAAATCTCTGTCATTGTTTCCGAATGAGAGACTGTAAGTAATCTAAACAGATGAAAGATGAAGAAATCCCCCCCCCCCCCCCCCCCCAAAAAAAAAAACGTTTATTGATCTCTAATACATATATCAGCATCCTAAACATTGCGCAACTCTTCCTTCAACCATCTTTATCCTTTCTTTTTCAGTCGTGGATGTGGCAAAAGAATGTGAAAACCATATAAAGAAGACTTGCAAACATAAAAAAGAAAAAGAGAAGAATAAAAATTGAAACTATTAAAGGAAGTGTCTGACTTGCAGAAACTTCAAATAATAGAAAAAATGTCTGTATATCCAGCTAGTGGGTTATGGAATTTCAGTTGCACTGGGCTTCAAGACAAATTGCCATTTGCATAGTCTAATGAATATCTTGATTATTCTAAAAATGACCCATGGAGGCTTAGAATTAGCTATAAATACTGAAGTCCTTCAGGGAATTTTGAACGTTCTTACGTTACCAAAAATTGAAGTATTCAATAATGCTAAGGTAATCGTTCTTCTGTGAAACAAATGTCCATTACTCTTTGACAACAGAAACATATATGGCTTTCCACCAAGCAGAATAACAGCCAAAAAAATGAAGAACTAAATTGAAAAAAGTACCTCTCCACAGCGGCAATATGAATCCATTATTTGCCGCTCAACATCATAGTATCTCTCCATATCCTTGCCTTTCGAAGCCTCAAGCTCCCTTTCATACTTGAGGAACTCTTCCCTGAACATGTAAATAACAACCTGCATAAGAATACTAAATTTGGAATCCCAACATCAAGAACTTATGTGACAGTTACATTCAGTTTGACTCAAGAAAGTGAGCAATTGGATAAAAGTACCTGTAAGACTCTAATATCTTGTTCAATGAACAATAAGCTCCATACTTCTCTTGAAACTCCTCCACGTATTCCTTGTACCTAAAAGAATGACAAGAAACAGCAGCATTCACAATGTCAAGGTTTTCAGAAACGCTGATAAGGAAATGGAGAAAACAACATTCATCAATGCCAGACAACAAGAAAACTCACTGAGAGCCATCTTTTATTGGTTCCTTAAGCTCTGGTTCATCTTTTTCAAACTTGGAATATGGACAACTATTCTCATCTGGAGAAGATTCTCTCTTCTTTTGACACCCATCACTACTCCCTGTTAAAGAAGTATTTTTCTGCTTATCATTCAAGTCAGGAATTGTAGTGGACTTTTGCCTTCTGCTTTCCTTTCTAGAAGGAGGAGCAGCCCCTTGTTTTGCACCATGTTCTTGTGATGTACTATCTGATCCTTTACGTGGAAATTTTTCATGGACTTCTGGAGTGGAATCTAGGCTTCTTACAACCTCATCATGTCTATTTCTACCACTAAACTCTTCTAGTCTGTTATGCTGGGTTCCAGCATCTGCATAATCAACTCTAGATTGGTGCTGCCAATGTTGAGATTGAACAGCTCTCTGACGAGGTCTTGAAATATCTTCAGCAGAGTGTTCAGGAACCCCCCTCTTGGGTATACCCTCTGAAATACCAGGGAGTGGAATATTGGTATTCAGTGGAGAAGATTTACTAGAGTCTGCAGTCACCTTACCAGCTAGTTTTGCTTCACTTGATCCTGAATTCCAGTCTTCTGAACTCCATGACTTGTTCCCTAATTGTCTAAAGGAGCTTTTTCTATCGAGTCGCTTACTACATCCTGGTGTTTCCTCAGGCAAGGGTTCACGAAGTTCACCCAACTCCAAGTCTGAGAGCTCCCTTTGAAGTACACTTGGTCGTCCATTTACAACAGATCTATTCCAAATATTTGTACTTTCATCCTTCAGGGAATACCCGATATGGGAGTTCAAAACTGATCCATGATCCTTCAAATTCCCAAATGTTTCATGTTTCCTCTGATGGGAATCAACAGGAGTTGTGTATTTCTCTCCAAAATCTTCCTTGGAGACTTTAACTGGTCCCTTGTAACTAACAGAACCATAGTCATCCTGCATTTCTCTGTTAAATTTATCTTTCTGCATTGGAACACCATCATTCCTTTGATGCAATCTCCCAGGGTGCTTAAGACCGCGGCCCATGTTCTCAGAATGTTTACCTGGCCTCTCTACCGAAGTAGAAGTTTTTGCATGTGCACTAGGATCAACAGACCTTTGAATAGGCTGTTGAGAGTCTAACATAGATTTCGCCGAACTTGTTTGAACGTTAACTTTTTGTGATCCAACATTCCTCCTCATTCTGTTAGCCATTTGATTACTGGGGCCCTTGTGAAGGTCTTCAAAAGGCTTACCAGGAGATGAATTCTGATGATTAACCTCAAAAGGACCTGTCCTAGGCCCAGAGACATGTGGTTGATGTGAGTTTCCAAATTTCGTTCTCTTAATGCGGTCAGGCTTATCATCAACATGCTCTTCATCTAAAACCCTCTTATATTTGCCTCTAGATGCCTTCTCAGATCTATCAGACCGCCCATGGTTGAATCCATCTTTGGGCACACCTGTTTCCCTATAAGTCTTCCTTATATAATCTTGATTTTATTGATCCTCATGATTATAGTACAAAGAATGTGCGGCCTCTTCAATACGTTGTCGACTTTCTTTATTAGGAACTGGCTCACTAGTAGTAGCCATTCCACCAACTGGCTGATCCTCAGGCAAATCTCTCTCTATCTCAATCACATCAGATACATGGCCATCTTGTTGAGCAGGTTCACCATCTGAAGTTCTCCAGAGACGTGGGAAGTTAGAAAACTCAAGCTCAGAAGCTTGCAATTTATGCTTTGCCTGTTTGTCATCATCGCTTGTCATGAGGTCGACGTCCTCATCAGATGCCTCCTTGCTGTTGGTAGAGACATAACTTTCACTGTCACTGCTACTTCCACTTCCCGCAGGGCTCCTACTTCGACTCCTATGGCTTCCACTATCACTGCTGTCACTTTCGCTATCACTATCACTGGAGCTACCTACAGGCCCTACACTATTATCAGAGACTTTTTTCTCTCCGAAAAGATCTGTTGAATGGTGTAGTACATCAACTTTTGCTAGCAAATTAGGTGCTTCTTCATATTTAGAATCCAATTCTGCTTGTTCTTCTAGTCCATTGGCATTGAATCTCGTGGGAAAGCTAGCGTCTGGAGCAGGTGGTTGGTCATCTTGGACAGGCAATGGATGACGATTATCTTCAGTGGAACTGAAGAAGAAAAGGCAACACATAAAAAACCATGAAAGAATGTCTTGAACTAGGTTATCCATGCACCGTAAAAGTTCAGATAATTTTTGAAATAGAGCAGCACTCCAAGACAGGACGACCTTGGTATTTGGCCTGTTTCTCAGACTTGAAAATCTATTGACGAAGTATTACATTGGCATGAGATAAATTGGAAACAACTGATTCACATTAAGACTGATTTAATAACTGATCTATCAAAAAAACAAGTTACCCAAATGCAAGTGGACAAATTTCTGATTTGGTTGAAAGGAACAGACATTCCATTTCTAATAGGGGAGGTTTGGAATGGGAGCGATACTGGGCCAGGACAAGGATTTATATTAGCTATCACTAAGTCCCAAAGATTAAATGCATGGACTACAAAGACACATTGGAAAAAGGTCACATCAACCCTTGTACATAAGCTCCAAAAGCTTGAAGTGTCCAAAGATGCACAAGTAGAAAGTGTATCCAATTCTATGTGCATGAAAGACCAAATTAGATATGCTGTTTACGTTAATTGTTTTTACATGCAAACTTAGGAAACAGTGAACACAGACCTTAGAAGCCAACTAATGAAGTCCTTCATTCTTTTAATTTTGGTATAGTAATCATGATGTTCTGTACAACCTTGAGTGAGATACAGAGAAAGTCACCATTAAGTCCAATTTTAGGATGTAAACGATAATCAAGCCCTATGAAACTTTTCCAAGACCAAAAAGTCTAACTTTTGACAAAAAATTCCACCAAGTGCTAAGCACTTCATTACATGGTTTTATCTCTAAATTACCAAAGAAATTTCCCCACAAAAACTACTGAAAATACCATATCAGCTTTGTAGAATGAATTAATTTTGGACACCATATATTGATAAGTTTTAACTTCGCTGTTCATATCTATAAAATTTTACTTCATTATAGTTTCACATACAAATTCCATAAAATTGTGGAAAGAAGTTTTTCTCAATCCATTAACAGCTTAAAAATGATTGCTTTATTAAGCACTAATTCAATTATAAAGAAGATTCTTTAAAAGAATAAGGGGCGAAAAGGGAAAAAACAAGTTTAATTAAAGTGCTTAGAACTGATTTGGATTTTATTTGCCTAAAGAAGGACTTATTAGTTGTAGAAAAGTTATAAGCCGGAGAAGCATGCATACGGTTGACAAGGATCTAACAGGTACCTTTGACCCTCAGATAAAGGTTTCTTGGAGCTATTTATCTCAACTCCCGGTTTTAAGAAATATCTGCCTGGAGCTTGAAATGTGGCAATCTGGGAAAGCACTCAAAAAATAAATATATAAGGGATTAGTTAATTTATAATTATCCTATCAAGAATTTCGACAACTTACATTTTTCAGAATAGGCTCAATCTGCCTCGCTAAATTGGGAATTGCATCTCCAATAGCTTTCTCTAGGGCCTAATAATTTACAAGAAATAATAAAATAAGCTAACACATCAACATGGAATTTCACCTACTGCATTCAGTGAAGTAACATATTTCCATTGAAGATAACTTCTACAAAAGTGATGAATAAATCACAAGTGTAACTTGAATAACTAAATTAAATAATAAACAGAAAAAGAAAGTATTTTAAGGCAACCAGACTATACAAGTGAAACTGATTTGAAGATCACCTTAAAGCTCATTCCTTTGGAAGCATTCTCCTTAAGAAGAGAAATCAGCATACTCCGCAAATCTACATTTTGAGCCCCTTTTATTCCCTTTTGTCCTGGTTTTCCCCTCCCAGCACTATTAATCACTTTGCCCTTGGTATCTTTCTCAGTGCTGACGGCTTTATCGATAGCTTGAATAGACTCAATGTCTTCAACGTTTGCATGTCCCTTCATAAGATTGCCATGTCCAAATGGAGATCTTAGAGGACCTGATTTCTCAGGCAGGGAAGATGGAGGTGAAACTGGGGCCCTCCCCTTGGAAGCTGGTGTTGTATTCAAAGCAGATTTATGAACAGGTTTAGGAAGGCCTCCTATAGTAATTAATGAATAACCTTAGTAGCAGACCAAAACAGGAAAAAAAAATTTTTTTTAAAAATTATTAAGATAAGTCCGTTGACAGCCTAAGTTGCCTGTATGCATATAACAATACAAAGAAACGTACAAAAGAAATAAATTCCAGTGGACCTCATTCTTCCAATTACCTAGAGGTGGTTCGGCTTTCTGCTTGAAAGGAGCTCCTTTCATTTTCCATGGATTAGCTGGAAAAAATGATGATAAAAGTTTTTTGGTAAAGAAGAAAAAATAATAGATCTAAAGAAGATAATTATCAATCTACATGACCTTTGAGTTTATCAAATTCATAGCAAAGATAATCATGTAGAAGTTCTTGAATCCAATAATTTAATTGGACTTATGAATAACATAAATACACCACTGCGAATTGAAATGATTATGAAACTTGACCAATTACAAAAAATGAGAATCAAATTATCTCAAAAACATGATTCACATCCAGCCAAGGGAAAATAATAAGATCAGACATTACTTTGCCAAACTTAAAATTTCTTTTTCTTTTTCAGTTCTGTGCCCAGTGATGTTGTACATCTCTTTGTCATACTCGCAATAGTGATATTTTCTTAATTACATGTATTTTAAATGCAGTTCTGAATATTTTATCGTTTTTCCTAAAAGATGTTCTGCAGTGTATAGAAAAGACAGGCATAAGCAAGGCACATAATTTCTCTCCAACTTCAGCTACTACTTCCTAATTTTCCAATTGCTATTATAAAAATAGGCTGAAAATTCTCATTTACTTGAATTTCTAAAAGGTAAGCAAAACGAAGTGCAGTATGGTAGCCCTGCATGAAATCAAATGTATCACTGAAAAATTCATCAGACGAAGTAGCACCTAATGCTACAATAAAGTTGCCTATTGACATCTACAGCCCCTCTGCTTTAAAAGGGCAAGGATGTGTCGATTTCCTCTTCTCCCATGCAGTACAGGTGGCCTTGTTCACAGTATATTTTTGGCTTTCACACGTTAACATAATAACCAACAGAACTTGCTCTTTATTTGAGAAGCACTTTAAGTTAAGTGAAACAACAAACAACTTCATGTAGTTGTACTTGCCACAAACAGGAAATTTAGAGAATATTCAATGATCCATTGGCATTTTCTCTTCTCTTTTTTTCCCTTTTCAAATTTTTCTTCACAAGTTGCAGTACTTCTCATAGCAGAAAAATATGAAATGTCCTTTAATCATAAATATAGACTTGAGGATGCTATTATCTTAAATTTTCCAAATCCTCAAGGTGGCTAATATCGATAAGAATGTAGGCCAACGATATATCCATGCATGTAAACTTTGTGAGTAGACTCCAAGTGTAGCTAGCCCCAAAGGACAATGCAGCCCACATATATACTTCAGCTTATGCATTAAAACCAAATAGTTCTTACGACACCTAGTAGCATATTTATCTCAAATACATTTCTGATGGGTAGATCCTAAAGCACAAATGCAAAACATACTCTCAGCAGCTGCCAGTGCCTTCATTTGACTCTTCATAGAAGGATTTTCAGGGTCTAGGACAATTGCTCCGCAATACCAAAAAGCAGGAAGACAAAAGACAAATTAGTCAACCAACAATATATAACAATAAACAAATTCTTCAAAACACAACATACTTGCGCGGTTTAAGTTTGCGCTCGGCTTCCTCTGAACGCATTTTAATTTGATTTTTAGTTGATTCATCCAAAACCCGCTGCACATTCAGCTTTCGCCAAGCACATCCTGATTCTACAAGTAAGCCACTTCCATCTTCGCCACTTTGACGCTCTTCATATATATCACAAAAGTCTCCTGTCTCTCGTGACCACGTAAATCTGAATTCCTTACCACCAACATTAACAACCTGATGAAGGATAAAAACATAACAAGTTGGAACCAGATGAAATTCTACATAACATCGAACATAGGCTTAAGCTGAAACTAATTGAAACAAGAAACGGAATGGAAAAAAAATCAAAAGATAAAACTTTCGTACATGGAAAGCACAGGATCACTAGTTTAATTGGGAAGTGGGCCAGCAATAGATAAAACCTTTTGGAAATGGAAAACCATGGTGTTGCAGTCGTGGGATCATAAAAGACAAAAATTCAGAAATTGTAGGCCATCATGCCCAGCTTGGTCAGTTACAATATGGAAAGAGGAAGGACCGAAAAAAACAAATTTTTTGCACCTTTGAAATTGTTTATTGACGTTATTATTAGGTGAGATTGAAGATAATAAATAAAGATAGATAAACACAATTTAGTATGCCCCAAGGCATGTAACTTATCATCCAAGTGTACAAGTAGAATTATCAAGAAAAATCAACTGTGCTAGAGACTGAAAACTTGATATTCCTAAGCATCCAACAGTAACAACAGTAAACCTAAAGTCATGCAAAACAGGAGAAAAGATACTTGGCCAATAAAATAGAAAACATTGTCTTGATTATTTTACTAAAAAAATGCACACTTGCCCATTTCATTGATCACCTGAATTTTGCAATCACTGTACTTAATTTGGCATGGTTTTTATTTGACATGCACATAGTACTTAATGCACATTACGTGGCTTTTTCTTTTTTTTCTTTTTTTTTTTGGGGGGGGGGGGGGGGGGGGGGTGTTGTTTCCAAAGCATATCATCATTCTGTCGTATCACTCTTAACTCTTTGAATTTTCTCCTTTTCTTCACGATCCTTTCTTCCACCGACTTTACCCTGATCCAACTATACATCTCCAAAAAAACTTCAAACAGATTTTCCAACCCAAAAATGAGCATGCTCTCCGATTATCACTTTTCCTCACCACTTCCAAAAATTCTCGAATTAACAGGAACCTCAATCTCTTACATTCGTTTCAAACACGAGACAGCCAATGAGTTTACAGATATGGCCAACTCTTCGAGTAATACACACTAAAATGCAAACCATATATGAAGTAAAACTCAAAGTCCCAAACACACCAGAAGAAAAAAATAAATTTACTCAAAGTCCCAAACACACCAGAAGAAAAAAATAAATTTACTCAAAGTCCCAAACACACCAGAAGAAAAAAATAAATTTACTTCACAATTAAATGCAGCAAACTAGAGCCCATGGTACAATCCCAGACCCCTGAAAGCCATAAACTTTCATTCCAAAGAATCATAAAAATCATATAAACAAATAAAAGACAGCAGAAAAGCTCAAATTCAATCAAGAAACTCACATTTTCCGCAGGATTATTAGCATTGACATCAAATTTGATCCGTGCCACACTTCCTTGAGACTCCACTCGCTTGATCTCCTCCACCAAGTCCGGAGCCAACCGAATAATCATAGCAAAGTTCAAAGCGTTCCCAGTGACAAGGCTGAACGACTCATCCGTAGCCGCAGACGACGAGGTGGCGGCGGCACCACCACCACCATCACCTCCGGCCGAGGCAGAAGCAGCCCGGTTGCGGGGAGCAGCTCCGGCACCGCCCATGGATAAACGCCCACCTGGGGCAGCGGCAAAGGATGGGCGGTGGAGAGGCGGAGGGTGTAAAGTGGAGTGTATATTACGTTTGCCCCTAGCGCCGCCCCCTCCTCGGCCACCTCCGCCGCCTCGGCCGAGCTTCCCGGAGCCCCCGTACATTATTTTCGGATTCAAATTTTAGTCTTCCGGGTCTTGAATATTATTTCTTTATTGCAATTGACTTGAATTAAAGGAAGAAATTGGAGCGGGGAAATTGAGCCTGGGAGGGAAGGGTAGCCGATGTAAATTTCTTTTTTTTTTCTTTTTAGTTTTTTTTTCCCTAATTATTATCCCTGCCTCGTCTATATTTTATTCTTTGGTTACTAATTAATTGTCTTAAGCTGTAATTACCCATTAAATTATTACTCATCAGGAAACAAATCGGTTACTTATTAAAAAAATTAAAAAGGGAAAACCGACCGGGTTTACGAACAACTCTATCCGGTTAAATTATTTTTTGAAAACTCGACATGCATTTCCCAAATATACTTGTCTCCAGACGACTTCGTAACGACCCTTGCCGTATCTATACTAGTCGCCATTCCTCCCCTGCAAGCTGCAAGCTGCACGTGAACCCAAAACCGAATATCAGAGACGACAGGAATCGAAACAAACCGGATTCAGAAGCTCCCATGTCGACGTTGATAGGTTTGGAAACTCTCCCTCTCTCTCTCTCTCTCTCTCTCTCTCTCTCTCTCTCTCTCTCTCTCCTTCCTTAATTTGTTTTTCAATTTTAGTTAATTTCAGTCTCGTTTAATATAATAGCTTTTTTTGTTTTTTGGGAGAATTGATTTGAATTTGATTCATTTTCTTATGATTTTTTTGTGGTTAATAGTTAGTACAGGAGATTTATTTGGAGCTTATACTGCGAGTCAATTGCTTTTGATTGAACGAATTGATGTCAAAAAACTCGGCCGAAGTTCTGCTCAACTGTAGGAAATCTATAAATTGGAGTATTAGCACATAGTTATTATGCAGCTTGAAATATTCGATTTTGAATTAATGGTTAAATTTAGTTTAATGGTTGGGCCAAATAAATAAATTTTGGATTATTGCGGTCACTTTGATAATATTTCGAGGACGATTACTGCTCCTACATTGGATGGACTGGATTTTAGTTCTGTAGTTATTGGACATTAGAGTGAGATGTTGTTACTTTTGCAGTGAGTGTGAAGTGGCAGAAAAAGGTATTTGCTGGCGTGGAAATCGACACTAGTCAGTCTCCATATGTTTTCAAATGCCAGTTGTATGATTTAACTGGAGTAACACCTAAACGGCAAAAGATTATGGTAAAAGGTGGTTTGCTAAAGGTAATGCAGTGGATTTCGCATTAAAAAAAAAATGAAGTGCACTTCATTGATGTTATAACTTATTCTGCTAAAAGAAAGACATGAAAATAAAATTTTAGTCGTCCTTAAAAAAAAAAAAATTGTATTCAAATAGTTTTATTAATTTATATTATGGCTTACTTCTTGAAGATCTTTTTTCGCCCTCTGGTTGGGGATAATGTAGGATGATGCAGATTGGTCAAAAGCAGGAGTAAAGGAGGTAATCTTACTTGTAAATTTTTTCCCTGTTTAGCCGGGTCTCAATGATTTCATATGGTTGCAAAAACATGCCATTCGTTAAGTGTTCTTGTGCTTCTATTTGGTACAGGGCCAAAGGTTGATGATGAGGGGGACTGCTGATGAGATTGTTAAGGCTCCCAAAAAAGGTCTTGTTTTTGCTGAAGACATGCCAGAAGAAGCTCAAGTTGTTAATCTGGTTAAGTTTGTTAATCCTTTCTTCCAGTTAACTTCATAGATGATGCTTGATTTTAGCCAGAAATTTATGTAATTTGAAAAGAGAAAGGAAAATGAACTCTTAGCTTGTCACCTGATAATGCTTTTAAATGCTTCTGATATGCATTACAACAAATGTTGTGGCTTTTGCTCTAGGGTCATTCTGCTGGTTTATTTAATCTAGGAAACACCTGCTACATGAACTCCACAGTACATTGTTTACATTCTGTTCCCAAGTTGAAGACTGCGTTAACAAAGTCAGTTGGCTTCTTCACTGGATTTCACTTTTTGTAGTGTGAGTTCAGATATAATGTTTTTGTCATGAGTCTGCATTCCCCCTGTTACTCAGATATCGTGCTTGGTGGCATTTTTTCTGGATAGGTATCCACCATCTGGTGCTGGCAACAACCTGGACCAGACTTCTCATCTTTTGACAGTTGCTACACGAGATTTGTTTAGTGAGCTTGATAAGAATGTCAAACCAGTTGCTCCAATGCAATTTTGGCTGGTATGTTTGTTTTTGTCCTTTTACTACCCCTGTCCAACTGTTAATGTTATACTTTCATTTTTGAATTGTGCAAAATTTCATGGCTGCCAAATTTGATTAAGTAAATTTTCCATCTTATGAACTTCTTTTCTTCCACATCTTTATCTCTGATAAGGGGGCCACTTTTTGTTTATAGTCTTTTTGGTTATGCAATCAATGTGCATGACAAGTACGCACAGTAAATCAGAGTGCACACGTGTGTTTTATAGTGGACCATCTTATCTCGTAAACTTCCACTATTAAATACATATGCAATTTCAGAAGGATTATGTGGAAGCAGTGGATATTTTGGAGGATATGTTATTGTTATCATCATTGATGACTAAGTTTAAGAATGTAGTCTGCTTAATTGAACTTTCTGCTTCACAGTTATTGCGCAAGAAGTATCCTCAATTTGGCCAACTGAACAATGGAGCCTTCATGCAGCAGGTTTTTCTTACTAATCAAGCTGATCTGCCCATTTATTACATCAATTTATTTATCAGGGGGTACATGATTTTCTTTTGTTGAGTGGGTTGTGAACATGTGGGAGCTGCCAGGCTAGAATTTCTTAAGTCATAAGTGGATATGATCCTGTTGTCAATACATGACAATTACTTGAGTGGATATGATCCTGTTGTGCTGATTGTTATCTTTGAATGTGGACAGGATGCTGAAGAATGTTGGACACAACTTCTGTACACCCTTTCTCAGTCTCTCAAATCATCAAGCTCCTGGTAGTTCACTTTTCTTTCTGGATATCTTCACCTTTTGCTGGGATGCTGAAATTCTGTTTTTCTTTTCTAAATTGACACCTTTTGACTGCTAGCACCATTCTCCCTTATTTTTCTTTCTGTGGTTATTCTTGATTGTAGTTTGGTGAAGTATTTTGGTTGAAAATCTTGAGCATACCTTTGTGCTTTCTTATAGCAAACTTATTTTGCTTCCTTAATTTTTCACCATCCTCTTCCTTGCAGCGAAGAGCCGGATAATGGGAAGGCACTCTTTGGTGTTGAGTTTGTCAGCAGGTTTTTTTTTTTTTTGGCAATTACTTTCGTGTTGCCTCAATGAGGGAAAAATTATTTTCAGATTCTGTTTTGATTGTACTTTTTTACAATCAGTTTACTTTGTACTTAGTTTTAATTGTTGAACCTTCTTTGCTGATGTTTGATTTTATTCAATTTCTGCTTATGAACTCCCAATTTTTCAGTGATATCATTCTGCAGTATGCAACCTTTGCCTTAAGATTCTGCTGAGGTTGCATTTTCTCCCTTTTCTCTCCCCAGTCCTTCTCCATGAAAGCGTTCGGTTGGTTTTCTCCTACAAAGTCATATGAAAGAACCAAATTTGTTTCTCTACTTCTCTACCACTGGCTTGCAATATGGTTAGTCTCAGTGTGGAATCTACAAGGCATCTTCTATCGCTTGTGATGGAGATGACCATTTAAAATGCTAGTGACCTGCTCTGCTTAATGAATGTTGTGATCTTATCCTCATAATAGATAGTACTCTACAACCTCATAGTTCAATTCCTAATATACCCTAAAAATGCAAGATTTTCCCTGTATGCCTGTAAAATGCCCCTTTGCTTTAGTGTTGTACACATGATTCAATATACCCCACGTAACTGTGTAGCTTTGTAGAGTTCCTTGTAAGATGCTTTTCATTGGATGTTTTGCCGTTAACATGACTCCAGGGTTCATTGCACAGAAAGCAGTGAAGAAAGTACAGAGAGAGAATCAGTTTATTCACTTAAATGCCACATTTTGCATGAGGTGAATCATTTGCATGAGGGTTTAAAACGGGTAAGTTTCATTTACCAACAACTCTTGGTTTAAAGGTTCTGTTGAAAGATTTCCTCTTTCATTTCCCTCTATCTTTCCTTCATTCTTTTGTTTGGCTGTTTTTCCCCCTTTTTCGTGCAGTGGACCGATATTGGACATGCTTGCTATATATGACTTACTGTGCATATTATTTTTGGAGAAAATGAAAATGGAAGAGAAAAGACTTATTATGTTATTGAGGAGAGATAAGATAGCGAATAGGATTATTATCAAATTATACTTATGGCAGAGAATGCAGTCACTGATTTTTTCTGTCTCTTTCCTTCCCTTACCTGAATTGGAATTAGAGGCGCTCATTATGTCAGGAGAGCAATTTTTGATTGCTGATTTCCCTTTTTTTCCCTTTAGAAGATACATTTCGATCTGAATTCCATGCACGGGGAAACAACACGCTGACTCTTTATACTGTTATATTCTTCTGAACGCTTTAGAAGTATTCTATCTGGCTGCCATTTCGTACCCTATAATTCAGCTATTGATGTTAACTGCTTTATGCACAACTCTACATACATATGTCCAACAAATCTTATCTTTAGCATATGTGATGAAATTCCATCACATATATATCTCTTTGTGTGAAATTTTTACCGAGGAATGTTTCTTGCTCTTGAGAGGTTTTTGTGTAAGTTCACCTTATTTTTACTGGATTATCCATCCAGGGATTGAAATCAGAATTAGAAAAGGCTTCTCCTGCTTTGGGGCGCAGTGCAATTTATGTAAAAGATTCACGCATTAATGATTTGCCGCGGTATGTATTGGCAGTAGTTCATCGCTTCATGTTTGCTTAGAGTCACAGACGGATTTGTTGATCCCCATTGTAAGATTAGGTATAATTTTTGTTAATACTCAACTGGCTAAAATTTGTCCTCAAGATCCTGTTTTCGAGGGAGGGACTTACTTTTAGACTCAATGTGCGCCTTATTTTCTTGGAGACCATTTGTAGCCTGGTGCTTCGTTGTTTTATTTCAAAGAAATGTTGCTCTTGTAGGTATCTGTTTACCATGTTCTCACGTTATTAAATTGCCTTGTTATTTTTCTCAGTTTTACTCTTTCATTATTTCTTTGGTGCATAGATATTTGACAGTCCAATTTGTACGATTTTTCTGGAAGAGGGAATCAAATCAGAAGGCAAAGATTTTGCTGGTAATCTTCGTTGCTTCCACTCAATACCAAGATTGTGATGATTCTCGTTATCAATTTTTACTATGAATGTCTTCGGGCTCGTGAATTTCTAATGCAATCCCTAATACAAAATTTCAGCCTTCAATTTATAGAGTTTCTGTGCAAAGGACTAATGATCTGATGGCTTTTTAACTTTGATGATTATCTAATGCTTCTGATCTCTAACTTTGTCACAAGTTGATTGTCACAAATTAAAATATGTTACATCTTCTGCAGAAAGTGGACTATCCATTGGAGTTAGAAGTTTTTGATTTGTGTTCAGATGATCTACGGAAGAGATTGGAAGCTTCTCGTCGAGTATCTTTGCCCTCTTAGTGGATTAGTCACAAAATCTTTTCTGCTGCAGTGCATTTACTCCACCTCTCTTTTGCTCCTCTTAAGATTAGTAAAGCAAATCATTGATTAGGTATTAATTCTGGACATTCAAATTTCAGATTCTAAGACATGAGGAAGGTAAAAATCTTGGTCTGAAAACTGGTGAGAAGAGCTATGGTTCAGACAATGATTTTAAGATGACAGACGCGAAGATTAGCTTCCGAAATCCATGTAATCAAACCAAACCATTCTAGAATGGCAGGAGGAGCACTTATTGATCCTTTCTTTATTCAACAAGATTCTATTGGATTGAATAAATGATTCTCTAATTGTGCATGATGTATATTTGTATTTTTGTGTTTGCAGGAATCATCAAATTGTAATGGTAAATCTTTGAAAGATTCATCTCAGGAAGCTAAAAGTCAAAAATCTTTTGGTCATTTTTGGTAATCTTTGAGTTATTCTGTTGTTCCAAGCAAAACTTTGTTACCTTTGCCTAGTAAATGGACTACCAGTTGACTAGATAAGGAAAAGCTTCAGTTTTATTAGTTTATGGCTGGCTTCCAAGATGATCAGAGTGTTGAATAAGATTTTAAGGGGTAATAATTTATTTTATTTGATGATCATCCTTGTTTGGTGTTCTGACTCCTTACGATAAATACATTACGAGAAGCAACACACTACCACTTATGATGACGTCTGGGATAATGAAAAGAGCAAATGAAATCAAATTTGAAAGTAACACACTGATTGAGATAATAAAGTGCTAAATTGTTGTGGTTAACATTGGGGTTAACCCTGTAGTGAATGGAATGTGAAACGTCATTTGGTGTATCCTATGTTATTTTTAGCTGTTTTGGCTTGGGCTTACTTGAGTGCCTTTTAGGTGTCCTTCCTAGCAAACAATTACATTTAACTGGAATCTATGACTTGGTTGCGGTGCTGACGCATAAAGGTTGAAGTGCTGACTCTGGGCATTATGTTGCATGGGTGAAGCAAGAAAATGGTCAGTCCTTTGGCAGTGTAATATTTGGATACTTATTCATGGGGTTGAGGTCATAAATTTTGTTTTCCTGACTGCAGGAAAATGGATCGAATTTGATGATGATAATCAATTCCCCGACGAGAGGAGGATATTATGAGACTTTCAGGAGGGGGTAAGGACTACTATAACCAATAGACCTTGCCTAAAATTAGTAGTTGCAATTATTATCTTGTATAAGATCATTTGGAAAACTGTCATCTATATTACAAATGGATTGTATCTCTTTCCTGTGGCTATTCAAAATTATCTCAGCCAACCTGAATACATGTAGAAGATGGAAAACCTTGCCTCTTGCATAGAAGATGGAAAACCTTGCTCCTTGCAGCTTTGTCTTCATGTTAATCTCAAAGGTATTTGTTGAACGTGATCCTGAACTGTATCCATTCTCTTTCTTTCTATGGTCTAAATCTTCCTTGTCTTGCAGGAGATGGCATATGGCTTATATTTGCATGTACAAGGCCCGCGTGGTTTCCATCTAATATTTCAATCTTGTCTTTGTATTTGATTATTGGTTAAACTATATCAGAGGGATCATCTTTTTTCAAGAAGTATGATAATCATCTTTAGATTTACAATTGTGTTATTTTTGTCAATGCCAATTTGAATCATGTTGACACTCAAATCGGTTTGTACGTATTGCTGGTATGAGGTATGAACGTATCTTTTTGGTGGTACAAAGTAATGAACGTATCCCATAATGAGACATTTCATGATAATGATTTTGGATAATGTTTTGATTGTTCTCTTCAACTGAGATTATATTCCATCTCTGCCCCTTTTGATATTAAGCTTTTATTTTTTGTTTGCACTAATAATTTTCCTCCTAACCTTGCAAGACTGGTTTCCAAAACAATCGATGGACCTGTATATGCAAAAGATAAAGACTCTGATACTTGGTTGGAATAAGGTTGAGTCCAAGGAAATATCCGATTTTAGTTTCCCTTGGGCGTAGGCAAATATTGATACGTCAATGAACTAAAAAGTCAAAAACTCACCTTATGGAATTAATGAACAAAGGTCCCACCTTGACTTTAGGCTCTTCGTTGTTACCTCATGATAGGCAAATTTTAAGAAAAAAAATTGAAAAAAAAGGAAAAAGATGAGTTGGTTTTTGGTTAGCTCAGGATTTTGAAGCCAAATGTAAGAATTTTTACATCTATCAGCTAATTGCTTGTTAAAAAAAGAAAAAAACTCATTTTAATGTCACTGGGAAAATTGCTTCACTGTCTGCCTATGCACGCTTGTGGGATGCAAGTTAAGGGATACTGCCTTCTAAATACTGCATAGAATCAAATTTCAAATAATGAACATTACCTTCTAAACACTGCATAGAAACAATTTTTTTACCATAACCTCTATGATCAATCCTACTTGATGTCCTTAGGTGAATTAGTGACTTGGGAGCATTTGGCTTGTTTAACCTAATTACTTTATCCTTGTTGTATTTCAAGTATTCACACACTAATTTCCGACACCAAGTCTTCTGCTACACATTTCTGTTACATTTTCTATTATACCCCATATATGATTGACAAGTGCCCTATGTTGTAAACAACAAGAACCCAATCAAATAAAACATGAAACAATATGAGACACTTGTTCATTAGATAGGGATTTAACAGAGAATGTAACAGGGAGAGGGAGAGTATAACAAAAGATCTGAAGCCCTAATTTCCCCATTTAAACAAGGCACAAATCCAAAATGCTGGTATAGTTGAACAAGGTAGGCATGCAATACAAGTACCATAATAATATGTACTTAATTTTCTGGTCGTGCAAGATTCTGTTTAGTACTTGCAAGTCTCGAATTAAATACTATTATACAATACAAACTGCAAGGGAAAGACATAGGAAGAAGACGACATAAAAGATGAACTATGGATGATTCTTCACCAAAGCAATTTTCCAAGTAACGAAAGGCTGCTTGTGTCTCATATTGGCGTCTTCCATCGAGTTGTGGGTTAATTCAACATCTGGATACCCTTGGACATTTTAAAGCACCAGCAAATTTGGTTAATGCTCTCACTTCTTTTGCATTTTCTATCGGAAAAATCTGGTCCATATTATAGTTTGGCTTCACAGCTACACCACCACCACTTCTTGATTCGCTGAAAGAGGCGCCATTTTCAAATGCATCTTCCACAGATAGGAAATTCATTGACATGCCATTCCCGTTATGCTTCCTCCATGTTACCTATTAATGTTCATTTCATTATTGTTTGTTAGCATATATAGGCTTATCGATAATTCCCCACATCAAACAACATAGAAACTACTTATATGCATTATATAGAAGCCTTTTTACAGCTGCTTCTTGTAAGGTTGGCAGAATGTTTTCTGCAGATACCAAGTCGATTTGGTGCTTTAAAAAGCAGAAACATTAAGCCGAGCGAGATAAATTTCATCTATCTCGTAGTAGGTCCAAACCCTGAGCTATTATGAACAAGCCCTATGGATGTTGAAGTTTGAATGATTTAAATCAAACATAGTACGTTAGGAATCACAAAGCAAAATTATTGCAAGTCTTAGAAGTTCCATACATCTACCGCATAGCACAATATGAATGAGAAAGATCTCATCGATACCTCTTTATTCCCATCTTTTGGTGCAATGAAGAGATTTGCTTGACTCTTTATCGTTGGATCCATGCTGCCCCCAATTGCATATAATCCCCATCCCAGGTAAAGATTGTTAACTACGTGTGCATATCCAAATCGAACCCTGAGAAAAAAATTAGTAGTTGTTTGAGATTCTTCATTTGTAATCAATAATAATCTTTAACATTCTTTAACCGTTCCTTCAAGCTTTTAATATAGCAAGATATATGTACCTTGGCATTCTTTGGTGGCACCTAGGACCAAAATGGTTGAAGGCTACAGTGACCTTCATGTTCTTGTCTCGCAGAAAGCCATCATCATGACCCAAAAGCATGACCTTGTTCTGGGATCTAAACCAATTGTTTGAGATGGTAATGTCTGTTGAGCCTCGTGTAACATCAATTAATCCATCTGGGCAATCGTACAGTGTATTATGATCAATCCATATCTTTGAACTCGTCAGCATCCTTATTGCATCTCCATCTACGGGTCCTAAGTGCACAATCTTTGCACCTGGACCTAGCACTGGTCCTGCTGATTGAGCCATGCAATCGTGGATTCGAAGACTATGTACAATGACATTGTTCACCTGATCGAATAAAAACTCTGTATAAGCTTCTTGTATCTCTTTTTTAGGTGTCAAGGCAAAGGACTCTAATTGAGAAAAGCTAGACTAAAGTATTCTACCAATATATGACAGCTTAAACAGAGAACCTGTTTTATTGAATTTTGTCACATCCCTTGAAAAAAAAATTGCCATACTGTATGGGTCAGAGTCAGGACCGTGTTTAAATTAGAATTGACAAATCATTGCAAAATTAATTTTGCAAACTTCGTTGAAAACTATCGTACTAATATCGATAATTTCTCATGATAATAATTAGTATATGTCTTTTAGAAGCAAATATTATCTTTGCATCCAGGATGAACTTGTTTGTCAAGACTTTCTAGTGAAAAATATTCAAGAAAGTTGGCAACTAAATGCATACATGTAGTAAACTATAGAAAAATTAACCTGCAAAATTGATCAGAAATGAGAAGAATAGCGAGTCATTACCCTTTGCAACATTAGGCAAGCACCCCCAGAAATGTGAACATTAACACCACGGCCGTCAATGGCAGTGAAACTGCTTACAAGAAGGGGTTTTTGGAGTGTAATATTCATGTCCCTCTTGAATGTAATCCAAACCTTTCCTTTAATGTGAGTCATAGCATATCTTAAGGTCCCGGGCTTAGGGTTCAATGCGTCGTCCGAGGGATCGGTT
This sequence comes from Mitragyna speciosa, assembly GCA_024721245.1. Lineage (NCBI taxonomy): Eukaryota > Viridiplantae > Streptophyta > Magnoliopsida > Gentianales > Rubiaceae > Mitragyna > Mitragyna speciosa. Next base: position 1,261,207 of record CM045566.1, on the reverse strand, counting down.
ACTTTATAGTTTATCACATCTCGACCAATGTTGTTCATCATCTTCCCAACATAACCAACAGAGCATGTGGCCAACTGGTGTCTGTGGCTACGCCAGTTAGGGTTTTTCCTCCAGCATTTGTCAATTTCATTCATTTTGTTGCTTGATTTTCTTGCAGAAACATGAGTGCTGGAGCTGATGACCAAAATGGCAGCTGTAACAGCCCAAACCGTGCACCAAGGTGCCGTTTGGATGCCTCGAAATTCCATGTTCTATCTGGTTTTGTTGTTGGCATATAAGGGGAAATATATTGTGAGAAAAAAAAAATCGTAGAGATTTAAGGGTTTTGCATAGGATGGTAGGCTAGGAGTTGTACGTATTTATACATGCAGGGTACAGTGCAAGTAGTTGTACATTTTGTTTTTGGTGTGTGGTCATCGGGTGTTTACGATATGGATGAACAAAAATGAATGGAACAGCAGCAAGTTTGGCTGTGCTGTACCTCTGTTTTCATCTACAACTGAATTAATCTAGCTGGATATGCCGTATCAAACTCTGGTTATTATTCTGTCTTTTAAATAGAAAGGGAAAGCTTTGTGATCAAAATGGACAATGATTAGCTTAAATTCCACACAGTACCCTATAAACTAGTGATTCATACAGATAATACTGTACAGCTCGATGAAATTGGGGACAGTGTAAGTTCCAATTTGTGATTTATCTCGACCCTACATATTGTTGAAATTATGTTATAGTATGTACGTGAATCATATAGGTTAGACATAAGAATCATGCACGTTAGTTGACCTTGCAAGTTGTATTTATAGGCGAATTTGAAACGTTAATATACCTTAGTATGGGAATTAAAGGTTTGAATTTCATATGTTAATTCAGATCCTACTCACGTACGATTTTCATTTGCGCCTATAAATGATACAATATCTCAACCATAAATCCTCGAGGCAAATTAAAATTGCAAGTTGCGTGGCCACCAAATTAGTCTGTTCTATTCCTGTTGCAGCTTTTAAGTTTTAAGAAGCCAACTTATCCTTTCATCAAATGGGATGTGGCATGTCGACAGAAATTTATTTAAGAAGACAACTATAACAATCTTAATTGATATGCTGCATAGCCAAAACCCAACAGAACGGTCCCCTCCGAGTCACAGGGCGTTACTTTCACGACTAATTATGCATTGTCGATCTGTTGTAATCTCAACCTATTATAGAATTTCAGAGGAAACAGGGATAAAACTGCCATTTTGGCTTAAAAGTAACAAGCATTGCCGCTTCTTGGATTGATCCCTGTTAAAGTACAAGCAACTAATGATGAAGAGATTTAGATGAATCATTGGGTAAATGCGTCACGGTCCATGAGTCCATGACTACAGTCCCTGTGCTCCCCGCGGTAATCTGTGGACCACGGTCTTCATCCAACTCTGATAATCGCTCCATAAATATAATCAACTAGTGTTCTCAATTGGAACCATGTACGTAACAATTGTATTTTTCTCTTTCTTTTTGGCTTTTGATTTTGGGGTTTATTTTTGTGTTGTTTGTTTTTTTTTTTTTGGGTTGTTTTTGTTGGGGGTAAGGTGTTGTTTTGGAAGAGAGTTAAGTGGCCGGCTATGGTGTTTCACGTCAAACTCTGTGCTCATACCAAAACCTTATGGTTTAATCTTAACCGTTGGTTTCACAGCTCTAAGAACTTTTAAGTCCACCTAAATATTTTAAGGAAGGAAGGAGGGAGGAGGGGGAAGAAAGGTGTTGTTTTGGAAGAGCGTCAAGTAGGGCTGTTCAAAAAAACCCGAAAAACTGATCCGCCCCGAACCGAAAAAAAGGGTAACCGAACCGGTTTTTAGTGGCGGGGCGGGTTATATTTTAATCGGGTCGGTTCGCGGTTCACATTTTTGCGAATCGACGGGTAACCGAATCCGAACCGAAATATGGGGTAGTTATGTAATTTCACATGTTACTTATGTAATTTCACTATGTTAGTTTGGGTGTTCATTTGGCTATTTGTTGAATATTTATGTTTTTACATTGATTGAAATGAGAAGATGAAGTTTGAAAGACTAAGTGATTATTTTCTTGTTTATATAGTTTTTGGTTATTTGTTGAATATTTATGTTTTTATGTTGATTGAAATGAAAAGATGAAATTTGAAAGACTAAGTGACTATTTTCTTATTTATTTAATTTTTGTTTTTTTGAAGATTAAGGTTTTGGATGTAATTTATCTTTAAGATATTAATGTTTGTATTATTAGTGATTTTTATTATTTTGTAATTTTTCTTGTTTATTTTTTTAAAAATATAGGTAAATTATTTTGGACCGGGTTGGGTACCCGCCCTATCCGAACCGGTTTTGCGGGTAACCGAAAGGCCGGGTACCCGCTATATGTGGACCGATTTGTGGTTCGAATTTTTACTGAACCGCAAAGACCGGTTCGATTCACATTTTTTGTCCATGAATCGGGTACCCGGTCCATGAACACCCCCAGCAGCTACTGGTTAATGTACCAGATTCTGGCTCCTCCGGTTGTTTGAATAGATTCGACGTCGTTTTCGTCCTCGTAGCGCAAAAATCTCTAGATTGGGCTCAAATGTAAAGTTGTAACCAGGCCTAATTGGGCTCAAATGACCTCTAGCAATCTCTTATGGAGCATTCTCTTAAAGACATTTACAGGCCCACTCGAGTAGAACGCTTAAGATGCACATTTACACCTGATAACGGAGGTAGTCCATATAAATACACATTTTCGATTGCGGGCCTTTTTGGCCCACGTAAAGCTTCGCATCAGTAATCAGGTAAAGCTAGTGGACCGAGCAGTTCCAACTAGATTGATTTTGGAAAGCGTACCAAAATATAGCTAAGATTAAGATTTAATTTAAGCGATTAAAATTTCTTTCTCTCATCTAAATATCATAATGGACTTTAACCGTTACCACTGTAGCTTTCCACTTCGGAGACCCTGTAGAAGTCCATTCCTTGACTACGAACTGGGAAAAAAATCTATATGGTTACTAAATTAATTTTTAGTCACCAATTCTTTTCTTGTTCAAATTGACACTGAACAAACTTTTTGTTCAACTTGGCTACTAAAATATTTTAAAGTTCCACTTATGACCATTAACTATTTTTTTGTTTCAAATTGACCGCTAAACTCCTAAAATAATGTGCTTGAAAAGGAAAATATATTCATGGTCATAAGTAGCTTATTAGAAACAAAAAATAATTTAGTAATTATGAATTTATGTACAAATTTGTTACAGCTCTACCTCTTGATTTATGAATTTATGTACATATTTGTTATAGCTCTCTATATTGATTTATGGGGTTTTAAACGTTCAGCTGATAAAACGATTGGGGACCCTTAAGCAACCCTTGAGGTTCAACTTGCAAGAACCATGAATGGACATGGAATATGGACATTGACCTCGTCATTTAAGAACTGCAAAGTCAATTTTGTTATTTTACTAATTTGCTACAGCCTGCAGGTACAAATCTGATCTATTACATCCTCAGGTAGATATTATAGAAGCATATAAAAAGCAAATCAGATCAAAGTAGATTAAATATTAAATGAACCAAAAAAATCCGCCAAAAAGAAGCAATAATGACTAGATGATATGAATAACTAGAGAAGGCAAAAGTTCCGTTTTATCTACCCAATTAAATACACTACGAGCAGAATAAACAGAGTCAGGGACTTAGGAGTTGGGGGGATCCTACAAAATCGTCCAGCCACCATCATTCTATAAACTGAAGTACCCAAAAAAAGAAAAATGCTAACAGGCGATTTGCTCACTGTATCAACGCCTCCCACAAGCACTGTATATCAGTATATAAATCCACTGGAGAAATTGCTGTAACAGTTCCTAAAATTTTTGCAAAGTCCCATTTAATCCTTAAGATTTCGTAAATCTGTCACCCTTAATATCTTATTGGCGTCACAAGGTTGTTGATGACTCATATGAGCCCGTCCAGAGAAGCAAAACCGAATATCCTCCCAAATGCACAACAATCGTCAGATGGCAACAGCATTATACGTATATATTGTTTTCATGGATTAGCAAATTTTTTTGCAATTTTTATAATTAGGGAATGGAAAGTGTTTCACAAATTATAATCCGCTCTTCTAGGGCAGAATGTACCAAAAACACACCATGGCGTACACGCATCTAAATAACATAGTATAGATACCAAGTTACATGACAATTTAATTCTACTAAGAAGAATAACAAAGTTATGAATCTGTTACAGCATTGCTCTCTCTCTCTCTCTCTCTCTCTCTCTCTCTCTCTCATATTGGAGGTTAACACAGCATTGTACATGCCAGAATTCCTTCATTAGGCTTCATTACATTTCCAAATGTATAATAATATATCTCTATGCTCGGATTTACTTATTACAATCAGGAAAACTACCACAGGGTAAAGGGCAAATAGTGCATAACCTTTTACAGAGCCAATTTTGTAGTTACTGAAAATTTGTACCTCGAGTGTAAATAGCAAGATCAGGCCAACCATTGGCACCATTCCAACAGCTAGAATCTGCATTACTTTGACCACTTAAAAACGCATCAGAATTGCTACCACTTTGCAAATTCATTTGAGGGTCACCCGGATCCAGACCCTGACTCGGGTCATGATCACGAAGCCCACATGACTGCAAATTTGACCCATTTGGATTCAACCCCGCTATAAAATTCCCTAATTGCCCTCCATTTGACGACAAAAGTGAGCTGAAACTCCCACTCACATCAACCATCATCCTACGGTCCTGATCAATACCCGGTTGAACTGCCACAGCAAGCCCATAAGGCTCTGTTTTTGGCAGTGTTTGAGGGGTTGTAGTGGAAGCAGATGATGTTGAGGCTGCTGCAGCTGCAGCAGAGGATGGAGAGGTAGACGGCGTGGTTGAGGTGGTTGAGGCAGCTGCGGAGGAGGAGGAGCGCTTGGTGTTTGAGGAGCTGCGTTTAGTATTCTTCCGGGAGCCACCGCCGACAGGGATGTTCCTCAGAGCACCGCCTTTAGTCCAGTATCTCCTACAGTTCTTGCAGAAGTGGCGTGGCTGAGAAAGATTGTAGTTGTTGTAGTAGCAGAATTTCGTATTTGCAGAGTCACATCTGGGGCATTTCAGGTGTTCTTGCTCTGGGAATTGAGGTTTAATCTGTGAATAGATTGAAGGGTCTTGCATTTTCTGTTCAAAAATTTAAAAAAGATTCAATCTTTGTATAAAATTTGCTTGATTCTATTGAGGTTTTGGCCAAGTAGAAATTAAGTATGAGAACCCGAGACAGAGAAAAAAAAAATTGACTAACAGAGATGCGATCTTTTTAGGAGTAAGTGGACAAAAGATTGAATTTTGGGGGGTCAAATTTGTGGTTCTTGGGTTTTGCAAGGTGGGAAGGGAAAAGGAATTGGGAGATTGAAGATCTCAAGTGGCTTTTCGTTTGTCTCTGGTGGGATTGAAGTTGATTGATTGGTTGTGAAATATGGTTATTTGAGGTAGTCGGCTTCTGGGGTTGAGAAGTGGCGAAAAGAGCAAGAAGGAAACTAAAAAGATGACAGAAAGGTTAAGATATTTTCTCTACATCTAAAAATCAGTGTGTACAACTCAAAGACAAAATTGATATACCGACGCCAGAAGCTCTTAAGCCCTCAATAAAAATTGCATCTTGAAGCAGAAAGATCTAATTTCAACAAAAGATTGAAGCCAGATATCAAATTTCAGGTGGGATTGTGTCAAAATAGACGAAAATTATGGGGAAAAAGGGAAGAGTACTACTATGATATTAGTAGAAGACAAGGAGTGATAATTGGGAAAATGAATTGGCTGATGTGAACGAGGTATGAGAACTCCGCGTGAGAGTGACGACTAACAACAGCGATCATATATGCAAAGCAGAGAAGATGACTTGTGTGTTTATTAGTAGTACTAGTCCCACAGTTCCACTACAACTTACCACCTACAGGCTACAGTCTCCATCTCAACATCAAAGAGTGAAGAGTCAATGTTCCCACAGTCTCAGAAGTTGAAGCCTTGAAAAGTTGGATTGGCTAAAGCCTTGTTATTATGAAGAGTGTCACTAGATTTAACAATGGAAAGGACTGTAATTATGCTACCAGCAAATTAGTAGTGCTCTAGCAATAATGAACATTTCTTCATGCTTGGCTGACCCAACAAGCATAGCCGAACTTGGAGTATAATTAGTCAATGCAATTAAGGCTATTTTAATCCAACAAAGTAATTAATTACCATTTGTCCAGATTCTTTTTTAAAACTAAACAAAGAGACCGGACGTCAAATTATGGCAAGAAGGTTCCTTTTTTATTATTATCATTTTGAAAATCTGGGGTGGAAGTTCTTCTTAACTTTTCCTTTGTTTTCTTGTCCCCATGTTCTCACTAACTTTAAGCATGATGCTTCGTGAGTTAAAAAATGGAAAATCCAGAAAAGACAAGTATGAACTTTTATTCTTTTATTCTAATTCCTCTTAGCAACCTAATCCCTTGAAAGTAAAGGCATTTAATTTGTAAAGTTAAATATAATTGAAATTTCTTACAAGCCAAATGGGAATAAACTAAAAAGAAAAAAAGGTTAATTTTGTATCACATAGATACAAATTAAGGACTGTGCAATTAAAAAAGTGAACACATTTGGAGTAAAAGGTATTGCCTTGAAATTGCACGACTTGTAATAATTGATTAGTTTCCTTTTGGCAGTCAACTCTTGCGTGTTAAGATAGTTAAGGAATGTCTTGGTCACTTGAATTGTGATGACATGACTCTTTAACGATATAAAATCCATATGTAAAATTACAAAAGTACCCTGCAATTACATGAATAACAGTTGTCTTTTGGGCTTGGCTCCAAGCTGATTAGCCAGGTAATGGAACTAATTACGCGTTGTATAATGATCATGCGTCTGTAATCGGTACTTGATTGATGAAATGCAAGCCGCCATTTTCATTAGCCAAGCCATTGATAGCCGCCATTTTCATTAGCCAGTTGTAATCTTGCGTGTGGACGAAGCAGTGCTAGCAATGAAGGCGGGGGGTGCATCATTAGGATTGATGAGTTTCATCACTGCCGTTAATTATTTGCTGAGGAAGTATTAGAACCGTCCATGTGTGCATTACCCAGGAGGAATCGTAACTTTGGGTATCCGTCACCTGAGCTCCAAGCTCACCCGCAACACGTGGCAGAACCCCATGATAGTGCAAGCACTCTCTTGGAAGAGGTTGGAGTGACAGCTATAGGTCCTCAACAGAATGTGAAAGCCAGACAAGCAAAACCAACGTAGTACCTTGTTTTGCTTTTTTTTTTTTTTTTTGGGGGTAAATCAATTACTTTTTTCTTGGTTTTTTTTTCTTTTCTCGTTGCTTTTCCCATTTAAGTTTTAAAAAGTTCACCATTTAAGTCCATTATCTAATTTTTTTTATGTTTAACTGTATCTACTCTAAAATATATCACGTTATTGAATGACACAACATAGTTTTACATAAATTCATATTAATACAACGTAATTTCATAATAGGCACATTAAATGTAAAAAAAAAAAAAAAGGACAGAAAATCCAACACCGCAGTGTTTTATAGTTGCATTTCTGTTAACATGCTACATTATAGCCAAAACGATCACTTTATAACTGCATTCTTTTTTGAGTCTGTAAGAAGAGAACTAAAAATGTCGGTAGTTACTGAATCAACTAGAAAATTTATGCTTTCATATAAATGTTTTTCAAGGCAGAAGTGAAAAGGACTTCTGTGTATTCTAAAACAAGATGAAAATGATTGAAAAGATCCTTTTCAGGCATAATTCCATATTATGTAATTTCTTTTGTACTTCTTTAGAAAAGAAAAGACAAAAGAATCATGAGAAACAATAGTTGTAGAACAAAAATAAAATAAAAGATAATGAACAATAAAAAGTTTAACCATCATCATCATTCTAAGCTAAAACATTAAAATCCTAATTTGTAAATTGTATCAATTCTAAAGTCGGAGAATTCTGAAACTAGTTGATGAAATTCTCAGCTGTTGTTATAATTGTTATGTAGACAATGAACTCCGAATCGGGACCAATAAAAGAGGCAATGGACAATGGAGAGGATTTGAGAATGAAGGAAAGGATTCAGAAGGCAAATGTAGCGGGGAGTATGAAATGACATACTGATTGACAAACGGAGCCGTCATATCCTGTCCTGTCGCATCGTGTTCGAACTCCGCGTGCAACACGGCTCCATTTGCTGCTTGTTGCTTGTGGCTATTATGTTAGAATATTAAAGATATTTAGTGGAATTATCAAATCATGTAACATAAAATCATTAGTGGGTATTATATTTATGTATGTAACTCTTGTCCCACTACTTGTATTTTCACCCCATTAGTTACATGTAACCTTCACATCATTATTCTCATATAACCTTCATCCCACTACTTTGTATGTTACACTCCATTAATCTAATTTTATCCCACTAATTGGTGAGTTACATGCTATTACTAATATGTAACATATGTAACTCTTACTCCACTATTTGGTGGACTTCATGACCACATTAGTGTTGTGAATTTGTAACATCTCCTCCATTATTTTGGTGATTTCATGAGCCCATTATTGTATGGTGGTTTCATGAATTCATTATAGGTTTTAAGATATATGTTACAATATTATGGGAGGAAGAAGAAGGGTTAATTGTAGTTATGACTCATGATGGGAAGGGGTCCTTTAGCTCACTATAAATAGGACTCTTGGTCCCTCTCTCCACTCACTTGTTCATTGTGAATTCTACCCATCATTTTGTCACAATATTTGGAGAGTTAGGAGAGGGAAGATCAAGAGACTTGATCTTGAAGGTTCAAGGAAGAAAGGAGAGTTTAAAGAAAGGAGTTAGTTCAAGAAGGCTTGTAGGAAGAAAATCTACTTGTCAATTGGAATCATCATGGCTCAAGGTATGTTTTATATGTTTTTATATGCATAATGTTTTAGTGATTTACAAATCATAACCAAAGATCTTATTCTATAATGCTAACATGTGGTATCAGAGCTTATGGTTAAGGTTTATGATTTGTAAATCCATAAAGTAAAACATATTCTTGATTTATTTGTCCATCAAGTTTTGGACAAAATAATTGAATTCAAGTATTGAGCCTAATTTGTATATAAATGAGAAAGTATTAAGTTTGACATTCTTATCCTAAGTAATCTATTATGGAACTTGTGGTTTGTACTTTAAATTTTGCAGCCACTTGTTTAGAATACTTCAAGATTATGTCTTACAATTTTAATACTAAACATGAGGCTTATGTTTAGCTCTATTGTAATTCCTCTTCTTATTTATATTATATTATTCTCATATTTGTGCTTGACATGATTAATTGAATAATGCTGAAATTTTATATGTGCATTGAACCAATTGTGTATCTTGCCTTAAATTGAGCCCGAATATGTTGTTCATGATTGGTTTGGAATCATGATATTTTCAAGAACATTAATAAAATTATTTTTATTATACTTGAAAAATATATGTCGTTCATCATATTTTGACTAAATCAAATAAAGTTGATTTAACAGTAAGAAGTCACAATTTCTCATATTTGCTTTTGATATGTCATTATGTGTTATTGTGATATTTTTACCAATATGTGCAAAAAATTTTGAGATAATTGTCTACTCAAAATATCAAAAGTTGCAACTAATTCTTGAAATGTTAGTAGAAGCCCATATAAATGTACATTTGGGCAAATCAAGCTAAATAATTGTTATAAACATGAAGAAAATAATTAGTTGTCACCAAAGAGGCCTAATTATGATGACGTTTATTCAATGATTATTTATGCTTATTATATATCAAGATTATAGAAATAAAATTTGCCCAAAGGTATTTTTAATTTCTATACTCTTGTATGAGTTACTATATTACCCAAAGGAATATAATATCTCTATTAATTATATGTATAAGTGAATAATTGTTTTTCACTTATAGAGTGAATCACTAGCATATCGTTATTCTAACCCAAAGGTAGAATACGATGATGCACTAGATTGCTCTTTTCATGTCTTATGACTTTTATTTGAATTTTTCAGCTATTACTCCAGCTTCACTTTCAGGAATTACTGCTAACATTTCGGAGTTAAATGGGTCTAATTTCTCTGATTGGCGTGAGCAAATGCTCATTACCTTGGGATGTTTAGATTTAGACCTATGTCTCCGGATTGATGAGCCTGTACTTCCTACTCCTGAAAGTACACAACTTGAAAAGACTCTTTATGAAAGTTGGGAGCGTTCCAACCGTTTGAGTTTGATGATTATTAAGAGCAAAATTGCAAAACACATCAGGAAGTCAATTCCCGAATCTGACAAAGCGCGTGAATTCTTGGCATCTGTTGAGCAACAATTTCAAGCAGCTGATAAAGCTTTGGCAGGTACTCTTATGGCTACTTTGACTACTAAGAAATATGATGGGGTAAGTGGTGTGCGTGAGCATATCATGGAATTGAATAATTTAGCTGAACAACTTAAATCTATGGATATGTCTATTTCTGAGCCCTTTTTGGTGCAATTCATTCTCAACTCTCTTCCTCCACAATTTGGTCCATTTAAGATTAATTATAATACTCAAAAGGATAAATGGACCATCAATCAACTGATCTCTATGTGTGTCCAAGAGGAAGAGAGGTTGAAAAGAGAAGGATTGCAAACGGTCCATCTGGTATCACATGGTCATAATGAAAAAGGACCTAAAAAGACCAAGAAGAAAGGTCTTAAGACACCAAATAAAGGGGCATCTAACCATAATGGTTTTGGAGGTAGATGCCATTTTTGCAAAAAGAAGGGACATATGCAAAAGGATTGCGTAAAACGCAAGGAATGGTTTCAAAAGAAAGGTAATTTCCTTTCATTTGTTTGTTATGAAACCAATTTAGTTGATGTTCCTTCTAATACTTGGTGGCTTGATTGTGGTGCAACAATTCATATTTCTAATAATATGCAGGGATACCTTACAACCCGCCAACCAATGATAAGGGAAAGAACAATACTAATGGGGAACAAAACGGGAGCAAAAGTTGAAGCCATTGGAACTTATAGAGTAGTTCTTCATTCTGGCATTTTTTTAGATCTTCCTAATACCTTTTATGTTCCTTCCTTTTCTAGAAATTTGATTTCCTTGTCTCGTCTTGATTTGGATGGTTATAAATTTCATTTTGGAGACCAATTATTTTCTATGACAAAAAATGGTACTTTTATTGGTAGTGGAACTTTAATTGATGGGTTGTATAAAATAAATCTTGATTCAACCTTTTCAGACTCTCTTCTTTCCCTGCATATGAATGTTAATGTTTGCACTAAACGCAGCCGTAATAATGAAACTTCATCATTGTTGTGGCATAATCGCTTAGGTCATATTTCAAAAGAAAGACTTGAGCGACTTGTAAAAGATGGAGTTTTACCAACTCTTGATTTTACAGATTTTGGTACTTGTATAGATTGCATTAAAGGTAAGCAAACTAAAAGTACCAAGAAAAATGCCATTAGAAGTTCTGGACTGCTTGAAGTGATACATACAGATATCTGTGGGCCATTTCCTCCTTGTATAAGTGGTGAAAAATACTTTATCACTTTTATTGATGATTTCTCACGTTATGGCTATGTCTATCTAATTAAAGAAAAATCCGATGCTTTGAATATGTTTCAAATTTTCAAAGTAGAGGTTGAAAATCAATTAGATAGAAAAATTAAAGTTGTGAGATCTGATAGAGGTGGTGAGTATTATGGAAAATATGATGAAACTGGTCGTAATTTAGGACCATTTGCTAGATTTCTTCAAGAAAATGGAATTATAGCTCAATATACAATGCCAGGAACGCCTCAGCAAAATGGTGTAGCTGAACGGCGAAATCGAACCTTATTGGATATGGTTCGAAGTATGATTAGTGACACAACTCTTCCTGAATTTTTGTGGAGTGAAGCCATTAAGACAGCCATGTATATTTTAAATCGAGTTCCTACTAAAGTCGTAGCTAAAACTCCTTATGAGTTATGGGTTGGTAGGAAACCGAGTTTAAATCATATACATGTTTGGGGTTGTCCTGCTGAAGCAAGGCTCTACAATCCACATGAAAGAAAATTGGATCCAAGAACCATTAGTTGTTTCTTTATTGGTTATCCCGAGAGATCCAAAGGATATCGTTTTTATTGTCCTAATCATTATAATAGAATAATGGAATCTAATATTGCTAAATTTCTTGAAAATGAGAATTTTAGTGGGAGTCATGATAAAAGAGAAGTGACTTTGATTCCTGAATTGGAAGAAACTTCTTCTACGTCGCTTCCTATTAATGGTCATGATACCACTACTCTCATAGATACACATAATAGTGATCATTCGAATACCTTGCGTAGGTCAAAAAGAATAAAGACCAATGCAATTTCAGATGATTATTTAGTGTATTTACAAGAACAAAGCGATACTGGCATTGATGATGATCCATTAACGTTTTTACAAGTCATAAATAGTAGTGATTCCAACAAATGGTTAGATGCTATGAATGATGAAATAGCATCTATGAAGTCTAACCAAGTTTGGGAATTGGTTGAATTACCTAAGGGTTTCATACCTATTCAATGTAAATGGGTATTTAAAACCAAACGAGACTCTAAAGGTAATATTGACCGTTATAAAGCCCGATTGGTAGCTAAAGGATTCACTCAAAGGGAAGGTATTGATTATAATGAGACTTTCTCTCCTGTATCTAAGAAAGATTCATTCCGAATTATTATGGCTTTAGTAGCTCATTATGATTTAGAGTTACATCAAATGGATGTAAAAACGGCTTTCTTGAACGGAAATTTAGATGAAGAAATTTATATGAAACAACCTGAAGGTTTTAAGGAGGAAGGAAAAGGGCAACTAGTATGCAAGCTTAAAAGATCTATTTATGGACTTAAACAAGCCTCCCGTCAATGGTATCTTAAGTTTCATGATACCATAACAACCTTTGGATTTCAAGAAAATAAACTTGATGATTGTATATATCTAAAGATCAGTGGGAGTAAGTTCATATTTTTGATCTTGTATGTTGATGATATATTGCTTGCTACTAATGATTTAAGTTTATTGCATGAAACTAAAGAATTTCTTTCAAAGAACTTTGAAATGAAAGATATGAATGATGCATCTTTCGTACTTGGTATTGAGATCCATAGAGATAGACTTAAGAAAATTCTTGGTCTATCTCAAAGGACTTATATAAATAAGGTTCTTGAAAGATTTCAAATGCAAAATTGTTCAGCAACTCCATGTCCCATTGTTAAAGGAGATAAATTTAGTCAAAGTCAATGTCCTCAAAATGATATTGAGAGACATAAAATGAAAAATGTGCCGTATGCCTCAGCTATAGGAAGCTTAATGTATGCTCAAACTTGCACGCGACCTGATATCAGTTTTGCAATTGGAATGCTTGGAAGATTTCAAAGTAATCCGGGATTTGATCACTGGAAGGCTGCTAAAAAGGTGATGCGATATCTTCAAGGTACTAAAGATTTAATGCTCACCTATAAGCACAGTGATCATCTTGAAATTGTTGGATATTCGGATTCAGATTTCATGGGTTGTGTTGATAGTATGAAATCTACTTCTGGTTATGTTTTTATGCTTGCTGGTGGAGCTGTATCATGGAAAAGTGTTAAACAATCTATCACTGCCTCTTCCACAATGGAAGCAGAATTTATAGCATGTCATGAGGCTACTTCTCAAGCTATTTGGTTGCGGAATTTTATTGAAGGGCTTAAAGTTGTAGATTCTATCTCTAAACCCATAACACTATATTGTGACAATTCTGCTGCTGTTTTCTTTTCAAAGAACAACAAGTGCTCTAGCAAATCTAAGCACATTGAATTGAAATATCATGTTGTTCGAGAGAGAATTCAAGAACAAAAGGTGTCCATGAAGCATATAAAGACTGACATGATGCTTGCAGACCCATTAACAAAAGCATTGGCGCCAAAGAAATTTTTGGAACATCTTTGTTCCATGGGTCTTATTAATTTTGAATGAAGTGTTTGCTTATTATTTTGGACACATAATTGAAAAAATATTATTTCCTGTTTCTTGTGCACATTATTGTATTATGAGATTTTATACAGGATTTAATATTTTGGACCATTGATGGACTTTGTTGTTTTGATTAGTCCATTTCTTCCTCATTCTGTTTATCTACATTTAGCTATTGGAATTGTGATACATGGAAGGAAGTATATAATCATACGATATATGACCGCCATGATCCATTCTAATAACTACGTAGGATAAACATAATTATTTTTGTGGCCACTCTATTAATTATACACTATAAATGTGGTCATTTGTCCAAGTGGGAGAATGTTAGAATATTAAAGATATTTAGTGGAATTATCAAATCATGTAACATAAAATCATTAGTGGGTATTATATTCATGTATGTAACTCTTGTCCCACTACTTGTATTTTCACCCCATTAGTTACATGTAACCTTCACATCATTATTCTCATATAACCTTCATCCCACTACTTTGTATGTTACACTCCATTAATCTAATTTTATCCCACTAATTGGTGAGTTACATGCTATTACTAATATGTAACATATGTAACTCTTACTCCACTATTTGGTGGACTTCATGACCACATTAGTGTTGTGAATTTGTAACATCTCCTCCATTATTTTGGTGATTTCATGAGCCCATTATTGTATGGTGGTTTCATGAATTCATTATAGGTTTTAAGATATATGTTACAATATTATGGGAGGAAGAAGAAGGGTTAATTGTAGTTATGACTCATGATGGGAAGGGGTCCTTTAGCTCACTATAAATAGGACTCTTGGTCCCTCTCTCCACTCACTTGTTCATTGTGAATTCTACCCATCATTTTGTCACAATATTTGGAGAGTTAGGAGAGGGAAGATCAAGAGACTTGATCTTGAAGGTTCAAGGAAGAAAGGAGAGTTTAAAGAAAGGAGTTAGTTCAAGAAGGCTTGTAGGAAGAAAATCTACTTGCAATTGGAATCATCATGGCTCAAGGTATGTTTTATATGTTTTTATATGCATAATGTTTTAGTGATTTACAAATCATAACCAAAGATCTTATTCTATAATGCTAACATATTAAACTCTCAAGGCATTGACTACCCTCGATTCTTATAGTGTTTGCAATCTTGAAACGTTGTTGTTAGGCATGCCAATTTCGCATCTTAGGAGTACAATCAATTCTCGGTTGGACAATTTTCAAAATTCGTTGCAATGGTTTAGTTTGCATGATTATTTTTTAAAATATTTTTAAAAAAAATATTATTGTCATAATTTAAATATTTTTTTTTGATAAATATATTAATAAGATGAAAAGTTAATTAAAAAACGTATTTAACAAATATATTTTTAAAAATTGATTCGTGACGTTCATTGGTCAGTACTATTTTTGACAAATTCTATGCTGTTGTTATAATTGTTATGTAGACAATGAACTCCGAATCGGGACCAATAAAAGAGGCAATGGACAATGGAGAGGATTTGAGAATGAAGAAAAGGATTCGGAAGGCAAATGTACCCATGTAGGCATGCAGCCTCTTTTGTTGAACCAGTTTCAATGCATTCTCCCATGATATATGAATAGAGTCTGGTCAAAGAAGAAACTAAACATAAACGCGTTTGTTCATTTGATTGAGGGTAGAGTTGCATATTATTCACCAAACCACAAAAACTGATTCGAACTTCTACACTTTGGATTACAGTCCAGTAACTTTGTCGACCTTCTTTTTCTTTTTGCTGCATAAGATGTTAAGAAGTTACTAGGATAAAAATAAAAAATCAAAAAAAAGAGAAATGGAA
This sequence comes from Mitragyna speciosa, assembly GCA_024721245.1. Lineage (NCBI taxonomy): Eukaryota > Viridiplantae > Streptophyta > Magnoliopsida > Gentianales > Rubiaceae > Mitragyna > Mitragyna speciosa. The sequence continues at coordinate 1,245,357 of CM045566.1, read as the reverse complement.
ATATCTACATACTTTCACAGGCTACACAAAAGAGCCAATCCTGCCTGGCTTCTGGTCCTGTCCTGGGGACAATCTCTGTTCAAATTGAGGACCTGAAAGTGATTCCATCTTTTCGAATTAAATTACATGGACCACCGGTGAAGGACATCTTTCGTCCTGTTGATTTTCTTCTGCAGCTGCAAAATCCCGTACAGTGAAGCTTCAGCCGTTAAGGGCACCTGAGCACATATATGTCGAGTCGCACGATCCTATCAAGTCCCCTCAATAAGCATAATGGTAATATCTGTCACCTTCGCACAGATCCCGATCGACATCACCCATCTTGGTTCTAGCATTTGATCCTACACCAATTCATGTTGTTTTACAAAAGCTAAATTTCAAAAAAAAAAAAAAAAGAAAAAGAAATGCCAGTATATATGTGTTGCATTTTGGTCACAACTTTGGAATCTTTGAATTTTATATGTCAAAACCAATTTTAGTTTTTGTAATCCAGAAAGAAGAAGAAGCTCATGAAATAAAATTGTATCATATATCCTCACAGAAAACTTTTAAATGAATGTAGTCATATGTCTTCCTGCATTCATATATAAGTCGACAATTTAATAATTGATTCAGAAATTATAGCATGTAATACTTGTATAATCATTGTACTAGAAATATTCAATTGCATGATTTTTGCGATAACAACCTTCTTCCAGTTTAACCAAGAGTTACACAAAACTACTTTTCTTGATATTTGTCATTTCCAATTATATCATCGTGTACTACGAATCGTGCCGAGTACATAATATACCAAAAAAAAATGTAGAAATACAATATACAAAATTTCCCAAATAAACAAAATACACATAAATCTTCGGAGTGCACGAGGCATCTTATCATGCAGGCGGATCGTCACGGGATGGGCCTGAAGTTAAACCCAACCAGACCAAATCAAACCTTGAAGACCCCGTATAAATCTTCTCAACGGCACCGCAAGCAAGCCCACAATGCAACCTCGACGAGCCCAACTTACTGCAATACCCAAGTCAATCCAACACATGTTGAGAGAAGGCAATATGTGTCCAGACCATCCGGCTAAGAGGAGCATAGGCATGTCTCAACGATTGACTGATTTCCATGAATCCATTCGACCTCTATCATCAGCTGTGTGATTGGGTCGGCAGTGCCACGTCTTGTAGACATGTAATGGCCCTTCAGACAAATTTTGTACTCTACCAAATCATGAATTTTATATTAATGGTTGTGTCTAATGTTTAAGCGACGCAAAAGGTTTTGTTTAAATTTTATTACTGTATCCCTCATAATCTTTTACACTAGTACGAGTAAGTTCCATTAATTGCACCAGGTGGCCACTCGGAACGAGCTAATCTTGAAATGTTGTATTCAGTTCAATATACGATCTAACAAGTGGTATTTCTCAACATTCCTTTTTTTTTTTTCAATTGTAGTTTCTTTATTTATTATATGACAAAATTAATAGGAGGACCCAAATTCCTAATTTTCAATGTCTTTCTCAGTTTTTTTTTTCGAATTGACAAATAGAAAACGATCTAGGTGAGTTTGTAAATGCACTTTTTTTAACCTAAAATATGCAGGAAAAAAAATTAAATCAATGAATAGACCTCATTCAATCCCTGTTCAAATTGCATAAGTTCAGGAAGTCATTGAGCTAATAAATGCGTTCCTTGATCATATTGCATCAGTATACAAAATGCTTGGATAAATCTAAACCTCATTAAACAAAGGCCGAGCACACAATGCGTTGGATATAATTCTAAATGTAATCTGAACCTAGGCTGAGCAGTACTTCGCATTGCCTGAAAACCAACTTAGCAAAGACTAGAGCATTAACACCCAACCACACCGGGAAGGGAGACCAACACTTCACAGGTACTGAAGAATTCTCGGAGCACGTACTCAGCGCAAGGAATTTCAGACAATCGCCCCCCCTGCCACGGCCCCCACCCTTCCTCAAGAAAATAAAAAGCCACCACTCCCTTCTCACCAATAGGGATAACAAAGAGCTGGACAGTCAAGAGACATGGAATCAACAGCTATTATGTCATATAAAGGGATGTCACCAGCAAAGTTGGCATGCTCATTCAATCAAACTGGAATAAAAAAGCAGCCAACTATCAATGCTAGCAGCCAAAATACAAATGGGTCAATGATGCGATTTGGTGGCAACAATTTCTTCCACAGAATGCATTAAGAATACAGAATGACCAAAAAAGTCAACAGATCATGAATTGCTTTTACAAAAAATAGTTAACTACTAGTTAATGTATGACACAAAAAAAAAAGGCTAAAACCATCCTACAAAAAATAATGCTATTAACGAGAAAATATTCTTAAGGCCCTGCAAGTTTGCAGCAGCTCCTTTCCAGCAAGGTTTTGAGTAAAACTACATTTGCCTTAAAACTGTTAGCAATATAGGACATCCTTAGTTTTTACTTTGCAGGAGAGCTACAATCACAAACTTACCCGACTTCAACCCAACACAACAAGAACAGAACTGCATCTTTTCCTTTGGAGAGAGAGAAAGAAACAAAATAAAGTATAGGGTGAAGCAGAAAATGGGTAGACGAAGTTGAAAGAAAGGTAGCTGATTTTCCAGGGACAATGACAAGTCCTATTCTGTGATCCTACAATTTCTGTTCTGTTTCCCGACACTAGAAGCATGTGCTACAGGTTATGATGCAATAGGAGGTAAAGCCTCAGTCCGAGAAGCCTTCTTGAAGAGCAACGCAAAAATGCTAACCATGCAACAATCAACACAATCCCCTTAGTGCTGACGATTTACGCATAATACATGTACAAACTGTTTGCAGCGGCACAGGCAATTGAGTTTTCAGTTGGGTGCCATGCCAGGTGGAGCAACTTTGTCGTGAAATCAAAAGAGTTCCCATTCGCATCAACTCCTGGACTTTCCGAGCCTGAAAAAGACATCCCACGCATTACAAAACTGAAAATATCCAAAGTACGCAAGCTATGTAATAGTCCAAATGATTTGGAAAGTGACATGATATACTTTTCTAAAAAAATTAATTACCTCTCCTCACAACACGAGTTATACTGCTGCTCAGGGACCTTGAAGGCCTTGAAGGGGTCTGAACTTGTCTCCTGAACAATTCATGCCAATTTATTTATAATGGTAAGTATTGCAAATATGAATTGAACATATATCAGATGTTGCAAATTATCATAAATTGCAGTAGAAACACCTCATTGGATTTTTGCTTGCTTCAAGAGTATTTCCTTCTGTACTACCCGTGGTGCAACCAAAGACACGGAAAAGATTGCTGTAACAATAAAAATATGCAATCAGATTCTATAAGAGAAAATTTCATAATGCCCATTGAATATAACAAAAGCAGGAAAGCGCTGAATACATGCCTGTAAGAACCAGTTGCCACTCGTAGACCATCACCACTCAGGCAACACTCAAATTTATCAAAGATGGAATCATTTTCATATAAATCACATAGCTGGATGTTAATAATTGTAAATTAATCAGTTTCAATTGTGCAATAGCAGTGGCACAAATTTCTTATAAAAAAATCCCAAGAAAGATTGTTCACCTTAGGTCTTAGATACTCATGAACCTGGAAGGTTGCAACAGGACCAGAATCCATATTAATGTCCCATAACTGAACAACCCAAGTAAAATTTTGTGAGAAACCAAATTTACCACAGTTCAAAATCATAATTTCCTGTACATTTGACACAAAGATGACTACAATCACAAAGTTGCAGCATAACAAGATTGTAATTACAAGGTGGCTCAAAGCATGAAGCGTGAAAAACTCATTCACAAAGAGAAGACATAAAACTGATTCACTACAAGTTTATTCTAGTTTCCCTAGCAAAGCAGAGCTATCACTTGGAATTTCATATATAGCCAGGAAAATATACAGATACGAAGGCAAGTTTTTTGAAGGAAACATATGTATTAAGCCCCACTTTAAACCCAACAAAGCCAAGAAAAGGTGTGGATCCTGAATAAGTATGTGTGTAACTAAAGAATGGCGGGAAGAGTGTGCATTGATCCAGTAATATGTATATTTTTGACATAAAGCTTAAAGGACGGATACAACTCAAAACCAAACCTTAAGGGTCATGTAATCACGACTGAGTATATATCTACCATCCTTTGCAAATTTAATATCTGAAATTGAAGCTATAATCTCAGTGAAAAATGATCTTGAACCAGGTGCCTCCTGCTCCTCAAACCTGTGTACAAAATCAATATTTTGAGGTGACTTCAGTGCCAACAAAAATACACCTATTTAAATCAACAATGCATTTTTCAAAGAAGAGTTAGTTGATTAACAATAGGCCAGCCAACTTTTGATTTCAGATTGTGTGAAATATTTTTTAACTTTCTTCGAAATGCAGAACACAGAAAGCAGTTCATCAGCAGGAAAAAATCAAGGCACTTACAATTTAGAATGTGAATCACACAAAGCTGACTGCCGCAAATCAATGAGACGAATTGATCCCTTTGAACTACTATATGCTAACATGTTACAGTGAGTAGGATGGAACTCTGCTGAAGTTATAACCTCTGGAATGAAAATATATATCATGTCAACACCTGAGCATTGTTGATAGTAGAATATATGCGTAACAATTATACAATGAGCAGTTTGAAACAAGGCTAAACTGGGAACAGGACACATCACAATAATCAAAACATCTAGTTTTCCGCGGAAATGATTACCATAACATACATCTGGACTTGAACATCGAATTAGGGTAAGGAAAAGTGGCTGCAAACAATGTAAACTCTTTTCACACGTCCGTATGTAACTGATGTATCCAACTCAAATAAGTGAAATTTAAGCACAAAGACCAAGCTTAAGTGACTCAAGAATTTCCGCATATTCAGAGAAAAAAAAATAAAATCAATATATGGGTGTACTCATGATTGACATTTTCCATAAAATCTGATGAGAAAAGTGAAAAACTTAATCCATCTCCAAAAGATATTAATGGTGAGGGCAAGCCATTAATGGATTGCTGTGCTGAGTTGAAGTTGACCAAGTGAATCCCAAATGAATGGTTTCTCAAAATATACTGAACTTGAGATTTTCCAAAGTCACTTCTCCAAAAAGAGCATTTTGAATCATTTCTACCACTATTCAAAAAACACTTGAAACGACAACCATAACAATGTAAAAATGATAACATGAACTCTAGTAACATCATATTAATACCATACTATAGTTATATCTGCATCATAAAAGCAAAGGTGCCAGAAGATAAAATAAAATAGGGAAAATTTGGCAACATTAATACAGACTAAATATTCAATCAAGATGCAAAAACTTACCAGTTAGATCCTCCATATTTGCTGGCTTCACATCAACTATATTGAAACTTTGGTTACTTATTTCCAAATTCCAAAGGTTTATTCGCAAGTCATCAGCTGATATAAATGTTTCACCATCACTAGAGAGAGAGAGAGAGAGAGAGAGAGAGAGAGGGGGGGGAGGGGAGAGAGAGGGAGGGGGAGAGAGAGAGAGAGAGAGAGAGAGAGAGAGAGAGAGAGGGGTCAGAAAAAGAATAAATAGAAATAAAAAATGCTGAAAAGTTTTTAAGCAACCAATTGCCAGAAGACAGTATGAATGACCACTAATGATAGTAACAACCAAGAGAACAGACAACTATAATGCTCATTCACAATGTGCTAAACTATTTTTAAAGAATCACAGGTCCTTAAATATCAATTATCGAAGCTATATGACACAAGTTAATTTTCACCACATCTCTGTCAAAAAGGACATGTCAAGCATCACTATTTATAGTGTGTGAGTGTGTGAGTGTGTGTGTGTGTGTGTGTGTCATAACTCTTCCCATTTAAGCATTTATCTATATCAGGTTTGAAAAGGCTATTACTTCAGCTTAATCCAATCTAATGCCTAATGCTTGCATGTTTTTTACTGCAAGTATCCAAGCTAAAAATCACGCGCATAATGATAGGTGTCTATCAAAGAGAAATTTCAATGTGTGCACAGATCAAAAGATTACTAAAGCTCTTGCTTCAATGTAATTTCAGCTTGAACATCATTGGCCAACAGATATTATCAAATCCCACAAATAAATGTGCTTCCACATAATGCAACAATTCTATTACAGAACAGTAGTTGACAAGTGGCTAGGGAGCTAGAAAAGATATGTAGCACACATAAACCATCTGGTTTTCACCTGAACACAAATTCTAACCTGTTATTTGAAATTGAGTTAATGTGATAGTCATGAGCATGAGCATAAACTCTTCTGCATCTTGCAACAAGGCTGGTTTCGGTGCTTGTAACCTGTATCATATGACCAAAATACTTAAGTTGGTGATATGTCAAAACCACATAAAAATTTAAACAAAGAAAAATGAAAGTTGCATTGAAGCATGAAGAAAACTGAAGGTTGCATTTAATTAAGGTCTTGTGTCTTGCACTATTAGAAGTGAAAACAATTCATGATTGTAATTGGCTTTTTTACAGGTTGCATTGAAGTCTAGGACCATGTTTCGTTTGTGATGATGCTTATTATATGTTAGACAAGTGCATAAATCTTCAATATCAGAAAATGCCAACTTGGGTGAAGCAAATTGGCCTATTTCAAGGATGTCTTTATAATGACTACATAAAGATATTGTCCAACTAATTCAATAAAATCCTGCATATTGTGTAAGCCTTGAAGAAGTACAACTACCACAGGCAAATGTAGCGACGGAATGCCCCCTGGTGGAAATGCCACATCATTGCTCAAGCAGCTGTATGATCTGTCAGGGTAGGCTCCATTTGCAAGATATGGCTTAGGACTGGAAGAAACACTTGAACTAGAAGCACTACCATTTCCAGCAGCCTTGGATGGGTCAATATTCATCTCAGAAATTTTCTTGACTTTCTTCTCTTGGACCTGTTTTATTCAACAATAGCACTGAAGCTCAGCACATGTTTGTACCATCTAATATAACAGAATTGTGAACAATATATTGGCTCCAAAACTTCCAACTATATGCACAACCAAAACAGAAAGTCGAGCAAAGTTTTCATTCACTGGCCTTGTACCATCATGATGGTATAAATGTTGCAAGTAACAATCACTCTTACTACCATAAAGATGAACAGAGAAATGTTATGGTGGCTCCAAATTTATCAACTAATTAACAAATCAAAAGGCACACTGCTTACTGGCATAAAGAGAAAAGTATAATATTGCACTGACAGTCTGACATGCTTCGCTACAGATAAGCATGCCACAAGTGGCAAACATAAATGAGCAGAAATCATAAATGACGTAAAAACAGTAGATAGAATATAAATCTTTCAACGTAATCTGAGGAAAAGAATCCAGCAGTTAAATCATCAGTCTGTCATTCCAAAATAAGCATAATGCATGTGCCAAGCTTCCTGCAGAGATATATCCCACAAAAGATGTGCTATGTGCATGAAACTGGCTGGGAGTTCCATTTATATTGTCAAGTCAGTATATGTATCTAGATAGTTTACCTTCCAAAACTTAATGGTTTTATCATTAGTAGACAGAAGAAAGAGGGCACCATTAGCCGCTTGGCACCACCGAATCTTGTTGATTTTTTCCTCAATTTCCAAACTTTTGAGATAGTCAAACTGAACAGAAACAATGTGAAGACATTAGAGTTAAGAAACAATATTAGCACTTTTACAATTTCTAAGCCGGGCAGGAAGGGAGAAACCTTTCCCAATATTTGGCAGTTCTTCTAAATTGTCTGACATTTAGCAGAAGTAATTAAAAAAAGGAAATGACAAAACATACCTCGGGTTCATGACTCTGAAATTCTGTCTTGTAACGAAACTCAGGATGCCGACTCACGGGATAATCCATCCTCTCCAAATCCCTTCGACTTCCACCATGCTACAAATTCATGAAACAAAAGAAAGCAACACAATTAATTAAGAAAAATTCACTTTTCTCACTTTCTTGCGCAACGACTATTTCTTAAAATGTAACACACCTCCTTTGTATCGGTCCTCTCAAATAACACCACTCTGCCACCGCGGTCACCAGTAGCAAGATGGTCACCGGTTTTGTCAAACTCAATTGCAGAGATGATGTCAACTGCAAAATTAAGGAAGCAAAAGATAAGAGATTGTCCTCCAAAGGTTGTCAGAGATCATATATCACAGCAGGATCATGGATTCTAAAATAATTACATAAATACTATTTAACAAAACTGCCACTCTGCCATGGTTCTCCAAACTTCGAAAACTTAAATACTCTCTAAATATTATGCAAATAATGGTTGCCCAGATAAAAAACAAAGGAAGTTCAAGAAGCAAGAAGCATTAGTGTGTGAAATAAAAAAAAATGTAAACCAAACATGGATTATCTAGCAACAGTGCGCACATAATGATCTCCCAGCTAGCATAAATCTGACAGTAATTCAATTTTCAACTTAACCATGACAGAATTCAAGCCATCATTTTCAGCAATATCTCGATTCCTATCTACATATCAATTTAGAATATTTCCAACTGCCCACATGTAATTATAATGCATGCTGCTAGAATGCTTTTGCAATTTTCCACAGATTGAACTCAAGCCATCTATGGCAGCAAAGTTCAGCACCCGACCCCACCCCCCAGCCCCACGGGCCGCAAAGGAATGATTTACCTTGTATCTCCACCAAAAGCGTGCAGAAAAACTGAAAAGATCAGAGTTTTTACATGTTATCGTATGCTAAGTTAAATTCCAAACAATCCACCACAAATGCTATTAAAAACCATGAATTTGGAGCAGGGTTAGCAAATTTTACACGTTGATCTAGGAAAGAGTATAAATTTGGACCACTAGAAACGTAAAAAGAAAACAAATAGAGATGCTTTGCATGCATATCCTTGTGAAATATCTAGCTGAAAACCTAAGTATCAGTTCAATCATCTTTTTTTAAACCCAGTCTAATAGACTTCCAAAGCATTTTAAAAAATCTCATCTTTGTTATGCTCACAATAGGTATTCAGATATGCTTGTTCAAATGGAACAAGTGTGTCCGCAAAATTGGACATCTAGGACAATTCTCATCCTTAAGAGTTTACATTTCCATGAAGTAACAAGAATGTGAAAACACAAGATTCTCAAAACATTGTTGAACTACGAATATCACTCATCTTACTGTAACAGAAAGCATGAACAACACAAGTCCTGTCATCATGCTCCAAAATCCTTACCTCCGGCCATTATTTCCATATTAGTGTGTCAGCTAGGAACCGGCAAGAGAAACGTGTTTAGCGCAGATTTCGAAAACAGTCGGTTGACCAATTGGCTGACCATCAATCAATAAATTCAGCAACTCTAGAGGATGGACTTATTTTACTTATGAAAAAAATTAAATATGCCAGATCAGCCTTCCCTTTATGCCTTCCGTAACGTAAACTTAAATACACCATGTTAGAAACATTTGGCTGACTCCGAGAGGATTTGGGCAATTCACAAGCTAAAAACACGTGTCTCGCAACCCTTCCTCGCTTTAGGCAATGATCAAACTATCTTCTTTGACATTCATAGGCCAAATTCATCCAAGACAAAATGATATTCACACGCAACTATTGGACGCCGCGAGTTATCTTATGCCACATCGCACAATCTGACCCATCTTTCGACCCAGGACTATTGTGATTTGCAATAAGCTTTGTCGTCTAACAGTCATTACCTTTTCATCCAAGTTTTCCTGTATGACAGACCAAACTCTCCATGATGGCTGGCACCACAGCCTTAATCCACAATCTACGCATATTTACAAACAATCTGCTATGGATTACTGCATTCAGGTAACTAAAGATTAACGTAATCCACAGAAAGAAGGAAACTAGCAGCCAGCCAAAGTAACCAAACTTGCCATTGATGCTCACTACCAAGTACAAAGTCAGAAAATGACTTCTCAATAATGCTCCAACATACGAAGAAGATACCAAGTTGAAAAAAACTATTCAAACATTCCTATGGAAATCAAAGATCCAGACTACACAAACAATTACATGCATTCGGAAAATTACAAAAAATAAAAAGTAAACTTAAACTAGAATTGATTGATTTCAGTTCGATACTGCTCATTCCCAAATTACAACAAATAAAGTTAACATGCATACAAGCCGAAACAATCCACACTAGACATCCGCCAACAGCCGATAAATCAACTAACTTTTCAACAACTAACGATTCGAAAACACATAACCAAACCCTAATCTCTATAAATAGGCTAAAAAACCTTTGGATCCAAAGACTGAGAGAGTGAGACGAAGTCCCAAAATATCAATTTAACGCAACTGTACCTTCCTGAACTTCTTCGCCAGCCGTGCGTTCACCGAAAACCTGAGAGAATTTCCACTCGAGCGCCGGTGGTGGCCCCGCCGGAGGAGGAGCTGCTGAATCCTCTCCACCATCACCACCGTTCATCTTTTCGCCCCCAAAAAGACCACAAAAATCGAACTACACCACCGCCAAATAAAATCGCAGCAATCGAAAATCGCGCAAAGGAGAAAATGAACAATCACTTCATTAAAAGAATAAAAAAAATTATAAAACAATACAAAAGAAGACGACGATCGCTTCTAGGTTTTTGAGGATCGCAGCTTCATGTGAAATGTTGAACGGATTCAGATTCAATCGTTCCCAAATTCCAAACGTCAACCGATAATACTACCTAGAAATCCTTCACACAGAGATTTGTTAGAGAAAAGGCAAATACAGTAAAAATTTTCCCCTTTCTTTCTCTCGCTCTCTACTTTCTCTCTCTCTACTTTCTCTCTCTAGAGGAGAAAAATGGGAATTAAAAGAGTAGCGAACCGTTCTTTTGCCTAAGCGGAGCAAAACAGTGCTAAGCTCTCTCTATGAATAATACACCCTCTCTTCTCTAATTTATATTTTCGCAAGTCATGACAAAGTCACATCCCCGTCATATGATCCCATATATTCATGTACCAAAATTTAGGGGGCGTTTGGTTCAAATTTTTCAATCACTATCACTATGAGTATCATTAACTCCTACTATGAGTATGGGTTTTGATGATTCCCCCAACATGTTTAGTTTAATAATGGAATGAGTTTCATTATAAAAATATTTGTTTGGTATACTAAAATGACTTTCAAGTAAATTTTAAAATTTAAAATTTTTATTTATGATATATATATTTTTTAGATTTCTTATTTTGTATATTTGAAAAAAAATTAAAAAGATTTCTTCAATTTTAAATATAGTCATGCTCTAATTTGAGTTTTATGGAAATGATAATCTTAAAAAAAGTCATTTTTATTATATTAACAGAGAGTATTATATATCTTTGATTTTCAATACAATTTTTTATAAAATTATTGAATATAAAAAAATTATTAAAAAGAATTTTTGTAAAAAAATTTATTAAAAATAATTTTTGTAAAAAAAATTATAAAGTACTAATAAAAAATATTCAAAATCAAGAGAGAGAGAGAGAGAGAGAGAGTATTGAGAGTGGGTAACTCAAAAGATATATATTTTTTAATGGGTGTGTTTTTGCCCTTAATAATAAGGGTTAATGGGTTTGATAGACTAGTATTTTGGGGGGAATCAATAACACCCCAATTAATCACTATCATTCCCATTGAATGATAGTGATAGTTGTTTAACAAACATCAACAATGGGTATCATTACTTGTGATACCCATTCCCCTCCTTGATTCCCCTAAACCAAACACCCCCTTAGTAATTTCTATATAAAATACACTAGCACATTATACTAATGATACTCTAGACAATCAACATGTAAAAAATATCATATCCTCCGTTAACTATATTAATTAGCACAACTGTCCACTATTTTTTTTATATTTCTTTTGTTTGAGGGGTTATATTTCTATTGTTTAAGGGGTTACAAGATTGACAAAATAAAGTATTTACTGTTAACAATCAAATTATTTAAAAATATAAAGTATTTTGCATAGTACGTCCTTTTTATTTTTGAAGAGATATCCAACTAAAATTATGAAGTAAGATTAATCTTTTAACTTTTAAGAAGATATTCGTCTAAAATTATGCAGCAAGATTCATTAATCTGAAAAAGTTTCTAAATTAAACATAGAATTTTAATTATCTAAAGGACACTAATATATAGCTAAATCTTAATTTATCTTGATGATAGGTAGGGAGGATGCATAGGGATTTTTGCTTGTTGAACAAGAAAATATTTAATGCAGTAATTGAAAGTTATCCCATACAAGCTGACCTGGTTGATTTAAGGATGATGAGGAATTTGGCGATCGGACCTGTTTTCAATAGATTTTTTAATCAGTTTTTAAATTATAGATTAATAATAATCTGTATTAATAGTGCTATCAATTAAATCTTAAATTAGATTTTAAATTTTTTATATAACTAATTTGAGATTATTTAATTATACAAAATATTTAAAATCTAATTTAAAATTTAATTAATAATACTATTAATACAGATTATTATTAATTTATAATTTAAAAAGTTAATTAAAAAATCTATTGAGAACATAGACCGTAAAGGGTGACGTGGGGAGCGTGACGGTAAGTTAAAATAGAAGGAAATGATTAGGAACTATGTTATAGAGGTTTTGTAGATTACCGGGGCTTTGTTGAAGAGGACGGGAAGGGTGAAGTGGACTGAAATGACGTATATTTCCTTGTGTTTTTATCTTTGCCATCAAAAAGAGATTTTGATTAGATTTTTTTTTTTTTTTGTGAATTTTATTTGTCGGATTGAGAGTAGAGGACAACGTAAGAGGTTGAAAAGTGGGTTTACGAGATGAGAGACGGGGCCGGTTGTTTTTTTCTCATGAGCTGCGTGTCAAAGCTGAATAAATACTGTCGTCTTTCTTTTCCCACGAGAATTATCACGTAAGAGTGCGTTATTCGGCCATCGGTTTTGATGATAATAAGGAACACAAATGACAAATGTTCAATTGGAAATGTATGTATACGAGGTTAAGGAGTTTGATTTTTGACTATCGGAAACCTTAATTTTGGTTTGGTGGATCAAACGATAGTTGTAACGAGGGAGTTTTTTACCTACTATTGTGGCGTATGGTCCAGTTTTGTTTTATTGAGGATGATGTCTAAATTGTCACGAGTTCACTAACATGTTGCCAAACAATTTTATTTCAGGGCATTAGTAATAATATATGTGTACATCTTTGTTTAATTCTCGGGCAATTAGTCAAGTGCATATTTTGTGCTAATTTTGGAGTTTAGACACTAATATTGTCATATTGTTGTGTTGCTAATTAACTTGGTTTGTTGAGGACTGTTTCATCAAAATCTTAGGCACCATTCAGAAATAACCCACCCACCCACCGTACAATGTAGCAACATTGGGACACTAGAAGAACCATCCCTTGTCAAGAGTCCTATAATTTGAATCTAATACAAAGTGGTTCGGATCTCGACCTTGACAGTTAGAATTACAGAAAAAAGGAAAGGGAAGTTAGGTGTTAGGTACGATGAGAGTCACAGTCTAAATTATGTATGATAAAACTTTAAAAGTTTCACTTCAAACCTTAAATTGTGTATGATAAAACTCTAGAAGTCTCACATTAAATTATACGAGGCAAATGCCTTGAGAATTGATTACCAAAATTTGATTTTAAAAATAAAACATTTTTTAGAAATGGTTGAACATTAACTTCTCATAATACCAAACAAAAAAATGTTTTGATATTGAATATGTTGACTAAGGTGTGAATACTGATTTACACGCCAATAGAAGTCCTCATAAAACGACATCTAGTTTACGCAAGAGACAAAACCAGGAAGAGTTTTGACTCTGCCAAATTTGCTACCGCCTCATGGTGAAACTTTATAGAGTTCGAGCCTTATCCTTTTGAGTCCGTTTCCTTATTTAATGTTCAAGAACAATCCTAAGAGTTTAAGCCTAGTAAAGCGAGGAGCAGCAAATAATTGGACAAAAGGGAGGTGGTTGGGGGAACAAATCAAATGCAAATCAAGGGGACAAAAATGGGTGGTTGGGGGAACAATCCCCGACCTTCAATAATAACACACCCCAGCCCAACCCATACGACAACTTAAACGAATATATGGGCTGGAATTTAATAGCGATAGCTCGCTGGATTGGGCTTATCAAGGGACTCTAACCCAACCTAGCCTCTTATTGCAAACGCTATAGGACCCTTGTCCGGATCCTTTTTCAATTAGCATCACCCAAAAAAAGGTCCAAAGCAGTTACCATTTTGTATTGTCTACATAAAAATCAAGGTGTATCTTATGTCTAAAAGAAGACTTCAATTTTTGCGGCCCAAATTATATAGGCCTAATTAAAGACTCAAAGCACGCTATCTAACTTGGCAACAGGAGCCTCTGGTATTCTGGGCTGAACTATCACCTCTTACGGTTGCTTAATAATAATTGGACTTATCAACTAAAGTGGGAAATAAAATGTAGCGCAACTGGGACAGTCCGATAATCATGGGGCAAGAAGGGGGGCATAACCTTAGGAAATTCACAAGCATTTTAAGTCGAGGATCCAATTTTGTTAAGCCAGCAACACAAAGGTTTATTCTGCATTTTATATTTCAGTAATATTTTAACAATATACAAATAAATTATGAAATACACAAATACGTGAATTATATTTTGGAATGTGCTTTAATTGGTTCTCTTGTTTGAACCAATATTGGAGTAAATACAAACACAGTGCTTTAGAGTTCGGATGCCATAAGCTTTATCTTTGTTTTTAACACTGTCCAAACCAAAAAAAAGTGAGACAAATCAAAGAATGTTTGAAAACGCAAAGCTACTGAAGTGCTCCACCAGCCAGGTGATTGACTAACATGCATACAGGGAATAGTGCTTAATGACACACTTTTGTTTCTTTTTTTCTGTGTATTCAGTTTGATTGATTAGAATAAGAATTAACAAATATATGCTTTCTCTCACATGATATGCATCTTTTTAGTATTGCTAATCAATTGATCAATTACTTGTTTTTTCTCCCCATGTTCTGAGACATCGTGGCCGTGGCTGATGATTGATTTCATCTGTTAAAAACAATTGTCTGATTGTGGTGCTTGAGTAAACGCTACATTACAAGATCGGCTTAATGCCACTGACGATTGGTTCAATCTCATTCGTGGACTTCAAAGATTTTATATTACACATCAAAGCAAAAGATATTTCAAGTGCTTTTTACAGATTTTTTCTCAGAGACGTTCCTCCCATTGGATTACATAGCTTTGTCTTTTTTCTTTTTCTTTTTTTTTGTCAACAAGTCATTTATTACATAGCTTTGTCAAGATACGCACTTTTTCCACTTTTTTTCTCACGCAACACGTTATCTTTTCATTTCGACTTTCGAGAAAGTCCAAATTGAGATCCATGAAGAATCGCTTTTTTGTAGACTTTACTCGTGCATTAGCTGAAACAATTATGTTTCGGACTGTTGAAGTTATGAAGCTCATCATTTTTTATTCCATAACTAGAAATTGGTTTAGAGTAATGTTTTCATACGTTAGCTGCACTACATCAATTCATTAATAAAGCAAAAAATTTCTGCAAGGAGATTAATATTTTGAAAAGCTTATCCAACTTTTAAAGGTGCTCAAGAGTATAATTGAGTTTGTTACGGACTCATTTTTGGGTCTGAATCTGAATATACTATATTGCAAAATCATTCATATAGGAGGATATTTGTATGTCACAACTTCACATGAGTTCTCCACCCAAAAATAATAGTAACAAGAGAGAACACACACACACACATTAATGTTAGTAATCTTGATAGACACTATGGATGAGATGTCTAAGATCACAGGGCATATGTGTATCCTGCGCAATCTGTAACTTTTTTATGGTGCCGGATTTAACAATAAGCAATGATTGTCGATCATTTGCCTGGTGCATGAGAATTCAAAAGCTAGCTAGTCACTGTGATGCCATAAAGTGCAACGCTCCAATAATAGTCTTGCCAAAAGAAATAGAAAGATTGTAATGCGCAAACTTACATAATTGCACATTTGTCGTGAGCAGTTTATTTTGGCTCAAGAATATGTGAATATATAGGTATGTTATTCTATACCCCTTGCCCAGTAATCTACGTTTTGTGTTTGTTTACTTCGAAATAAATCAATGTTTTAGCCATTTTGAAACTCAAAAACTCTATCCAAATTCATCCAAAGTGGTTTCTCAAGAAGGTTGCACAACTCGTGACTGCCATAGACTACTTATTTTCCTCCCCAAATTATGAGGAATACGTACGTAAGGAAAAGTGTTTTCCTGCAGTGGAGGATAAAGCAATCTAAATTAGCAAGAATATTTTATTATTATTTTTTTTTTTTTTTGTGAAGAGAAATTGCTAGTACAATTTCAGGAATATGCTATGTTCCATACCGAGAAAAAACTGAAGCATCAAACTTGATCACGATGCGAAGCATCAAATAATTGAAAAATCATGTGAATTGATTCGGGTTCCAAAACCGTCCGATCTGCTATCAGGAACGATTCATATCTATTGTATCCAATTCTGTTCACTAATTCTTCTCCTTTCTTATCGCATCGGTTTATGTAATTTGGAGTGCACAGCCTCTTACGGGCAAAAGCTACAGACAACACAACTCTTGGGACTTTCGTGTTGGCTAATGCCATTCTATGTCATCTGATGTTCCACTTGTCCTAAATTCTTTTTTGTTTTCTACTACTTTATTAGAGTAATTATTATCATAGTTCAATATGCAAATTGGACTCGGCTCTTGGGTTGCATTCTTGTCTGGCGGACTGATCGAGTACAACGACATCGCTCGATTTCACGTTAAGATTCGAATATTCACGATGAACGGAAACAAGAGGATCGTTATCAGGCTCAAGACGTGGATGCCGACATCGACATTCTTGTTTGGCAAAAACGTACAAAGCTCAAATACCATTTTTTTTCCTCCTCCATTTGAGAATTATGATTAAAATAAACTTTTAGACCTCTAACATATTATATTCATTTTTTCAAGAAGAAGTTGCTAGTGTTTGGTCGAGGGATTATTTCAATTATTTATGAATTAGAGTATCATGTTCGAAAAATGTTATTTTGTATTAGGATATTGGAGTGCTGTATAAGCACATGCTCCCCTTGTTGCATGCAAATGGTTGGGGTATATTCATTTTTAATTATTTGATAGAGAACCACAATCAAAGAACCTATTCCACTTCAGCCCAACAGTATTAAAGAATAAGCTAGGAATGTTATGTTAGGCATGCAGCTGTTGATAATTCATAACAGTTACCTAAATAATTTTTTTCCCCTTTTCTTCACACAATGAATTGTTAGTAAAAATTCAAATTTGTAACAAGTAAAAATTTTCCTGAAGCTTGAATGTTACTCTATGTCATCATAGATGTCAATGCACATTGTTCAACAATTTCATACATCATCTAATGTATGCAGTATGTACTAACCATTTTCCTATGTAATCAGCATCGATAAGTTTGGTTCTAAACTGAAAGTTTCCCGCCTTAGGTTTTCCTTCATTCCAAGGAAACAAAAAGTTTGGTGATTTATTTATTGGGATTGTACCAGAAAAATAGAGAGCCGCCGTGGATTGTCCTAAGCACCTCAACGGAATATTCCAGTTCTTCAGTTGGCAAGTGCGTTTCCCTGTTGGATTCTGAAAACCCCTCGAATATTCTCGTATTCCCGCGCTAATTTCCTGCATTAACCCACAAGTGAATATACCAACATAACATCTCCGTGACCGTTGGATAACCTGTGAGGATCGCGTTTGGGCAAGTCAAAGGCTACGATGTTATGATTGCGAGACATAAATTCCCAACTAATCCAGAGAAGCAGAAGAATGACGTCTGCCCAACAGCAAAATGGGACTCGAGTGGTCTTGCTTTAACTTACCACAAACTCATTCGCGTAATATTCCATTGGCATCTTATTCCAAATTCACAACTGACACAATGCCATTGGTTTGCTTGCCCATTACATTAATACAACCTATATATACACCTTGTCTTAGGTATCTTACAGACATACAAACCGTTTGTATATTTTCTTTCATCCTTGAAACAGAAGAGTTTGCAAAAACAATTTTCTTGATTCTCAGAATGGCTGAAATTGTGGTGGTTTTCGACTTCGACAAGACGATCATCGATTTGGATAGTGATAATTGGGTGCTAGATGAGTTGGGTTTCACTGACTTGTTCAATCAACTTCTTCACACTGTGCCTTGGAATTCGCTTATGGTACGTTGCATTAGTCATTACTGCTTTAAAATAGGAACCAACCAAACCAAAACATCTCCCATGTACGATAAGTTCATGCATAACACCTTGCAAAAGAATGGCCGTGTTTTTTAACTTTGGCCAATTTTTACACATTGGTGAAACTAATGTCATTATCAAACTTGGACTAGTATCACTTTCGTGTCACTAATTTTGTGGTGTTTATTCAGAGGCTTACTTTGTGGTGTTTTGTGGTCTGTCGTAAAACTACAGGACAAAATGATGGGGGAGCTGCATGCCAGTGGAAAAACCATTGATGATATTGAAGAGGTTCTTAGAAGGGCTCCTATACACCCCAGGATTGTCCCCGCCATTAGATCAGCTCACGCCTTAGGGTACCCCTCTTTAAATACTCTTGCTGATACTGACGTAGATCAGAGTATTTTTGCTCTGTTTCCCTTCTTTTAAAATGGAATTATTAATAATTTTTTCTTCCCTTTTGCAGGTGTGATTTGAGGATTGTAAGTGATGCAAATCTTTTCTTCATTGAGACAATTTTGAAGCATCTTGGAATCAGGGAGTGCTTCTCAGAAGTCAACACTAATCCAGGCTATGTTGATGACAATGGGAGGCTGAGAATCTTGCCTTACCATGACTTTCACTCATCAGCTCATGGCTGTGATCTCTGCCCACCCAACATGTGCAAGGCATTTAGTTACTTCTACTTGTTTGTTTTCAAGTTTTACAATTTTGTCTTGAGATTTTGGGGAAAACACGTGAAATCTAGGACATTGGTGAAAGAATTAATTCAGTAAAAAAAATCCAGATTTGTCCAAGAGTTTTCAGTTGACAGCTCTAGAAAATAATCAAACATTCTTATAAAGAATTCCTCACGTGGTCCTGAGTTACTCTTCGAATATACTGATTTGACCAAAGTCTTATTGTGTCAATGGCCATCTCGTGAGGACCCCACTCAATCTAATTGAAGATCAGTAATCTAATAATGATGCCATAATTTATAATTATGTCATAACAATGAAGATTAGTAATCTAATTGAAGATTAGTAATCTAATAATAATGATGTCATAATTTATTATCTTGTCCTAAAATTCTAAACATCCTTGTCATAAAACAGGGTATGATTATAGAAAGGATTCAAGCCACTATTGCTAAAGAAGGGAAGAAAAGGTTTATCTACCTTGGAGATGGAGCTGGTGATTTCTGTCCGAGCTTGAAGCTTAAAGAGGAAGATTACATGATGCCAAGGAAGAATTTCCCGGTTTGGGATTTGATTTGCAAGAACCGGATGCTTGTAAAAGCACAGATCCACGAGTGGACAGATGGAGAAGACCTTGAACGCGTTCTTCTCCAATTGATTAATACCATTTTAGCTGCAGAGGAAAACCTCTCTAACTCTGCTCAGTTGTTCGCAACCGATTGCAAGTTCCAGACAATTCCAATGTCAGTTCACGAGGCCTTACCTCAAGCTTTGTCAGTTCCTCATTAGTGACCAATTATATAATTGGAGATAGATGTCAACTCCAAATCATCAACTTTTTAGTTGCTTTTGCTGCTAGTTTAATGAGTTTATAAACAGTGTCTGTTGACCAAAGAGGGATCAACGAGTTCACAGCTGAAAATTTGCTCTTGATTTCTGGGGTGTGTGTGCGTACAGATTTGAACTGGCCATGGTTTCTTGAGGCTCAGATTCAAACCTTTTTATGGGCCTTATGGCATAACTTCCTAATAACAAGTTTCGTTTGGTTCTCATCATGGATCATGTACTTTACCATCTTCTCAAATGTCTACATCAGATATATACAGACAATTTCGCACTTGATTATGTTCTCCTAAATTCATGAATCAAAGAAAAGTATAAGATGATTATAGAACATAAATTTTGAAACTGGCTGGCTCAAATATGTTTGTGCTTGATATTATTAGTAAATATTCAAGCCAAACACGTAAAATATTCATCATGAAAATGCCAATCACAGAGCAGGCAACTAGTCTGATGGTTTATGTATATACCTGGACACCAAAATGCTTCCCAATGATTACCAATTTGATTATCAAGCAAGCAGATAGGCATATGGCTTTTCTATTTGCCAAACTGAAAAGTTGTGCACGAGGTTCTATTTAAGCCCAGTGATCTTTTGCCCGAGGTTCATGGTTTCTTTCTTCAACAACCAGTAAGCTGTAAAGATCTTCTAGTTCTTAACAAGAGTTCTTTCTGGAGCTGGACCAATATTCTGCTACAAGCTTAGAGAAAGATGATTTGGTTTCCATTAGCTTTGAAGGCTCATCACACTCCACTAGCTTCCCTACAAAAACAAAGAAGCCAAATTTCCAACCATAAACTATTTTTTTTCAAAGTCAAAAACAATTCATCTGTAAAGTCATCGTTAGAATATATTCAGCTTAAACATCAAGCAGGAAAGAAAGCATACCAAAAGAAAGAACCATGACCATATCACTATCTATGACTGTTGGAACTCTGTGTGCTACGGTTATGACAGTGCAATTTGAGAATTCTTCCCTAATAACTTTCTGCAAAATGGCATCAGTGACGGAGTCAATGGAAGCAGTTGCTTCATCGAGGACTAGAATTCTGTTCCTCCTAAGGAGTACCCTTCCAAGACAGAAAAGTTGCCGTTGCCCCATACTCCAATTTTCACCTTCATCACTGACTGCATGAACAAGTAAAAGGCAATAACATTCATCTGTCACTGCGACACTAAATAACATTTATTTGTATACGTCTTTTGCAATGGAGGCCCAACTGAGATGGCCTTATCAAATGCATTATCACTGTTACTGTTCTCAGAACTTCTTAACCATTTCGGTTCAAGTTTTTCTGTCATAGAGAGTATAAAGGAGCAATGTAAATGGTTTTAAAGACGTTTGTATATGATCATCTTGATCTGCATTGACTCACCAGAAGAATCTAACAAGTTTGGAAGTCTGCTGACAATGTCCTTCAACTGGCACTTCGCTAGAGCCTAGATAAGAAGAAGTAGGCAGATTGTATATCAAAAAAATCAAGAAAGAAGAGATGGTTTGAGATAATTCCGGATTCTATTATCTCTAACACTGAAATTTTATCTACAGAGTTTTAGCAAGGATTTTAATGTGTTTACCATCCATATGTCCTCATCAGAGCAGATGCCCAAAGGGTCCAAATTTGTTCTGATGCTGCCGCTAAAAAGAGTTGGTTCTTGAGGTATGATGCTGAGTTTCAAACGTAAATCCTTCAGACCTATAGAGCAAATGTCGATCCCATCAACAATAATTTGCCCGCTGTAGGGGTCTACAAGACGAAATAAAGCACTAATAAGTGTTGTTTTCCCACTTCCAGTGCGTCCAACAACTCCTACCCTGGTCCCTTCTCTGAAAGTGCAGGTGATCCCTTTGAGAACAAATGGAGCATTGGAACGGTATCTTACCTGTTTGAGAGTAAAATTAGAAACAAACAATGGCATATCTTTCATATCAGTTAATAGTTTATAAGCATGGAGGGTCTCTAATATTAAATTGAGTATGCCCTTTAGGTTGGAGTTTGTTCTTCTTTTTGCTAACAGAAATTGCAACTTAACTTCTTACTTAATTCAAGTGTTCGACTTCTGCAAGTTAGAACCTTCAACTACAAACAAAATTTCAAAAAGAAGATAATTTTCGTGCCCATTAGGTAGTACTTTTTTAAGTAAGATTAGCAATGATTGTTTCAGGCTATGTTTTGAAGTATAGTTCTCACCGTTAACTCCAGCAACTCTATCCTACCCTTGGAGGGCCATGAAGATGGTGGCCTGTTGTCTTGCACAACTGCTGGAGGTTCCGGTGGTATATGCATAAATTGTTGGATTCTCTCAACTGATATAATGTAATTGACTAAGGAACTATACCATCGGGTAAAGAATACTTGAGCGGAAGTGAGGGAAAAAGCATAAGAAAGAGATAGTCCCACGAGCCCTGAAGATGTAAATCACACAATCTTATGGCATAAGAAAAATGACTTAGTTGAAGTTCCCAATGCATTTGAGATAGTACAAGTACCTGGAGCTACATAACCCTTTGGAAGTAATACTAGAAAAGCTGCAGCAGTAAACAGGGTGATATTCTGAAGTGATTCTGTTCTTAAAACTAACCACTCAGTTGCTGCATTTGAAAAATGGAACACTTTTGCATCTGTGTCAACAAGCTTGAGGTAGTTCTGGAAGAACATGTCTGACATGTTAAATGCTCTTATAGTAGCAACTCCAAGTGCAGTCTCGGAAGCATAATTCATGACTGGGGCTTTTGTAGTTCCATTTATTCTCATTAGTTCCCGTGCAGAGGCTTGATAGTATCCCTATTTTAGTAGGAGATTTCAGAATGATAAATCATTAGTTTCTCGTGAAGAAAAACAAATACGGGAAATAAGTCTTACCTGAACATATTTGGAGCCTACTGTAGCAAGGATACCCACAATAATGACCTGCCATCTCACTGAGGCCATAACACCAATTGTTACAACGATTTCAATTGCACCCGCCACTGAGAAAGCATAGGCAAAAGGGATGTCGAAATCCAGCACACTACAATCTGAGGAAGCCTGAGGACAACAGTTTGCAAAAAGGTCGTACATAAGTCGGTCAAAGATATCCTTGAACTACAATAGTTGATAAAAATAGGACAAATAATAATTCTCTGTAAGATGGACAGAGAGAAAGAAAGAAAATGGATCTTACTCGTGTCAAGATTCTCCCTACTGGCGTAGAGTCAAAGAAGAGCATTGGAGCATTGAAAATGGAATTGGTGAAACCAGAGAAAAAGGCTTTGGAAGCTTTCAGCCCAAGAAGAGCTACAAACAGAGATCTCAAGTAGATAAAAATGGCACTCAATATAGAAATTAAAGTATATATGCAAATAACGGTGACAATCTTGATGTTAGGAGATTGAATAGCCCATGCTAGCCAATAACTAGCTGTAGCTTGAAGACCATAAAATGTAGCTGGAGTTATTATACTGAACAACAGGAGAACAAGTCCTTTTGAAACATAAACATAATCCCAGAACGGCTTAAATCCAATATCCCCAATCTCCTTCTCTTCTTCTTCTGTCAACTGTCCTCCAGGCATCATGGAAATCTCTCCCTCACTGTTTTCTGTACTAAAGTAAGACGATTTGGTCTCGTCCAATTCATCTCCATTTCTTATTTGATGTTCATCTTCATATTTGGTCAAAGGATCAGATAATGTCAAAACATGTCTATGAGCAACCACAAGCTCTTCAAATGATGTCCCTGATGCCAATAATTCTTCATAAGTCCCCGATTGAGTAATTTCTCCACCTTCAATAACCTCCATAGAATACACATGGATGATTTTAGCCCCCAAAAAAAAATTACTGTAGATTGATGACTAAGAAAAGAACCAAAAGAACATAAGCAGCTACTGAAGCACAAACACTTCAATGAGAGCATGATTACCAGAATATGATCAACCTCTGAAAGGAACTCAATTTGATGAGTCACAAGAATGACAGCCTTATCTGATAATGCAGACATAACGCAATCCTGCAATTGTATGATTACACTAGTGAGATTTTCAGCTAATTATATACCTTCTAGTCAACGCATGTCGATGAAGTTGGCCTTACATTAAAAAGAATTGACGCAGTGTGTGCATCTACTGCACTAAAAGGGTCATCAAGAAGATATATATCAGCATCACTGTAGACTGCTCGAGCAAGCTGAATTCTCTGCTTCTGTCCCCCGCTCATATTAAGACCTCTCTGACCAATCTCTGTAAGATCACCATAGTCGAAACTCTCAATATCTTTGTCTAAAGCAGAGACTCTTATAGCCTCATTATATCTGACATTGTTCATTGGCTTTCCAAACAATATATTGTCTCGGACAGTTCCACTCTGAATCCAAGAAGCTTGAGAAACATAAGCAATGGAACCACATACGTTGACCTGGAAGCAGAAAAGAAAAACTGCAATCAATACTGAAAATAAACTTAAGCAATAGGAGGAGTTACGTTAATAACTCACATTTCCTGACAACTTTGGTATTTCCCCAAGTATAGCATGTAAAACTGAGGATTTGCCAGCCCCAACTGGTCCACAAACTACAACTTTCTTCCCCCTTCTTACCTCCAAATTTACATTTTTAATAGTCAAACTGGCTAAAGTTGGATCCCAACTGAAGTTACCTGATTCAATTTGAATACTATAATTCCAGTCACCTAATGGAGATCTCACTACATCCTCATGTTTGATTTCATCTTCTTGGAGAAAAGCATTTATCCTATCGAAGGAAACTTTAACTTGCATTAATGTAGAAAGAGAATCAGGAACCAGCCGAACGGATTCTGACATGCTCCTTAGGGCTGCCAAGACAGTAAAAATAGTACTTGCATCTAATGGAGCACTCTTGAAAAGGATGCACCCAAAAAAGATAACTGAAGAAACCATCGTTGGAGACATCCAAAACAACAGAACGCAATATATTTTCTTGTACTGAGATTCTGCCAACCATTTCAATTCACTTTCTCTATGTGATTCAATCAAGTTCTTGAATTTCTCTTCCCATGATTGCAACTTTATGATTTTCATATTGTTTAAGATCTCTGACATAGCCCTGAGTCGCTTGTCTTGAGCATTCATGAATTCAGATTGACACTTCTGAATTATTTTTGCAAAGGGTACATTTAGAAAGCCACAGATGAGCAGAGGGACTAAACCAGGAAGAACACCAACGCCTACAACTGCAAAAAGGATAGTGATAGCCAGAAAAAGAAGCAGGCCAGAACTCCATCCAATATGAAACCACATTGGGAATTCTCCCATTCGATAAGCATCAACTGCTATATAATTCACAACCTCACCGATTGAGTGCCTTTGCCTCCCCAGACTAGAGAGCTTGAGCTGCTTTTGATAAACTGCCACCATTAGAGTTGATCTCATCCTCATACCAATTCTCCTTGCAATAAAATAGAAATGCCGATAAGTTAAGGACTCAACAACCTTCACAAGAACCAAGCTTCCTAGTAAGAAAAGACCTTCATTGATGTGTCTTGTTTTACGATTGTAATATTTAACAAAAGCAAAGAGAAACAGTGGAGCCAATACAACAGCAACAGCCCGGAGCAAAGCATAAATTCCTGCAAGCAGCATATCTTTCCAGTAAACTCTTGCTAATGCCCAGACAACCAGATTCTGTGCCTTGTGCGAGCCCGCAGCCTTCCCTGTCTGAAGCAAACTCCACGCATGACCAAATTTGTCATATGCCAAGATCGCTTCGTCTTCCGACCCTAGACAAGGAATGTCTTCAAGAGCTAAAGTTTTGGAGTTACCTAAGCGCAGCAAGGGGTTTATCCAAGAAAATGACAGTTTGCTAAAGAAATTAGCTTGGTTTATATCAATGTGATTTTGCACTGGATCTTTGCGAAGAAGGGGTTCTGACAAATTACTTATATCCGGGCTGGGATGAGTAATTATATGATGGAAGGTCCTCAATGCACAAAATAGAAGCAAGGAACTTACCAACCAAGCTACAACTTCAAGGATTTCAATTTTTCGGATTTTCAATAGAACTTCGACATTTAGAGCTGAAATCAATACAAAAAGTACGACCCACCAAGCAGATATCAGAATTCTGATACGTTTAGATCCTTGCACGATCAAGGACAGTGACAGAGTAATCCAAATTAGCCCCCTGATGAAGTAGGCGAGCCAGCTCAAATGACTAAATTCAAATCCACCATTTTTGCCACTTAAATTTAACAAGCCAACAGCCAAATATGCAGTGCTTATAAGAGCACAGCATATTGAGATGGCTATGGTCAACCAGTCCCCCATTCGCAGGTATGCATTAACTTTCCTCGTAAGACCAATAATCAATACAATATAGAATCCCATTACCGGCAATAGATTCAAGAAATCTATAAGAGTTCTTTGAATGCAGGGGGATCCCAGATCAAATTTTTCTTCACAAAACATGGGGAATAATCCTGCATGCATTGTTTGACAGCATTTCAGAATCACTACACTTTCATGAATCACAAAAAATACTAAATTATCTACAGATAGCATAATTGAGGAGCAAAAGTAAACTATCGGCGCAATGAATTAACAAAAGAACACGTCAGTTAATTAAGAGTCATGGTACAAAAGCAGGTACACTTGCATGCAAACTGCCGCTCTCTAACAGACGAAAAACTTGCTCAAGTAAACATCTGAGAAGTACTACAATATTTCCAAGAAAAAGATAGTTACGGAAATGGCATACCATGAAAAGTCCATGAGGAAACCATTGATGGAAGGGTGTGGATGCCACTGTTACAGCTCAACTTTGCACCTATCTGTTGATGTTCACTAGCATTAAAGTACAGAGTACATAAAAACGCAGCTGAGAGAAGCATATCATTGAATCTTTTGTACACGATAAAACTGGATCCAAGTAACAAGGACAGGGACGAAACCCAAAGCGACAATTTGTCAACAGGCATACGCTTGTCAAATTAGATATGATGAAATCAGGCAAAGGGGCCAGAGCTGGTAAAACTTCTACTAGTGATGTTTGCATATGGCAATATTTAAGTGTACAAAAGTTGAACTTTGATCTACACATAAAAGTATGTATTAAATAAATTTACACCCTGATTTAACTAATGTATTTTTAAGCGCATTGTTATGATGCGTAAACAAATCACCGAAAGAACACTTATAAAAATCCCATTTGCATGAGTCTTGATTATAATTGGTTAGACCATATTCTTGATATTGGTAGAGAGAGTTCGAAAATGGATATTTTGATTAGAGAAGTAAATGGAATCTTCCATATGCAATATGGAATAACTATTTTCTAGTTTAAAATATTTATTCACAAAAAGTCAACTTATTCCTAGACTGGTCAAGAAGAACTAAGATACATTTAGGCCTGTTCTCAATGAATTTTTTAACCAACTTTTAGATTATAGATTAACAATAATCTGTATTAATAGTGCTATCAATTAAATCTCAAATTAGATTTTAGATTTTTTGTACAACTAATTTGAGAATATTTAGTTGTATAAAAAATCTAAAATCTAATTTGAGATTTAATTGATAGCACAATTAATACAAATTATTGTTAATCTATAATCTAAAAATTGATTAAAAAATATATTGAGAACATGCCCCTTATATTCTACGTGAGGCAAGTAATCTAGTTTACTATTCCAGTACAGTTTAGAAGGCAGAAGCAACCGAGAAAGATTAATCAAATTGATGTAAAGTAGGACCATATGAAATTCTTCTTGTTCAAATTATTTCCAACATTTTGTCCTTTTCATTGTTTGCATATGGGGTTTACTTATGTTAAGATTCTCTAAGATAATAAAAGCTTTAGGAATACTGAATCTGATCTTCTATTATGTCGGATCACTGGCTGGCAGTAGGATTAGGATGGGCTTAGTTTCATTGAGGTGGGGGATTTGCAAAGGGTTAGTGGGCAAATTCATATGGCTGCTCACACTTTTGCCCAGATTTTGTACTCCTTTTGTTGCTCGCAGATTCTTGCTTGATTTTAATGAATTGTGATGATAGTTTTCTATATAAAGAGAGAGAGAGAGAGAGAGAGAGAGAGAGAGAGAGAGAGAGAGAGAGAGAGAGAGAGAGAGAGAGAGAGAGAGAGAGAGAGAGAGAGAGATTCTCTAAGATAATAATATTTTACAATAAACAAAGACTAAATGGCTCTATCGGGTTTAGGGTGCATTTGTAAGCTAAGTATGTGATTTACACCGAGCCACATTATATAACTGACTATTTTATGCTTGTAATACAATTTTAAATACGTGGATTTCATCGTCATTATACTGAGTTCTCTATGAAAAAAAAAGAAATTGTATATTAACTTCTTTATTTTCACATGGGAAGACAGACGAAACTGAATAAGCAATAATTGGAATCGGAAACTGCCATATGTATCCAAACTGTAGTAGTGAGTCTGGGACCATGGACGGTGACATCCCATCCCAGTCACGATTCTTGTTCCTTTTGTTGATCATTGACGAATTTTATAGTAGTATCCCCTTTCGTCTTCTTGCATTCAAGCAATTGACAAGGGCTCAAGGCAAAGGTTCATATACGTCACATTCAATGACAGGAAAAAAAAATTAATTAGGATTTATATGAACCATTATAAAGCTCCACTTTATTATGTGTACAGCCCAAGTCGGCAGAAGCACAGATCTAAATAAGGTCCTGTAAAAAATTCAGACGACAATGTTCAGTCTCTCTAAATGGCAGCGCAGAGTTTACAATCTTCTGAATCATTGATTTGCCGTTGGGAAAAATTGAAAGCATATGGAATTGCTCTTTAACAATATTGAATTTTAGGTTGTCTTTAAAAACTATGGGCATTATTGTAGTCTTGCCATGAGAATTAAGTGAATAATGGCCGTTTGATTGAACTGTGGCAACATTTTTTTTTTTTTTTTTTGACATATTGAACTGTGGCAACCTGAAAAAAAAATAAAATGAAATGCATAAAGGCCATTTAATAAACTCAAATGTAATGAGTCTTAATTCTTACTTATGACTGGATATGGGCAATTATGGAGCATCCCTGACAAGCCAGAATTTATTAAGGGCGGGCCTGCTGGATACTTGGTCATTCTGCTTACAAAAATCTGTTATCTTTCGAAAAGTCTATCGTTCTCCCACCTTGAATAGTGGGCCGTGGTCTTGCGATAAGCGTAAAAGAATGAAAGAGCTAAATGGGCCGCATAGTAACGAAAAAAAGCATCCTCAAAAGCCTGGTAATAGATCGCTGGACTTCTATATTTTGGATTGTTTAGGGTGCCACACAATTTTTTCATTGCATTCAATGTTATCTTGAACCCATAAATTACTATGAGCATTGAAGCATCTTCGCTTCTGATACAAATCTCCGGAGCCTAATACTATTTTCCAAGACAGTAAAAATTGTAGCATTCATTTTGCGACTAAAATTTTAGTTCTAATATTGTTCCTATCATAATTTGCTTTTTTTTGTGTGGTGTTTTTAAATATATATTTGCTGGAAATTGGGTGAAGTTATTGAAGAATTTCTTTTTCAAAGTATCTTCAAGTATTTGCGTAAAAACGGACAAGGAAACTCCACGAAAAGCTCTCCTACATCGAATTTAGTGCATAACATTTTTTACTTTTGAAACTGGAGATACGGAACATTAGATCCTAACAAGAGATGGGCCTATAATCAAAGTAGGATATTAAGCTCATCCTTAGCCCAATAGCAATTCCAGTTATCAACCCGGGAAAGGTCATCTGGTATATATCGTCTTCGTGGACAAAATGCAAACTCTGAAGTGATATCATTTGAAATTATTTGGGCCTACTTTCAACTGAAAAAAAAAAAAAAAAAATCTGTAAGCACATATTTTCTATTCTAATCTCATTCCTTTATTATTAATAGGGTAAATTGCAGTAAACCCCCATCAACTATTACACCAGTGCACTTTACCCCCTTCAAAAAATTTTATAGGCATTTTGCCCCCCAAATTCCATTATAAGGTAAAGAAAAATTAATTCTGTCCATTTTGTTAACTGAAATGACTAATGTACCCTCAATTAAAGTTTAAGTGAGAAAATATTGTTTTTTGCTAAGAATATTTGGTTTTATTTTACTATTTTCTCTCAATTAAATTTTGCTTGCATTTTCTCAATCCGACCATAAAAATATTACTAAAATTTTTACTATTTTGCTGCATAATTTATGTTAGATTTATTAGGAATACTTACATGCATTCTACTTTTGTTAATAAATGGTTTAAATAAATTGTATTAATGATAAATAGCTTAAAATTTTGCTTTACTAATTTATGTATTTCACTAATGCGTTGTTTATTAAAAGTATTTTTAGAAAAATTATATTGTACCACGAGAATTGTCACGTTATTAGAGCATTTTAGGATTTTCTTCTTGAGTTTTTAATTTTTCATGATTTGTATAATGACAATATTTTTTTCACACCTACAATTGAGATTTTTTTTTCAAGTGCGTAGCTTGAAATAGAACTATTTAACATGTTTTCCATATTACCATGAAAGTATGATCTAATTGAAGAAGATAAGAGAAAATGAAATGGAGTTTTCAAACCCTAGATTTGTACAATAAATGCCCATTAATTATGAGAGGTAATTTTCACCAATATTCTCAATAGTGAAATGAGGGTCTACTGAAAAGGTAGAATATATATCCAGATTCTAGGGTATGAGTTTTTTTTTTAATAAAATAACTTGAAATATGCAATAAAAGAATGAAAATTTAATAATATTTTAATTTGATGATCAAATCGAGAAAATGCATGCAAAATTTAATTAAAGAAAAAGAAGAATTAGAATAATGCAAAATGTTCTTTAGTGAAAATAGTATTTTTCTCACCTAAACTTTGAATGGAGGGTAGATTGGTCATCTCATCAACAAAATAGGTAGAATTATCTTCTTTCTTTACATTGTAATGGGTTTGGGAGGCAAAGTGCCTATAAAAATCTTTAAAGGGGGCAAAGTGCAATGGGGGTAGTAATTGATGGGGGTTTTCTGTAATTAACCCTTATTAATATTCATTTAGTTAGACCCCGAATAATCTTCTTAAGACAACTAGTATATGTGATCTTAATTAGAATCTGATACTACATCCCAGTTCCTAAAAGGGGCATGAGATGTACTAACTTTTTCTTTTTTATTAACTTTCGTAGAGGCATGACCTCTACTCAAAATTCCTTTTTTTTTTTTTCTCAATTGATTATTACGTCTAATACGTGCTATTTTATGAAGGCCCTGGGATTGTAATTGAATCTCACAGTTCGCCCAATTTATCGTTGATGGCGCGGCCAGGGGCGTCTCCGTGACTAACAGAATTAATAATGGCACTGGAAATTATAGCTGAAACATCAGCTTTTTCAATCTCGACTTGAAACAAAAACGAAGAGACAAAATCTTTATCACCTTACACAACTTTTTGGGGACATTGCACGCAAAAGAATGAATACAACATGGCCCCATTCCTCGTCCTGCTGGATCAGCCAATCCAACTTCAAAACCTCTGAATTCTGTACTGAACATGTGTAGACAGGGGATCGTGATGATAATGAACAATAACGGTAGTATAGATTTTTTGGGTTGCTGGTAGCAATAATAATAATAATTGTATGAAGCTCGTTGAGGCCCCCCACAGTAATCATATGAGTCGCAACTCATCTTATCTCAGAGAAATTGACAGGACGCAGGCATTTTTTGTTCTTCTTCTGTTTGAACATCAGGTGATCTTTCTTTCTTAATGGGATTATCCACTGCAATTTTTGCCTAATAAAAACCTCTGAATCAAAACTCCGACCAAGAAAAATCTCCTGATAGTCAATAGAGGCAGCGTAACCATGGAAGGAGTATTATTGGTTTGCATGATCACTCCCGTATTAATGAGTTGAAGCATTATTAAAATAAGTGGATGGTTCTTTTTTGGTTTTTGTCAAAACATGCCCGTCCTTTTCCTATCTACAAGTATTCTGGGATTCTCTAAATTACGGATGTTATCTTGGCTTGTCCTGCCTTTTCTTCGCATCATGAATAGATAAATATGTAAATACGTATATGTCTCTGATCCCTATTAGAGATTCCAAGTCACTGAAACCTATAATAGTAAACCTTTTCCAATGAATCAAATTATTACTGAGTAACACAAGATTTTGGCATGGATTGTGCTCGAAATTTGACCGAATTACCAAATGGAAGGAGGTTGTGTAACTTGCGTTATCTTGAGTATTTATTCAGGTGGCCCACCAGACA
Source organism: Mitragyna speciosa (assembly GCA_024721245.1). Lineage (NCBI taxonomy): Eukaryota > Viridiplantae > Streptophyta > Magnoliopsida > Gentianales > Rubiaceae > Mitragyna > Mitragyna speciosa. Next base: position 1,213,331 of record CM045566.1, on the reverse strand, counting down.
ACGAAAGCATACTATGGATTATCATTTATCAAGAAAAATAAGTCCTACGGACAAATCATCATGCATGCAATTATGTACGCAACTAGACCACAACTTTGATGGAAAGAAAATGACCATTGAGATTGTGATTTCTTGCTTTCCATCCCCATCCAACCAGCTAGATTGTTACCTTTCGTTTTGAGTTGTCTTTGTATTACTTAACACGTTACTCTAAACATGCAGATGATGTATGGCTGCTATCAATCTCTGTGTGCGTGCCATCTATGCATAAAAGCCAGGATAATCTTCTCTCAATTGTTGCAATTTTTTGGATGCCCCTTAAGCGGTGCATAATGCATGTACATGTAGATAGATATTGTGAATTGCAAGTGAATCTAACATTTGGAGTTTTCTTCCAGAAAATTGTTAAAAGTCAATGTGAATTGAGTTGGAGAAGTTTTAATCAGCTATTGTTTGCGTTTGGGCCACCAATCCCATCATGTGATCGTTCTGCTCTGCATGTTGTATGTTGCGTAACAATAACAGGCTTAAAATAATATTTATGCTAAATTTAGCTAAACTAAATGATCGATATTGACAACTGAACCATCAACGTGGGAATACATGATGAACACCGAAGGCATAATTATATTTCACATATATGGTACTGTGTTTGTAAAATGATGTAGGAGTTTGTCAAGCTAAAGAAAATGAAATATTTCGTATCTAAATAGGCTTGTACGATCTCTTTCAACCCTTTCCTATAGAAGTGATTGAATAGAATATAATTGCAATACATAGTCTAGATCTTTTACCAACTTTATGGAGAAAATGATTGGACATTTCTCATTACATATACAAATATAATGAGTTACAGAAAACCATCTATTTTGATACTCCTTCCGCTTCATTTTGATAGATTTGTTTTCTTTTTTCATTCGTTCTAAATTGTAGTTCACTTTCCAATTGAAGAATGTAATTAACTTTTAATTTCTCTAAAATATCCTTATTTAATTACTTTGTTATAGATAAGATAACTACCATATAAATATAGGTGCAAAGCAAACTATGCGTTCACGTATCAAATAGAATTAATTTGACTTATGATGTATTTTTTTATTTTGTATTTAATATAAATATTTAATGATAAATATAAAACTATTTTAAGAACATTATAGATAAATTTATTCTTTCAATAAAATTAATTAATCTTTCTTAAATTGTGTGAAAAAAAAACCGTAAACCTGTTAAAGTGGACAGAGAGAGTATTTATAGATATTGTTGGAGATTCGGAAATTCTTATGAATAAAATGCAATCGAAATTTTTAATGCTAATCTCAAGACGAGTAGTTAATATAAAAAGTAATAAATTCTGGTTTTTGACTTGTCAAATGAATTCAAAAGTTTAGCATTACTTTGAGAATTTACTACGATTTACAAGTGGCTGGCGCATTTATGCTGCTTTTGGGTTGTTCATCGATCGAAGGTTAGGAATCTGTGTTGCATTAAATTCGTGGAATTCAATAAGGAATTTTTATTTGTTGCTAAGGTGAATTTGCATGAAATCGTATCAGATTTTGCAGTGAAAAAAAATAGCACAAACTTAGGTAATAGTAATAAATTCATCCTGTGGATTAAACTCAAGTGGGCATCTTAATTCCTCCTTCCGAGCCCCCAGCCCTGCAACCAAAAAAAAAAAAAAAGACAGTTGGTTGGTTCATCCGATGTCAAATCAGAGGTAATAATTAATATTTATTAGGTTGTTTTAGGACCACCAACCATGGCCCATGGTTTAAGACAAAGGAAGGCCCAGACACATTAAATATCTAGTAATGCTAACAAAATCACACCAAGCCCAAAAAAAAAAAATTGAAAATATAGATCTACATTGCCCGGGTTCCCAATCCCCATGAGTACTGTTTAGCTACATACTCCATAATTGTTCTTGAAATCCTTCCCTGTCCCTCCTAATAAATTATACTCGAATTAAATTAATTACACGATCTTTCATGAAAACGACCCATCACTAAAATATTCTTAGCTAGCTGGACATGACAACCGGATTTAAATTCTAATGTTGCTATTCCAACATGATTTCTTAAAATTAGGCACCTAAGCGAAATATTTAGGGTGGATTTTTTTGATAAAAAAATATTTTAATTAGTTTTGGATTATTTTTATTATTAAGCAGTCAAAATTTTATACCAATAATATTATTTTGCATTCTAAGAGATTGTCTTTATCGGTATTATTAAGATGCATTAAAATTGCACAACACACTAAAAATCTACGTTCCAAATAAGTGAAAAGTTGAGAATTAATATATACTCCCTCCGTCCCATTTTGATAGTCTTACTTTCCTTTTTCATCCGTCTCAAATTATAGTCCACTTTCCAATTGAAGAATGTAGTTAATTTTCAAGTTCTCTAAAATGCCCCTATTTAATTACTTTGTTATAAGTGAAAATGCATAGCAAACCAGTCCATTCACACATCAAATAGAATTAATTTAACTTATGTTGCAATTTCCTATTTGTATTTAATGTAAATATTTAATAATAAATATAAAGGTATTTTAATAATATCATAGATTAATTCATTCTTTTAATAAAGTTAATTAACTTTTCTTAAACTGTGTGAAAAAATCTGTAAACCTATCAAAATGAAATGGAGAGAATATATATATATATATATATATATATATATATAGCCCCAAATTTGAGAATTTTATAATGCTAACTCCTGCTAGGTGACTCACCACTTGAGGCATTGGATGCCCGACAAATTGTGGAATTAAAAATATATATAAGTATTTTGGTTGAAGAATCCAAGCTTAAAACAAATCTCACGCAACTCAATCCAATTTCTCTAGAACTTTGGTGGAAAAGGACATGATATATGGGGATTTGCATAATTGCATATTAATTGAGCAGCAGCCTGCAGAAGAAAATAAAAAATAGTAATTCCCAACGCAATTTTCGTTTAACTACCACGAATGCATGCCTGGAAAAAGCAGCACGTCAACAAAATCCATGCCAATCAGCAATACCATACCATGTATTCCTGAAACTGGTGAGTCAATTGTCTCTTGTCTCTACTAAACTACAAATGTCTGTCTCCTAATCAACGAATAAAACAAAAATTACCCTTTTTACGTGCATAGCTAAATTATTCAGTTAGGCCTGTATTAGTAGATAATTTAAATATTCTTCAGGAAGACCAAAACCCGAAATCCTCTCTCTCTTGGAGCGTGTAATTCACTTCTCAAACAAACTCTTGGACAAAATAATAAAATATAACATACGAAGGTTTAATTTATTATAGGAAGGCAATGCTTATCCTAGACGAACTGCAGATGTGCGTGGGAGTTCACGCTTGAGTAGTTAATAATTAAGAAAAAGAACAGACTTTGAGGATTAGTTCTTAATTAATTATATATTAGTTGATCAAAGAAAGATTTTCTACTGGCACGTTCTGTCTTTGCTACTCCTAGTGTATTTTAGTAATTTAATTTTGTCTTATTCGATAAACCCAAACTTTGTCACGCTCAATGTCCACGAAAAATGGATAATGTACCATGCAACAATTAATAGAAAATTTTACACTGGTTATGTCACAATTTATTAGTTATGCAAGTCGATATTTATGCCGATTACTTGGTCGATTACTATTGCCATTTCAGCAGTTCATTGAGATTTTGTTTAACGAGATTCGTGTCATTTTGCTAAAATGATTAAACTTCATCCTTTAGTGCTAGTTTTTCTTAAAATTTAAGTAATCCTTAAAGAAGTAATGTGGAAATCAACAAAGTCACAAAATCGTAGTAATTTTGTAAACAAGAAAAAAGAATCCATTTGCATATGATTATTTGGTCAAATTATTCAGAATAATTATTTGGTCAATTTTTGTTGACTTTTGTTGAAATCAGGGGAAGTGTTTGATTTTTTTTTTTAATTTTATTTGAAATGTTCAAAACTTCCTAACATTTTTGTTTTACTTTTTACATAAAACGTAGCACCTTTTGCAAAAAAAAAAAAAATTGTTCTAAAAAATGAAAAAAAAAATTGCGACGAATATTTTGAACTCCATTTACAATAGTAATGGAGTAAGGAATATTGGCACCAACGCTAGCTAGTGTCCGATAGCCTAGGCTATATTTCAAAATTTTCACTTTATCGTACGCTGCTAGCATCCGATGCTAATCTCATTAAACATGTGGGCTCAACATTGCATTCAAAATTTAAAAAATAAGAAGGAATATTGTTAACTTTTATTTAAATAATTTTTGCTTATCCAAACACCTTTGAAGAAAATTTTCTAAGTAATCCTCAAATAATGATAACCAAACATACTCGATATCTATCGAATGTAATTTACTATAACTTTTAGTCATTTCTAGCATTTGTAATCAAGTCAACAAAACTTTGTTCATAAAAACGAAAAAAAAATTACAACAAATATTTTAAACTCCATTTATAATAGTAATAAAATAATGAGTATTAACACCAGACGCCAGACGTTGGCCAACGTTCGATATTTTGCATGTCTATGCTATGTTGACGTTGCTAGTGTCTGATGCCAGTCTCATTAAATACACAGGTTCAACGTTTTAAAATTTTTAAAAAATTCAAACACCTTTTAAAAAATTCTAAAAAATTCTCAAATAATTATAACCAAACATACCCGATATCTATTGAACGTAATTTACTATGTCTTTTAGTCATTTCTAGCATTTGTATCAAGTCAAAAAAAATGACACCTGTGCTAAGGACAATAAATTAGACGTTGGATGAAGAAAAGGAGAGAGGAGGTTTCGATTTTAATTAAAAATGTTTTAGTACTAAAAAATAATCTCGAAAAGAATAAACAATAGTTTCGGAGGTTCTGAAAGCAGCGAGACACGATCCGTCGAAAGTGGCGCCACACTGACGACGTCAGCCGTCAAACACATAGCGCCGTTTAGTCGCCGTCTGGCAGCGGATGGTTTTTATTATGCTAACGTGCAAGCAAAGCCAGGTAACGGCGGACGTTAGCTGACAAATGGTAGCTCTGCGCATTGGGAACTGGAACGTGAAATCAATAGTCAGTCAGAGACTCTGACTGAATTGAGGTTTGACGGAGATGAGTAACGGAGTGTGGGTCCCGGTTACAAAAGGAGCCCACTGATTTGTATAGTCAAGTCTCGGGCAGTGGGGCTCGGATTCGGGGAAGGGAGCGAATTTGAATGCAAACCTGAGAATGTGGTTGAGTTCACGCTTTCATTAAATGGTAACTTCCACCCCAGAAATAATGAGAATACTTAATCCTACGTATACGTCGAAAAGGGCATCATATTGCTCTTATTTGCGAAAATAGGATTCTTTTTAGTTATTTCTTTTCCCTTGATGGCTAATCAATTTCATTATTTTCCAAATTTTACATTCATACACAAAAGTGAGCATAGTCATAAAATACCCATTTTATCGATCGATTTTGAATTAATTTTGAAAATTTGAAATCAATAATTTGATAAATTATCAATATTTAAATGGATACCAAAATTTAAAAAAGTTGAATTCAAGTGGGTATCCAAAAAAGAAGAATTTTCAAATGTGTATTATTGATTTCGAATACAATTCAATAAAATTTTATTTTTTACATACATTTACTCTCACACACGCATACTATCAACCTATATAAGTAAATATGAGTGTAAACTTTACAATTGAAATATGTAATACACTATAACATTATAAGTACAATTAAATAGACGTAGTTTATATAATCAAGTGCGTGTGTAAACTCAACTTAAAATATAATGTGTTATGCATAATAAATATATATAGAATTATAAATAATAACTTATAGATATTAAAATAATATACAAGTGTATGTAAGTATTTATATATTAATAAATAACTCGTACTTATATTTAAGTACAACATTTATAATATTATCAATTATGAAATGCAACTATTCAATGTATGTGGAAAATTTATAGTGATATAGTATATTAATTACTTAAAATTTGCATTTTAAATTTTATTTTTGATCTAATTAATCAAGGACAATTTGTTGATTAATAACAATTGATTGGTAGATTATTTGATTTGATAACATTTATTAGGCCTAATATATATTTTTCAATGTTGGAATATAGTTGTTCGGCCAGATTTTTTATTTAACCCAACAATCTAAATTGGTAATTTGATAAATACTGAATTCAGTATCGAATTCAAATTATGAAATTGAATCAGTGATTTTGAATGCGAAATCGAAATTGGTAAATACTTTTTTAAGAAAAAATATTGAATCTACCGAATTAATTTTACTGAATTACTGATCAAATAACACCCTACTCATACAAACAAGAATCTCACCTACATTTAGTTTCAAGGAAAGAATTTGACTTGATATAGTTTGCATGCAATAAGAAAATATAGAAGGAAACATGAAAAAGGACAAAAAAAAAAAATAGAAGTCAAAACCCTTACCTCTGTAGTTTTAAGGTATATCAAGAAATATTTCATTATCAGAAATTAGCATTATATATTCTTCGGCAAGAAGAGTCATGGGAGTTTTGCAACAATCATCACTATGATCAAGGTCCAATTTAATCTGATTATGAAAATTTGATGTCTTTATTGCTTTGTATATTTGATGTACTAGTAAACATTTTTTAACAACTAACTAACAATTCTTACATGGAAATGCTAATCACAAATAATGAAATAACTAGTTATCAAAATCAGGAAATGATGTTGTATTTAAACACATTGAATACCTATTGTAACACATCAGTTGGTACAAAAATACAGTAAGCCAAGTGATTTCTATATTCAAATTCTAAAGGCGCATCAGCTCTCATAAATTCAGAAGCATAGAACTACTAGTTAGTAGTCCATCAAGCTTACCCTTTTCCTAAAAAATGGTTAGTAGTCTATTAAATAGTAGAAGTACTTTTGGAACCGAAAGATAAAGAATTACTATGGAGGCGTTTGGTTCAAATTCCTCAATCACTATCACTATGGGTATCATTAACCCTACTATGAGTATGGGTTTTGATGATTCCCCCTAACATGTTTGGTTTAATAATGGAATGGGTATCATTATAAGAATATTTGTTTGGTATATTGAAGGGGTATCATTATAAGAATATTTGTTTGGTATACTGAAATGACTTTCAAGTAAATTTTAAAATTTTTATTTATGATATACATATTTTTTAGTTCTTATTTTGTATATTTGAAAAAAATTTAAAAAGATTTCTTCAATTTTAAATATAGTCATGCTCTAATTTGAGTTTTATGGAAATGATAATCTTAAAAAAAAAGTCATTTTTATTATATTAATAGAGAGTATTATATATCTTTGATTTTCAATACAATTTTTTATAAAATTATTGAATGTAAAAAAAATTATTAAAAAGAATTTTTATAAAAAAATTTATAAAGTACTAATAAAAAATATTCAAAATCAAAAGAAGAGAGAGAGAGAGAGAGAGAGAGAGAGAGAGAGAGAGAGAGAGTGGGTAACTCAAAAGATATATATATTTTAATGGGTGTGTTTTTGCCCTTAATAATAAGGGTTAATGGGTTTGATAGACTAGTATTTTGGAGGGAATCATTAACACCCCAATTAATCACTATCATTCCCATTGAATGACAGTGATAGTTGTTTAACAAACATCAACAATGGGTATCATTACTTGTGATACCCATTCCCCTCCTTGATTCCCCTAAACCAAACACCCCCTATGTTTCAAAAAGAAAAAAAGTATTACTAGAAGCTCTGCAGCTGCTCAAAGCACGGAACCTAGAGATCTTAAGTTCACACTCCTTCCCTCCAAAATCCCAAAGAATCAAAGATTTGAAAATTTTAAAGCAAGACGGCATTAATTGGGCACTTGGTCGTAGGTTTGGATTGGCTTGATTCAGAATTATTGTCTTCCTCACTTAAATTTCACAAAACTTTAGAAATCATTATGGTAAAAATCATCATTGCATGTAAAGAGGACAAAGTTAAACCATAATTGCTCCAGTCTTTGGTGGGTCCATAATTAAACTGCATTATATAAAAAGCCATTTCCTCATTTAATAAAAATGTGTCTTGTGTAGGGTTCAAAATGGCAGGACAGGAAGTCTCGTGACAAAACCGGCAGTCAGATAATTAAAGAGAGAGTAGCTTTTGTTTCAAAAAAATTTGGAGCAGTGATTGTGCTGCGCCCCACTGCCCAGCCTAAGTAAGATAAAATCATATATACATATATATATATATATGTGTGTGTGTATATATATATATATACACATTTCGAGTATCTACTAAAGACAAAGTTTAAAGCCAAATCTAAAGGTTCCACTCTGATGCAGGAGTCTCAGGCTGCCCGCCGCAGCCTTTCAAAACTCAATAAAAAATTGGCTTATATGACGTCGTTTATACTCTTGTACACAACACAAGCTGCTGTTTGGAAGAGCTTACCGGGGAGCAAAGCATCCTTAAGCCTTTAATGTTCTTTTAAATCTTTTATATCCTCTCTAACTATTGCGTTTCATAAATTTATACTTGTATTGTTTAATTTAATCATTCTATGCCGTCCCTTAAATTGTTTTTCACTTTTTTTTCTAAATTTTCTATTGCTTTCAAAAAATTTTAAAGCATTTGACCAGCAAAATTAAAATATTTGATTAGGCCATATATTTGTGTAGAACATCATTTCACTATTCAAGAAAAGAAATAAATTAGAACCTTGACATATTAACTGAAACAAATGATGATTTTATCACTTGAAAAGCTTGTGCACCCTCAATTACAAGAGTGTGGGTAACATAATTGTGCCCCGTCATCCACCAAAAAAAAAAAAAAAAAACCTACCACTACTATTAGATAACCATGTAAATTACTCAAGTGTCAAAAATTAAAAGGACGATTGTTGTACTACATAGAAAAACAAAAACATGAACAACCCCAACCTATAATAAATCCATAATTAACACAAAAAAAAGAAAAGGGTCAAAGTTGATGTTTGATGCACAAAACAGGGGTAATATTGGTAACCAAACCTCAAAACACAAACTACACAAATTTTGCTGTCGTTCAGACAGTAACATCTGCAAACTATGGGAAGAAAACAACAGTTACACAACCGTGAAAATATTTGAGAGAGTAGAAGCGAAAGATAGGACCAGTGAGTCTCCCCCTGTCCCAATCCACCACTGCAGCAGCACCTCTGGCTCCTGCACAGATTATTGAGTAGTACTATTTCTTTGCACTGCCTATTTTGGTGTAAACAGAAATCCCTCCCCCTTAGAATAGTCCCTTTTACACAGATGTAAGTATTCATCATTTTCTCTCTTTATAAATCATTCATCATATTCACTATTTTCATCAAACGCAGCCACCGAAAAAAAAAGAAAAACAGAGAGAGAGAGAGAGAGAGAGAGAGAGAGAGAGAGAGAGAGAGAGAGAGAGAGAAATCGTTTTTCATGTTACTAATATTGTGCTAACTAGCATCAGTATGGGATCGAGTTGTTGAGGTTGTTCAACTTGCAAGCCTTCTCTGTATAGGTTGTTTATTTCTTATATTTATTGTTTATTTCTTATATTAATGTGTTTCCTATTTCTTTGCAATCTCTCTCACACGATACACGCACTTAGAGGCAGCCCACATTGAATCTGGATAGTATCTTTTAGCCTTCTGGTCTTATTGTTTTTAGCTGTTTTGATGTGAAAGGAGAGCAAGAGTAAATATAAGGGATGATAGTCATTTTCAAACAGCAAAAACGATGAACTCTAGTTTCTCATTATCATCATTTTCCTCTATGCTTTGAGAACTAGCTTGACCTTTATTCTCATTTTTACTCTCTATTTGCGTTTTTCGGCATGCATTCTTTTGCAATATGAATGTACTTGTACTAATGGGATTTTATAATTTTGCAGGATTGGCGGTTGAGTATTGAGTTTGGGCAATTTTTATTGTTTTGGTGATGTGGGTTTTGTGATTGGAGACTGAGGAATCATTTCTGATACTAGCAAGGGGGGAAAAATACAAAGGAAAACAAAGTAAAAGTTAAACTCTTGTGTCATTTCAATGATTTGATGTGGTTTTTTGTGTTTTGGATGGATATGGGATGCTTTTGATTATTTGGGTTTTGTGGCGCGAGGAGGCAAAAGCAGTAGTTCTTCCTTTTTGCTATAGGAGGAGGAATCTTTCTTTTTGAAACTGCAATAGTTGAAGTTGGAATCTCAGTTCAAAGGTTTTCCTTACATTCTGTTTTTGAAATACTGGTAGAGAATCTTTTTTTCTGGATCTGGAGAACAGTTCATTTCACCCGATTCCCTCTTTAACCAATCTTGACTCTGTGATACTGCCTATAAGGGGACATCTACTGGTGACTAAGGAAGTTGCCTTTGTTGGTGTTGGAGGTATATTTATGTCTGTTTCTTCTTGGCAGAAATCATGTGCCCAACAGTGTGCAATTGTGCTTGAGAGCGAGATTTCTGCTTCTTGAGCTTCCATCAAGTCCTTTGGATTCATTTGTTTTCTCTGGGAAAAGCAATCTCCAAATGCATGGAAAGATCTGATTTAGTACTTTTCCGAATCTTCACATAGTTTTCTCTTCAGGATAAGTACATCCTTTCTTGATTTCAGTACTGCTTCTTGACTTACCTTCTCCAAAAAGAGAGAGCCAAGTTAAAAAAAAAGTAGAAAAATTATTTGCAAAAGGAGGAATTTTATTGATCTTGTGGGTGTTGGTAAAAGGGGCTTGTCACTGGAGGAACAGTGTAGCATGTCGGCTGTCTATGCAGGCTAATCACAACTTTGAGTGTGGGGCATAGTGCACAATAATGTCAATAATGATTTCTTGCTGCTGTTGTATTTAGAAAAACTATTGGTTGTCTTCTTGTTTCTCTATGAGGATAAAAGGATTGAGGGTGTAACGTGTTCAGAGGATTAGTCATATTACAATCTGAAAGACAAAAGCAGGAAATAAGTTTTCATCTGGGATAATGAGTAAGGAATTGAAGAAGGGGAAGCAAGATAGGGACTCTAACGTTGCTGAAAAAGTTGTCGTTGCTGTTAAGGCATCAAAGGAAATTCCAAAAACTGCACTTGTTTGGGCTTTAACTCATGTTGTTCAACCTGGAGATTGCATTACGCTCCTTGTGGTTGTTCCTTCACAAAATTCTGGTAAGTCTCAGTATTCTGTCTTAGATCCTGAGAAAATTTTGTTGTTCTATCTCTTTCAGTGTTATGCTACAGATTTGAGATCGAATACTGGAATAGATGTCTCCAGCAAACAGTAAAAAAGAATTAATAACAGTATTCCATTGTATGTGTCTATGCTCTTAGCATCCTTAGGATTTGTCTGGGTGTTTACATTCCGTGCTACTGGGAATATGAAAGTTTCTCCCCTGTTGTTGTGGGAATCATTTCACTGTTCATGAGTTTCGTGTGTGAGACTTGATACGGATGATTGGAGGCAGTAAACATTTTGCAGTAGAATTCTTGATCGAGCAGCATATATAAAGTTGGGCCAGATACTAAGCGGATTTTGATGTCAACGTTCTTGCACAAACAACCTTAGCTATTACATCACTAGTATCATTTTTTTTTTTTTGTGAAAAATGTGTGCAATGAATTGGCTTTTTGGTAGTAAGTTGTGATACGGGGACATTTAACATCAACATCGAGAGTTGTTCATCTTAATTGATTCCCTTCCAACGATGCCTCTTCCCTGAAAAATTAACTCCTTAGGCTGTTCAGCAAAATTCATTTATCAGTTCTCCCCCCCCCCCCCCCCCCCCACCCAAAAAAAACCCCATACCCAAAAAAAAAAAAAACCAAACAAAAACCCACCACCACAAAAAAAAAAAAAAAAAAACTTCTCTTGTGTGCATGATGGAATGAAATTGGTTTCACATTATTGCCCATGGATGGAAACTTCACTGTTTATTAGGATCTCACCTATTGTTGGGCTTCTCTAATTTTTCAAATTGGTCAAAGCAACTATGGACTTATCAGTTACCCTTTAATAGTCCTCACAAACATTTTATTAATTATGTTTAGGTAAAAAGCTATGGGGTTTCCCAAGATTTGCAGGAGATTGTGCCAGTGGCCAACGAAGGTCGCAGTCTGGAACTAGTTCCGAACAAAAATCTGATATAACAGATTCCTGCTCGCAGATGATCCTGCAGCTCCATGATGTTTATGATCCAAACAAGGTTGGAACCAAAGTTTATTATGTTCCTTTTATGGGGTTGGGATGGAGCGTGAAGATTCATGCTACTGACTATCAAAATTCTTATCTTGTTTGGATAATTTTCCTCAGATAAATGTCAAGATAAAAATTGTGGCTGGCTTCCCATTTGGATCAGTGGCTGCAGAAGCAAAGAGAACTCAAGCTAATTGGGTCGTCCTGGACAAGTAATATTTATTATTCTGTTTATTCAGCCATGTGTTTTTTTTTTAATTTACTATGTTTCATGAAATTTTGGATTGCAGTGGTTCTGATCCTTATTCAAATTTTGCAGACAGCTTAAACATGAGGAGAAGCGCTGCATGGAAGAGCTACAGTGCAACATTGTGGTTATGAAGCGATCTCAACCAAAGGTTCTCCGCCTAAATTTAGTTGGATCACCTAAAAAGGAACCTGAAGCTACAGGGGCATCATCTTCAGAGCTGGATCAATCATCTGGAAAAGAAGAAGTAAGCAAGAACGGTTCTTTGAATTCTACCCGGGGTCCTCTTGTTACTCCAACAAGTAGTCCTGAATTGTTTACTGCAACTGAAGCTGGAACTTCATCGGTCTCCAGCTCTGATCCTGGAACATCACCCTTTTTTGTCGCCGGGATAAATGGTGACCCAAAGAAAGACATTTTGTTATCTGCAAAAGAAGATCATGATCTCAATGAATCCAGTTCAGGTGACGAAAGTGAAAACTTATCCTCAACCTCGTCAAGCTTAAGATTCCAACCATGGGTAGCAGATATTGTCAATTCACGTTCTCATTCCTCTCTTTTGGAAGAAAACACTCAGAGATCAAATAACAGACCACAAACTTCCACAAACAAAACTTTGCTGGAAAAATTCTATAGACTTGATGAAGAAGCTGCATTTTGTTCTCCAAACTACAGGTCAAATTTGGATTTCAGTGGAAATGTGAGAGAAGCAATTTCACTGTCCAGAAGTGGACCACTTGGACCTCCTCCCTTGTGTTCCATTTGTCAACATAAAGCCCCTGTATTTGGAAAACCTCCTAGGTGGTTCACCTTTGATGAGCTGGAGCTTGCTACTGGAAGCTTTTCTCAAGCTAATTTTTTGGCTGAAGGAGGGTTTGGATCTGTCCATAGAGGAGTCCTTCCTGATGGCCAGGTAGTTGCTGTCAAGCAGCATAAATTGGCAAGCTCTCAAGGGGATCAAGAGTTCTGCTCTGAAGTTGAAGTACTTAGCTGTGCTCAGCACCGTAATGTTGTTATGTTGATTGGATTTTGTGTTGAGGAGGGAAGAAGACTATTGGTTTATGAATACATTTGCAATGGATCATTGGATTCTCAACTTTATGGTATACCATAGTGATATTTTTCTGTTGAACTAGGCATATCTGAAACATGAATTAATGGAGACTGCTGTCATAAGTTAATTTTATGACTTGAGCTAAAGAATCTGACAGAAGTACATGAAGATTTATGCTCGAGTGAACAGTATACATAGGCATAAAGCCTCGTTACTGAGGGTGTATATAGTTCTACTTTATTAGTTTGAGATGCTGCTTTTGGTTTTCTGTTGTTATTTGTAACAAGTATTTGTAATATTTGCAGGACGTCATCATGATCCACTAGAGTGGTCTGCTCGGCAAAAAATTGCTGTGGGAGCTGCAAGAGGGCTAAGATATCTTCATGAAGAGTGCAGAGTGGGTTGCATTGTTCATCGAGACATGCGGCCTAACAACATTTTGATCACCCATGATTTTGAACCACTGGTATGAAAATTTGCATCAGGAGCTATAAAGTTGACAATTTAACATATAATGTTCTTAGCATAGCGACGGTTGACCATCTTCTGGGAACTTTAAATTGGAATCTTATACTGGATGAGAAACTGCTAGTTAGAAAGAGTTCCTGTTGCCAGTATTTTTGTTGCATGAAAATTCTCATCCTTTAGCTTTTATTTGGATTTTAAACAAGAAATTTAGTAAAATTTATTTGTTCATTTTGGCGGTAGAAATTTTGTTTGATAAAAGCAGGAGTCACTCAATTCTGGCTGATGTGCAGCTTCCACATCCCATATAGAAGTATTATATAATGTGTTAGAAACGGAGAAATGAACTAAATCTATCTTACTGTATCATTTTGTTCTCAAGGTTGGAGATTTTGGTCTGGCTAGATGGCAACCTGACGGGGACACAGGTGTTGAAACCCGAGTAATTGGGACATTTGGGTAAGTATTGACTTGTTCTATTACCTCTGGTAGATTATGTTCAGCAAAGTCACCAATTGTATAACCCATCCTGCATCATTTAGGTACTTGGCTCCTGAATATGCTCAAAGTGGTCAAATCACTGAAAAGGCTGATGTTTACTCATTTGGAGTTGTGCTGGTGGAGCTAGTTACTGGTAGAAAAGCAGTGGATATTAACCGGCCCAAGGGCCAGCAGTGTCTCACTGAATGGGTATGTTTGTAAAGTTTTTTTCTTTTCTATTTTGATTTCTGAAACTAACAAAAGATTGGGCATCCTTCTTCTTTCATCTCACTGTGTCCTTGAATCTGTTTATCTTGATTTCTTACAGGCACGTCCATTATTGGAAGAATATGCGATTGATGAACTTGTGGATCCTCGACTAGGGAATCAATATTCTGAACATGAGGTTTACTGCATGTTGCATGCTGCATCTAAGTGCATTCGGCGGGATCCTCAGATGAGACCTCGCATGTCACAGGTAAAATATACCTGTTGAGTGGTGCAACGCTGAAAAACTGTAGTAAACTGGCAGGGTAGTTACCTACTGGTATATATGGTGCTTCTCTTTACCATCACGTGCAAGAATAGCGAACTCTCAGTTAGCAAGTAATTTGTAGAAAGCCATAATCCTCTACGTTGATTACCTTTCTAATGTTTTGTTATGGTGAATATCTTTATTTTGTATTCTAAAGTAATTTGTAGAAAGCCATAATCCTCTACATTGATTACCAACATCTTTATTGGTATATATACATATCTAGCTAGCACTACGAGAAAAAGGAAATCACTCACAGTTTCAAATTTTCACCATGACTTGGTTGTCATGAAGGGTTTTTTGGCATTGCAACTATGAATAGAATCCTTTATTAATTTCTTTACTTGTGGATAACAGGTGCTTCGGATGCTAGAGGGAGACATAATTATGGACTCATCTCAGGTGTCGGCACGAGGATATGATGTTGGTAGCCGGAGTGGAAGAATTTGGGCACCTCACCAGTTTCAACATCAACAATATAGCGGTCAAATCTTAAAGGAGGCTTTGGAAGGATTCAGTGGGAAGCTCTCATTGGATGAGAGAAGACCCTGCTTTCTGGGTGATGGATAATGCCAGAGCTACATGTGAAGTTTATTGGGGAATTACTTTCTGCATCAACTCTAGCCATGATTTTATTGCAAATAGATACATCTATTTTTTGTTTAGCTGGATCCAATCAGTTGCAATTCTATCTAGATTTTGACCTTTTGTATAGAAGCAAGTTAGGAATCTTGAAGTTTTGTAGTCCAGCTGGATCTGAAATGATAGAAGATCACAAGATCAGAACTGCTACTGCTATAGTCTTGTTTTCGCTTTTATGTAGTGGAATGTACTCGTAAGTTTACAATCTCGAACTTCTAGGTTACAAAGTATATATGTTCCTACATGCGTATTATTTCTTTTTCAAAACATTTCAAGGTCATAAAAAGCCAATTACCGTTAGCCGCAGGAATTGTTGCTTCGATTTGAAGCCTTAAAAGTTATTCTTTTGAGGTACTATTTCCACCAAAACTATTTGGAAGCTTGCAGGCTAAACGTAAGAACAATCTTGTATCAACCATCCCGTTGACTAACAAACCAAAACCTGTGCATCATCTTCGTGTGTAAATTTCGTTATCTGGGAAAGAATATTGCTTTGTTAATCGGGCGGCATGCAACTCCTTAAGGAATTTTAACTGATCAGCGTTGCAACATTTATTCGAGACAAGGGTTTGCAGAGAATTTAACAGTTAGTTTTACCTTGACTAAGTTCTTTGATTCGAGGTATAATGGCTAGCGTTAGAATATGGAGAACATTACTCAAAATATAGGTCAAGTATAATGCTTAATATTGATTAACACATAAGGATACTCCATCCATATATTAAAAGATAAATTAAAATTATAAAGAATTGATCAATCATCAAACTCCCTTTCTCCTTTTCAAGAACCCCTTTTTCCTTTTCAGCTCTCTTTCCTAGGCCTCAAATCTTGTAGTGATAATAAAATCAACTTATTATTCGTTATTCACAAACACTATTTGTAAAATCAGAAAAGGAGCCATTTGTTTGGGCAACAAACAACAGCTATATAATTGGGAAAAAGGCGAAAATGTTCCCAACTGGCCAATGCCCCAAATAACTACCAAAACCCAGTAATCAAAGCAATAAATTTCAAACCATAAAAAGAAATATTCTTCCCGAGCAAAAAAAAATTAAAAGAGAACAACAAATTTGAGACCTTCGAAAACTAATTTCAATTAGAGTAAACAATCAAAGGTACAACATTCGCCAAACGATTCGGAAAATTGACAATTTCCACAATTAACAGTCACTCGAGAAACACATTAGCAAAATGTTTCCCAAAATTGACAATTTCCACATCAAACAGTCACTCAAGAATTATAAATTACAGGAATAGTAATAATAATAATAATAATACAACAATTAAAGAGAAAATGCAACAAAAACAAAACACTAATACTGATTAAGACTGAGATGAAGACGAAATTGGGCCACCAGACGGGCCCAAAAGCCCAGCACCAGCAGCCTCTTCATCCAAGAACAAATCATCCGTCTTCCTCAACGCCGCGTGAATCGCAACCAACACAATTCCAATCACCAGTGACACCAATATATTCAATGTCGCGTGAGTAAACAGCAGCAAAACGATTGTAACTATCGACAGAACAATCAGCACCACCCGATCATTAATCAGACGGCCGAAAATCACCAGCGGCTCATCTCGGAGAAAGTAGAGGAAGAGCCACGCGGCCATCAGCACTATAAACACAATTAGCGAGATCGGATGCCAGAGCAAGCTCAAGAACAGTATCAGAAGGACTATAATGGCGTAGTTCATGCTAAAGTACGCCGCGTTCGTTTTGATCCGATCAATTGCTTCGCGAAAGCTTGACGGAAGTCGAATCGAATGGAAGTCGAACATCTCCCGCCATGGACGTCGGGTGCCGAGGCCTTCCTTGAGGCGTGCTTTAGCCCGTGAGATGTACTCGAGGTTGGCTCCTCCGCTTCCTGATGACGTCGGAATGGTGCCGTATGTCGTCATTCTCCGGCGAGCTCTTTGGGAGCGGAGGATCTGAGGTTTTAGCTGAGTTGTAGGCGTTTGAAAGGGAGAAGGGTATTTAGCTGACTAGCAGCTCAAGTGGCGGTGTAAATTAGAAAGCGTGTGATGTGATGTAGAGGATAAATTATGGGGATTTTATCCGGTACAAGTGAGGTTCACGGTTGAGTGATTAAGTGTTTTCTATTCTATCAATGTTAAACTTTTAAAAAAGGACAATGCCCCTTTTTAGAGGCAAAGAAAATCCACTATAATCCTTTTTGGGCATATTGCTTTTGTCCTAATGTAAATAATTTTTCTAGTGGCGTTTTTTTTTTCCTTTCTCCCGTTTTGACAAAGAAATGAAAGAATACCTTTTTCAATTTTCTCTTTTTTACGAGTTTGATATGAAGTTTATTACCACTGCTTTCTTTGGTAAGATTAAAACCATCACAAATTAAAAAAAATGATAAATTAAGAGTTTATTGAACTTCAATTTAGCAATTAAGCATAATTTTATGTGATATATTGGAGACTCAATTAAAGGACATTCACATGTTGAACTAATTCCTTTGCTCGGATGGACTTATTATCTAGTTTTGATTTCAAAGCCTACATATTGTATTACTTTACGGGGAATTTTTTTGCCTACATATTCTAATTTTGATTTTCAAAGCCAGACCTGTTGTTCTCATAATTTATGCGCAATTATGAAAACATATTTTCTTTTTCTTTTTTTTTGGATAAAAAAGAGGAATACTTTCATTACATACCAAAGAAGTTCTTTTTACAAATATATGGAGAAAATTCGGAAAAATAAGTTTAAAAAAGTGAAAACGGAAACAAAAGACTTTCATTAATTTTCACAAACATATCTAACATATTTATTTTTCTTCATAAAGATATGGTTCAACTAGATCTGTAGGAAATTATACAAATAAAAACATCATATAGAAATTGTAATAATTAGGGGAAAATAATTAGAATTTTCTTATGTTTTATGTTGGGGAATGTTTTAGGCTGTTAGTTGCAACTGTACAAAGTAGAGACTACAAACCCAACTCCCAAAGACCCGACATTTTCAACTAACCAATAGGTCCACGGGGTCCAAGGCTCTTTCTTGGGACTGGAGAGGGATAAGGTGGGGATAAGACCACACTAAGCGTCGTGGGGACGGCGACGAAGTAAAGACGGCAAGATACCAACGAGGCCGCCCGCTGTCACCACGTGGACTGTTCCTTGAAAGAAAGGCTGTCAAAAATGATTTTTTAAAATTATCTTTTAAAATCCGGAACTCCGTATGAAATCCTCATACATGACATCAAAGATTATCTACAAATCTTGTCCAATGATCTATTCTACATTTTTTAATTTTTGAACTTATGATTTCTGTGGTAAAAAAAAAAAAAAAACTTATGATTTCTCATTTAGTCATAAAGTACTAGTTATGACAATTACTTATTACTATTTTTTGTTTTTCAATAAATATCCATTCGTTTTCCATACAAAATTTTCAAGAATTTTTTTGAGTACAGGCCCTCAAAATATTGCTTATTCATGATAGATAAAGCGAACTTGTTCCTTGTGTAAATTTGTGTTTGTTTTGGAGAAGAATATATAACCATAAGTAAAGTATTGCTTAATTTCCAATGCATCATATTCAATATGTTTATATATTGAGATCAGCTGATGTCAAAAACCTTCACATGATTATTCTCATATTTTCTTTGATTGTTCTGTTTCAAGGACTTCACTGTGGGCATGAAATTGGCATAAGCAGATGATAAAAGAGTACACCTTTCACAAGTGCCTGGCATAATTGGTGTAGAACTGGGTTCCACAGTGCACATGTTTCATTTTATTTCCCTTTATCATGTAATTGGATGGTAATGGGTGTACATCAGATATCATATGATTTGTCACATTCTGCTTTGTTTTTTCACTTGCTTGTCTACTCATTGAATCTTTTGTGAGATTTCGACACAAAAAAAAACCCATTGTCAAACGTGAAACGACACGAGTGAAATCAATCTTTGAGGTTTCGAGTTTTCCAATTGTCCACACTTCTTTTTCTTTCAAGGACCATCCTCCACTATTGTACCCGGGATAGTACACTTTTTGTCGCAGCAGGCCACAGTTGGGGAATGCAGCGTGGACTCTTAATTGGGTTGCGTTATTGACAAGGCCCAGTTGTTGGTGGACATTTAACAGTTGTCGAACACCAAGGTAGGAACCAACCCAACTTGGTTGGGTTGGCCACCACAAAACCTTTAAAGGTTAAGTTAGGTGAGAAGTTAAGGGTTCAAATCTTACCTCTCATAAAAAATCTAAAGAGTGCATAATATACTCGTTTGGTCTGACGGTGATTTAGTCCCTATAGTATACTGTTGACTATTGACAAAAGAAAAAAAAAAAAAGAACACCAAGGTAGGAGGGGAGAAGGCCTCTATATTTTTTAGCCCACAAAAAAAAAAAAAAAAAAAAAAAAGAAAGGAAAGGAAAGAAAGCATGTGGCGCATTAATCTTTAGTCTAGTTCTTGTCACAGGTGATTCAACTAAATTGCACAAAACGTAATAACCCACGAGATGAGAGAAAGCACTCCAAGCAAATCAGTACAAAACATAAAAGTAAGAACAATGGATCAATTAATGAAATATGGTCCCCAAAATTATATCAAGAATTTACTTTAAAATGTCACAAAATAAAAATTATTGAGAACTAATCAGAACATTTCTTCTCTTGTGAAATTCGTTTAGTTGCAAAGATCAAACAAGCTATTAACACGAGTTGATAACCATAATTTTTTGTTTTTTTTTTGTTAATTTGCTAGTTTTTTTACTCTTTTTTTGTGTAGTTAATTAATACAGCAACGTCACTGCAGTACCAATTAAGCATAAAATTTTCACTAATTTACTTTCTGTCTTTTACAGTTTCTGTTTTTACAATCAAGTGACACGAGATCACGACGTCTTTGGCATTTTACGTACTTGTCCTAATTACAAATAACATAAACCTCCCTTAAGGTATCTGACAATTGCAATCAGTTCTCTCCAGGTTTTCATAATTATACTTACTTCCCTTTTTCTTTTAAAATGACTAAACTAACCTTTTCTTGATACCAAATTTACATATCAAACAAAGTGGTAAAAAAAAAAAAAACTAACTAAAAAAAGAAACAAACAAACTATAATTCTCACACACACACAAAGCATTCCTTCTCCCTACTTTACCCTTCTTTTTCCCTCATTCTGCCCTTCCCCCTTATCCGTTGCCACCTCCATTTCTAATTACCCTTCTTTACTCACTCCTTCCTCTCCTCACTCTCATGTCTCAACTTCCACAACTTCCTTGCCCCTTTCTTTCTCCTCCTTCTCTCACTGTCACTCCCAACCTCTTTCCTCAGGCTTTTCATTAGCTCTTTCCATGACATAGATTAGGTAAGGATTTTATGCACTTTTTTATGGTTGTGGGTTTATTTGTTTTCATTACGCTGTTAATTTTGATTTCATACTTGTAATTTTAAGTGGTGATTTTGGTGTAATTTTATCCCAAAAAAGTGATTTCAATGCTTTTAATGCATATTTTGTCAAATTAAACATGGAGGATGGATGTGATATACTAATTTTATTTTTTTTGCTGTGATTTGTAATTTAATACTTGACGGATGGAGATGGATTTTGGTGAGCATTTTGTCTCAATTGAATTTTAGGGGTGCATATTGGGAAAAATCGGTGAAGGAAATAGGGGAAGAGACAAATAAATTGAGTAGAGGCAAGAATGAGGGCATACAGGAGCGTTTGGGTGGGAGGTTGCCATTTGATGTTACCTGAAATTGGGAGCCGTTTGTCCCCCACCATCAATCAACGTGGCAGTGAACAACGCAACCAATTCTTCGTCTCCCCCACCATTTGACATTACCGACCACTTACCTCTCTGTCTAATCAAACTGGAAATCATCTCTTTCGCTCTCTCAACCGAATTGATTATGCCTTGTAACTTGCAATTTGCTGGTTATGCGACTTCTCCCGCTGCACATGGATCGCCTATGGAGCGACCTCTCTCTGAGTCATCTCTCATCTCACCTTCTAATTCCTTTCCTGAGTTCAAGACCTGCGATTCCCCACTTTTCACCTCAATAAGAATGCAATGGCAAAAGGAGAAGTCATCAACCTGCATCATGCAATACCAGTAAATGTACCATCATACGAAGAGTCATCACTACATTAAATCGGCATCATCTTCATAGTCAAAATCTGGTTTGCTTGATTGCCTCATTCTCTTTGCATCTCTAGGGTCACCCCTACTCTTCTTCGGTTTTCCTCTGTAAAGGTAGCAAAAATACACCCATGTCAATTTCTACCATGTTAAAATGTTCAATGTGCATATGTACTACGTGTGCTGGAGGAAATCGAATACTTATTGTCCATTAGCCAATTAGCCCCACCATCTCGTTAGCATAAATGATTTAAGATAAATGAGAAGAAAACAAAGATACAGGCAAGATGATATTGCCAATCAGGAACAATTTACAGAATTCTTCTACAGCATTTATTGGCATGTGCTAAGGTCCAAGCTAGGGGACTAGATTTGTAAACAACAATAAAACTAATTCACTTCTAGTTTGAAGAAACAAAGGACAATGTTTCCACAGGGGATATTAAAAGGTAGACTATAATTTTAGCACAGAAAGGTAGGAATTTTGATTGTCATCTTGCTAGCGGATGAAGTGGTAGAAGAAAAGTTTGAAAATTTAAATAAAGAATGGGAATACAATTGACTTTAACAAATAATTGAACAATTTAATTTCAATCATAAATTTGCCAAGGGCGTTTTAGGAAATAAATATGCTGACATCAGCAATTGTCACTTAAAAATGCCAAATTAGGGAGGCAAGTGTAATTTTTTCAAACTACAGAGGAACTAACTGCAATTATCAAATACCTCAGGGAGGTTTCTGTAATTATCCATAAATAAATGGAACCAAACCGACCAAAACCAAATTATTCCTTTTATTAATGGTTTATTCTTAAATTTCACGGTCAATCAAACACAAGTTTAATGAAAACCACGTCCAATTGGTGCGGTCAAAATAATTAATGGAAAGCGGCCAAATAATAGTATATAAATAGATCATTAGAATAATGGTGGCTTCTTCATAAATGAAGTTCTCAACTCTCTTCTTATTAGGCTAATTGGCAGATTTCTCCTCACCTAAATAAATACTAATAATAATAATTCAATTAATGGATTCCGCAAGCTCTTCTTCCTCTTCTTTCTCGGTAATATATATATATATATATAAAATTCATCAGCCGCTGGTTCTTAATAATTTTTTATGTTTATTGTTTATTAATTTTGGTTTGGTTTTGCAGAGACTGAGCTCGTTGAATTTGGGAGAGAAACTATGCGCTGTTTTGGTACCGCTGGTGGCGTTGATGGAAGCTATCATCTTCGCCGTCACCGGTTGTTTCAACGATCATCGCTGACCGTCGGATAAGCTTTCTTACACGTTCAAAGACATCGTCCGTCTTTCTCGCAACTCTCCTTGTTCGTAGTGCTTTTATTATAGTTATAATTATTTAATCTCTCTACTTTTTTTTTTAATTTTTATTTTTGTCAATTTTTAATTCGGATGAGGAATTAATTGCAGTTACAGTTAATGAAGTGGAGGCTTTGTATGAACTGTACCAAAAATTGAGTAATTCAATTATTGATGACGGCCTTATTCACAAGGTTTACTCTTAGATTGTTAATTTTTCCATTTTTTTATTGCGTTCAATTCTTTGTTTTTTATTTTTTTTGTGCGCGCCACTCTCTCTCTCTCTCTCTCCATATGTGTGTGTGTATGTGTATATATGTATATATATGTGTGTATATGTCTATATATGTATGTATATGTGTACATATATATTACACCTGCAATTTATTTATTTATTTTGGTAGTGACATGGTAGGAAATAAGTATTAAGGACCGATTCAGAGTTGGAGCTGAATAAATCAACGTGTATGTGTGTGTGTACAGACACACATACCTGCAATTTTTTATTTTTTTGGGCAGTGAAAAAGCTTACACACACACAGCTGCAATTTTTTTAAAATTTTTTTTTGGTAGTGAAAAAGTATTTTCATAGTAGGAAGTAAGTATTGAGGACTGAACAAGTATTGGAGCTGAATAAATCAAAGAATTTATTTGTACAAAAGATGACAAGGAAAAAGTTGCCATCGCATTGTTGTTGGCAATCACACCCTTATTAGTTTTCATTCTAGTAGTGATCCTTAGCGACTTTACAAGTTTTGTAGCTGTTAACAAAATAAAAGATATAGTTCTGCAACAGCTTGTTTAGAAACTGCTATTGCATGCTTTGCTATTACCATACTGTAATTTGGTTTTTTCTTTGTCTGAAGGAGGAACTTCAATTGGCACTCTTCAGAAGCCCTGCTGGAGAGAATCTTTTTTTTGATAGGGTACGTTTCTAAAGACCAATATGTTGCCATATCTCAGCAAAAAGGATAAAAATACATGGACCTATGTAATTGTACAAGGAATTATGGAAACGCTGACGGAATTTAATTGAATTTAAAGTGGTGGTCGCCACAGATAATCGTGATCAGAAGGGTAAATAAATTCAATTGGCATAGAATCTAAATTTCTTGCTTTAGACTGGGGAGTGTACAATAATCAGATTGATGTGTACATTTGTTTTTTCTTGTCTAACACACCACTTTATTCCAGGTATTTGATCTTTTTGATGTGAAGAAAAATGGAGTGATTGAATTTGATGAGTTTGTCCATGTACTCGGTGTTTTCCATCCTTGTGCAGTGCTGGATGAAAAGATTGACTGTGAGTTTTCAAAGAAATGCATAATAATCCTGTGATACAGAGATTTTTTTAATTCATTTTTTGTGTATCTGATGCTATCTGATTCTAGACAATGCTAAAAGCAAATTCTCTATTTATGTCTTACCTTGGATTTCCTGCAGTCGCATTTAAGATGTACGATTTGCGACAGACTGGGTGTATTGACCAGGAAGAAGTAAGTCTTGATTTTTACAAAGAAAAGATATTCCTCTGAAAGTATATTTGCTTAATAAACCTCGTCAACCCCCTTCCTGAAGACTTTGTTAATTGCGATTTTCAATTTCTAGAGATTTATTTCTGTGATTCACTGCGTAAAGTATTCTACAAATGTGGTTCCTATTTTATATCTCATTTTAAGGTGTAAAATTCATGACGGCACTAAAGATCATTGTTTCTTAGGTCAGGCAAATGGTAATTGCCATCTTAAAGGAGAAAGGCATTTCTCTGTCAAATGAAAGTCTTGAAGCTATTATTCAAAAAGTAAGATATTTCCAGGTAATTCAATACATCTGCTAGTTGATTAATTTCTCAAATCTAGAAGCCTGTTTTGTGTTCTCTTTTTGGGCAGACATTTGAAGAAGCTGATGCTGATATGGATGGTAGAATCAGCAAAGATGAATGGAAAGTATTTGTTACTCGGCATCCCTCGCTTCTAAAGAACATGACTCTTCCTCATCTAAAGTAATCTCCCTTTTCTCATCTCCATTTCATTGTCTTTGCATGCTGACATGTGCTGAAACCCGTAAACCATACACAAATAAAAATTGTGGGTCAAGTGACAAGTGTAACTTCCTTCCCTGCCTTTTTTTCACTAATGGATTATGGTAGGGGTTGGGCTTAAACTGAATTAGAAGGTGCATAGGTATAGCAATAAATCACAAAAAATAAGGCCAAACAAGGGCTTACCTGCAGTAAGGCCAAACGGAGGTCTAAGGTGGCATCTAGTTCTTTGTCATTGATATCAATTCGTCATTTCTTTCTTTCTCCTCTGTGAATGATGAATGAAAAAACTATACATTAATTTTCCAAATCTGCTAGGGACGTAACCACAATTTTTCCAAGTTTCATATTCAATACTCGGGTTGATGACTGAACTTTTTCTTCTTCTTTCATTAAGGTATGTCTCCTCCTCATTTTGAACCAGCCCTTTAAATTTCACTTGCTTAACAGCCTTTGAAGAGCTTTCGGGCTATCATAGATTCGACCCATTGGACCTTAAACAGTTAATCACCCGTCCAATAGATTTGACTTTTAGGCAAGGCCTTGTTTCGTTGATGGGAATGTGATTTGTACTAGAAATCAAATTGTCAATAATGTAATTTCAAGATTGTCAGTAATGTAAGGCCAAGTAATTTGAAATTTGATGGATTATTGGATAGTTTTTTTTTTTTTTGACCTAGATTATTGGATAGTTCAAAAAAATCAATATGGTAGTAAAGTTAAAATAATTTGACTCGACCTTACCCTCAATTGCATTCATAAGTAGAAAAATAACAAAATCAATGTAATTTTTATTGTTAAGCATTAAAAAAAACCCAAAATTGCCAAACAAATTCAGAAATTAGATTAGCATATTTTCTTATTAGCCATTCAAAATTTGATATATTTCACTTAAAAGATTTTGAATGCAATTTTCACCATGATTGTTTCTCGAACAAAGAAAGAAAAAATATTCTTGATTAACATAACATGTAATTAGTTTGGTTTTGTATGGTATTCACGATCTAATCAAATATCATAATTTATGGTAGCTGACATACTAGTGGTCATAGACTTGATTGAATGGAGTTGATGAAGGTCTATGACTTTAGAGGGATAGAAAATTTTGAATTAATACTCATGCAGTTGGATAGAGAATCACTGTTATATTTTGATGTTGGGATGGAAGAGAGAACCAACATCCATGGCTTGGTGATACAGTGGGAAAAAAAAAAGTCACTTAGAATTTGTTCGAAAGCTAGAGGTTAGAAGAAGGTTATAAATTGTGGACGTATTGTTTTTTTTTTCCTGGTATTTTGCAACAAATTTTTAAATAAGTTGAAAATTGAACCAAACACGTGAATATAAAATTTCGAATTTAGATCCCAGGTTCCGGGCCAACCAAACAAGGCTTCATGGATACTTAGATGAAGTATTTGGATGCTTCCCCCATCCAAGTGTTGCCCATAATGCTTGATGGCTTTAAATATTGTGAACGAACCCTACGCAGCCCCAAGCCTGAATACTAACCATCAGCCACTTGCGTTTAGGACTCGTTCACAGCCTTACATACAAATTGGAAGAACGGGGAAGCGAAAGGAAATTGGTATGGGAAAAGTATACAATACGCCACGTGCATTGTCACGTGGTGTACTAAAATTAATAATTTACTGTTATGTGGTAATGGTAGGTCATATCTTGTATTATTTGGCGATGTGTAATTGGTTCTAGTGCATCACGTGGTGCACACAATATTCACTCATTGGCATGTCCTGCCCTACCAGATTGTGATCTCTTTTTATTTTTGTTTTTATTTTTTGACTGACCAACAATTTTTTTGGTGACTTTCACACTAAATTTCACGTATTCTTATTATTGTAATCGCATGTGCTAGACGTTCAGAGTTTCCATCAAATTCTTTTTAATCTTTGCTTCCAGTTTTCCAACCTTAAAAATTGTCTCTCTTGTTTTGCAAACTAAAAGAGGACTATAATACGAGTTAATTGCGAGCTGCCAACAGTGCCAAATATTGAACCAAGATGGGTCCCGTTGTAGCCGAAGACCTCCCACTTGTTAATAAGCTTACCCATATGCTGTAAAATATGATGTATGCGCAAATATATCACACGGACATGCTGGTGAAAACCGCCATTAGTAACTGAATAGCATACTGAGTTGCAGAATTGCATGTCGAGCATTGATGTTGCAAAGCTCTACAACTACTACTAATGTTGTGGGACTTTTTCGTGATAAATCTGCATAGCACAAGTGCAATTGAGTTTTGATATGAGTAATTTGACCTAAGATGTCGACATAGCTTAAGCTCAATAGGTAAAGCCATTGTTTCAAAAAAAGAAAAAAAAGAAAAAGAAAAAAAAAAGAGGTAAAGCCATTTAAACAATGTTACGTCCCAATTTCGGGAAAAACGTGTAATATATCAGTTCAGACTATAAGGCTTTGGATACATGAATACCAAGACAAGTATTCAACAGGCGTTTAAACAACTACTGTAAAGCTATTCACTGAACCAGAAGTGCTTTTTACGTGGGAGCAGAGATCCCGGGACTTATCAGTTTACATGCACAAACACAAGAAAACATCAGAATCGAACAAGCACATCCCTGGAAAAACTCTTGGGCAACATGAAATTTTTGCAACATATTCCGTCAATTTGGAAGTACTGCAAAAGGTTGAAGACAACAATAGTCCAATACATGTACAAACCTAAGACTTAACCTGATCTGATACAATTTCATTTACAAAATCTATCGACAAGTAAATTTTGGAATCCATTCAGAAAAGCCAACTAAAAGCGTCAATCCTGCCGTAGCTTTCCAAAATTTTGGGTCGTTTCAACTGGGCCCTAAATAAATCAATTTTCTCAGGTTTAACCATTTAATTTTGAAAATTTGTTTCATTGAAAATTGAGAAATTGATGTTAAGATATTAACCAAGTTATCATTCTTAATACACCATAACCAATTAACTTGGAAATCCTTGTCCAAGTTTCCGTTTTGAAAGGTTTTATTAAATTATTCCCGTCAGATTCAATGCCAAATTTGGTTTTGTACACCAGTTTATCTTCTCACTCGGAGGAACTGTTCATCTGACCAAACAGAGAGAGGACTACAGCTTTCATGGTCCATTTGACTTGATTGAATCATGCAATTGGGTTAAAATACAGATTAAAGCTCATTTTTTCTTGGTGCGATTAAAGCACATCCAAATCTGGACAGAATGCGCCAAATTCAGCAAAACTATAGTCCCATGAAGCTTCATCTCTAAACAACATCCACTAAGGATGAACTTAAAGGGTCTGTGTTACCAGAGTGGTTTATCACCAGTTACTGCTTTTATTTGCCTTATATTAATTTCATTCTGGAAATAAGTTTCTGTTCAGAAGAAATCTTACCTGATTCTCTGGATTTACATTTGTGCCCGGTAAGGAAGAAAGCAGCTGGTTGGCAGCAATCTGCAAAAACAAAACAAGCCAGGGAAAAGTGTCAAGGAATTTTTTTATGAGTAAATGAGTTTTTTTTTTTTTTTTTGGGGGGTGGGGGGTGGGTGGGGTGGTGTTATATGAAATGTAGCACAATCCACAAAGGCAACAGCCCCCTCAATGAACTATGCATAATCCTTAACAAGAAGACATTGTCAGCAGCAGCCTACAGTCAACTGCACTAAAATATGGTATAATAAACCCAAAAAGCGTTCTAAGTAAATCCAGAATCTAGGCACGTATTCCATGATCAATGCAGTCGCATTGTTCTAACTCTCATTTTATACGAAAATCATACTCAAAAAGTTTAGCTTCCGTACAGTATGTACATGATGAGCCCATTCAGAATAACCCTCAATGAAGTCCATTATTCACCCTCTTGTAGTCCAAATGCACTTGAAAATCCAAAAAAGGGGAAAAAGCAACATTCTATTTGTCCACCCAACAGCTATATATATTTAGAAAGAGCAACATAACTCGCCTTCATGATCTGTAAACTAAAACACATGAGTTATTTACAATGGCCATTCCCCCTTCATCCATTTAAGAATATCCAACTGTCTCAGCAAAATATCCACTTCACCAGACTTGAATAACTATCATTTGCTGTCACATGAGTCAAAACTCAAGCTCAATCCAATTTACAAACACATACAGGTCAACTGTAAACCATAAATCTACCATTTTAAGGAACGTCTGATCCATCACTAACTTTCATCTGCAGCAACACAAAAACATCCAATGTACTTTTAATTTCTTCTTCTCATCTAGCACTATAACTAGAATCATCTATCATCGAAAAGTAACAAAACATATGAAAGGAATAGTTGGACAATATAAGAATTTAATTAATGGTTCTTTATTAGTGAACTAAGAAGAATTTATCAATACCATCTACAATCCCAACTACAGTTTCCGTCAGCACTTTGCAAGGCTTGATCAACTATCATTTGTTGCTAAATGAAACAAACTCAAGCTCAATTCAGTAACCAATCACAAAGAGGTCTGGACTAGACCATAAAAATACCATATCAGGAATACTGAAATGTGTGGTTTGTCAGAAAAAGTGGCAGATCTTCAGCTGCACAAAGTGCATGGGAGTGTACTTTCTAAATGTTTTATCACTGTCTAGCAACTTAACACATATATCAACTGTTGTTAAAAAGTCCCAAACCATCTTAAAATGAGAGCAAGCAAGCCATCTGGTTAAAGATGCTCCACAGATGAACTGAAGAAGAACTTAACCATTTCTATTCCTAACTAGTTTCAAAATATTTATACAAATTCAAAAGCACAACTTAAAAGTGTTGCTAGTAATCCTAGAATCCAATACATGGGTAACCTTGAAAAGGTAGGATATCATCACGCATAACGTGACAGTTGTTATCCTTCAGGTACTAAACTGAGTTATCTATGGTCAAAACCACAATAGTGATGAGAAGACCAAAAACAAAAATTTGGACACCTAGTTCAGCAATTCCAACTAATTTACTCAAATTCCCACCTTCTTCTATCTTTCTTTTCACAATCTAATGATATCTCCTTTTGATTGATGACCAAGATGGTCCCGGGCTTTCATCTGGTCCTCCAAATTTTAACAATGAAAACAACGCATCCCCATGGAAACGACCAAATGAAGATGAAAAGGAGGACGAATTCATAAACCAGGTTAGCTATATGTCAAACTTAAAGATCAATATTTTCTAGACTACATCCATCATATGGAGTTTGCACATCTACAATTTTGGTTATCGATAACTTCTAGGTTATGCATCATTATAAGCATGTGCTCTGAAGAGACATGGCAAAAGCTGAAAACCAGTAGACAAGAACCTTGGACCTGAACATCTGCACACAGAATGGAGTGGTGGGTTGGAGAAAAAATGAGTTACACAAAGTTGTACCTTAATATGAAGAGAAAGATACAATCATACTAAACACAAAAATCTAGCTCAAAAACAATTAAGGACCTGGAAACCCACAATATAAAGACAAAATACTTGCCTATAAAATCCAGACCAGAAATAAGCTCTTCTCGAATGGTATGTCCACTATCCTTCATTTGGATCTTCCAGCATTATCTCAATTTTCAAAGTAGCAAGTTGTAACACAAAAGGCAGTCAGAGTAACCTCCTCACTTGTTTAACAGTATTACAGAGTTACAAATCAAATGGTAAAATACACATAATTCTTTCATTAGAATATGTAAGTGTGTATGCACAGCAGGCTATTGGCTGAAGTCACACACCACCGTTCAGTTTCTCTATGTCTTTAACACTTCCAAGTGTTTTAAAATAGCATGCCTCCCATGCTATAGTGGGAAAACGGAATGCGAGTTGCTTAACTAATCTGATACATGATCCTCATCCACCCAAAAAAAAAAAAAAAAAGGAACTTAAATGATCAACACTCTTCAAACCAAACATCTTTAAGCAACAAACAGCTTGATAATGCACTTTGATAATTTCCCATTTCTAATACATAACTACTGTAACTAATGGAAAGATTAATCGCTGTCACACCTAACCCGATATAGTAACATGTAGAAATGTTTCAACATTGCAATTATTTTGTACTTCAGCCAAAGCCACTCGTGCAATGTTATCTTAAACTACAACTTTGCAACAAGAAGCAGCACACTCGGACCATAATTCAACACCAATAACATTTGTAATGAGTGATAGATACTAATAAATTTTCCTAAATACCAATCAAATTCATTAATCATCAACAGATCCAAAGCCACAAAAGGATAACCTTTGAAATGCCTCCAGAAGAAGAATTAAGGTCTGCTAATAGTAACTACCTTGCTTTTGAAGAGATAACAGTCCACTTGACAACGGCACCTCAAAGAAAGAATGGAAAAACAGCTGATAATCGATAATGCCAAAAAACCAAATGATGAAAACAAAGAACCCAATATGCGTCACAAACAATAATTCTTCTGTCCCACTATAAAACAGGACTAGCAAGAGCAAACAATGTAGCTATAATATAGACAGAACCCAGCCTTAGAACTTCAATTACATAAACTTGGACCTCAAAAAAAATCTTTCTCATAGTGCAAGGGATATGCACATGAGCTCATACTAACACAAGGACTGGCAACTATAGATGTGAAGTTCAATTGACTATTTACTCGATACCTTGTGACTACTATTTACTCGGTACCTTCTGACTCTACTCACGCACATTGTACTCAGAAGGCCTGTGTAAGAGTAAACCTTCAAAAGCATCTAATCCTGGACGTAGAGGAAATTCTCCTCTCTAAGATAATTACTTATCTTCCATCCCAATTCGATGTCTTGCATTTTAGTCCACCCAAAATAAAGTTTACTTTCCTTGAATAGAAACTTTAAGCTATATATTATTGAACTTCTGGAAACTTGCCTCTGTATTCAAGACTTCAACATTTATTGTCACATAAAAGCTTCAACCAAAGATTAATGAGCATCATATTTAACTACGATGCAAGTCAACAGATAGCACCTGTCCTCAAACCAAAACTAGAGACATTTTCTTCAATAAATTCTCAGCCTTCACAGCAGCTAGAAGAAAGTTGCAATATGAATTTAAGCAAGTAAACTTACTTTATCCTATGCATGTCAGTAAAGATGACCAAAAGTTGTTACATGACAAACTCCCTATGCGATGCACGCATGTAGAAGTCAAAAACTTCTTCACCCCTTCAACAGACCATGGTTGAAAAATAGGAAACATGAACATGACTATATCAATAGTTCACACAGCATTATCCATGCGTTAATGGCGAGTCATTCGTGGTTTCTTTAGTTCTCCCCATGATGCAGAATTGGGTGACCATAAAATGGGCCCTTGTTGGCAGCACCCTAAGAAAAGATTATTGATATTAGTCCAACAAAAGATCTCCTCACAAGACATACTACTTATAGAGATGACAAAATTTAATACAGACTAACTTCTTATGAGCATTCATACCACATGAGCTTCATATCCATCACCATAAGGTCCAGTATAACCACCATTAGGGCTGCTAAATTTCATCCCAAATGGTTCACCTTTGGTAACAAGACAACAAATTATATTAAAAAAACGACATGGAACATAACAATCCCCAACAAATCTAGTTAGGCTACAACACAAGCACGTTAACATAATTTCTATGCATTAGGTCAAAGTTTAAAATACATATATATTGAGGAGCTGCATAAATATGAAGATAAAAGAAATCACAACTTACGAATGAATTAAGTTGCTTAATGGGAGCATAAAAACAAGAGTAGGCACAATTAGAACAGAAAAGAAAAGAGGCAACAGTGTGTGAAATGCAAATGCACAACAATACTGCACAACCCACATGGGTGAAGCCTTATAAGAAAGGAAAAGAAAAGACAAACCTGCAGCCCATGCTCGACCATCAGAACTGGCAAGCTCTGCACGGAGCTTTTCAACTTCTCATGCCATAGTGACCAAATTCTTGTCCATTACTTGTCTCTGCTCCACAAGCTCCGTATTTGCCTTCTTTTCATAGTCAACAGCAGCTCTGCAATCAAATTCGTCATTACAACCAAAAAACAAGGCAGTCAGACAGGAACAAGCACACGAGATGTATGCATAGCTATAGCACTAAGGATAAGAAGAAATCTAGCAAGTAAAGCTCCTGACATAGTCCATCAAGCTGAGCTCTTAAATGGTGAATCAGCTTGCAATTTTGTAAGATCATTTGTGAGAGTCTGAACTTGCCCAGATATATCCTGCCTCATGGTGTTCAGCCTCTGAACTTCAGCATGCAGTTGTGAAACCTCATTTTAAAGAGGCTCAATGACACGAAGATAAGCTTCCATCTTCAGACCCCTTTTTCAATAAGTTCCCCTGACTGGATTTCACGCTCAGCACGAATATCAGCTAAGACATGATTCATACGATGAAATTCTTCCTTTGCAGCACTCAAGTCCTGCTGCAGTGCAACTCTATATCCAGCCAGTCTTCTATTTTCATCCAAAAGCCTGCAAATTTCGACATGTTGCATTTCAAGCTCCTCCGCTAGAAAAGCAGGATGAGGAGGCATGGACCATTGCAGAGGTCCTTCTGGAGGATAACCACGCTGGTTTTCAACTACTTGACAAGGAATTCAGTTTCTTCCCGCCATCTAACGATAATAAACATATTGAACAAACAAAGTAAGCAAAAACAAACAGAATTTGAAAGAAAACCTAGCACGTATAGAAAAAAGTTTATCAAAGATAAAACACGATGCTAAAATTCAAAGAGCTTGGAGAAGAGTTAGTTGCATTGAAATAAAGGACCTATTAATCATTTCGAATGTACAAAACCTATATCATGTTGCTTAAGTTTGGTCCAATTTCAAGCAAAACTAAGTCCGACCTCTGCTTGCTAAATAAAAATGTTTTAACATAGCATGACCAACATTAGCACTAATGAAAGCAATTTCTGCCTGAAACCAAGCATAAGCAGTGCAACTGATCTGAGATCAAGTAGCTCAGTCATATCGAGTAGCTTATATCAATAAAACTACTACTTGCGATCGAGAGTCACCTCAAAATTTGCCAGGATCGGTCTATGACTAGCTTAGTAGTGATATTTTACTCGATGAAACAGCTAAACTAACATTTTGATCCAAACAAAAACCTATGTAACACAAACTACAACTCAAAACTCTTGCGAGCCTGAAAATCATAACTATAACTCTCCGCTGCAAATTTCGGCAAAAAAATCTAAATGTACAGAGCAGAAATCGAAGTATCAGGCAATAGGAACAATTAAACCAATAATTCTTCGGACAAATTCTATTTTCACAACATAAAACGAAGAAACCTACCGATCACGAGCCACCGTTACGGGCAAATTTACCGAAATTAAGTCTGTTAATTATAGTTTGATAGACGAAATGGAATTGAAATCAAACCTTCGAAATTGAAAATGGCGACGAAGGCTGTGAATGATTTTCGTTTTGCTTTGGCCTCCTCGGCTGCTTAGCCCCTGTCTCCGTAACTTTTAGAAGCATTAGAAAAAAAATAACAATGTGACAGTTTTTAAATGTGATATATATAAAAAATAATAATTGAAAATTTATTTTTCAAAGATAAATTAAAATAATTTTCTCAAAAATAGAATTTGCGGAAAAAGTATCTACACATTAGTTGGCATTACCACGTGGATATGCCAAAATGATTAGAGTTTTTAAATATATTAGTATATCTTATTTGAATTATATTGAAATAAATCACTAAAACATAAACTCTGCAAAAAGATGTAGGAAATACATATTGCATCATTTCAACGATAATGCAATGGTTTGTAT
This sequence comes from Mitragyna speciosa, assembly GCA_024721245.1. Lineage (NCBI taxonomy): Eukaryota > Viridiplantae > Streptophyta > Magnoliopsida > Gentianales > Rubiaceae > Mitragyna > Mitragyna speciosa. Next base: position 1,178,483 of record CM045566.1, on the reverse strand, counting down.
AGTTAAGGAAGAAAGATGGAAACTTATGGTGTCAGTTGTGGGCATTAAATACAAACAGAGTTTTTATTTGATGATATTAGCAACGAATAAACATAAAAAGTAGTGAGTTCAACTAAAATTAGCTTCATTAACTCAATTTCTTTCAAAAAAAGGCTATGTCAAGGATGAGTGAGACAAAATATGGAGTTAATTTAACATATATATTTTCCTTTGTTAATAGTTTTTTAAGAAAAACTAAGATGGAAGAACTAAAATACCTGACAATAAGGTAAGAATTTTTGAAGTTATGCATTGCTTAGTGAAATAAGAGGAGTAAATGTGTTCGTTACAATATATTTTTAACAAGATAAATATTGTAAATAAATATCATATTACTTCTTCTTGTGAGCTTTCACAAAATATAGAACTAACACTATACCAATGGATTCTTAATATTATAAACTTTTAAAGTATTGGATATCACAATTCACATGGTTTTCTCCCAGAGATTTGATTTCAGCATACAGGTTTATGAACTACACAAGCCTTCTACATGAAATTAAACGAATTCTATTTCTATCAAAGTAGTCGACGTTAGCAATTCACAAATGCAGCGAGACAAAATATTAAACAAATTAGGTTGAGGGTCGGGTTCTCACAGTCAAATACATGCTACGTTATATTTAAATCTTACCGCGGCCAAATCGAAAATTTAAAAAAAAAAAAAAAAACAAAGAGAAAAGGTGATTGGATCCCCAAGATATTGAGGATGGATCCAAAGAACTTTTGTATATATGTGCAACAACAGACTACAATGTCTAAAAAGAAATAAGGACAAAGATGTCAGTTTCAGCTGGCCTACACCACACGTGTGCCAGTGTAGCTTAATTGTCATATTCGTCTTCTCTTAGTAAAGCAAGTATGAATTCGAAGGGGATGCTTTCTTAATCAGATTACTGTTGCAATTAGCTGCCAAATTTGTGGATCTCATGACTAGTAAAAGCAGCAGCTCTTCAGTTTGACCGGCGCAATAATACTCTGCTACTTTGAAGAAGTGTCCCTCCGGCTCTTGACCCATACTGGCATCTTGTGCTTCATTCTAACAGTTGGGAAATTGACAATGGAATCAGCCTCAGCCACCCATCTGCCCACATTTATCCAAGAGAACACATTAGTTAAGCAACTAGATGAAATATTTGACAGACTACTGAAACCAAATCCTTACATCAATTGTAATTTTAAGGTACAAAAAACCTGATAAATTAATGAAAAACTGCAGGATTCAACCCATGCCATGTACCTGAATTGAGTAACAAAATAGTGAAGGAAGATAGAAGCTTCAAGCCTGGCCAGGTCAAGCCCTGGACACAGCCTTTGTCCTCCTCCAAACGGAGTGAAGCTAGAGCTATTCGTGTCCCGGTCCTGCAAGGTGTTAGCATTTCCGTTGTGATAATTTTAATAATAAAGAAAAAGACTCACCATCATTTATACAACGTCACAAGTACTAACTAAAATTTAATTAGAGCATTATATAAGGAGAATTTAAATTTAATCTATCTTAATTAGCCGTTATTGGCCTTTTGGAGAAATTACTGGAAATCTAGAGAGACAATTCTTGTTTCTTACTTGCCATCTCCAGGGGTTGAATTGATAGGGAGAATCATATACATGGTCATCGAGATGAATGGATCTAAAATAAGTAAAAACACACCATCCTTTTGGTATGAAATGGCCTTTAATCTCCACGTCCTTTGTGGCTTTTCTCATTACACCTATAATTATGTTTCCCATTCGCAGAGTTTCTGTGATCACCTGCATTATAAGCATGTGGTCAAAAATCAATCATTTGAAATTGGGGTAGCTGAATCGATTCACCTTTTTCTTTTCTGTTCAAGTAAGAATGTAAGAAATAAGAAATGTGTTTAGATTAGCATACTTACATTCTGCGTAAATGGTAGAGATAAATAATCATTCCAATCCAATGGCTTGTCAAGTTTTTCTTTTAGTCGTTTCAATCTCATATTTTCCTCCTGTAAATTCCAACGTTACACAGAGAATTAAAAAGATAAAGAACAACGATACAAATCGAGTTTACAAGTACTAGGTAATAATATTGCAAGTGATGTTTAACAATCTTTGCTTCGTCCCGTTACATTCGGCATTATTTGACTTTTTGGTCCGACGATTTTTAGATCCATGTTTTGTAGTGATTCATTTTGGACTTTGAAAAAGGCAGTTGTAGAACACCGAAATTCAAGAAAGTACTACCACGTTACTATACTACTAAAAATGTTAAAAACAAACTGAAAGTCTGAAAATGTGGCAAATAAAGTCAAGTCACAGGTTCATGAGTCAATACAGGAAAATATGCAACTTCGAGACAGCAATTCTCCCTTCAAGAAATTCTGTCTGCTGTGGAATTTAGAACACACTCAAGTGCCTACTTGAACTTTCGCACTAAAAAAGTTTCAACTTCAGTCAAGAGAGCTACTTGACAATGTTAAGTACATTGGTATATATCATGTTAATCATATGATGTTTTTCTTGACAAAGATATATGCAACTCCAAGCGCATGCAACAGTGCAACAAAAAACAAAAACGACAAAATTGGGTGATGATGTTGGGAAAAATAGTTAATACTGCCAAACTACAGAAGCGGCAATCAGTTCCAAATTGAAAGAAAGGATATCAGTAGATGCTCATTTTAGATCCATCGTGATAAAACTAGGATCACGACAAGAATAAAGCTGACAATTCCATAATTTGTTTGCCAAACCTAAGCATAAATTATGAGATGTGGTATGCATCAATTATTTCCTTCAGTATGATCATTAAACAGTCAAGTATATCATGTAAACGAACAAGCATCATACTGTTAATTGTTGGAGGGCAGTGGGGCAATCTGAAAGATATTTTATAGCCAAAGTCACGAGGATTGGTACTGAATCCTCTCCTGGTATCATCAAGTCTATGATATTATCTGATATTAAGTCATCCGTTAGCTTTTGGCTTGCATCACTTAGCAAAACTTCTGCTACATCCTTTGGAAATGAATTGTCGAGGCTATTCCTTTTGGCTTGGATAATTCTCTGAATCAACCTAACCATTTTCTTCCTTGCCTGAAATCATAACAAATAGCAATTAATCCTTATCTGAATTCTCAAGATAATCAATTGGTTGGACTAAAAATAGTACCATGACTTGCCTGTAGTGATCGGTAAAGTCTACTTCCGGGCACATTTATTGGCAGAGACATGAGGCCCGCTATGAATTCTTGAAATTGTTTCTTAAGAAACTCCATTTCTTGACCTGGATCCAAACTAATCAATGCCTTGACTAATACTTGGAAAGCAATCTGAAAAGGTAAGAGAAAGAAAGGAACTCAGTGGGAACTCACTGTAATCTAAGGACACATTTCGAAACGTAATCATTACTCGCACCCTCATTTTTGAGGCATCATGATTCATGCAAAGTTAGTATGTAGTCTCTACTCATCATTATGTTTAAGGTTTCTGATCATTTTTAGGTATTCATTCTCTTTTTTGAAAAAAGTCCCACTTGACATTCACTGTGTGTTGTGTGTGTCTGTGTGTGCCACACACAAAGAGAGATAGAGAGAGAAGGTTGACATTTTTTGCTTCGTCTTGAATGTAAATAGGACGGTCTTCTTTCCAGCTCTTCATGGATTCCTGAACATATTTCTGCATGTCACTAGTAATCTGTGCTTTGAGATGTGGAGACTTGCAAAAAGCTCCAATCAGGCCGTGTACTCTCCTTTGCAAGTTTCCACTAATGAGTAATATGGAAGACTTCCCGATCAGCTCAGTCAGAGATTTCGGATAGGAGGGCACAAATGTTTTTGCATCACTTTGGAGAATAATTCTACTGACTTCTGCATCAGTGGAAACAATTGTCGGACTTCCAAATATATGAGACTTGAACACTTTCCCGTACCTAAAAATAGAAAATGGACATCGCAATTAAGATAATACGAGGATTAATTCTAACCCTAAGCATAATATTAACATGCAAGATGAACAAAAGCATATTACTAGTTCACTTAGTATATTAAAGAGCGTTTAGATGACTTACATGAGGCGACGTCTGTCCATGAAGCTTTCAGGGCGGTCTGAGTAAGCGCAAGAAATGAACTCTAGGGTTTCTCCGACAAAAGGCCATCCAAGTGTTCCTAAAGGAAGTCGAGTGTTTGTGTAGCTTGATACGAGTTTACATCCCAGTTTCCTGTAGAAAATAATGGCGGACAGGAGGATTGCTGTGGCCAACAAACTACACGTACAATTGTCCATTTTGGAACTTTTTTTTCGACTTGATTAGCAGAGTACTAAAATCAATATTGCTCCCTAAACTTGGTTTTTATACTGACCATGGGTAAAGTACTTTTGTAGAGGAAAATATTGGTGCTTTTGTGCTCATTCTTATGTGAGAAAGAGATGTATTTGTGAGATCTAATAAAAAATATTGTGGTAGCAAAAAGTTACAAAAACGATCAATTTTTTATGCTGTATCATCCTTCCCTGAGTTAAATTTGTCGACCCTCACTTAGCAATGTGCAGTGTAATCTCTCTTTTTATGGATGTGTAGATGTGGGAGCAGGGCGTCACAGCTGCCAGTTCTGTTGTGCGGTAAATTAAAGAACGTATGTTTTTTTGACGGATCAGTTGACGCGTCATCGCATGTTGCCTCGAGCATCTGAACGCTTGATGTCGGCTGCACCATTGAATTCCAAAGGGCTCAGGGCCCAACCAATTAATTTATAGGTATATTGGTCCAAAAAAAATTTTGGGTGTGGATTATTTACAGCTCTCCACGGTAAGGTTTGTAATAATTTTGAGTGCTTGTTATATGAAGGGGTACACAATTTCCTACCTTCATCGTCTCATAGATTGTAAGATTTATTGAAGTTTAAGGAAAAAGAATATCAATCTCAAGTTCCATTAAGGAATTTGAATTATCGAAAAATTAACGTCATTATAATATAGTGACTCCGTCTTGGACATGCATTATTAGGAATCATAAATGTTAAATAATAAATCTGTGTTTTTTCGTAGAAGTAAAAATTATTTAGTCAACAGTTTACTAGATACACACAAACATTGAATATAGACTTCAAAATTGTTACTTTAAGTCTGCAAAGTCCCTCTCAACTCTCAAGAAATGACAGATATGCTGTTTTGTGCTATATCAGTATTCACTCATGTAGGATATAGCAGCTGGTCCCTAGTCTATTTTTCAGTTCTTTTGATGATATAGCATACTTGTACAGAACTGAGCTAAGCCTAGGAATATTAAGTGGAGAATCAGTGACTTCTATTCTTTGAATCAGACTACATATTTACTTTTGCTAGATCCAAGAATTTTAGGTGGAAAAATAATCATTCACAATATTGATATCCTTAAAGCAAGGTAAAAGATTCAATAAGAAGAAACAATCATTCATCTCATTGGTTCATAAATTTTTGTCTCAAACTAAATTAAGAAGGAGAGGGGCCATCAACAATAATGCCGGTGTCCCAATTCTCATGACCCAAGTACATGCATGATTACAAGCGACTAGGCTGATGATTGCAATGTAAAATGCAGTAGAGTACACAGATCTTTGCACCGGTCAAATAACGGCACCCATATCATTAATTATACACCACATAATCGAGGTATTTAAGCTTAATCTAGAAAAAGTTAGTTCATTTTCAAGTTAAATAATTAGCAAATCAAGTTTAAACATTGTTTTTTTTTCACAATTATTAAAAACTCAAGCCAAGTAAGTAAAACACCTGTCAACTCTAAATTCTTGGTAGCTACCTATAAAGAAGGGTTTTGTTAGGCTAGAATAAACAAGAAGGAGACGTCCCCACGTCCATGATTTGTCTGGTGGCGGATTAGATCAAGAGACCCCTTGTTTGCAGTAGCAAACTCAGGGGGCGGTTGTCTCTTGGCCTCGTGCATTCATGTGAGACTCAATAAATCCAACACATTCTCCATCATCATCTCTGCCTCAACTTTTGTCCATCTCATTCTCTCTCCCACCGAAATCATCATCCAATCCACACACACAACACACACCAGGCCAACCTTTCATGTTGCTTTCATTCCCATCCTTTAATTCTTTCATGTGTGTATATATATTACTATATAGCAATCCCTCAAGTGGCTTCCTCGTAGGAGTACTATCCCTTTCTTTTGTTTTTTTTTTTTTTATCTGTGAGTTGTGAGAGTTTAACTTGTTCTTTTTTTTTTTTTTTGAAAGCAAAGCACGCCTAAATGGAGAGATTAAGACTCAATTTAGATGAGGATAGCTTTGTTTTGTGTGACAAGTGACCTAACAAGGTGAGCCCAACGCCGCAGAATAAAAATTTGAACCCACGACCCATCTTTTTTATTGGTGGCTGATTGATTATCTTGGAATGGCTTTCAACGCATCTTGTTGACTGTTGTCCAGAACCAATATTCAACTAGAAAGGGGGCCCTTTTCGGGTTTGCCTTTCATTATTTTATGTTTAAGTTCCATACCTCAAAAGATTCCTTTTGATCCCCTTTAGTTTCGTTCAAATTGCACGATTTAGCATTAGTACAATTCTGTACTTTAGTCTTATATCATCATTGCATCAAATTCTTGATTTCTTGATCGTGCTGAATCTTGGCTTTGGACTAAATATTGAATAGCTTCAAGATTATGTTTCTTTTATTGAGATCAGAACACAAATTAACATTCAATTAAACAGCAATTCATATCTTAGTGACACTTGAACTTGTGAACATAAATCAACTTGCAAGCACACTACACCTTATATAATGATGAAACTTAAATCCCGAAAGTTTTTATTTTCCAAACCTTTCATCCTAGAATAATTCTAGTACTAGATCAAAGACATCCTCGAAGGTTATCAAAAACTCGGATTTGGATAGCTATTGCTGGTTTGATTTGCAGGTTTGCATTTTGAGGGAACTCTAATGAGTGAAATGATGGTGTCCACCGTCCACATCCTCATAGGAAATTGTGCTTTCTTTGAGCTAGCCTTTTCACGCATGTGCGTCTCTTCTCTTCCAGTTGCAACTAAAAGATTACACTCCTAGATTGAATCTGTGATCATGATGAATTATTTCCTTATTCTGGGATTTGAGAATCATCTCTCTCACATAATTTGTTCCGGTTGCCGATACTGGAATGATTGTAGTTATGTTTTCTTCCTTTTTAAACGTCTGACATAACAAGAAAGAATGAAAAAGGTCCCTACTACAGTGACACAAAAGCAATTCTTAGAAATTAAGTTATAAAAAACTATGCAAGGTCAAATTGTATTGTACTATTAAAGAACATTTTTAAGCAAAGTTCTACATCATGATATCATGAATTTAAGAATCTCTTTCCCTGAAGAGACTTGATGCCTAAAACAGGATCCATACAAATTATAACACAAACAACGAAAAAATTCACATTGATTGTATTCACAGCCTAGAGAAGCAATAAATCGGAGAATGGGTGTATCAACTTGTTTACAGCAATTCCCAGTTTTTCCAAAACATGTCAAGAACAAAACCTGGATCTGTGAAATTCAAAGCACTAAAAAATGTGTATCTACAAACTAGGGATAGATTTGGCTAGAATAAACCGTTTGAGAATAGCCTTCTCCTCATCAATGCGTTTTTTCTCTTCAGGACCTTTCGGCTTCAATTTTCTCTTCTCTTCTAACATCCACCTGTACAAATCTCGCTGCTCATTCTCTGGTATTGGTTCACGTGACTTTGGAAGCTCCAAGATGGGTGGAGGGGCCAATGGCTTCTGAGTAATTGTAGCAGTTGTGGCAGTGGTAGAAACAGAGGCCGGAGAAACATTAGGCACTTCTCCCACTTCAAGCCCATCTTTCTTGTTTGTCCTCATGAAAAGGTAAGCTACACAAGTGATGCAAAACATCAGTAAAACAATGTTACATTGAGAGAGAAAGGAGGCTGGGTTTCAGCACACTCTAGTAACGCAAGAAAAGTTATTTCATAATTCAAGCAATAATTCAATTGAGATAACTCCTGGAGTCAACACAGCTGGTAAGAGGCTCCAAAAAACGAAAGATGTACTCCGAAATTAACCTTGTATAGATGAGGGTTTCCATAAATAAGTCACAACAATACCACTGATCAAAATTCTGAACTACCAATAATACCAAATTTGTTGTACAATGAAAACAACCCTAAACAGAAACACAAACCATGTGATGCTTCATCTCACTACATTATGATTAGGTGAAAAACCCTTCATCAGATCTTGTTAAAAGCAGCAATTACAGGAAAGGACACGAGTTGTGTAGAAAGTGTAAACACTGTAATAAGTGGAAAGTGCTATCATCTTAGACAAAAACCAAAAGTTTAAAGGAAGCAGAGACAAACTATCTGGAGCAATGTTGCAAAAATTAACCCTTCTCCATCCTTATCCTTTATCTAAAACCGTAGTGTATTTAAAAAAATAAAAAGAAAAAAGAAAAGAAAGGAGTTATTCAGCTTAATGCAGGTACAAGATGTACCACACACAGGAAGTGAAACTACAAAAGTAGCACTTCTATATCCACCATTGGTTGCTAGTTTGCAACAGAGTATGGATTTGCACCCAGAGATATGCACAAACAACTGGCCACATTTCAAGCAAGTAATAGGAGATCTGAACTCTGGAAGTCTTTTACATCCTAAATTACGATCCCTTCTATTATCTTAAACTATCAATAGGCTTAGGTGCAAACAAGATGTTATTTTTCGATTTTTTTTTTTCATCGATTGGGCACTAAAAATAGACTTGGAAATTAATGACCATTCATCCTTTAGGTTCCTAATGAAAATCTAGTCCAAACACCAGACATTGCTTAAAGACCCCAAGATAACAAAAACCATAAACTTACAAATACATTTCTCCTAAGACTTACAGCATTAGCAGGAGGTTTTGGTACTTGGGTCAACAACCATGGTGATTACCAAACACCCACGATTATATTTTCAAAATTAGGATCTAAAAGTATCCAAATTTGTAGGTGGAAAGATATAAAAAGCAGTTACCAAACACATGGTGGCATTAAAGAAATGGAGACATAAGAGAGAAAGAGAACGAGGGGAGGACCTCCAACAGTGAAATTGACGGCCAAGAGAAGAGGCCAAATGAACTTGTTGCGACGAATGAAGGATTCCTTGGGCGGCTGGGATGGAGGCGGAGATGCTGCTGCAGTCCCAGGTGACGTTGACGATGCCATTGATGAGGATGCTTGATGCTGATGCTGATGTTGCTTAAAACGCGCTGTTACATCAAATAATATCAAACGAAAACGAACGCTGCTTGTACTATATTTAATTAAAAAGCATTTGTAGAATCTTATTGATTGTATTAGTTTGTAAAGTGGCATATAAATCAGTATTTAATATTACTCAATACACATTATAGGCAAATTAATACTCCGATGATTGATGTATGTTTGAATCTTTTGTAATAATACCTTCCCTGGGTTTGCTGATATACAGCTCCGGACCTTCGTTGCTCATTGTTACTGGGATATTACAAGTGATATGAGATCTTGTTACCCCTTTTAACTTAATTACGGAAACAGTTTCTCAATTTTCTTCTTAACTACCGGAGCAGTTTCTCAATTTTCTTCCTCCGCTCTTTAATTCTGTTGATGGCTTCGAGTCTACGAAATCCACATTCGACGGTACTCTTCTCTAGAGTGTGTTCAGCCGCCTTCATTTTCTCTCACTTTCAGTCCAAGGGTGCGATAGAAATACATGACTAATAGGCATCCAAGCACGATTGGTAAATCATGTCAATAATTGTATAACCATTGTTTTAATTAGTAACTTGGATTGCTTAAATTCATCTTAAGTTACAAGAATGCTCCCTTCAACATTTTTGCCTGCTTTGCTAAGGAGGACTTCAATAAAACTTCGGTTGCGAAACCCCACAATAAACCCAACAAAAAAAAAGAAAAAAAAGAAAAAGGGTTTCCAAATGATTAAGAGATCGGGTAGTCTTTCAAAATGGGGGGAAATATTGACAGAGACTGTTTGACAGAAAGTGTTGGTCATCCTACTTTAAAATGAATACTGCCAGTAAATGGAGACAAATAGATCAAACTACAAGAAAATATTGCATGGAACATTTGCATCTACCCCGTACATGACTGTATAAGACACATGAAACACTACCATACACGGCTAACATCAACTCTAATACCTCAATGCCAATCAATTTCAAACATAATCTAGGATTTTTTTTTCCCTTTTCTTAACTTCATTTGTTAGAAGTCAGAGAGTTAGATTAAACACTCAGAATAACACCCAAGGCACACTAAAGGCACTGGTTAAGGAGGTTAACTAACACTCACAGGCACTAAAGAGAAAGGTTTCACTCAAACCTAATCTAGATGATCTGTAACAACCCTGACTTTCACCAATATTACATAAGGAAAACCAGCACATCAGGTCTTTCAACAGATAAGCCTGTAAAGGATTGCGTGTGCTTTCACTGATTTCCTTCTAAATGATCTGCTACGTATAATTCAGTGTCCTCAGCTCCAAGGCCGACTTCCTCCGCTGTAACCTCTACCCCGATCTCGAAAACTCCCATTGGCTGTTAATTGCAAGGATATCAAACATGTCACTAAATAATGTGGCTGCAACAAAAGACAATGGGACCACGGACTACTACTACATGCACAAACAAGCAAACATCATGATCAAAAAACAAACCTGGAGGAGGAGGCGCACCCCGTCCCATAGATGCCAGCTCTGGGCTGACTTTCTGTCCAGCCTCCTGAAGGATGCTAATGAAGTCTTTTGCAAATCTCGCATTGGCAGCTGTGAAGAAAGTGTATGCTGTTCCTTTGGCACCAGCCCTTCCAGTTCTTCCAATGCGATGAACATAATCCTCAAGAGATCCAGGAAAGTCATAGTTGATCACATACTTGACATCCTTTACATCTGCAACAGATTCAAAGCAAACCATAAGAAAACAAGATTGTGGAGATCACGCCTTCATGTGTGTCCAAGAATAAGCATCCATCTATAGATTAGAAGACAAAAGGTTACATGGGGAAGCCCTATGAACTGGCACATCTTCTAATAAACACTATTGCCAAGAGTTGGGAGTTTTTAAGAACAAAAGATAAGATACATGGCCAAAGTTATCATTTAAGCCATATCCACTTAATAGACATTACATACCAGATCCCATTTTAGCGTATTACTAAGAGCAGACACTAGCCAACAAATGATACTACCAGACTGTGTTTATTGGATCCACATACCACAAGACATTAACAATTATGCATAAAAATGAAATGAATATTAAATCAGCATGTAGTAGGGGAAGCAATCCAATCAAGCTTGACCATGCAAGCCATACCTAGACCTCGAGCAGCAACATCCGTTGCCGTCATTATGGGGCTCTTGCCAGCTTTAAATTCAGAGAGAACCCAATCTCTTTCTGCTTGACTCTTGTCTCCATGAATAGAAAGTGCAGGCCAACCATCCATTCGAAGTTGTCGAGTGATTTGATCACACCCCTTCTTAGTGTCCATGAATATCAGAATTCGGCTACCATCCATTATATCCTCTAGCAAATTCACTAATCTGCAAATATTCATTTTGAAAAGGAGATCACAAATAATGAGGGCAAATTTGTCTAACGAGAAACTTGCAACCAAGGAAGCTAGAGAAAGAGAAAGAAAAAGGGGGGGGGGGTGTTTGGGGCAGGGGAAGCAAGTAAAACGTCAGCCTACTTATTATATTTCTGACTCTCAGATATGATATCCACATGCTGACGAATTGCATGGTTAGCCTTCAAATCTTCTGAACCTATGATCACCTGAGAACAGCAAAAGTACAAAGTCATCAGTGAATTTTCAAAATAAGACAAGCACTCCAAATAATCAATTCTGTACTAAGATTCATACCTTGTATGGGCGGTGAAGGAATTGCCTCGCAAGTTGTTCAACTTCCTTGGGCCACGTAGCACTCCAGTAAAGAGTCTGCCGGTCTGGACGAATCTGCAAAAGCCATAAAATTACTAAGAGAAGTGTCACTAAGAATATTTGACGTTGCTTGCGAAGCATGAGCTAGTTAACTGTCACTGATCAATATCCATTCAATCACTATAGCAGTCATGTTAAGCAGTCATGTTAAGCTCCCATGACACAGAAGTGGCCAAACGTCTGAAGTGGTTCATTATACTGCTGGTCACAACCAAACTCCTGATCAAGGATAACTTTTGCTTCCTTAAAAGTTTAGGTTGAGCTTTTTTTTAAAAAAATAAAAAAAGGTTCATGTTGGGACGTCAAAAAAGAAGGCAAATAGGACATCATTCACCGACAGAACCTCCCTAATCTCTTTCTTAAATCCCCTTCAAAAAGAATGGCAAAAGAAAAAACAACATGCTGAATCTTACACCCATTGTAGGTTAGATGTTGCAAATAATATATTCATGGATGCTCATGTGCACTCTTATAGAAACAAACCTGAGAAACAATTTTTCGAATCTGAGGTTCAAAACCCATGTCTAGCATTCGATCTGCCTCATCCAGCACAAGATATGTAACCCTCCGTAAGTTTGTATGATGAGATTCTAGCATATCAATCAACCGTCCAGATGTAGCAATAACAATTTCAACACCTAAAAGACATGACGATGATTACAAATGAGCTGATAAGACATTATTAAAGGAAAAGTATAAAGAAAAAGAAGCTGTAGGATATACGCGATCCTTGAACATCACGACACAGTAGTAAAGTCACGTTGAGCTAACTCCACCTACCTTTCTGAAGATCACGAACTTGAGGCCCCTTAGGGACCCCACCATAAATGCAGGTATTCTTAATCCTTGATGAAGCACCAAATTTAGTAGCTTCTTGTTGAATCTGAACAGCAAGTTCACGAGTTGGAGCTAAAACTAGTACAATTGGACCATCTCCAGGTGCTAAAGATAACAAAGATGCATCAGGAATCATGTCATCAGTGAGCAGAGTACGGTCAAGGAAAGCATAACATGAGCCTTTACAAGGACTTAACTGAAGGTATACCTAAAATTGGTTGGGCATTCACATGGACAATTGCAGGCAGTAGATAAGCTAAGGTCTTCCCTGATCCAGTTTCTGCAATACCTATAAGGTCACGGCCCTTTAAAGCCATAGGCCAACCCTGAGCTTGAATTGGTGTAGGTTCAGAAAAACCAGCCCTTTCAATTTCTTGCATCACATAATCTGAAACCATGACATCAAAAGAGCAAAATCCAGATTATCAAAAAGCATTGTCCGCTTAAAAAAAACTGCTAAAGAATACAACCCATATTATCAAATTCAAAGGAGAAGCTGCATTAGAGTTCAAGTATTCAGAAAGCCAATCAGAGAGGAGCACCTTTAGTGAAGTAATACCCAAAATTAAGCAAGAAGTACCTAACAAATATAAACTTCTCAGCTTCTATAGCTCGTCATAGACCTATAACCAGAAAGTTGCCAAGGATTGCATCAAGACAACCCAGCCTAAAGAAACCATTTTCAGGCAGTAAATAATCTTATCAACCATGGCTGTTCTCGAGATGTCTTATTATTGCTTATTCAAGGAGATTCCAGTAAATCTACATCGATGTAAACTACAGAGTTTTGCAAGGGCATAAACAAGCATCCTGAATGATTCTATGCAGGCATATTACTTTTCAAGACCGATGTTTTCAGGTTGGCTAAGGCTAACATAACAAAGGAAATGATAACACTATATCTAATTCCGTTATTTAACTGGAATCAAATTGTAAAATTTTTGCAGTGTCCATTTTTGGACCACCTTTCAGCAATAGTCTCAACCATCACCTTAAAGTAAATAACGTTAAAAATCCAAACATTTGTTATTATCATCAACAAATCTGAGCATTAGCAACAAAAACAAGAACAGGAAAGGAAGAGAATGAGCTGTTCTCCTGGATATACCTGGAAAGCCCACATCTTGGAAATTTTTAACCGGATTGGGAACATCGGGTCCTTCAACGGTTATCTCCCGCCTCCTCCTGTACTCTTCCAGCTCACTCTGCGTCATTGAAGCAACAGACGGCGACTCCACGTAGAAATTCTTCTCGAACGGAGTCAACCGATCCAAATCCAACTTTCTCGGCGACTCCGCACCGTCATTATCCTTCCTACTCCTCGTCGTCAGCCGGTAATTCGAATTCCCACCGAACCCCGAATCACTAAAAAACCATCAAGACACATAAATTAATTACGAATTTCGTCTTAGCATCGGTCTTAACCAGTACTAATACTATACACAGCTACAACCCTAATTCAGTCCAAAATTGTAATACAAAAGGTCAAAAACTGGGGTTTTACCTGCGGCGGTCACGGTATGAGCCAGGGTCGGCGGAGCGGCTGTCATAGCGGCTCATGCTGGCGATTGTAAAGTGGAAATTGGAAACTTTGGAATTTGGATTGAGATTTTCTGCTACAATTTTCTTCCTTTTCTTTTCTTTTTTTTTCTTTTTTCTTTTTTCTTCTTCTTCTTCTTCTTCTCCTTCTTTTTTTTTTTTTTTTTGTGAAGAGAGAGAGAAGGGCCCGGGGGCGCGGGGTGGGTTGGGGGTTGAACCTTGAAGCGGAGTAATGGAGGAAGAAAGGAAGAGCCAAGAAAAGTCCCGCCGCTTTGTCACAAACTCGTAATCGTAATCGGCGCTTACCGCTATTTACTCGGATAGGCCTGCTGGACGTCACGCCTGAAATCTGGAAGTCGTTAGTTTTCTAAACCCTTTGCAGTCATGACTCACAATGATAAGGTAAACATAATTTAGTTCACGGGAAGCGTGAGGTATTAGGCTATTATATACCACGCCTTCAACGTCTTATCTTGCATACGCTTACATATACACCGCCATGGAAATATCACGCCTTCATGTCTCCACTCTTGTTGGTGTTAAATTCAAAGTTCTGGTGGTCAGCGGCGGGACATTTTGTACATTAACTAGAAGCAACGCTTTTTATCATCCAAAATCCAGTATATCTCCACCAAATCTGTTTGGCTTACCACTAAAGAAAATGTTGTATGCACAAAGTAATGTATCATGACAGTGTCACGTGATATACTACTATCAATTACATCTCACTATATAATTATAGTGAATTATCTACACACTTATGCGATGAGATTTGATTAATAGTGATATACTATCATGTGTCATAGGAGCTTCATTTTCAGAAAGCCTAGAAGTAATGTCAAACATGGCGTAGCCTTCATCTCTTCCCAGCCTGAAGAACACAACGATGTTGGTTTGGAATCAAACAAAGAAGGAAAAAAGATCAATTGACTTCACTTCCAACCCTGGATTCATCGGCAATTGAGAAACTGTTGAACGCTGCAATTGGTAATAAGCTAAAAACGGTCTGAGGGAAAAGTTCTCAAAGCGATAGCAAATTGGTGGCAGTGTTAGATGCTGCAGAGAATGGTACAGAACTTGTGCTTACTAGTTGTTTTCTAACTGTCAAAATGTTTATTTGCTTTTTTTATAAGAGTTAAAAGACAAACGGGCTTAGTTCCTAAACTAAATCCCCCAAAGGCCCAACCAGCAGTGTCTTCTGTTCTGTCTTAAAAAATCGCTTTCTCAGGGGCCCGTCTGTAGGAAAAAAGTTCATAGACTGCAGAACTGTATAGAAAGTTTCTTTCACCCAAACAAATATGGAAGAGGAGGAATTGGATTAGCAGGACACAAATGATTTTTAAAGGACGCTATCGTAATGCTTTTCGTACCATTTCAATTGGAAAAAGAAAAAGAAAAGTTGGCCTAAATGCCAAAGTTAGGAATCAAGGCTGAATAAAGATACATTGACATCCATTATCCATTAAAAAGAATAGAAATTATTTTCAAGAATGACGTGAAATTAAACTATTACAACAGTGGGTTCGATAGAGATTGATGGTGAAATCTTAGGAAAAGGCTTTCCTTTCTATTATATCCTTAAAGAATCCTTGACGGATTGTGTGGTACGCAACAGTCCTTTGCTTCTGTAGATAAAGCAATTTTCAACCCCACATGCCGTCAGCGAACAATGCACACACATTCTCCAGTGTTCTATTGGGATGAAGTGGACCCTAACTGAGGCCCCAATTTTTTTGGATATGGATTTCATTGGAAACTTAGTAGATATGTGGCAAACCCATCCCAAATAATGGTGATGGGCCTTCAGTCTTTTCCGGAAGGGGTTGGAGTCAGACTCAGACTCGAATAATTCTTTTTTTTTTTTCCCCCGGTTTGTTTGAGTCTTAAGCACAGATATTACTACATGGTTCAACCAAATAAACTCAGACTCATAAAGTAATTTTGCAAAGCAATTCTCTGGAGAAAACAATATCATTTTTTTTAATTACTTAGGTAAAAAAATGCTATTTCTTAATTGCCTACTCAAAGTTTTACAGCAGCAATATGACCATCCAGAATCAAAAAGGACAGAGCAACGATTCAATTTCCTAGCTGTCAATCAATATCTGCATGAGATAAACATTACTAAAAAGGCAAAAAGACAGCCCTTCATTCATGATTAGGATGACAAGATCTATTTCTCTATTTGCTACAATATAACCAGAAAAAATGGCTGATCAATTTACATTAAGGCCATGAAGATCATCCCTTGCTGATGACAAAGCATGTTTTCTGTGCATGCCCTCAAGAGAGAGAATAAGAATAAGAAAGCTGAGGTATTGTCCTCATCTCTTCAACTTAAATGCTGTCATTTTTACAACGAAAATGTATGCTCAATTTATGAGCCCAAATTGATTTCTAAAGCTTTCACTTTCAGTACGTTATCAAGGTCAAGGATTCATAATCTGGTTTAGTAATTCTGATAATGACAGAATTCTTACTTTAAAATCCTTCTTTGCTGTAGAAGTCCCACATCGTACTATGCAAACGTGGGATTTGCATCACTTGTTCTTAGTGCTCCAATCTAAAGATGCACATGCATTGGCTGGACCTTTCCTTCCCTACAAAATACCAAGCAGCAGGAGGATAAAATATTGGAACTCGTTGCTCCAACCATTGACATTTTTCTTGCTAGAGCTTTAGTGTCTGACAAAAGTTTATGATGAGTGGCCATCCAGGATTCAAAGATTGGGGACTTAAATTCACTTGTGTATGTTGAATTCTTAAAATTACAGTTTGGCAAATAGAAGTTTTCTAAAGAATTATACATTCTTAGTTTTTTTCGATGGCTGTTCCTCTCGGGTGACACCAAGAATTAACTTGAGCAATATAGGTGGTTTGATCCAAAAATTCACCTGTAGTGAAAATCAACCTCAGAAGTAGATTATAAGCCGGTGCAAATGGTGGACACCATCACAATGCAAGTGGGGTTAGGTTGTTGAGCCAGGGCAGAAAGGCCCCTATTCTTAACCTTGGCCAGAGGGAAAGGGTGGGTTTGGTCCCATTTGAACCACCATTAAATATTAGAGGATGTAGAAAGATTGATGACAGCAAGCAAGCATTAATGCCTCGCATTAGACAGTCTTAAGAAAGACGGAACAAAACATTGAAACGAATTTAGAGTTCGATTGTTGAAAAAAAAGATACAGGTTGTTACAAATGAATCATTTTTCATGTGGAAGTTAGGTTCTTTGAAGTGCATTGCTGTGAGGACCAAAAAAAGAAGGCTGCCAGCAGATTAAGAAAGCCAACGATACCCAAAGAAAATGGAAAGATTTCCCTGGTTGAAGATGTTTTGGCACTTCAATTCTTCTCTAATACTGGGCTCAAAACCTAGTTAACAAGGTTTATTACAATTTGCTTCAGCTAAAACCCAATAAAAGATTTCGGCGTTGTCATTATTTCCGCGGGGGAAAGAAGTGAGGATCGCACAATCCACGGATGAAGATAGTTAAACAAACTAAACGTTAATGGATTAGTTATCAATTTAGGACGTGAAAGATTTATGAAAGTGCCAATATTTCCTTGGCCCTCTTCAATCGGAAATAACTTATCAAAACAAACACACATCAATGTCAATCAAGATCTGAAAATCTTAATTAGTTGAAAGAAGATTGAATTTTGCCACATTATTAACACTGAAGAAAGAACAGGATAGACAAAGGATACAGTTCATTGGTTGATTCCTGATTGGTGTCCATATTATAGTTACTGGTACCTTTTGATGAGAGCAACCTAAGAATCTATAGTGGAGTATTAGGAAGGAATAGCTTGTCCACTAATTGCCTTTTTCAGAAATACATAAAATAAAATGTCTTCATCACTGTGGTTAAAAATAAGAGGATTGTTCCACTTAATCACACATTTCTTTTTAAATTCTCAGTAGTTAAACAAATACTTAATCACGTTTTTTTTAGTTCTCAGTAGTTAAACAAATATAGAATCTCCATCGTTTGAAAAGCTTCCCATGTCACTTTCTTTATTGTTTTTATTATTAGTGTAGTCTGGATACGAATTATTTTTAGCTTATAATTGAATTTTTCGGGGGCCAAGTGGTTATTCAGTTCCATTTCAAGAGTGAATTGTTTCCGAGGATTCGTGGAACAGAATTCATAGCTCAAGCACTTAGCGTGTTTGGACAAGAGAATCAAAACTGGCCTCGTATTGAGGCTAATGTATCAGACTAAAAAACACCACCTGCTCATGGAAGTCGGAAGTATTTAATATTTTTGCTATAATTTAAGTGTTTCCTTCGGCACGAGAACACCAATCCCTGACGTGATTCCTCCTGTAATTAATCCTGTCCTATTACAATAATGTCACGTATAATAAATTAATAACGAATAAAAGTAACATGCCAAACATGATCTTGCTGACTCTGCTGACTGTCCAACTATTATTAGGTATTATTCGTAGAATTGTTTCTTTTGTTTATTATAAATGAAAATTAGAAAGTAAAAGAAATTTCGAATCTATTATTGACCACTGACCATGACCAATTTGGTTGATTATCCTGGAACATTCTGGAAACGTACTTGCAGACAAACCTTCCTGGGTAAACCACCCTTTTCTCAACTGTGAGAATACTTGTACTGTAGAATAATTAAAAGTTTGTTTGGAAGGGGAGAAGTCCTTCAATACTTTTAATCATGTTGTATGAAAAAAAAAAGTATCATTTCGACCAATTGCTTACTAGTTTCAGGTGCACATCAATACGGGACAAAGTATATTCTAGATATGAATTATAAATTCATTGTTCATTTGTAACATATAAAACATTTGTACATATATGATAAAACTATACTAGAATCATGATTTTTCTATCGTTTTAATATCATAATTTTTAGATTTAATATCTTATTTGGGTTGTCTTGTTGCCCCAAGCCCACATTAATACCTCAATATCAACATAATAATATTCAAATTTCAACAGATAAAATCAAACTCATAAGGGAAAAAAAAAAGTGTTTAACTATATGCCTAAGAACAATAATTGGATATTAGATAATAAGTAATTGCTTGGCATGCCTAAATGTACGAGTTTCATATTAATCATAACTCTACTTCAATATGATCAAAGAATCATGTTTCTTTGATTAAATAAATCGTGGATAAGGTCCATTTAAAAAATTTTACAAAGTTTACAGTTCGTTTAAGAATTTCCACCAGTTGAGTTGGGCTATGGACGAAAAGTGCGAGCAATGTCTAGGTACGTCTTCATCACTGTACCTTGAAGAATTGTATCAGCTCAAACATCTCACATGGGGGGTAACCAGCGAGCGGTGACCAGTACAACCAGGTAGCCAGAACAAACGACGGCCAGGTAGGCCCGTATAACCATCCGATTTGACCCGAATTGTTAGCAACTCCTGGTGCTGTCATGGATTATTAAGAAGGGTCCACCAAATCCACGAATCACTGATGCCCTGACGAGGTGGCAGACCCATGATTTCATCCTTCTTGAATTGTCGACGTGGCAATGAAGAATAGTCTTTGTGGCCTTTTGGGTCCCACTCATGTGGCTGAGGTGTCATCCCACTTCATTGCTGATTTGTAATTCCCATCTTGTATTGTTTCTGTTGAAATTTTGTTTTCATACATTCAAGGGATTTTAAAAATATATCTATTTTTGTATTTAATATATATTAAATTAAGGGGATGTTTGGTTTAGGGGAATCAAGGAGGGGAATGGGTATCATAAGTAATGATACCCACTGTTGATGTTTGTTAAACAACTATCACTATCATTCAATGGGAATGATAGTGATTAATTGGGGTGTTAATGATTCCCCCCAAAATATTATTCTATCAAACCCATTACCCCTTATGATTAAAGGCAAAAATACACCCACTTAAAAAATACATATATTTTAAGTTACACACACCCCTAATATACTCTCTCTCTCTCTCTCTCTCTCTCTCTCTCTCTCTCTCTCTCTCTCTCTCTCTCTCTCTCTCTCTCTCTCTCTCTCTCTATTTTGTCTTTTGATTTTGAATATTTTTTATTAATACTTTATAAATTTTTTATAAAAATTCTTTTAAATAAATTTTTTTAATAAAAAATTGAACTAAAAATCAAAGATATATAATACTCTCTATTAATACAATAAAAATGATTTTTTTAAGGTTATCATTTGCATAAAACTCAAATTAGATTATGGTTATATTTAAAATTGAAGAAATCATTTTAGCAATTTTCTTTAAAAAGATATAAAAAAAGAAATCGAAAAAATATGTATATCATAAATAAAGATTTAAAATTTTTTAAATTTACTTGAAAGTCATTACAGTAAATCAAACAAGTATTTTTATAATGATACCAATTCCATTATTAAACCAAACATGTTGGGGGGGAATCATGAAAACCCATACTCATAATAGGGTTAATGATACCCATAGTGATAGTGATTGAGGAATTTGAACCAAACGCCCCCTAATTTGAATGTTCAAGACATTAATAATCCAATTTGGGACCTCCAGATAAATGAGTATGGCAGGTAAATTGCTTGTGATAGCGGACTAGTCCTGGATATCACTGTTACATTTTCATTCTTGATCTTGCCTTTGCATTAGATCACATATTTTACCACAACTTCTTGATCTTTCCACCATAATAACTCTCATTCCTCTTTCTCATACTGAAAAACTTTTTAGAAAAACTTGATCACAGGTCATAAGCATAAAATCATTGGACATAATTAAGGCTGTAAACGAACCGAGCTGTTCGCAAACACGGCTCGGCTCGTGAAAGTTCGAGTTCAGTTCGTTCGTGAAACTAAACGAGCCGAGCTCATTCGTGAAACTAAACTAAACGAGCCGAGCATGAGATACTCGAGCTCGCTCGTTCAATAAACGAACAAGAGTTCGAGCATGAGATACTCGAGCTCGCTCGTTCAATAAACGAACAAGAGTTCGAGCATGAGATACTCGACTCGTTTCGGCTCAAATAACACTTTTACACTTATTTGAACAGAGCTGTTCGCGAACAAAGCTCGACTCGACTCGTGAAAGCTCGAGTTTGGCTCGTTCGTATAACTAAACAAGCCGAGCTCGAACACAAATTTGAGCTCGTTTAATAAACGAGCTCGGCTCGGCTCGGCTCGGCTCGTTTATTAAACGAGCACAAGCTCGAACCGACAATACTTGACTCGACTCGGCTCGTTTACAGCTCTAGACATAATATGACCATAAGTCACATGTTTATGAGGCTTGAATCCAAGATTATTTGCCGCCCAAGTAACATCATCCTTAAACGGAGAGATGTTTTATCGTTACTCAACCGTTTGTTAAAGAAGTTGTCCTAATGGTAATGATATGTATATAAGTGGGGTTGAAAGTGCATAAAAGTAAGATCCACTTATTCATGTTTAGAGGCCCATTGACAGAGGTGGCAGTGAAATCTCAAAACTTAATGGGTACCCATATTCAAATTTAATTTGGGCGGGATATGTATCAAAAATATGAGATTGGGTATAAATGAGAGTACACCTAATAATATTCATTTAAATATAGGTATAAATGAGATTTGTTTGGGACTTCCATGTGTATGCTAAACAATTATTTAAACATTATTTAAATGACTTAAAATTAAAATTTGAAATGTTTGATAGTCAAATATCATTTAAATGATTCAAAATTACAAGTATATACAATAATTTATTTATTTTACTAACAAAATAATTACTATTGGGTATTTGGACGGTACCAAAATGGGTTTAAACTTATTTTAGTCCCGTCCATATTGATCCTATCACTAATATAGGACTGTTTGGATATAGCTCATATTTTATAATCTCAATTAAGTCCTGCTCAAATTCTATCCATTTGCCATCTCTACCCATAGCACAGATATGTGCAGATTATTTCCAACTAATATCAGAAGCAGATAGACCAAATCTTTTGGCATTGAAAAAAAAAAGGAATGAAACCAGATTGTAGCACGGACCACCTTCCTTGCTCTAAAACCGAAAAAGGATCACCATTTATTATCAATACTAAAGGACCACCTCGAGCTGAGAAAGTTCTTTTTGCCATTTTTTCCACCAACATTTTTTCTGTAATCCTCACTACATTTTCTCCACCAACATTTTTTCTGTAATCCTCACTACATTTTCTCCACCAATCAAGCCACATTTTTCCTGAACCAAGATAAGAAACCCATGCCCCCCAAAACGAGAAAAAAGTCATCAAGATCGACCGCAACTCAAATGAATGGCTGAATTAGATCACACATGATATGATAATGTTTTGGCTTCTTGTGAAATGCTTCTAAGTTTTATAATTAGTTCATAGAATTCATAAAAAGGCTGATCTCCTTTAAATAGAATTCATTTTTTTCCCCGCGAAAGTATCGTATGCATTTAAAGTTAAACATAAACTTCAGTGTTTAAGACTTTGAACATCCATTTTGCTCGAGTTGTCCCAAATATATCTACATTATTATTATTATTATTTTCTGTATTTCGGCTAAATTGGCACGGTGATTGAATTCTTTAAAACGGATTAGGTTTTTTTTTTTTTTTTTGGTGGTCTTTTCGTGCAGTCTTGAAATTAAATCTGCAAAACAGTAGATACGTTGACCTTCAATTCCTGATGGACCAAGAAATGAGTGAACTGTCGGAGCAACAGACACAAATTTTCCCCTTTTTTCAGGAAATTCTCTTGATAGAACAGGGCTTCGACAACAAAATCTTTAATCTATTTCTTGTTATCGCAGCCCTTTAGTTGTCAGCATGGTCCCTAATTTTAAATGTCCCAGTTCCATAATAACGGACTCGCTTGTTTTTTATTAAATTCACATTTCCCCTTGCTCATACATCATGAGTCAAAGAAAACTACCAAAGATGGTATGGGTGGAATGGACTTTATGATTAAATTGTGGTGCACATCATCATGACATGATTGGAAGAAATTAAAATCGTTTGAAACTTGAGCAGAGATTCGTCATGACAACAAATTGTTTAATGTCTTTAGATATCTTTGATTTTGTTAAAGACAAATCAAGAAAGTAGAAAATTAGGGCTGTTAGGTGCTTGCAATCATGCATGAGAGGAGTGCGTGCGAATACAATCCAACCCCTTTCTTTGCTTTGTTTAATGGACTCTGAAAAGATTTACAACAAATGGATGCTTTTCCTTGAACGTTTTGTTTCTCTTTCTCCTTAAGCCAAGTAAACCATCTATTCCTTAGTGATTGCTGAAACTGAAAGCTTCTTTATTTACTCCTATTGCTCTTGAATCGACAAAATTATACGAACCATAAAGAGTTGAATAATTGTACCCGTTTTCTAACTTTATGATAAGGCATTAAAATGTACGTTGCCTTACTTTTTTAAATTTGGTTTGTTTTTCCATCTTCAAGTAAACTTTCAACATACACCTTAGACAGCAACAAAGCTTAACATCCCATCATACACCTTCATTTGCTGATCGTGACTCCAAGAAAAATTGACAAGGAAATTCCAATTCCAGCATGCCCTCATTTAATATTCAGAATTTTAAAGGAAAGGTGGAGCTCAGTGGTAAAGCTCCACTTATTACAGTTCTAGCTTTGAAGTAGATTCTCATCTAACAAATCAAGACTTTAACATCACCTGGGATTAAAACTTTTGGTACAAATGGTAGTATGAATAGATAAAAAGAGAGAGCTTTGGCCTTTTTCAAGTGGCAAAAAGCAGTCTTGATACAATCAATCTCCAGGAGCCATACTCCCTTTGCATATAGAGATGCTTGTAATTCATGTAAGTTGTTTCTTGGGTAAATTTGTTAAAATATTGCCCAAAAAAAAGAAAATTCGGCATTTATAGGTGTCAGAAAAAATTTTTTGGCATCTAAAGGCGCCGCGTTTGGGAAACAAACGCGGCATTGAAATTTTTTTTTCAAATTTGTCATGCGCTGCGTTTCCCAAACGCGGCGCATGAACAGTAATCAAGCGCCGCGTTTGGGAAACGCGGCGGTTACTGTTCACGTATTTTTTACTGTTCACTTTTTTTTTTATTTTTTTTAATTTTTAAGAATAGGTAAGTATTTAAGGTTTTTTGTATTATTGTTTAGGTAAATTTATAAGATTTAAGTAAAAGTAATCAGGTAGTTCAAAATTTGAATTGAAAAATTTTAGATTTAAAAATAATAAAGTTACAAATACCAAATTTTGATATACCACTAAATTTTTTAATATCTTGTAGGTCATTTTTTATTTTTCGAATGCGAAATCTAGTTTTTAGAGAAAGTGTGTAAAAGTCTTCTGGTAAAATTATAATTTTAGCACGTAAATACCTTTTTGGTCAATTTTTGACTTTTAAATTCATATTTTATACCCTTGTACAAATTTCTAAATTTTGTAATTTTTTAAAATGAACTACTATTTTTTTGTGTACCACGTCAATTCAAGGGCAAAATAGTTATTTTTAATTTTTTTTAGAATCTTAAATTCATATTTCATAATTTTAAGCACATTTTATATTTGTGATAATTTTTCAGGTATAAAAAAAAACGATTTTGTCTCAGATATGTATGCATTATAGAAAAAATAGTTTTTGAACCCGAAAAATTATCACAAATTTAGAATATACGTAAAAGTATGAAATATGAGTTTGGAATTCACAAATAGCCAAAAAAAGGTATCCAAAAATTGAAATGATTATTTTGTCCTTGAACTGACGTAATACCTAAAAAAATAGTGATTCATCTGGAAAAATTTCAAAATTTAGAAATTTGTATGATGGTATAAATATGAATTTAAAAATAAAAAATTGACAAAAAATATATTTACGTGCTGAAATTACAATTTTCCAGAATACTTTTGCACACTTTCTCTAAAAACCAAATTTCATATTCTGAAAAATAAAAAATGGCTCATAAGATATTAGAAAATTTAGTGGTATATCAAAATTTGGTGTTTATAGCTTTATTATTTTTAAATCTAAAATTTTTCAATTCAAATATTGAATTACCTTCATTACTTTTACTTAAATCCTATAAATCTACCTAAACAATAATACAAAAAACCTTAAATACTTACCTATTCTGTAAAAAAAAAAAAAAAATGTTAACAGTAAAAAGTGCGTGAACAGTAACCGCCGCGTTTCCCAAACGCGGCGCATGACAAATTTGAAAATAAAATTTCAGCGCCGCGTTTCTCAAACGCGGCGCCTTTAAATGCCAAAAAATTTTTTCTGACACCTATAAATGCCGAATTTTCTTTTTTTTGGACAATATTTTAACAATTTTGCCTTGTTTCTTGGCATTACTCGCGGCAACAAACAACCTAATAATTACCCCCTCCAAAACAAGGAGAATACCTCTCCAAAAGAGTCAACTTTCACTTGTTATTACACTTCATAACCTGAAAATTACAAAAAGGCTGTCTTTTGACGCGAGGTCTATCCTATCATCTGAAAGCGAACCTCTTTAATCTTTGACAGGAAATGTCAAATATACGAACTTGACATGACAGTATAGCATTTTATTCAATTAGTGAGTTCTTTTTTTCTTTCTCCTTTTCCATCGAATGCTTTGTATTTTTCTGTCATCTTTTCCGTCCATTACCATTTTGTACTATGGATTCAAAATATTATTCCCTCTGTCCACTTTTTGTCACCTTTGCCAACTTTATGGTCATACTAAATATGTTATAATCATTAATTTACATGATTTGTTTAAATTTTATAAATGTAGTTGAACAATATTAAAAAGTTCTAACTGAAAACTACTGTCTTAAAAATTTAAAAATTTTAAAAACATTAATAAATGTATATGTTACTTATTTGAACTAGTGTATATGTGTAAAAAAAAAAAAAAAGCAGTTGAAGAACATGATAAAATATCTTTTCAATTTTTTTCCAATAATACAAACCAAAGCAAACCTATTTGGTTAACACAGTTCATCATGTGCAAATGCACCATGATTTTTAATCAAAACTAGAGATTATCTACTATGAAAGTTCCACCGTAGAGAACTTTTAGTGCATGTCACTACTCAAAAGAATTTTTAAATAAAGGCAAAGGATTCGCAAACACTATTCTCTTTCCACTACCGTAAAATTAAGTTTGATATTCTGTTTGACTTAAATTTGACCTCGTCCCTTCTTGAAAATTCATGTCTAGTTATTTAGTATATTTAATACCGATATTACTTCCTATAAATAATAACCAACGTTGAGAATAATTAGATTAGATTAATCATTTGTCACATAAAAAAATGGGATTAGATAATTTAACTACAATTGATACAGCAAGCCCAAAACCTAGCCCATGACAAAAGGACTGTTTATTCTTAACATTAGCAACGACAATTAAATATTAACGAAATTAAAGCACGCATCCAAACGCGCGAAGAATGATCTTGGCTTTCACAGCCACATTATCTGCGGCGAAATTCTCGCGAGTGTTCCGCACGAGCTATGGATCGTTTGGGAACGAGGCAACAGAAAGCAAACATAAGGTTTCGGCCAAAATGAATGCACCGACCGCATTGGGATTGGGCTGAGAATCTTTGTGCAATTAAAAAAAAAAAAACGCGGTAAAAATTACTTTTTAAGAGCGTCCAAACAGCCCTTTAACCATTACGCAGTTACGCTCCCAATCAATCTGAGAATGGTAATATATAATTCAGAATTTAATTTAAAACCAAAAAATGTTTAGAAAAGTAATGGTATATAAACAAGGTAAGTCCAAAATGGAATACTAGGAGTGGGGCCCAAAGTCCTTAAATGGGACCCGATTTCACTTTCTAAACCATCCAAAATTGTGTTTAAAAGCAGCTGCAAAGCACCAATTTTCCCCAGTCCCAAAGCACTCAATTCATCACTGGCACTCCAGTTCTGTGCTAGCATTACTACTCTTGCTGCTAAAAATTAAAAAGAAAAGGCAAAATTATAGAAAATCTCAAGACAAGAAAACCAGCTGTATTTTTTTTTATGGGTTTTCTCTCTCCAAATAAAGGAAGTATAGAATAAAGTGAAGGGAAGGAAAAGGGCCAAAGGGGTGAGTGCTTTGCCTTGAGATTGTAAAGGTGCAAGCTTGAGGTAAAAGGGAAAGAAGGGTTTTAGTTTAATGCTTAATGAAAATGGTTTTCAAGGTTGTAATGTGGAAAGTTTTGGCCTTGGTGGTGGTGGTGTTATTGGGTTCATGTGTTTCTTGTGGAACAGCTTCTGTTTCATATGACAATAAGGCTATTTTAGTTAATGGCCAGAGAAGGATTCTTCTCTCTGGATCCATTCACTATCCCAGAAGCACTCCTGAGGTATATTTATCTCAAATGTACTTCATTGTCATAGCTTATTTGCCTTGTTTCTTGCTACCCCCTTTTGCCAATGGCTGCCTTCAGCATTTCTTGCTGAATTTTGTAGTTTTGCTTCCCTTTTTTTCTTTTTTATTTTCTTAAATCATCCCAAGTTACCATTTTTTTACCTTTTTATTCTTGGTTTTGTGTTATATTAGATGTGGCCAGATCTTATTCAGAAGGCAAAAGAAGGAGGCTTGGATGTGATTCAAACTTATGTTTTTTGGAATGGACATGAACCTGAACCTGGAAAAGTAAATGACGAACTGGATTTTTTTATTTTAATTAATTATTTGTTGGATGAATGAAATTTTCTATTGCGTGAGGATATGTACTAAGTAGGTACTTCTTTTTACTCTTGCAGTATTATTTTGAGGGGAGATATAATCTGGTTAAGTTTATTAACCTGGTGAAGGAAGCAGGGCTTTATGTCAATCTCAGGATAGGTCCTTATGTCTGTGCTGAATGGAACTTTGGGTAATGTTTAAGTAATGCAGTTTCCAAAAATGGAAAATTTGCGTTTAAGGATTTGGGGTCTGAGTCACTTTTCTTGTTTAAATTTTCAGGGGTTTTCCTGTTTGGTTAAAATATGTGCCAGGCATAAGCTTTAGAACGAACAATGGTCCTTTCAAGGTTAGGCAACTCAATTTTTGGTAGATGAATTTCCATTTTAAGTGATAGTATCTTTCAATTATAGGATTGCACTAACTAATTATCTACATTTCTGCAACCAAGGCTGCAATGCAAAAATTCACAGCCAAGATTGTGAATATGATGCGAGCAGAAAAATTATATGAATCTCAGGGTGGTCCAATAATCCTATCTCAGGTAGTCAATCCATTTGGTGTCATTCATCTTCAGTTTCATTTGTTCAGGCATCTGAAAATTGTGAGGTGTGGAAAAGAAAGAAGCAAACTGATAAATCTATCTTTTTTGGCAATGATTTTACAGATTGAGAATGAATATGGGCCTATGGAGTATGAATTAGGTGCACCAGCTCGAGCTTATACACAATGGGCGGCCAAAATGGCAGTGGATCTTGGTACTGGTGTCCCATGGATCATGTGCAAGCAAGATGATGCACCTGATCCTATTGTGAGTGCACTTGCATTGTTGTTTTTTGGCACTTTTTTCTTATTTTGATCTTATATTTCCCATGTTTTTATTCTAATTTTTAATACCTTTCTAGCTATGTTCCCCCATTTGGTCTACCGGGTCTATGTAACAGTGTCTTGTCCTTTCTGTGGTCCAGAATGAGATTGAATTGTTGTAGTTCTTGCACATGGTTTTTTCCTTCTCAATCCTACCTGTCTCGATTGTCTTATCTTAATTAAACACATGGATGGATCTTAAATTCTGTTGTCACCGAGTCACTGACTAAATGCCCTGTTTCCTCCTTAACTATAAATATACTGCCACTTTTGACTTTCATTTCAAGTGGTCAGCTAGACCATGTTTTCTTACCCTTTCCTGTGAAGAGTGACATAAAAGTGATAACCTATCTAATTGAATATACGGGATCTTGTTATTCAGTAAAGTTCAGTTTTTTGAAAGGAGGATTGCTTACCAATTGAATACTATTCTTTGCAAAATGATTGCTTTTTATGCAAGGATTTTACTTTTTGTATATCCTTATCCCTTATGCACAGATCAACACATGCAATGGCTTCTACTGCGACGACTTCTCTCCAAATAAGGCTTATAAACCCAAGATGTGGACAGAAGCTTGGAGTGGCTGGTAAATTGTGGCATACATTTTCTTTGCTGACAATTTTGAAGCTTTATACCAGGAAAATTACAGGGTAATTGTTGTTTTCTATGCAGGTTTACTGAATTTGGAGGTGCAGTCCCTTATCGTCCAGCTGAAGACTTGGCATTTTCTGTTGCAAAATTTATTCAAGTTGGTGGCTCTTTTATTAATTATTACATGGTAATGTTCAATGCTTTAATAAGTTTCCTTGCTGGAATATTTTAAATGACTTAAGTTCAGTTACTCTCATTTCCTTGTCTTTACGGCAGTATCATGGAGGAACAAACTTTGGCAGGACAACTGGTGGACCATTTATCGCCACTAGCTATGATTATGATGCTCCTCTTGATGAGTATGGTGCGCATTTTAAGCTCCTAAATTATGGTCAAGATGCATTTCGTTGATTAAGCATGCAATTTTCTTGTCATACCTTCTTGCTGCTAATATTTCCTAGACAAGTTTGAATTCGAGCGGCAAAGTAGGTTCTGGGTTGGCATATCTTTTAATAGTGTTCATACTTGTCGGACTCCCAGTAGCCATAATACGCCACGTTATTTAACATGGCAATTTGTGTGCTTTTACTATGTAAAATGTCCAAGTCTTGACTCTATTTTCTGTTTGCCTGAAATATAAATTTGACCTCCTTAACATCTTTGCATGGTCCATTGTGATAGTTGACCTCAGAGTTTTTTAAAAAGAGACATATAACTTGTCATTATCGTTCCTATGTCAACTGTCACGAAGTGTAAATGTTTAAGCTGGTCTAAATCATCCAAACGAAATCCCTATCTTCCAAAGCAATGGACATAAAAGATGTCATGCTCTCCGAATAACATAGTTTTTTTTTTTTTTTTGGAATTTGGAATTTTCCTCCAAATGAAATATCAAGAAATGCATGAAAACTTTTAAATTCGTAATAAGTTAATGCAGCACTAAGCTTAAACTGATGAGAGTTTTGATTGTTAATTCCAGGACTATTAAGACAACCTAAGTGGGGTCATCTCAAGGATTTACATAGAGCAATAAAGCTGTGTGAGCCTGCTCTAGTGTCTGGAAATCCTTCTGTGATGCCACTCGGAAACTATCAAGAGGTTTGATTTTCTTTTATTCCTTACAGCTGCTACTCTCTTATAAATGAAATTGAACTCCAGTCCTCACTTTCAGTGATGCAATACAGGCTCATGTTTTTAAAGCAAAGTCTGGAGCTTGTGCAGCATTCCTCGCTAACTATGACTCACAATCATTTGCTAAGGTGGCTTTTGGCAATATGCACTACAACCTGCCACCTTGGTCTATCAGCATCCTTCCTGACTGCAAGAACACTGTGTATAATACTGCAAGGGTGAGGAAGAGAAGCTTCTTCTTTGCATTTATACTTGCCATTTTTCAATGCAGATTATTAGCAATATAGTATGGGATTAAGTCCCTATTTAAGAAAAGATTTTTTTTTTCCACAAATCTTGATCTTGGACTGAATTTTTATGTCAAGGTTGGCGCCCAAAGCTCACAGATGAAGATGACTCCCATTTTCAAGGGCTTCTCTTGGGAGTCATACAATGAAGAGACAGCATCTTACGAAGACAACACGTTTACAGTTTCTGGGTTGTTGGAGCAGATAAATACCACCAGAGATAATTCAGATTATTTGTGGTATATGACAGAGTGAGTGCTTCTGTTACTTTATTGAGAGCTTTATTGGTAACATGACTCTGTGGTTATTGATTCTGAATTTTAACTTTCATTTTTTGCTTCTAGTGTGAAAATTGACCCCAGTGAGGGATTTTTGAGAGGCGAAAAATGGCCTGTCCTTACAGTTATGTCAGCTGGTCATGCTTTGCATGTCTTTATCAATGGTCAGCTATCAGGTGTGTAGCAAATTAACATCATTAAATGATTTGTTTGGTACGCAAGTTATGCAGTGGCTTAGTCATCTAATGGATTTCTTTCTTTAGAGTGATGTGCTAAGGTGAAAAAACTGGAATCATTAGAATGATTGAGTATTGGTTCAATAATATATATGTCCTGGAGTTGATGTGGAAACAATAGTATGCTGTTTTATTCATTTTGAACTTTATTGATTTATATTTGCATCAGTAGATCATATTAGGATAAATTGCCCAAAATCTGCAGTTAAATCAAAGGTTGCTTGTCGTCCTTCAACTTGCTTCTATTTTCTGGAATAGTCTAAATTGCCCAAAATCTGCAGTTAAATCAAAGGTTGCTTGTCATCCTTCAACTTGCTTCTATTTTCTGGAACAGTCTGGCCACACATAGAAACCTGATATTGATGATTATACAATGTTTATGTATATTTATGGAAATTATACTTCCAAATTTTTACAGGAACTACATACGGTAGTCTAGAAAACCCCAAAATAACTTTCAGTGAAGGTGTAAATCTGAGGGCTGGAATTAACCAAATTTCACTCCTGAGTATTGCTGTTGGACTCCCGGTTTGTTCTCTCTCTCTCTCTCTCTCTCTCTCTCTCTCTCACACACACACACACACACACACGCACGTGCACACACTCTAACTCACACATAAAGACAGATAAATGTATTTACTCATTTGTATGTGATCATGCATGATTTAGTTTCACTCTCAAGCAATGTGTACAAGTGCGTGTACACATGGTTGTTAAGACTTGCTTGACAAGATCTGCATGTGATGAACTTCATCACTTTATGTTTGAAATTCACTTACTGTCCTTTCTTGTAAATGCATGGGTAAGAATGTTGGTCCCCATTTTGAAACATGGAATGCTGGTATTCTTGGGCCAGTTTCACTTTATGGTCTTAATGAGGGGAGAAGAGACTTAACATGGCAGAAATGGTCTTATAAGGTTTGTTTCTAGAATTAAAAACAATTCCTTGATACTCTCATCTTTGATTGTTAGTTTTTGTGCTAATATGTACTTGTGAATGGCTGTTAATTTGTTTGGTGTTTGAATCAGGTTGGTCTGAAAGGAGAAGCTTTGAGTCTTCACTCTCTCAGTGGGAGTTCTTCTGTGGAGTGGGTTGAAGGAACTTTTGTTGCACAGAAGCAGCCACTTACCTGGTACAAGGTATCCTGTATAACCTTAGTGTTTCATATTGGAGAGTTCAGGAGTGGGTTGATGGTGCGCCAAGGATGTCTAATAGCTTGAGTTGATTGTTTAGTCCTACTGTCACAAGTGTTGGGCAGAAAAATTGTTTTTTATTTTTCAGTTCCTTTTTCTTGGCAAGGGGAACACTTTAGTAGGGGAATGGTTCAAGGTTGAGAACATTCCTAACGTTCCTTTGTATCTTTTTTCTCTGTATTTGTAGACTAGTTTCAGTGCTCCATCTGGCAATGAGCCTTTGGCTTTAGATTTGAGTAGCATGAGCAAGGGCCAAGTGTGGATAAATGGACAGAGTATTGGAAGGTACTATCCTGCATACAAAGCATCCGGTAATTGTGGTACCTGTAATTATGCAGGCAAGTTTGATGAGAAAAAATGCCTCAGTAATTGTGGGGAGGCCTCACAGAAATGGTAAGTCTTGCAATTTTCTACCCTTTTTATCCCCATTGCCTGCTCCCTCTCATTTGTGCCCTCATATGATGAACTGGACTGACTAAACAGGGAATTATATATTATCAGGTATCATGTCCCTCGCTCCTGGCTGTATCCAACTGGAAACTTGTTGGTTGTATTTGAAGAATGGGGAGGAGATCCATATGGCATATCTCTGGTGAAGCGAGAAATATCGAGTGTATGTGCAGATATATATGAATGGCAACCAACATTAGTAAATTGGCAGTTGCTGTCATCAGGTAAAGTTAACAAACCCCTGAGGCCAAAAGCTCATCTCTCTTGTGCTGCTGGTCAGAAGATATCATCGATCAAATTTGCTAGCTTTGGGACACCAGAAGGGACTTGTGGAAATTTCCATCAGGGAAGTTGTCACGCTTTCCATTCTTATGATGCTTTTGAAAAGGTATTTTCAATTTTCGAACTAAGCTTGTTTACAAGCTTATGTAGCATTCAATACTTGGCTTTCTATTTTGTCAAGATATGTTCTAGTGGTTATAATACATTGTCTTGCAGCTTAATTCTTCATGTTTACCGCATTTGCTGCTAGAAACCTGTTAAAAATTGCCGCACTTTCTGCAGAGGATTCAGGAAGAAAACATAAATTTTCATTATCTGCTTAGAGTAACAAATACTGATTCATGGTTCTGAAAAACCATTACCAACGGTTTCATTGGTGTCTAATTGTGGTTGTATGGGATGGCTTCACCTGATTTTTTCATTTTGCAGTACTGCATAGGGCAGGAGGCATGCTCAGTTACTGTAGCACCTGAGCTATTCGGTGGCGATCCATGTCCAAATGTGATGAAGAAGCTCTCAGTTGAGGTCATTTGCAGTTGATGATCCCAAATAGTTACTGCTAAAATTTTGGATAATCAAGTACATTTTTACTCTCGAGAAGGTTTCTCAAAAATTTACTTGCCTGCATTAAACTATTAGACATAGTACCCATTCAAATACTAGCACGATGATTTCTTTTCGGCTTTGCTGGGGTGAAGTTGTACAAATACGCAACACATCGTCGGTCCAAAGCCATTGACTCTGCAGAAGTCTGCAGAGAAGATTCTATGTAAATAGATTAGCTATTCTCCTATTACTTGCCTGCAACTGTACAAGAGTTTAGGGTTGGGAGGTCAAAGCACGTTGGGGCGATTCTAGTTGAGTCCATGTGTAAGTGTATTAGTCTTTTGATTCTGTAAGCTGTTGGCTTTCAGGGATTTCAGCATTGTATTTTTGTGTAAAAAGAAAGCAGTCACCTCACTGCTTTGTCCTTGTAAGTATGCTTACCTTGTTCTCAAAATATTCAACACGGTTCTAGTGCAAAAGATCGAGAAGATTTACAAACCTACTCTAGCCTTTAGGTAAACTTAAAAATTACAGTATCTTAAAGAACTGTTTCACATCCACCTTAACAATTAAGATGGATGCTAGAAGATGTAAATTTAAGAGAAGAAGATGAAGCATGTGAAATTCAAAACTTGAATTGAATAAATAAAATTGAAAAAAAAAGCTCAAATCTGAGGGCTGAAGTTAAATTTTATCTTGTTTTAGATGAAGATACAATTTTAACTAGAATCTGGACTTTCTGACCCATCAGAGCTGTTAATTAGAAATTAGAACATGCTTGTTTAATACTTAATCAAGTAGTTTGGATATCTTATTTGTTTCTTTCTGAGTGTTAAATTGACTTGTCAGTTCAGAAGGATTTATTTATACCTCAAGCTAATTAATTAAACCTATATACTGATTACGAATTCCAAGAATTATATTTAATTGGTGAAGTGTTTGCATCCTATGCTGTTGGACTAGTGTGGGAAAGTTGAAACAGTAATTTGGACATGCATTTGTCTATCAATTTGCAAGCTCAATTTTTGTTTATTGTAGCTTAGGATCAGAAGTATATTGACTCTTGCATTCCAATTTCTGACTCGGCTTTGAGGGAAAAATAAAAAGGTTATCCTAAGTGAAAGCTCTAAAATCACAACTCAACAATTATGTTGGGCTACATTCAAAATCTCTCTTAAGTAATTAACTTTATCCATATTTACCAAGAAAAAATCAAGAACAATCACTTGTGATTAAATTGTTGTTACCAACAGAGTTGATTCTTCTAATGATAAAGTTTTTTCTTGCCCGAAGCAGTACTAAATTGTTTGGGATGATGTGCCAAAAAAGATACTTGAAATATGTAGTGAGAAATGTAGACATTGGATTTGGTGATTCGTGATAACAACTTGTATGTTTGTTTACCTTAAACCAATCCATGGTAACAAAACAACAAAAATGTAATAAGCATAAAATGGAACTAGTAAATATTTCCTCAAACAAAAAAAAAAATCTTTCCTCAAACAATAATATCTGGATGTAAAATCTAAGTACTATTCCTCCATATATCTATTGAGTCGTGTAAGTACTAACGAATTCCTTAAAATCACAGAAACTAGATTCTCACTACTCACTCACAAAGTCAGTGAGTCAGTCGGTCAATTGGTTTTATCTGCATATCCAAATCCAATACTCAAAACTGCGTACTATTTTTCTTCCTGCAAATGACGCGTTCTCATTTCAATGGCAGCGTTTCCCCTTTTACTCCCAACTATCTCTCTCCACTTTTCTTCTCCTTCTTGTTCTTCTTCTTCTTCTAACTATTATTCTCCCATTCATCCCACCGCCATGCTTATTATTCTGCTATTTATCTTCACTCTCTCCCTTTGTTTTCTCTCCATTTTTGTTTTCACTTTTTACTCTAGAAAATATAACAATCCGAAAACAATAATAAGCCTGAAAACAAAACAAGCCCAGAAGGTTTTTTACCATGATAATAATGTGAATGATAATAAAGATGAGAAAACCCAACTGGATAATAAACAACAGGGGAACGGATCGAAACCGACCCGGTTGACCCGGACGATTGTTCTGGAGGTTTTACCGGCGGATTCACTCAAATGGGCGGAGATATTTAAAGGTGAGGGCCCGGATAATAATGGGTCGGCTGTGGATGGAGACAGAGTTGGGCATGAGGACGATGAGGAGGAGGAGAAAAAGAAGAAGAGGAAGAAGAGGGCGAAGAAGAAGAGGCCTGACCCGAATGGTGGTGGTAGTGGAGCTGGTGAAGAGGAGAGGAAGAAGGGTAGTAAGAAGGAAGAGTTGGTCTGCTTGTATCCTTTCACGACGTCGTCTAGTGCTATTCAGAGAAAGATCAAGCAGCAGTATGATCAGCTTGTCAAGTCCCATGAGTCCAATGGCTTGACTCTTGCTCAGGTATCTATTTTCTTTTTGAATTTTAAATACAATTTATATGATTAATAAATTTCAGAAACATTTGGTTTATAATAATTTCTTAAATGGAACTCTTTTTTTTTTGGGTTTTTTTTTTTTTTTTGGGGGGGAGGGGGGGGGGGGGGGGAGGAGCTGCTCGTTGGTTCTTGTATGAATATTTACCAATAAAGATTACTCATTTATGTATTAGTTATTAGTTTCTATACATTTATGATTTAAGTGGCAGTTACGTGAATAAAAATCCTATGGCTTCCACATTATTAGAAGCAGGGGAAATTGTTGATAACATTAGGTTTTTTGGGTTTTGAAATTACAGAATTTCAAGGGAAGCTTGATGGACTGATGATTGTGTATTTTAGAATGACTATTGCGATTTTCTTGATTGATTACTATCACGAGCTAAGAGCATTCAAGATGTTCACCTTCAATTATGTCATTATATCTTATGTTTGAACTAGCTACCCGAGGTGTCACGTTAGAACAGATAATATCCTGGTGTGCAGAAAATGCACGGCATCCAGCAGTAAAAATTACACGTTGTTCATTCTCAATTTACACAATTGAAAATTGTATAGGATAAGAATGTTGTGGTCATAACTTTTGATGCGTTAGCAGTATTTCCTGGTGTAAACCACCACGATGTCAATATTATGTTTTTACAGAGGTACCTTTGACCTTTCTATACATGAGCTTCTCATCAATTGAGACTCTCAGCTATTTGAACTAAAGATTGTTTTATGATTTTGCACTATAGGTTGGACAGTTTGTTAATTGCTTGGTTGAGGCAAAGAAGGAGCTGCAACACAGGTATTGTTTATGAAGTTTGATATGGTAAAGCTAATTTAGAATTGCTAGTTGAGTATGTTTCTGTTTTTGTCCAAATTTCAATGGTCGCGTCCTTGATATGTATATTCGAAATCTTTCCGAGATTCAGTTAAATTGCGGATTTTCATGTGCTTTCACAAAACGTAATGACAATAACTATAACATTAAAAAAGAGTTACAAAAACGATCCTTCAGACAATACAACATCATGGCACCTTGAATTTTCCAATAATTTCTCTTTGAAGAGAAACGTTTTATTTATAGTGATGTCAAACTACAGATCTCAAGGTTCTGGAAAAAGTGAAAAATATTTTGAACGCAATCTTTCATGTAATAAATGCAATTAATCTGATACACTATAGAAGTTGTTGTCCTGTAAATGACTGCTTCTACATTGTTAACAGATCAGAGGCTATCCAACGTAAGTTTACCATTACAAAGGCTTTGTTATTAAAGGCAGACAGGTCTTCATTTGACCGCTTGCGTCAACAGGTACATGCGATGAGTGTTTTTTCAATTTTAAGCCATTTCAACGAACCTGTATTTCCCTTCAACTAGCAAATGTTAATTATCCTTGAATTTATGCAGATTTACAAGCTAGAGTTGGAGCAAAAACGATTAGAAGAGGATGCTTTTGTGTATAATTGGCTGCAACAACAGCTGAAGCTCTCTCCAGCTTACAGGAAGGTACAGCTGATCGTTATACCTGGAGTTATTGTTGCTTAAACTTGCAGACATGATGAAAAGTTCTAATACAGATTTCTGTGCGGAAGATATGCAATTTAGTCTCCTCTTTGTAGTGAGTATTAACCTGATATTGTTCAATGGAGAGTGGATGACTGAATGTTACAAATTTTAAACTTCTCCTACGATTTCATTGTCTGAGAATGATAAAAATGCTCGTATGTGATGAACTTCTACTCCTGTTTTATCAAGTATTGCTTTATCTTTTCTTGTT
This sequence comes from Mitragyna speciosa, assembly GCA_024721245.1. NCBI lineage: Eukaryota > Viridiplantae > Streptophyta > Magnoliopsida > Gentianales > Rubiaceae > Mitragyna > Mitragyna speciosa. The sequence continues at coordinate 1,140,427 of CM045566.1, read as the reverse complement.
CTTGGTTCATATTGAAAGTTTGCTTCTTCAAATTATGTTTTTGATATTGAAGGCCTAACCCTCTATTGTTTGATGTGTATGTTAAAGATGCTTGAAATTGGTGCGTGCTTGGAAATGGAAGACAAACTTCATGAACATGTGGATAGTACAGATAATGAGTTTGCAGATATTTCATTTGAAGAGTTGTTAGCGCAAGAAAAGAAAGATGCTTTTTGGTTTGTCTCTCTATTTAAATTTCAATCCTTGTTTCGTTTCAGCACTAGTGCCTAAGGTATAGTTTTCTTTTTTATGCAGGCAGAGAAATGGGAAAACGAAATCATGCTGAGTCACAGGACAACATTTTTGCTAACTGTTTCATTGCTTCACTTGTGGCAGTGTCTAGATCCAACACCTAAAATTATACACTGCTTCTTTGGGTTGATTTTTGTGACCATGGACATTTCTGAATGAAATTTCGGTTCTAGGTTTAACCAAGGAAGTTTATCCATCCGACATAAAGCCAAACCACATGTTGTATACCTTTTCTGCCATTTTGTGGTTCTTTCTCCTAACCATATTGCTTAATTTCAACTCTTTTCTTTGCATTCTTGAGATTGTTTTGCTTATGGTGCCCTGAAGGCAAATATGTGCTGAGGATTTTTTAATTAGAAGTTGATGATGAGATTCTAATCGAATGTTTTAAGCCCCTTGCCTTCATGGGTTGTGAAAGATCAATTTTTGTCAGTGGATTTGGGGCTTCTACTTGTGGATTTTGAGTCTCAAGAATTGTTGCAGTCACAAAAGTGAAACTTCAGTATGATTTCCTCGTTCCCTTTGCATACTTAAGCATAAGCACAAAGAATTCATCGTGATACACGGGTTATAATGTCACTACCTCCGTGGCAACATCTGGTTACTTTAGTCTTCTCAAAACGCATGGGTCATCATCGAAAATCATTCTAACGAGTGCTTAACAAGCAAGAATATTTCAGACATACGTCAATTTTTTCTATGTAATTTGTGGAAACCATTTCGTTTGGATACCATTATTTGAGAATTATTGAGAAAATTTTTTTTAGAAGTGTTGTTTGTTGACTTTTTGAAATGGGAAAATTTTTTGTCAAATTTTGTTGACTTTTGTTAAAATGGAGGGAAGTGTTTGAATTTTGAAATTTTTTTGAAAAACTTATGAGAAATGTTTAAAACTTCTTAATAATTTATTTCACGTTTTACAGAATTATTCACAAAATGTAGTAATTTTTTAACAAATTTTTTTCTGAAAATAGGAAAAATTGCGATGAATATTTTGAACTCTATTTATAATAGTAATGGAGTTGTAATGGAGTACTAAGCACTGATACTGAACACTAACAGTCAACGTACGATACTAGTGTTTAATAAAGTGAGAATTTTGTTGAAAGGGAAAATTGCATTCAAAATTTAAAAAATGGGAGAGAAAATTATTGATTTTTGTTGAAAAATTTTTTAAATAATTTTCACTTATTCAAACACTTTTAAAAAAAAATTAAATAATTCTCAAATAATGATATCTAAACAGAGTTATTATTATTTTTTAGTTTCTATGTAATTTGTGGAAGACTTAACCACGTGTATTATGACTTGCTATGGACTCTTAAAGTTGCATGCTTTCCTGTACGGGTGTTGTTTACGAAAGGAGAAATAAAGCAGGTCCAGAAATGGAGGCCGGAACTAGAAACATGTTTAGTTTGATAATTTAATCCAAAGCGGAGTTCAATTTGATGTGTGCCATGCGCTTGCTGAACCAAAGCACTAATCTCGCTAACTCTATTCTGTTTTTTAAAATGATACATTTGCCTTCTCATCCCCCCCGTCCCCCCCCCAGGTTCCTGGGGGTTCTCTCTCTCCCTTCTTTTTTTGCAATAAAACTGGATATTCATTACTGAAGGTCTGCCTAAGCAGCATACAAAACATCATCAGGAAAGTTTACAAACCAGACTTGACTTATCCTAAGAAATAAAGCTTTGCGAGCAAGCACATGCACCGTTTCATTGTTTTTCCTTCTTACATGACAAATTTTAACAAAAACAAACTTTCAGCAACGCTCTGCATCCTTTAACTAAATTTCCAAGCAATGATAAATCCTCTCTCTGACGTTGATCATCTGAACTATTCCAAGGGCATCTCCTTCAAGAATGAAGTGTGAAATTCCGAAATCTCTTGCAAATTGCAGTGCTTTGAAGAAAGCAAAGCATTCAACATCTTCAGCACTCATTGCCTCAGAAATGTTCTCCGCCAGTAATCCTTCAATCCGGCAGTTACGGTCTCTCACCAGCACCCCATTACCAGCACCAATCTCTGAGAAGCTCCATCCACGTTTATCTTCAATAGGCCCATCTGGAAATGTATAGCTCTGTCAGCAGTGCCTGACAAATTAAATCAAAAAAAAAAATTCCACAATTTGCTCAAAATTGATGTAAATTTATGCATTTGATTTCAGAACCTTTTTTTTTTTTTTTTTTTTTTGTTCTGTACTATGGGACGAGTTCGAGAGTCACAACAGAGTGGGGCGACTCACAAGTCCCAAAATATCAAAACAAGGCGACTCACAGGTCCCAAAATATCAAAACAATCTACATTAACAGAATAGAAGGGAAAATCTTCTTGTTAATGTGCAACGACATTATTAATGGCTATTTGCTGGTAGACATCCCGGCTACATATGACCGTGCATGGAAATTTTGTACCATCATTCGTCACACGTGAAGCTTGATGCCGGTAGCATAAACTTTTCTACTCTTCCTATTTGTCCAGGATTTATAAATGGTTTGTGTCATGAACAGCAATCCTCTTACTACTAATAATATTACTTTGGCACTCGAAGAATAAACCAAATACTTGTCACGAGTAATTGACACGTAAGTCCTCCGGATCCAAAGAACTGATGATGGAAGAAAAAATATTCTGATGGAAGTCAAAACAGGGAAGATTGTGGAAGGAGGATTCTAGTGCTAATGATCAACTTACACAAAAAGGCAGGCGTGAAGGGTAATTTAAGTTACTGAAACTAGAACTCAGAACCTATCTGAGCTATGGGGGTGGGGCGCCACGACTCGGTGGTGACCCATCCAAATTAACCACGAGATTCTCTTTTAGTCCAGCAACGCAAAACACTAAACCATTACTCGAGGAGTTTCAACTTCTTGGCTAACAAGTGAATAATATTTATACACAAAGATGCATCTAATAGGCAGAATTACTTCGATGAAAGACGAAGACAGGACCATATTCTACAAGTCACAATTGGGAAGCTGCAAGTGAATTTACCAATAAATACAAAATCTCTTTCTACACAAAACTACTACAAGGTACAGTTCATCGAGTAGCACTGGTGTAAACAGTACGAAATAAGGGCAAACAAGTGACCCCTAAAGCTAGTACAGAAAATTGAGAACACTTTGCAGGTGGGAAGAACTGCTGGAGTTTTTGTACATCCTTTTAACCCAGTAGTGTGCTGACACCTCGTACAACCACTATTAATCTCCATTCCTCTCACCTTTTAAAACTAAATAGCTCCTCCATTCAGCTTTACATCAGTCGATCTTCACAGAAGAGTAGATCTTCCGCACAAACCAAAAGCAAGCATAGAAGCCAATTGTTCCCGTCAACACGAAGAAGGCATATGATGCTATCAACATATAACCAAAGTACAAAATACCTGAAACTAACTTTGTAATTTCCAACTTGGTGAAGAAGTAGAAAACAGAGTAAAGGAAAAGGTACAGAGCAGAGGAACCAGCAGTCAGGTAAGCCCTCCACCACCAGTGATAGTCTTCACTGCACAGCTGGAAGTAGCAGAGAACAATTGTAATCTCCGCGCATGTGATTAACAAAATCACAAAAACGATGAAAAGAAAGCCAAAGATATAGTAGAACTGGTTCAGCCATATGGAAGTCAAAATGAAGAATAGTTCAATGAACACAGCCCCAAATGGAAGTATCCCTCCAATAAGTATTGAGAATATTGGTTTCATGTACCATGCCTGCTCAGGTATCTGTCGAGGTATTTTGTTGGTCTTCACAGGGTCTTCAATAGCTGGCTTCTTGAAACCCAAATAACTACCAACAAAAACTAACGGGACTGATATTCCAAACCACAGGCACACAAGAGCAAACATGGTACCAAAGGGAACTGCTCCAGAAGATTTCTCCCCCCAGATGAGAGCATTCAAAACAAAGAATACAGCAAAAAGAATTCCAGGAAACATGAATGCAGTCTTCAGGGTATTCCTCTTCCACTCTGTGCCCTTAAACATTTTATACAGACGAGCTGAGGAATAGCCACCAAATAAGCCCATAAAAACCCAAAGGAGAACCATAGCTGTCATTAGCCCACCCCTGTTTGAAGGTGATAAAAAACCCAGCAGGGCAAATATCATTGTCACAAGTGTCATTGCAAAAATCTGAACACCAGTTCCCACATAAACACACAATAAGCCAAAATTAATGGGAGCCCTAAATACATCTCCGTGAACAAGTTTCCATCCTGTTTCTTCCTGAGCTTCATCTTGTGTTTCCAACTGATTATAATTTGCAATATCTCTGTACAGAGTTCTCATCATGATCATGGCAACCATACCAGAAAGGAAGAGGACAATCATCAACGAATTTATGATGGAAAACCAGTGGATTTGATCATCATTCATGAGAAGATAAGTGTCCCAACGAGATGCCCACTTAATATCACTTGCCTGGGAGGACCAAAAAAGACACATACAAAGTGAGAAGCAGCTGAATATTACTTAAATATATCAAAGAAAGATTTAATCGCGTACCTTGAAAGTAACATCGTATGTAAAAACCACCTCCTTATCAGTGTCTACTTCCTGTGGAACAGTACTTCCTTGAACTAAAGTTTTGGTGTTCTGGTTGCACGTTTTCACCTGTGGGTTCTTATCATTCCACTCTTTGTACTCATGATTAATGCTGTAACAAAAGCTGAGTCAGAGGCAGCCATTTCTAAAAATCAAAAGTTACAATCTTCCACCCAAGCTGAAAAGTCATTATGCACTTTCAAAATACGAATCCAGTTTTTTAAATTAGTACTTAACAAAATTTACATGTCCAAACATAAAAAGCAACCAGCAACAATAAGAGCTTAGCAAATACATGACCCAAGAACATGAAACCAGATTAAAACAGAAAGTGTTGTTAAAATGCACAAAACCTGTTTGGAGTGACTTCAAAACCAACAATTCGAGCAGAGTCTGTTTCCAGGTCTTTATGAAACATGACTTTAAAGCTCAAGTGGTTATTAATAAAATACTTCTCTTCTTTACTCTGTACAAAGCCAGCAAAAGCACAAAATGTCATATTAATATCATTTTTTCAGCATTATGAAGAAAGCAATTTGCCAAAAACATCTAACCCCTGCATAATTGCCCTTGAACCCAACACGAAAGCCATGTTCATATGTGGTGGACGGACTTCCATCACGCCTTTGTCTAATGACAGCAACTGGAAGATTATCCAGAATCCTGCAATGCATAAACAAATTGAGTATCAAAATGAAATAGAACAATAAATTATATTTCTCATTCAAGGCATCTATGAGAATTTATAGAAAAGAATAACAACTGGGGGAAAACTTACATATTGACCCTGTACTCATCATCAATTTTTTCTTTGAAGTTTTTAGCAGCTTCAGCATCAAGCTTAACTCGACAAGCCACTTTGCATGCTATCTCATGCCTCATTTCAAACTGATCAAGGACAATAACTCATATTAGCAAGGTTAAACAAAACACTTCAAATCAATACTCCACCAATATTTCATCTAATTGAAGCCACACTTCAGGATAAGATGATAACAACATCTTACCATATAAACTGAGTTCTCTATGCGGTCACCTCGAAGGACCTCCCCCAAGTTTTCTGCATTGTTCACAATTGTTTCTGGCTTGCAGTACTTCAAGTAGTAGTAGTCATAAGGAAGCTGTGTCTTTGTAGATGACAGCTTGTTCACTTTAACATAAAGTGGATCGCCCTGCTCAAAAGAAGGACAGACACAAAACCATAAACTTTCTTGTAAGAAGAAAGAACGAGAAAACCCAAAAGAGCTACGCAAAAAGACAGATTCTCCCATACAAAGAAGGCAAGATACTATCCTTGAACACAATTCCCTTTCAAATGGTTGAATAATTAATCACATGAACAAAATCTAAAATTTACAATTATAAAAATTAAAATGTAGTAGCTGCCCAGCTAAAATCACAAGAATATCAGTCTCATTCCAGAGACCATCATCAGCTCAAACTAACAACATGTCAGTCTCAAACTGAGCAACCCATAAACAATAGCCAATAATTTCTGTAACACAAAATAGGTAGTGAAATTCCACGACAGATCATTTCTATTGGAAAAAGCGTAACTGCATCAACAGTTGCATAATTTTATTTCGCACACTTCTTATCCAGCTAGTCGAGAACAGCTTTATAGTAAAATGCAGTCCGGCATTCTCTTATGTCAGACAATAGTTTTGAACTCAGTCTAGATAACTCCACAATCCACACCCTAATATCGGCTTCCACGAAAACTAAAAAAATCATTAACGTAGTTGTTCAATGATCAGTTCATCATAAACCAGAAAACATGGTAAAATAAACAACCACAAACGTCAACGTTTTGCTACAAAAGAAAATAGCTAAAATCGATTTAACTGCACTCAAAAACCCTAGATCCAAACTCAATTGACCTACAATATGCCCGAATCCAATCCCTAGATCCGAATCCTTAGTGATCGGACCCCCAAACTAATTCAGAAGAGTAAGTCTGGCTTAATGTCAAATTGTCGACAATATCGGAAGATCTAAAGATGAAATTTCATCCATAAATATAGATTAAATAGACAATACATCACTTCGCGAGTGTGTGCTGTACGTGAGAGAGAGAGATAGAGAAGTTCACCGATTGGAAATCACGAGGAGCGACGCCGGGGAGATAGAAGGAGTAAGCAGATGAGATCAGGAAGATGACGGCGATCAAGAATGGAGCGACCCGACCCGGATTTCGGTGACCCATTTACCCGATTCGATGTTAAATCCTTGAGGACAAAGAGGAAGCAGAGAAGGAATGGCAAGACTACAAAGAGCGTTTTGTAAGGCGAGAAAGAGGTTATTATAGAGCGAAATATAGAGGGTTTCTCACGTCACCCATTTATTTATTTTTATTTATTTTCTGTAAATTTTCTTTTCAACTAGACTGATTATTATTATTATTATTAAATCCAATTCTCAGAAAGCCAAAAAAAAAACACTTTTTATAAAGAGTAAAGGATTGAAATTACTTATTCGCTTAATTGCTCTGGTAAATTGTTTAGAAAATAAATAAATGGCTTATTCGTTTTACACCATGGAAACACATATGTTACATTAAAAATGAATAAATATAGTTAAATTGTCAAGAAATACTTGTTGACTATGTGAGATGTATTCAAATAATTTACGAAATCAAAAGCAAAATTAATTAGCAATTTAGACTTAAATACTACTTGAATTGAATTATATATTTTCCTTGAATAACAACAAAAAAATCAAATATATTTTCTCGAAGATGTTTAGTCAAAATCTCTCGTGTACAGGTCATTATACTCTCTTTATCCTTTTTTCTTGGTTGTGACCCAAAAAAAAAAAAAAAACGAAAAAACGAGTCTTAAAGGATTGGGCTTCTGGACCATAGCAAGAGTAGACTGCGGCACGAGATTGGCAAAACTATAATCCATAGGATCCTAGCATTCGGGCTGACTAAAGCTTTCTTTTACTATTTGGTACCGAATTTATTATTAACAGATATAGATATGTTTAAAAAGATATAGATTTCAAAAAGATATAGATATGTATTATCAAAAAAAAAAAAAGATATAGATATGTTTAAATACTACAATTAAAATATCACTATTACAGCCAACGTTAGTAATCAGGACCTCCTGATATCGAAGTCGGAACAAACTCAACTGCTCTTACCACTGTGCTTGGATTTATAATCGATGATACATAAATAAAATTTATAATACTCAAGTTGTTTCGTGGGCCAACTTTTCCAGTGCCATTCACCAGGAACTGCCACCTTGCATTCACGCTAGGATAGTTATCTAATTAATCTCAAATATGATAAGTGTGAATGCAAGGTAGCAGTCTCTGGTGAATGGCACTGGGGTGGCACTGGAAAAGCTGGCACCGAGGATCTGAACTACCCAATCATGGAGTTTTAAGTTAGAAAACTCTTTTGAATTTGCATGGGTAATATCTACAAATCTCAATTCTGGGACAACTTTTTAAAGATTTGAAGCTTTGGAAACTCTAATTAAGAAGCTTTGGAAACTCTAATTAAATTTAATGCGTATAAAATTTTTCTGAGATATTGCGATAGAAGTGACATTTTTGTTTTAAAAAAAGTAAATAGTAAATCGTTTGAATGAAAATTTTGATGAAATTAATTGGCTCTAGTTGAAAACGCACCTCTACTCTCAAGGGCTTAAGAAAATTTGATGCCACGTAAATATGTAATCCATTTGGCAGACAAATTGCATATAAATTAAGTAGAATGGGTATCGGTAACGAATAGTGGATCGAGTAGTTAAACCTCTTCGATTCCTCCTAGTGGTCAGAGATTCGATTCTTACCACTATCAAGTTTGAAATATTATCGTATCTCAAAAAATGCAGGCACAGCATATGAGCAGCTAGGGGTGGCAATTTCTGACACGACCCGAAAACCCGACACGAACCTAACATGAAAATAGCAGGTTTGGGTTGGGGGTTTTTGGGTTCCCGGGTTGGCGGGTCGGACCCGACTGACCTGATAAAAAAACAGGTCGGGTTCGGGTCGACCTGAATCGGGTTCGGGTCGACCCGCGAACCCGAAAAAAAAAAAAAAAAAAAAAAAAAAAAAAAAAAAAAAAAAAAAAAAAAAAAAAAAAAAACTCTAACATTTTGTAGCTTTGTTTCATCCATTCACATTCAAACATAACAAATTTTACTTGTTGGATAATTAATCAAGTAAATTGTAAGAAAAAGTAAGAATTTCACCTAGATTTATGAAAAGTAAATTGTAAGAGGAGTTAAGTGTATGTTAATAAGTATCGTTAATATTAATGTGTGAAATTTACTTGATTAATTATCCAATGAGTGAAATTTGTTATGTTTGAATGTAAATGGATGAAACAAAGCTACAAAATGTTAGAGTTTTTTTTTTTTTTCGGGTCGGCGGGTCGACCCGCCAACCCGATTTGGGTCGTGTTCGGGTTAGCTATTTTCGGGTTGGCGGGTTGACGGGTCGGGTTCGGGTTGGCAGGTTGGCTGTTATATTTGGGTCTCAACCCGACCCGCCAACCCGCCAACCCAACCCGTTGCCACCCCTATGAGCAGCAGAGGGTCCCCCAATTCAATTATCTCCTTCCCTTAAAGACCTACCTATTGTTAATGTTTAAAAAACAATTATCACCATACTTTAATCGGAATGAAAGAAATTAATCCAGCCTCCAATATAGTATTGCATCAAAACTCATTAACTTTTTTTGGATAAATGATACTTATTCCATGACTGTACCAAACATGTTGGGAGAATTGTCAAAACCTATATCATTACTCTTGTTGCTCTATAGAGACAAGTCATTATAGTATTAATACCAACCCAGCCCAGCCCAGCCCACTGGAATTCATACTGTAGCAGTAGTATTGTGTAGCAATTAAAGAGTTCACGCTACTCTCCCATACCTACCCTCACGGCTGCCGTAGCTCCCCGCAAACCTCAAAATTTCAAAATAAATAAACAAATAAGAGGATAACAAATACAACATCAAAAGACATTGTAAATGACAGCTTCATAGTTAAAATCACATTTGATAAAACAAAAATCTACAACGAAAACCTACAAGTTTGATCTAATACAAAAATTGAGGAGTTGTTTGATTCAAAATTCTCAATCGTTATTACCGTGAATATCATTAACTCTATTATAGGCTTGTTCTCAATAGATTTTTTAACTAGCTTTTAGATTATAGATTAACAATAATCTATATTAATAATGTTCTCAATTAAATCTCAAATTAAATTTTAGATTTTTGTACAACTAATTTGAGATTATTTAGTTGTACAAAAAATTTAAAATGTGATTTGAGATATAATTGAGAATATTATTAATACAAATTTTGTTAATTTATAATCTAAAAGTTGGTTAAAAAACCTATTGAGAACATGCCTTATGAGTCTTGATGATTCCCCCAACATATTAATCACTTTCATTCTAATTTAAATATAATAATAATAATTGTTTCTCAAACATAATGATGGGTTTAATTATTACTGATACTTATTCCCCTTCTTGATTCCCCTAACCAACATCCCCTAGAATCCATTAATCAATTCAAGTACATTAGATTATCTCCATATGATGGCATAATAAAATTTCCGAAATTAATATATTCTTAGAATTTCAACGATAAACTCAAGAAACAGATGTGTGTAGGTGAGATTTGAATTTTATTTAGCTTATTGAGAACCTCCCACTGTGGCCTGTAATATAGGTCAGTCATTAGCCATATTTGCATCGGCAAATTGTTGTAATTAATTTCAACATGATCATCAAGAATTCGCGTCATTATTTTTCAAGAGAATACCAAACAACTCTTCCACCATAGTATAAGATAGGTATTTAAGCTTTCCAAACTCAGGCCATATGCCTAGTTTTCTCCAGGAATCAAATATGTTGGATTTGTTACTCGTAATCATGTTACTATAATTTAACATTTTCTTATGATATTAGTAAATTAGCCTTAGTCAATAACTAAATTATGATAAGTTGGCATTTTTTCGTGTCAGTAAAAGTTGAATCTTGTTAATAAAACTCGAGTTGTTCAATGTAGACATAAATGTTCCTTAAATTTGCAAGTTTAAAAGGGAAAAAAAAACATATCAGAACAAAATGGCTATTTGTTACTGAACTTTAGAAGTTGAATAGTAATTTTTTTTTTTTTAGAGAACCATTTGAGATTCTTAAGTGCTTATCAATCAAAACCATATAATTAAATAATTTAGAGGCATTATGGACTTTTCCACCAAAAATTTGCCGGCTATAACAAAATAAAATATTGTAAACTGACTGACGTGTATTGAGCACGCAGACTGCACCAGTAGGAAATACATAAAATATCCAAGAGTGCCTGCAAGAGAATAAATAATAATAGTTAAAATTTGTTAATACAAAAATAAAAGTCAAGGGACTTACGAAAAAATAAAAATCAAGTGGCAGGCAAACTTTTGTCACGTCCAAGATTCGGCACGTGGCCAATACGTTCCAAATCCAGCATTTGTCATCTTTTTTTAGTCCATTTCAGTGTGAATAAATGTAATCTCTGCAGAGAATGTATCAGTAGAATAAACAGTACTCTATTTCATCAATAGATTATAATACTCAGATGTTGGTGTTTAAAGATAGATTAAAACGCTCCATTTCTTATCTGAAAGGTAGATTCATCGAGTAAATCATTAAACCATCATAACTGTATTAAAGAGAGAATTCCTATAATTTTTGGTGTAAATTCTGAAGTGCTCCTGCTAATTTTGCATATTGAAATATATATTAATTTCACAACTAAATTGTGATTATTAGAAATAAAACTTAAAGGTATTAAGCTGTTCACGAATCAAAGAATACCTATTAAATCAATACTTAATAATTGAGAAACGGTATTTAAGTTTTTACAGTAAAAAGTTTTTACAGTGATGAAAAACTGAGTGCGCCATGAAAAATTTCGAGGGATTTGGTGGGCATTCAACGATTCTGTCCTGGGAGAAAAACCATAAGTGGGTTGATCACTGTAATTACTACTGCTACACGCGGAGTAATGATTGGGCCGTGAAACCACGCTCCATTAAGCGCTTTCTTAGTAGCCGCCGACTTTTCTGAAAAAGATAGATGGGACGGTTAGTGGGCGCCACACAGTCGGTGCAGTCTACAGTAGGGAGGAGGAGGCTGCCACCATTTTCTATTTTCCACAGCCATTTCTGGCGCGTCCAGTTAAATCCACCCTTACATTTTTATATTAATTAAATATCTAGGATTTTTCTTTTTTTTTTTCTTTTTGAGAAAAACACTTTACCATGTACAAGTTGGCTCACATTTTTTTTTTCACAGTTGGATTACAAGAGAAAAATTAAATGAGAAAACAACAAATCATACACTACATGTTCAAACTCTTGAGATTGATGAGTTCTCTATCCAAGTTACTAAATATTCCTCTCCAAATAATAAAATGCCATATTTCTATTTTTTTTTTGCACTTAAGATTACGTCAAACCAAAACCTATACTATACATTTTTTTTCCCACGAATAATTTTTTATCACAAAAGCGAGGCAATTGAGGTGCCTGAAATTTTAATCTAAATCTAAGAGTTTGAATTTAAAGCTAGAGTTTTAATTAACGTGGTCTCATTAGCGATTCTAGAATTAGAGGTGAAATGTTTTGGTTGGAATTCGAACACGTTTTCTATAGGACATATGTAAATTTTTTTAAAATTAGTTCTTAAAAAAGATTAAATTGTACAATATTTATTTATTTTATATTTAGAAATTAACATATCATGGCCTTATTCTACTAGCATCTTAGTTTCAGTAGTGGGATACGATGGGAAATGCTATTGCCTATTTGATAAATATATTTAAAATACATCCTTAATGCGATATCAAAAGAAGCTCAAGCAAAATTGGGGAAGAAATAATCGAGCTTATTGAGATAAATTTGAATAGTAACTTTCGTATTACCCAAAGTCGAGGGATGTAAACTCAAATTTCTTCTTACCAACCTCCGAAACATAAAAACTTGACTTTTTACCAGACGCTACTTTGGCGCAGTAAATATCTACTTTCATCACTACAAAAATTCTATTTTTATTGCAGTAAAACCCGTCTCCCCCATTTTATATATTCATCTTTTCAAAAAATTATTACTATTTTGTAATTTTTTTTGATTAATCATCAAAATCAGAAATTAATTAGTCAAGCACTAAAGCGCACTTTTAAATCCTCCTTCGAGATCGCTGCTGCTGTAAATTGATTACTTGATTTCTCATATCATCCCATCTGCTTCAATTCACCGATCCTTCTCGGACTCCGACTTCGCATCATCATCAAATCGACGTCGTTTGATCCATCCTCTCCTCTCTCATGGGTACGTCTTCGCCATCTCTCCTCGCTCTTTTCTCTGATCCATTTGGTTTTATCTTAATTTTTTCTAATTTATAGTACTTACTAATTCATTTATCAAACGGCTTTATTGAATGATCTGCTTTAATTAGCATTGCTATTTAGTTCAATTTAACGGAATGGTTTTGGATTATAAATATAATTCCATCTTCTTTGCGTTTTAATATCGGGTTTTAACTGTTTTTCAGTTATTTTTACTTAGATAAGGTTATATTTTAAGGATTGGATTGGTTAATTCTTAAATTAATTGGTTTGAGCTTGCAATTTATCTCTAGATTTAGGGTTTTGTGGAAAATGTTTAGCTACATATATATATTTTTGCTTCTAACTTCGATTGAGTTGAGCTAATGCGTGTTATTGGACAGGAACTATTTGCTTTTTGAATTGGGAAAATAAATGAGCGTAGGATTAATGAAAATCCCATTTAAAAAAAAAAGAATTTGGGGAAGTGGAAGAAAGAACAACATGAATAAAAAATTCAAAAAGAAGGAGAAATTTTGAAGTGGCAAATTGATCAAGCATATCTTCAGCCGAGCTCTCGTTGTAACTATTTTCCAGCTATATATTTTCCCTGTGTGTACTTTTCAAATTAAAACTGTAGAGAAAAAAGCTAAAATTTTAATTTTGCTATTTATATTCACGATTTTATACATGGCAATGAACAAGGCAGCTGAATTTTTATGTTAAAGAGGATGGGGTATCGGAGATGGGATTTTCAGCTACTTTTTAATTTTATTGTGTAGTTGATGCTCTCTTTTCCATCCCATCAGGAGTGCGGTGTGCATAACTTTTTCTTTTTTTTTATATACGAGGCAGTTGGTTCATTTTACATTCTGATAAGCGTTGTTCTTGTTTATATGATTGCATGCAGATAGCAGTGATGGATGTTGTTCAACTCAGCTCATAGATGGCGATGGTGGTTTTAATATTTCTGGAATTGAGAATTTTATGAAGGAAGTAAAATTGACAGAATGTGGACTTTCTTATGCTGTAGTTTCCATCATGGGTCCACAAAGTAGTGGTATGATATTATTTTTTCTCCATTCCTTAGTTGCAGAGTGGTCTTATTTTTTGTTTTTGCCTGTTCTGCACTTGATGAATCCTGGCGAGTTTACCTGTTTCAACTTTCCTTCATCTGTTAGTTGGCAATTTTAGCTGTTTCGGTGTCGAGGCTTTTTCTATTTTTCTATCATTCTTTTTCCTCTCTCCAGAAAATGTCACTCTCATGTTTTCGTAAAATGCAAGTATCTTATTAGCTGTGTAATAAGGGACACTGTACTCTTATCTTTTGACAAATGTCAGTGGCTTCTACAATTTGACAGGAAAGAGCACTCTGTTAAATCATCTATTCCGTACTACTTTCAGGGAGATGGATGCTTTTAAGGGAAGGCATGTATCCACTGAGCTTTCTAGTTATGCCCTTTTCTTCTCCTCCCATTTGATTCAAATTAATTCATGGTTACTTTTCAGGTCTCAAACTACAAAAGGAATTTGGATGGCAAGATGTGTTGGAATTGAACCATGTACTCTTGTGATGGATTTAGAGGGTACTGATGGAAGAGAAAGGGGGGAGGTATCTGTTCAGAATATTTCTATTTGGTGCTGCATTGTTTTTGTCTAACTGCTCTACATGCTGCGTGGTTTAGTGGTATAGTTTTTCATGTTTCAATTAGATCTATCTGCTGCTATCATCATATAATTTGTATGACAGCTGGCAGGCATATTTTCAGCTGTAGGATTATGCAGATTTCTTGTGTTGCTTCAGCTTAGCTTCTCATACAATCTTGCTTTGTTAAAGTTCTTCATTTTGAGTGTCGAATATGTGATATTCTACATAGTTTTGCTATTAATGGTAAAGAAGTTATTTTCTAGTACTTTATCCAGTCCTCTACTTTTACGTAAACTTCTGTTCACATAAGTTTTTTTGTTGATTGATGCTTCTTTCTTCATAGCCTTTCTACATGATTTTTTACCAGATCTTTTGTTTTCCAGGGATATATGATTTGCCTTTCAATCTAGTTTAAATGTCAACTTTGCAATTTCTTCCTTGTATGGAATTCTTGGTTTTTGGTCTATAATGTTGTCTTGAATCAAATTGACTTGTTTTTTTCCATGCTTTATGGTTATGGTCCCTTTTTCTGTAACAGTAGGTTTTCTCCAACACTTTCTGGTAATATTTGTGCTTGGGTTGACTCTTAAATCTGCCTTTCTTTTTTCACCATGGTATTTATGATGGTGAGTACTGGATCTATGACATTAACTCTTATCTACACGGTATGTGTTCATTACTTCAGGATGATACTGCCTTTGAAAAGCAGAGTGCGCTTTTTGCTCTTGCAGTTTCAGATATAGTGCTCATAAACATGTAAGCTTGTTTTCTAGCACAATCCTATCAGAATTCAGTGATACTGTTGGGCCTTGTGGTTTCTTATCCATAATTGATATGCAAATCATGCAATGCAGGTGGTGTCATGACATTGGCCGTGAACAGGCAGCAAATAAGCCTCTTTTAAAAACTGTGTTTCAGGTAATTTTTTATCTGCAATGTCTAGCTGTTGTTTGAGGCTCCAATGCTGTTACTAATTTAGATTTTGATGAATAGGTCATGATGCGATTATTTAGTCCACGAAAAACAACTTTGATGTTTGTTATACGCGACAAAACAAGAGTACGTTCCATTGCTGCTTTCTTAGTTTTTCGAGTGTGATCGCATAGCTTTCACTATCTCCATAAAGGTTTTCTATTGTTTTTTTACTATTTCCTTTTTGATAAAACACTCTTTATTCTGTTTGTTTTCTTCTGACTTGTGCATAGACGCCTTTGGAGAATTTGGAGCCTGTTCTACGAGAAGACATTCAAAAGGTGAAGTATGTTCTAGATCTTCATATTCCCTCTTCTATATGGAAAAATTATAGTTGATTTGGTTCTATTCTTTTCTTTTAATCTGTTTTGGGTTTTATTTGTCCTTTGCTAGATATGGGATTCTGTTCCTAAGCCACAAGCTCATAAAGAAACCCCTTTAAGTGATTTCTTTAATGTAAGATGTCATTCTCTGACTGAGACTAAATCTACAGTGGGTTGTGTAATTGTACTGAACCTCAAGATTTGCAGCATCTTATTCTAATTCTTACATATATTGATTGCCAGGTTGAAGTTGTGGCGTTGTCTAGCTATGAAGAGAAGGAAGAACAATTTAAAGAACAGGTATATGTTTGGTTTTTTAGAACTTTAATAGTTGTTGATGTTCATTTTATTTTCAAGTGCCCTTCTTTCATTTTAAATGCTCTACCATGATTTATTGGCCATGTTTGCATTGGGAAGCAGCACTTGTTTTGCAATGACAATTGGTCCTCCCTCTCAAGTTTGTAAACTCATCTAAATAACACTATGAATTTTAGATGTTTTCAGATGATTCCTTTAATGGCATTCAGTGACATTTGTAAATTTTATCTTTTCTCCACTAGAATGAAATGTGATTGGTCAATTTTAAAGATGTTAACACACTCAAATTTTGTGAATAATTTGTCAGTAGCAAAGCGTATTTGTAGATAATTCGCCACAAGCCTACAAAAAGGGAAGCAGTTTCTTGTTCAACTATGGTACTTGTGGATCTGCAAGCATAATTAGTTCCAGTTATTCATTTTATTATAGCACTTACAAATGTACGATGGCTTACTTGGTGCCTCAATTGGTTCCTATAAGCTTTATGATTGATCTAGTATTATAAGGTACTAAAAATGAAATAACTCCTTTCTTTCCTTAAGCCAGAGTAGTTCATAAAAGGTTTCATAAAAGGTTTCCTATTAGTGTTTTTCATTCCTCAATTCTTTTACTTTGTTATTTGTTTTGACATATACAAAATTTGGTGCAAAGACCTTTAAAATGACTAGATATCAAATTAGTAGTTTTTTTTTTTTGGGTTGATTTTTACTTTTGCCCCTCTTTTCACTTCTTGTACTTAATGTTAGTAAAATTTAACTGTATTCATCATGTCAGGCTCACATCATGTGTCCAACCGTGATATGCCTATTTAAGATAATACACCCCATGTTTGCATTTGATTTTGTTGTGGAAAATATAGATTCTTCCTAGTCTCTAAGTCTGCATACCGCTCACCTGACTTCTTTCCTTCGGGTGCTGTCATGAAGGTGGCTAATCTAAGACAGCGATTCTTCCATTCTATTGCACCTGGTGGCCTTGCTGGAGACAGACGGGCTGTAGTTCCAGCGTCAGGCTTTTCTTTCAGTGCTCAACAGATCTGGAAAATTATTAAGGATAACAAGGACCTTGACCTGCCTGCCCACAAGGTTAGGATGTGAAAATTTGATGGATTGAAGTCATTAATCAATTATTTATGTAGTCCACAATGATATGTATACTTCTGATTTTATGTAGGTCATGGTTGCTACAGTGCGCTGTGAAGAGATTGCAAATGAAAAATGTGGTTCTTTTCTAGAAAATGAGGTGCCTGTTTTTTCCAATATTTTGAAGGTTTTTAGGGACATATATTACATCATTATTGAGTAAATATGTTTGATTTCTAAACTGTTTTATGTTTGGTTTTACATTTATTTTAGGAATGGCGTGACCTAGAAGAAGCTGTGCAATCTCACCCAGTGCCTAGATTTGGAAGGAGGCTTAGTTCTATTCTTGGCACCTATCTATCAGAGTAAGTAAAATTCTTGTGTAATCATGCTTGCACGTGTCTGCATGACATATGCCTATAGTTTGTGTATCTTGCATGCTGGGCAAGATGTTGTCATTGCTTCCTTTGGTTCACCTGAGCTGTTGTATTATTACTTTAGTTTTGGAAATGTGTTAAGTGACTTATAATGGGTACATTTGAAGATGAATCAACATTTACAGATTATACTACCAGTTTTCTTGGTCATTGTGCGTGATAGCTGGATCATATTTTTCATGTTAATGAGTAATTTCTTCATGGTCTTAGGAAACTGTTGAAAGAAAATATCACCTGTTTACTGTTTATTTAAGAACACCAGTGATATAATTAGATGGTGATTTTCTATGGTGTTGCATCAATTTGGAATGTCTGGATTTGCTCTTTGAAGAGTTGCTAACTTGTTATTTATTGAAAATAATCATATAGGAAGCTGTCAGAGAGGTTTACTTATTTTTTTAGCAGTATCCAGTTCTTTTTTGGTGCATGAAATAATAGATCTAGCTTTTAAGGAATTTGGATTTTTTTTTTTGGGGGGGGGGGGTGTTTGGGGAGATTGAGTATTTTCTTCTTTATCCACCCAAAAGGGAAAGCTTATGTAATGATGAAAAAAGTACTGATTTCCACTGCTCTTACAAGAGCAACAACAATAACACTAGTGAAAATAATTCAAATTGTGGCTGGCACGATCAGCTTAAACATTCCTTCATTTAGGTTCCTGTTGGTGCTTTTTGGTGATTTGTATTCTAACCCTATTTGCTTTTCAGGTATGACATGGAAGCTACTTATTTCGATGAAGGTGTCAGAACTGGAAAAAGAAAGCAATTGGAAGAGAAATTGCTGCAAGTAATACTTCTTTAACATACTCGTCTATAGAATTTATAGGCTATCAAGCATTATGCTTCATTAACGTATTTGTCTTTGTAATTTTTTCTCATGATTTTTCTTTTTCTGGTCCTTTAGCTTGTCCAACCTGCTTACCAATTAATGCTAGGACACATTCGGTCTGGGACCTTGGAGAGATTCAAAGATGCTTTTAATGATGAATTGAATGGAGGAAAAGGGTTTGCCATGGCTGCTCGCAACTGCACTGAGACTTTTATGTCACGGTTTGATGAAGCATGTGCAGGTTTAGGAATATGCTTTCTATATTTCATCTTTCATCATTGAAGTATGCCTGACATAGAAAACTGTATCATTTGTGTCTGATGTCCTTGACTAGTTGACTGCTGTGGCACAATTCTGAAATTACTCGAAATCATGGGATTTGTAAACTAGGAAAAAATTTGTTTCTTACCATATAATGGCTTTGAGTTTACATCTTTAGTTTCTAGATGCTGTCTTTTGCTGTTTTTGTTATATTATTTACCTTGTTATTTGATTTTTTGTTTTTTTTTTTTGGGTGTAACAGGGGTGTGGGGATTCTTTCTTCATTTATTTATATTCTTCATACCATGGCCACCGAACATTATCTTGCCTACTAGACATTTACCTCCTTTTTACTACTTAATGTTGGTGAAAATATTTATTAAATTGGTTGTCTGATCAAATGAATACATATGAATCTGATATATTTCCTATATATGACGCTTTTTGTGTCATTTCCTGTTTCGCGAAAGTAATTTAGTTTTGTGCCTTGAAGGGTCAAAACTTTTGTGCTATGTCATTCCACTCTGACACTTTTCAAGTTTTCAGTTATTGCTGTTTATTCAGTTTGTGTTGTTCTATTTAAACTGGCGTTGGGTTTGGATTTTCATTATCAGCAGTCATTATTACTCAAATCAGTGTCATCTGAGTCTTGAGTTGAGTTAGTTCAAGTTTTGTTTTTTTAAGTTTGAAAGTATTCTAGATTTGATTGAAGTTGCTCGCTTCTTTATACCTCCATGTATATGTACATACTCAACCTGGGGTATTGATTGCCTAATTATGGTCTCACCCAGTCAAAACTCTGGTGCTCTTCTTGATGATTTAACAATTAGTGAAAATTCAACATCATATCATGCCATATTGGATTCTAAAGGTGGCTGTTGTAGGTTTTAGATGTCTTCAGGATGAGCATGGTTAAGTAGTCAGCCAGCTAGTTGTTAGTTCTTATGCTTTCAGTTAGTAACTTGCTTTCTTTAAATTGTGATGTGATAGTGTGCAGGTAATTTCGTTGAAGCAACTTGCTGGATTGGTAGCCAACATGATTAAACCTAAGTTGCTATTATATTTATCTACATCACATAAACCATTAAAAAGATCACCTATACTCAGCATGGACAAACACCTGGGCATCTCTGTGAGAAAGGACACTAAAGTCCAGGGCAAAAATATTACCCACATTTGTTTGAGCTTGAAATTCAACAGCAGTTGAATAATTTTGCTTTGGTATATCTATATAGATATGTTATGGAGATCTATATTGAGCCTAAAAATTATAGTGATTGTTACTCTTCAGAGTGTATCCAAGAGCAGCTTTGCTTTTTTATGCATGTCTGCTAGTTGTATTTGAAGATGCATGTTGTGCGTATTTGAGCTTGTCAGATCTCGGGATTTATGTTTCACACTAACCATAATGCTGCAGATGTGATCATTGACCAAGCAAACTGGGACTCCTCTAAAGTAAGGGACAAACTCCGGCGTGATATAGATGCACATGTTGCCACAGTTCGTACTGCCAAGCTATCCGAACTCACAACCACCTATGAGGTGACTGTAATCTGTGTTTTATTTTGCTATTCAATTGTAGTCTTGCAATGACTGTTAATTGGCTTTGGCCAAATGTTTCGTGCTTGTTGGCACTGTTAATGGGTATTTATGTAACAATTCAGCTGATGAAAGGAAAATGGAACTAGTGTAGAAAAATATCTGATCGGGTGATTGTTGCAATGACTTTTGTTACCATGCTTTGCTTGCACTTAATAAATTTAGGTCAATAGCTGGTTAGAGTCACTTTGTAGATAATGGGGAGGTTAATCACCATTTTTTGCACTTAATACATTAAAACTCTTTTATTTTTGGGGATATCATAGAGGAACTTTCTATCTGTAATCTATACTCTGGTGTTACTCAATTTTCGTCAAGCCTAATGTTGCTTCTGATAATAATATGTTTGCAGACAAAATTGAGTAAAGCATTATGTGGACCAGTTGAGGCTTTACTGGATGGAGCTACTGATGATACATGGCCAGCAATTAGAAAACTTCTTCAGCGTGAGACTGGAACAGCTGTGTCTGGCTTTTCTGCTGCACTTTCTGGCTTTGAAATGGATGAAGAAACGAAGGAAAAAATGCTGTTAAAGCTGGAAGATTATGCTAGAGGAGTGGTTGAGTCAAAGGCAAAAGAAGAAGCTGGGAGGGTTTTGATACGTATGAAGGACAGGTAGCTAACCAGCTGTAAACATGGCTATAAGAGATAGATTTGTCTAACTTCTTTTATTAAAATAAAAAAGTTTTAGTCCTGTTCACAGAAATTAATTAATTACTCATTGACAGGTTCGCTACATTATTTAGCCATGATTCTGATTCAATGCCCCGTGTCTGGACTGGGAAGGAAGACATTCGAGCAATCACCAAAACTGCTCGCTCTTCTGTAGGACATGCTTTGTTAAAAATCTATATTGGATTACTTCTAGTAATATATTCAGTCTCTTTTTAACTTTTCAGATTCTTTTTCCTGCAGTCACTGAAACTACTTTCTGTTATGGCGGCTATACGCTTGGATGATGAGGCTGATAACATTGAGAAAACTCTATCCATTGCTTTAGTGGATAGCAAAGGTGGTGCTTCTACCAATAAGAGTTCTACGTCACTTGATCCTCTTGCCTCAAGCACTTGGGATGAGGTAGTAATCTGAATTTAAACATGTTACTTGGTTTTTAATAACCTGATGATTTTGGCTAATATATTTTTAGGACATTTTTTTTTATTGATTGCCCCCTAAAACATGTACTCTTTTGATTGGATACAACCACCTGTTATTTCTTATTTCCTGTGAGCTTGAATCTCGTATCTGCACCTGCACCACTTTGTCCATAAGGTGGTTTATATATATCCAAGTTGTTTAGTAATTTTTTTTCTTCTTGTTTTATTGGAAAAGGTAGTGGTTTAATATTTGACTACATTGAAGTTGATATTTTTAGATGAGGATCAGAAATGTCTGTAGTTGACATAATTATATATGTTCTGATCAGCCCATCCTATTTGTACAATGTGAATGTGGACTTGAATCCTTAACTACAACATTAATCTATGATATGATTGAGGTCTTTATGGGAGAGAGTACATCTTCAATTAAATGCCTTTAAGATGTGATTTTAATGGATTTGCCTAACCAGGTTCCGCCAACGAAGACTCTGATCACTCCTGTCCAGTGCAAATCTCTGTGGAGGCAATTTAAAACAGAGACCGAGTACACTGTAACTCAAGCTATTGCTGCTCAGGCATGATCTTTGTGTACTATCTTCTAAGAAATTAGTTTCCTCTTATGTTTACATTTTGTGAAGATTGATTATCCTTTTCTAAATGCAAGCCTGTCACTTATATAAATGATTAACGAGATCTAATGTACTTCATGCTGCTTATCATTTAGGAGTAGATTTACTGAAACCTATACTGAGTCTCTCCTTTAATTTTTGTGTGAAATTTATTGACATTGGCCATGAAGGGCCAAGCCACCCATGGGTAATGTCAGTCTGGTGTGCATGGCCATATCTGATATTTGAATTTTTAATGATGCATTGGCAGAAAAAATATTGATGCACAGGAAAGGGAGGATGACTATAAAGAGATTATGTGCATTGTGTCTTTTTTATCATACTTGCTTAAAGCTTATGGAACTTACGAAGTGGATGCAATGTTCAAGTGGCCAAAAACATACTCTGGTTCTTGCCCACACACGACATCTACACGCTGGAAGTTGACTAAATTTTTATAGATTAAGCATTGTAAAAGAGTTCAGTTGTTTTGTGTACACCAGAATGACAACATGTGAAGAGTATTTTGAAGATCTCATACATTCCCATTGGAGCCAGTTGGTTTTATATCACATTGGTTAGAAAATAAAATTGATTGTGCTGTGGAAATTGTTGATTTACCTGCCTAATCTTTTAAGCTCTGTACATTAAGCATTGTTGTTACTGATTTTGATTTCTACTTTGACTTGCAAATATGTGATTATTTGCTATAAAAACCTTTTGTAATATTTGTCTTATTATTTGTAATAGATACATTCTTGATTCTTGCTATTTATTTTAAACTAAATAAAATTTTTGTTTGTGTATTTCAGGAGGCTCACAAGCGAAATAACAACTGGTTACCACCCCCATGGGCAATTGTTGCCTTGATTGTCTTAGGGTTTAATGAATTTATGACGCTATTAAGGTACTTTATTGCATAAGCTTAACATTTATCTTTGATGCATATGTGTACTTTCACAATTTTGTGCAGATCTCTCCCTTTTTTTGATATCTTAACTGTAAATGATTGGATGGCATGAAAGTTTTAATTTCGTTTTTAATCTTCCTTTGGATTGCACTTATATCTGGTTTTCTTTATGGCAGAAATCCCCTGTATCTAGGCGTCATTTTTGTTGGTTTTCTGCTTGTAAAAGCTCTTTGGGTGCAGCTAAATGTCTCTGGTGAATTCCGTAATGGCGCTGTAAGTGTCAAATTTTCTGCACTCTGAAATTTTCATTGTTTATTTTAGAGTTGAAGCATTTACTTCTGTTATTGCTTCTACAAGACGACTTATTGCTCCATTTGCTTAATGTATTGAGACAATAGTTGCCTCATCATGCTCTCAAAATTTCCATTTTTTTTTTTAATTGAAGTTACCAGTAACCTGTGCATGGGATTTGGCACCTACGGATTAAGATATGGTTAAATATATGGATATAGATGAAAAAGGAAGTTCTCTGACTTAATTATCTAAGTTTTCAATTGCCAAGCACGTGCTCCAGAAGGTTTTTTGCATTATTCGTTTGATATCTGATGTCAGGCGCAATGAATGTCTCTATTTCGGGCCTTTTGCTAGTCACTGCTTAAAGTTTACTGTGTTGATGAAATTTTACCTTCCGAGGGTTTGCCTAACTTCGGTAGAATATCAAATGGTTTTGCATGTTATTGTCTTTTGTTGTTAATTATAGAAGGGGCCTTTAAATCAAGGAGACTGTGTATTTGTGGAAGTAAAAAGGAGGGATTGTGGTATTTTACGTTTGCACCGTTGCCATACTTTGCAATGTAGATCAATGGATGAGTAATACATCTACTTTCCAGATTTTATCTTCTAAAATCTCAAGATTTTGTACTTAATAGATCCTTCATTTCATGGTATGATTTTTGACAGCTTCCTGGGCTGCTCTCTTTATCAACCAAGTTCCTTCCTACTGTCATGAACATTCTCAGAAAACTGGCGGAGGAAGGCCAACAGCACGCAAATACCAATACCCAGGAAAATCGTGCCCTTGCATCAAATAGCCTCCATCGGCGAGCAAACGAATACAGTGGAGTGTCGTCAACTGCTTCCTCTGAGGTGACTTCTGAAAATGGGACAGAATACTCGAGTCCCTCGGTGCATGACAAAGTGAAGTAAGCTTCCTCTTCATAGAGCATTTTCCTCCCTTTTAAAGATAGTGATACAGTCATTGAAAAGCTGCATGCTGCATGATTCTGGTTCACTGCTTCCCACTTGAGCTGAAAGCACGAGAAGAGAAGAATCGAAGGCATGATTATTTTGTTTGGATGCCATATACTGGGGTTAACGCATCTTCTTCAAAGCCCCACTAGATAGATTTTGTTCTCTCTCTCTCTCTCTCTCTCTCTCTCTCTCTCTCTCTCTCTCACACACACATATATTTGAGGTCTATAGATTTGATTGTTTCGCTTTGTGGGTAAGGTTAAAAAGGCCTGTTTATTGATTCTCAATTATTATTATTATTATTATTATTATTATTATTATTATTATTCTATGTTGTCTTCAATTTTGTTGGTATTTCGATGACTCATAGGAAATACTATCTTAATAGCTTGTACTCGTTTTTGTCCCCTGCTTTTTTCAGCCTCCGCCCATGATGTGAAAACGGAAAAGAAAAAATTTGGGAAGAAATAATATTGTTGAATGATTTCCCCAAAAAAAAAAAAAGTTGAAAAGAGGAAAATTTCAGCCAAGTGCCTGAGAATTTATTACTAAAGTACATAATTATCTTCATATGGATATAGAAATATCCAACAAATTGAAAACTTTTGTCAAAAAAATTTTTTTTAAGTAAAGCACTGTGTTGTTATGCGTCGTAAAAATAAGAAAAAAAATCCCCATAGGCGACGCTAAGGGGCCTTGATAGGGAGGATCAAATCTTGGGAAGAGCAGATGATCATGGAAATACTCCAGAAATTGGACCGGGCTAATGGGACATAAGCTGTCAATAGTAGATCATATATAAGTTCTCAGGGCCGTTAATTACCCTGTCGCACCAGGCCTGACCATCTATTTCTTTTTCCCCCATTTCTTCCATGCTTGCTGCCATAGTATCTGTATGGAAGCATATGTAGCAGTTGTATTGTCCCCATCCTCTTAATTCCCTAGTTTTGAAGTGTCCCAATTTGGCCACTTCCCTCAGACTCCAGCCTTATTTACCTGTCCTTGGCTACATGAAATTAATGGATTCACTTGTGGCCCTCAAAACTGACAAGGAGGAGTTAAACACAACAGTACACCATGGTTTGTAATTGATGGATTAATTCTTCATGGCAGATCAAAAGCCTCTTTACTCAATGAAATGTGTGCTGAAGCACTAAGCAGAGATCTTTTGGAGATATTGAGTTTTACTTGTGGCATCCCTTCTTTCCCCGGAAGCTAGACTAGGAGCTCAATGAAATCATTGAATGTATTCATTCACACAAGTGCGTCTGAGAGCGCATCCCAAGTGCATGAAATGTTTCAAAGGATGCTCTTGAAGAATTTATTTCTCTTTATTTCAGTTTTCATTACATCTTTCCTGTTTACACAACTAGCTAAAGTCAAGATGCTACTCTTATATTACGATATTCAGAAAGCTGTATAACATACGGGCCACAGCTAATTGCGGTTGTCCAAGTTACATGGTTTTTGTGTTAATTCTACCTAGCTCCCTAAACTTAATCCTATGGTAGAATCTCACCTCCTTGGCATCTTTGTTCCTGTGAATCAAAAGTCGAAGATTTCATCAATCCACATCCTTAAAGGGAATGCCAACGTAATACTTATGAATACTCTTACCCTGGTAAACTTATATTTATATATTCCTTCACTCTGAAAATAACACCCAATATTAAGATTTTGCGAGGACATGATTTATAGCCACTGATTCAATTCTTGTTCGAATTGTCAATTTCCAGGACATCAAATTTGAAAATTGAAAGGCATGGATTCCTCCTTTTTTGCATGGTAAGGAGGAGGTTGATGTGATATCCTTTTATTACTAGTATCCATTTGTCAGAAATAAAAGGACCCTAGTAGGATTTGTAGGACCTTAAAAATAACCTGTTCAGCCCTCATGCATATTTTAAGTTACCAATGTATTATTGTGACAATGAAAATATATATTACTGTGGTATTCATCCATCCTAAGCGTGTGAAGGCAAGGATCAATGGACTGTCATTACGAAAGGCACCAACTTCCTTGATGGGGTGAAATAAAATCGATAAACAACATACCTGGTCCACTACAGCAGATGTCCAACACTAAAAACTTATTACAGTACTACCATTGATTGTGGATCACACAAAAACACAAATTGCAGGCGGAGTAAAATCAAAATACTATTAAAGATCCTTGTATGAAGAAGGCACATACCAGCTGCGTGGGAATTAAAAATTTAACTATTTCTGTTAAATTAAAATCTAGGATTTACTGTAAAATCTTGATGAGCTCCCTCTAATTATACAGCTAGGTAAGTAGCAAGATTTCATGTGGTTTGTCTAGAATGGAATCAATGTGGCAGGTTTGAGATGCACTAAATGAATTGGTTGCAGATTCAGGCAAGGGCATGCATGTCTTGTTCCCATCTCCAATACATATGGATCTCCCCGGCCATGTCAGAAACCAGGCTCCAAAACAATGTACAATCAATATAAATATTCGGCTCATTCGAATTCCTACTCAATTCCATCATTTTTTAGAAACCATAAAAAACAGATAAACCCAGTTGTTGAAGTGGAGGACAATGGGCAATGGTTTATAGCATTATTCTAAGAAAAGGAAGTTTTCAAGAATTGAAGACACAATAATTAAATTTTACTGGTCGAAATCCACTTTTAACCCCCTAACTTACACCAAATTTTCACTTTGCACTTTAAACTTCAATTTTGAACAGATTACATTCTCAACTGTCTAAAACATTTCATTTAAGTCCAACCGTTAACTGCTTCAACCAAACTAATGAAACATAGGCCCATGCGTACAACAATTGAATTTAAGTAGAATGTTTTGGATAATTTAGGATATAATATGTCCAAAATTGATAATGTCAACAATAGAACTTAAATGAATGTTGTATGCACGCTCCTAAATTCTGTTAGTTGGTTGATGCCGTCAATGATTGGATTTAAAGGAAATGCTGTAGACAATTGACGGTAAAGTCTGTTCAAAATTGTAGTTTATGGTGCAAAGTGAGAATTTAGTATAAGTTAGACGGTGCAAAGTGGATTTAGGCCTTAGTTGGCTAATTTCAAATTTTTGTTTGGGGTGGCCCAATTAAACCACCAGGCCCCTTTGCTTCACTCAATTGTCTGATCGATGATCAAGTAAAAAGAACTTAATTAAGAACTGATTTTGAAGTATAATACTGCTACTCTTAATTTAACTAAACATCTTACAGAAAGCATAAAGTACATCTCTTTTTAAGAAGGTGTGATTCGAATAGTACAAGAAACTAGGTCCTAGTCTTCTATTGTCCTTATGAAAAAAAAAAAAAAAAGGATTGCTAATGAACTTTTGTCGCGATCATTCATTCATTATAGCATGTGACATGCTCATTGCCATTTTGTATCTTTCAAGTTTCAACCCAAGGACCAGCCATAAATCTTCAAGCTGCAATTTGATGGTGCAATTAGCCGACCAGTATCTTATGATGTACTTTGCTGCCTCTATGTAGCCCCTCATATTGCTTAAGTTTCCAACCCGTCATTCATCAGAATCCTTAAGTTCCTTTCTATTGTTTATGCTTTAACACATGATTGAGATTGCCCGCAATTGCAGCCACTGACACGAGAATACAAATTAAAAAAAAAAATCTTTTTAACAAAGTCATAAAATTATCAAAAAAAAAAAAAAAATGATGCATGTCACTTGGGCTATCAATAAATTGAGTCCTTAATGAATAGTTCGTTTTGATTCGTTTCGTTAAGGGCTTAATTCGAATTCGAATTTCACAAGATCGAATCGAACTCGAACAAAAAGTTTTGTGTTATATTACAAATCAAGTACGAGTTTATATATATTCGGCTCGAGTTCAAGCTGACAAGGTTTGAATAATTTTTTATTTTTTTGTTTGTATATAATAATTGTTTTATATAAAACAATATATTTTAACAAAAATGATAATATTTTATATAAAATGTATCCTTTATTAATAATATAATGTAAAAATTAAAAGAATTTGGACTTCTAAATCAAAATGAAGTTTATCCAATATAAAATTGAATCAAACTCAAGCTAAAATTTTAAGTTCATATTGAACTCAATCTCGAATTTGAATTTGAGATTTCAAATTCGAGTTTAAAATTTGAAATCGAGATCGAAGTTCAATTCGATTTCGTTCATTTACAACTCTAATGTCACCTAATTCCACATCACTACACAATTTTCCTTTAAAGTACTACAAAGAAGGCAAATCGCCATTCGTGCATTGACTTTAATTTAACCTTCTTCAGTTAACTAAAAGTTGCACATGTCTATTTCTTTACTTTTGCTTGACTAATTAAGGTTCGTCAACTACCAGACTTCGGCTCCACCCTTTCAAGATGATTGGTTGTAGTTGCTTGCCTATTCTTTTTGTGGTGGAAATTGAGGAGGAAATTGAGACGTCCCAAAAATGGGTTAGACAAGGAAATTCCCTAATGTTTACGGCACGACCATCCAATACCCAACTCCGGCCTCAAAAGTTAAACGCTGGTTAATTGACCGATTGTAGAAGAGGATGCCAGCCTGCTGCTGTTGCTGTGAATTGAACTGTCCCCGTACATAGTAATAGATGATCATAAAAGTAATCCAACGGCCATTCATTGATACCCACTCCCAAGCCTCAACTGTACCATTTATTTCACCCCATTAAATGTGAGCTCCCAGTTAACATTTAATACATTCTTGAAAGAAAGATAAACCAGCCTGATAAGCATCAGCTTCAAAAATTGCTCAGTTTATCCTATGTTCTCATTGCTAATTATTGCATTTGGTATGTTATTATATCTGTTTATGTGATTCTGCTGACGAAAACAATGATAGGACAAACTTTGAGGCGTGATCAACATTATATTTAAGATGTTATTTGTCTCCTCTCAACAAGCTTGCCATCTGGTTAAAGCAAATTACCTCTAAAAATTAGTAAAATAACGGTTCCAGATTCGACCATATATTTTTCCTCCAAACCTTGTTAAAATAAAATTTGTTGAGGAAAGAAGATAAGAACTCATGGAAATTGACCACTCTATTCACTACAACGTGGGACAACAAGCTTTCATTTTTCATCACAAGCTAACTCCAGCACATTCATGATGAGTTAACACTTTTGTGTGTGTAATGAAATGATGGTGTGTGTATAAATATAATGGTGCGGGTGTGGGATACACGCAGAACAAGGCCAACCAAGGGTAGCCACATCAGGGATAGCCTTGAAGAAATTCCATTCTCCTCCTAGTTTATTGATTCTGAGGTCTCTGTCTGTCAATCAATGGCTTTGGTGGTCGGTGCATCAGCTTTGAAGCTCCTTCTCTCTTTACTTCTATGGCTTAACACTCTCACTTCCTCCTGCCAAGGTTCTATTTCCCTTTCTCCCGGCTTTTACTCCTTCACTCCATAGATAAACAACTTACACTTCTCTTCACTCGGTTTTGTTTTTCTCGAGGAAATTTTTTTTCAAATAACTTCCTTTTTTTTATGTGCATTTTTCAGGTGTGATTCATCATTTTAACAAAGCATTGAACATTTTATTCCCGTCCCACATAAATAATCTTAAAATCATCACTCGGGTTTTCTACCAACACTATTCTAATTCATATTCTAGTACAAGGAAACTTGGTGGTCTCAAACTTCACATTATTTGTTTTGCAGGCAAGGAGGAAATTTGGGAAAATCGATATCCATTTATCAAACATGCAAGTTCATTTTCTTCATCTGCATCGATGAAACCTGGGGGTGGCGTGGAAAATAAATATTATGACTACATAATAGTAGGGGGCGGCACGGCAGGGTGTCCCTTGGCAGCCACGCTATCTCAGAATTTCAGCGTGCTGCTGTTGGAAAGAGGTGGAGCTCCGTTTGGGAACGTAAATGTATCGTTCATGCAAAACTTCCATATCTCATTAGCGGACACTTCATCAACGTCTGCTTCGCAAGTTTTCATATCCACCGATGGGGTATTTAATTCAAGGGCCAGAGTTCTTGGTGGGGGAACTTGCATCAATGCCGGTTTCTACACCAGGGCAAGCGCCAGGTACAAGTCCCTGTAGCCTGTCTGCCTCCTTCCTCTCTTGACCTTCTTTTGTTCTTTTGCTTCCCCCTTTTTTTAATTTCTTTTTAACACATATTTACCAATTAAAGAAAATGGAAGAAAATTTGAATTCTTTCTTTTCCTTATATTACCATACATTTTTATCCAAAGAAAGAAAAAGAAAAAAAAAGTGAACTATTATCTTCTTCTTTTTTTTTTACGTTTTTAATAAATATATTTATATTTTAATTAACAACTAACAAGAATGTAGTTGTATACGAGTTAATGTGGAGTAGGTATTTATTCATGATTGAAATTATATAGTGGGCGAAATATATAGGATTTTTAAGTGTTAGTAGACTTATGAGTATGGTGTTTGTTGAATTTTTAAATTTGATGCATATTTCCCTCTAGAAAATTTAACAATATTAGTTGTAGATTAACAAAGTGTAATGTGGTCCACCAGATAAAAAAGCTTACCCAAAAAAAAAAAAAATTCTACGGTTGTCCCTTAAATTAACATCTCAATACTTTTTATTCACTAACTTCTGAATTGATCTTAATCTTAATTAAGATGACAATTTTTCTCATGTAAGAAGTAAATAAAAATTTCAAAATGTTGGAGTGTCTGCATTGTCAATAATCCTTGCCTGGGCAGCTTTACGTAATGGGAGTAACAACCAACTACTGCACCTTTGTGGGATGAGTTCGTTTGTAGGTGAGTGCAATTTTGACCGAACAAAACCATCACTTATCAGCAAAAATGTAATGAACAGCATGTAAAACTAAAAAGGGATAGACTCAAAATGTTGCCTGGTGGGTTGGGGGATGGCTGTTGGAAATCGACAACCAAAAAAAAAAAAAAAAGTTTGGACGTGGATTTTGTTAAACATTGTGATATTCTGTTTAAAAAGGGTTCAAAAAAATTGAATACGTAGGACGGTTAGGAATTTTAAGGTTTTCCAGAAAGTTCTTTTATTATTATTATTATTATTATTATTATTGGTTTGAACATTGCTGTTTCCTCTTAGTTCAATGCCATTATCTAAATAATTTATTCCATTAAAGCATACAAGTGCATTATGCTTCAAATTCCATGCATTTAATATGAATGCACATGTTTTTGGCAATTATTGTTTGCCTTTCATTTTAAATACTAGATTATATTTTTTTGTCAAAATATAAGTGTTCAAACTTCACAATTTCACAATGCATATGACACAAACACTTACGAAAATTAATTTAAGCGCACGCCAAAACTGTCCATTAAACATAATCAAACTCATAAAATCTAGAGTGGTATCATCTCCTAGTTGGCAAAATCATGATCCATAACTCCGAATGACCGACTTTCAATTACTATGGCAACTGCATCATCTGCAAGGGGTCAATTAAAAGTGTTCATGGGGATGCTAGAACAACTTTGATTCGACCTTAGTGGCTGCAAGTTTTTCAAAACTGTTCCTCAAAGAAAGTAATAAATGGTAACGTAGCAAATTCATGAATTGTCATCCTCTATCATAATCAGACCATTTAATGATTTTCTGCCATCTTCTTTATGGTGCTTTGTATTAAATGCCAGGAGGTCCTCCTTAGTGTATTTTCGATGTCCTCACTCGTGAAACATTTTGGCTCGACTTGATCTTCTTCCTTGAATATGATTAGGTGGAGCATTCATTCTAAATGAAGCATTTATGGACTCTCATAGCGAAAGATGCACGAGCCCCCAACTACCTTGCACATAAAATAAAATAAGCAAGGAATAGTAATTGCTTGGAAAGTTTTAGATGGAGTCATAGGATCATGGTCGTTTGGTCCAACCAATTACGATTAGCATTCATCTTTAATAAGTCAAAACATTGAATCACCGTGATGTATGCCATCATGGTTGCTTTATGGGATGTGCATGGAACGGTTGCACTTGTAATTATTTATCTTCCTATTTCGACACGTAATTTGAAAAATTACTACCAGACTACATTGAAGTAGCAAATTAGAAAAGAAGGGAAAAATTCTTTAATGTATTAGAAAATTCTCAATCATTTGTTGATGTCACTTGATTTGATTTATGTGACTCATTCATGACCATGCACTGAAATCTCTTCATTTGCAGTTACATAAGAGATGTAGGTTGGGATGAGAAACTGGTGAATGAATCATACCCCTGGATTGAAAAACAAATTGTTCACAAGCCAGACCTTGCACCATGGCAGCAGGCAGTCAGGGACAGCCTCTTAGAAGTTGGTATCTCCCCCTTCAACGGCTTCACCTACGATCACATATATGGAACCAAGGTTGGTGGAACCATCTTCGACAGATTCGGTCGACGCCATACGGCCGCCGAGCTACTTGCCTCATCCAACCCTCAAAAGCTCAGTGTCTTGATCCATGCATCTGTTCAGAAGATTGTCTTTGACACAACAGGTGTGTCGCATGATTAACTGGCCATCTAAATCAGAATTGCTTAACCTGGTTTTAGTGTAGCTTAACTCATGATTATTTTGTGGCACAGGGAGAAGACCTAGGGCCGTAGGGGTCATCTTCAAAGATGAAAAGGGTCTCCGGCATCGAGCATTCCTTTCAAGGAGGAAGAGGAGTGAAATTATATTGTCAAGTGGAGCGATTGGGAGCCCTCAACTCCTGCTTCTCAGTGGGATTGGACCAAAGGCAGACCTTAAAAAATTTAACATACCTATGGTGCTTAACAATCCATTTGTAGGGAAAGGCATGGTAGATAACCCCCTAAACACCATCTTCATTCCCACCAATGGACCTGTTGAACAGTCCCTCATACAAACTGTTGGAATTACCAAGTTGGGAGTGTACATTGAAGCTAGTAGTGGATTTGGACAGTCATTGGACAGCATCCAGTGTCATCATGGAATCCTTTCAGCTGAGGTTAGTAGTAGTTATATTCTCAATCTTTTGTAAATTCAATCATAGTCCTCTTTTTATACTTAAGGTTGAAATTTCGGTTTGTAAATACTAGGTTGGGCAGCTTTCTACAATTCCTCCAAAGCAAAGGACACAAGAAGCAATTCAAGCCTACAGAAAAAGCAAAAGAGACCTTCCGCATGAAGTGTTCAGGGGAGGTTTCATTTTGGAAAAGGTTGCTAGGCCCTTGTCAACAGGCAAAATTAGCCTGATCAACACTAATGTTGATGATAATCCGTCAATCACCTTCAACTACTTCAGCCATCC
Organism: Mitragyna speciosa; assembly: GCA_024721245.1. NCBI lineage: Eukaryota > Viridiplantae > Streptophyta > Magnoliopsida > Gentianales > Rubiaceae > Mitragyna > Mitragyna speciosa. The sequence continues at coordinate 1,106,663 of CM045566.1, read as the reverse complement.
TAGTGATTTACAGAAATGTGTTAATGGTATACGCATTATGGAGAAGATAGTGAACTCAAAACATTTCACCAATTATTCACAGTGCAAGAAAGAAACATTTGACAAGCTGCTCAATATGAGTGTGCAAGCTAATGTTAATCTCATACCAAAGCAAACAAATGACACCAAGTTCCTGGAGCAGTTCTGTAAAGACACTGTAGTCACAATTTGGCACTACCATGGTGGATGCCATGTTGGCAAGGTGGTCGATCCTGATTATAAGGTCCTCGGCGTCCAAAGGCTTCGTGTTGTTGATGGTTCAATATTCAGTGATTCTCCAGGCACTAATCCTCAAGCCACTGTGATGATGATGGGCAGGTATGACCTGTTGTCTTTTTTCTTTAGACACGAAGCATGACACTCATGTCACATCATCTGTATCCATCTTCTCACATAAATATGCTTTCTAAAGGGCTAGTTAATTGTATTTAAGAGTAAAATGTTTTGTGTTGTATGCAGATACATGGGAGTGAAGATATTAAGAGACAGATTAGGAAGAGCAGCAGGCTTGTAGAATTCTGCACCAATTATCATTTGAAGATATCACTGCACATTGTTTGTCAAAAATGTAATTGTTGTGAGTTATATTAGCAAGTAGTTATATATAGGTATATCGCTGCATTGAAAGTGGAAATGATTGCTTCCACTCAATTTAATTCATTGTATTTGTTCAGAAGCTCTTTGTTTCCCCTGGAATATCCAGTGTCTGCATTCTTGCCATGTTTAGTGATGCTTGTTGCTGAGTGTTGTTTCATTCCTGTTTGCTTGCAGTGTAGTGTGCAAATTATTTCAAGACTTCTAAGTTTTGACAACTCAAGTGTATGCTCCTTGTTCTGCTCAAGGCAGTAACCAGAAATTTCATTTCTGTGAAGAACTTCATCACAGTAAACATCGAAGACTTGGATGTTGAAAGATTAGTTTATATTCACACTACCGAATTCAAGATTAGTACATTCTGACACACTGAAAATTCATTTTATATAGCAGTACAAGATTAGCAAGTCCTATAGAAAGTGTGTGTGTGTGTGTGTATTGATGATGACACAATACCAATAATCATCAATATAGATATAGCTGTGCTAGTTTAAAAACAATAGTTCCATCAGAAATAGAATGCATGTGTCCGCATGTTAAAAAGTGAATGATATTTATGTACAGCGAATAGCAACTCCATTGAGATTGGAATTCAGAAGGAAAAGAAAAAACTGAGTTCTAATAGCTTGTAATTAATTCACGTTTCTTGCCCTAAAACAAATTGTTCAATTGAGGTGGAATAAATATTATTAGCATGACATATATCCAAATGATTTTTCTAGAATCATAATGTCTTCTCAAGCTTAACTAGGTAACTGGAAAGGAAGATAGCTTACCGTTGAGCAGGACAGAGATTCATCTTTTGCTTCAAAAATTTTCCAAATGAAGGTTCTGTTGAGTGTGATATGATTGAAATTGTACAAATGGCTGCAGTAATATACTCAGCCTTTCGAAATCACGACAGTCAGCTTATACCGCTTCATATGCAATACAACAGTATTCCTCTTGTTTACAGATTGAATCTTTAAATCTTTGGATGAGAATAAGCTGAATCCGCAAAACCAGCATTGCAATAAATTGGGCATTTGTCTCATGAAAGCTGCATTAATTAAAAACCATGTTCGCTCATGCTGCCACTGGATAGTCCTCTTAAACGTTCCCAGAAACGCCTTTTCCTTCCCATTTTTAGAGGAGCAGAATTAAATTGTCTTCTAAAAGATCCAGATTCTTGTCTTTCAAAGGCATTAGGTACAATATTAGTTGATAATGCTATCTTATCGTCAAAAGTAGAGTCGAAGCCTTGCACTGGGTAATTGGCAGCTGAAGCTTCCCCTAGATCACCTGAAATTCTGCTGTGCTTGCTATCTATATCAATAGAAAAGTCCTCCAGGCTGCAACTTTTTGACATTAATCCTCTTGTCTCGTCAAACTCATCATAGACAAGCTTCAAGGCTTGAACAACTTCTCCCATAAATGGACGATGAGATACTTCAGGTTGCACGCACATGGATGCAATTGCAGCAAGTTTGGCAACACTATCAAATGAAATGTTTGGCTTCAGAGAAGGGTCTATAATTGTCTCCAGACCTTCATTGGTTGTGAGAAGGGGACGAGCCCAAGCAACAAGATTTTCTTGACCTGGTGGCTGTGACAAATCCACAGGCTTCCGTCCAGTCAGAAGCTCAAGGAGAACTACACCATAACTATAAACATCACTTTTTACAAGGAGATGACCAGTCATTGCATACTCTGGAGCAAGGTAACTGAAAACAGGAAGTTCAGCTGTTAATAAATCAAGGGGAAAAAAATGTCCCAAAAAAAAAAAAGCAAAAAAAATTATGCATGATAACACGGCAAAAGGAAAAAAAAAAAAAGCAAAAATTATCAGTGTTGAGGCGGTGTAACTCCTTTCTTAGTAAAGCATAGCTAAGGACAAGTAATTGGTTGATGTAATAGAGAGTGATATGCCACAGCTCCTGCTTTTAGTGTCAGTACATTATTTCTTTTTAATCAATTTTTGAATGAAGTCTTTTTTGAAATCCATAACTTCGAACGTATGATTTACTCCTTATCTAATCTCTCATTGAAATGCATATCAATAAAACATTCTAAACCCTTCACAAAAAATAAAAGCAGCTGAGAAGGCATTAATTAATACTCATCAGTAAGCATACCCAAAAGTTCCCATGACATGAGTTGAAATATGTTTGTTTTGCTCATCCAGTGCCGTTCTAGCCAACCCAAAATCTGAAACTTTTGGTGTAAAATCATGTTCTAGCAAAATGTTGCTAGATTTGAAGTCTCTGTGTATCACACGAGGACTCGAGTCCTCATGCAGATAGGCCAAACCACGTGCTGCGCCAAAGGCAATCTTCATCCTCGCATACCAATCAAGAGTAGCCTCCTTATCAACTCCTGAAAGCACAAAGAATATGATCAAAAGCATAATCATAAAATTTCTGTGGTGGACGTTAGAATAAGTGTGTGTATACTCGTCTCCTACCTTCAAAATGTAAACAAAAAATAATATATATCAATTAACAGATTGGTTAAGACTATACAGACCATGTAAATGGGACTCCACGCTTCCATTAGGGACCAATTCATAAACCAAGCATCGAGAATGGGACTCCGTAGAGATACCAATCAATTTGACCAAGTTACGGTGGTGCAGCCGACTGAGCATCTCAACTTCAGCCAAAAACTCACGGCTTCCTTGCCGATCATCTCTCTTTAAAACCTTCACTGCTGCCTTCATTCCATCATCAAGAATGCCACTGTATACAATTCCAAAACCACCCTCACCAATTATTCTTGAAGCATGAAAGTTATCAGTGGCACTTTCTATGTCACTTATACTGAATATCTTGGCAGTTCCAGCATATGGCAAGATGCTAGGACCAAATGAATTCGAAGCTGAGGTGGGCTTGCTTTCGAACATCGAAGACCCAGCACCACCTGCCAAAATACATCACTGAGCTATATGAACTCAACAAAAGCCCAGAAGTGGCGAATACCAATATTAGTCAATATACCTCTAGATAAAATACCGTAAATCACAGTTTAATCTAGCAGAGGTCAAGATACTAGATACCAAGATCGATGCATGAGCAAATCTAGAATAGAAAAATGGAACCACAGTGCACAAGGAGGCTTCCGTTGCAGGGAAAGCTTTATGTAGGAATGCCAAGAATAAGTGATAAAATTTGGGATTAAGTTGAAATCTGTCGCTGAACAAATTGTTCAAGTAGAAATAAAGTCTAAAACTAATTTGAAATAATTCAAGACCGCACTTATTCACTAAGGAGAAGCAACAAAATAAAAAGAAGAATTCATCATCAATATTTTCACCAATATGTAAAGTTAAGATATGCCAAATGCAATTTTACCAGATAAAATAAGACAGACGCTGAATGACCAGATTGTTCTAATTTTTTCAAGTATGCATTTACTTTCTAGGCATACCTGATTGTTTTCCATGAGGCGACATCAAAACATGTGGATGTTGTTCAGCTCCATAAGTGCGGCTTCTATATTTTAAAAACAAAAGCCAGATAAATCCCATGCATACAACAATAGTTGTGATAGATGATAGAACAATTACAATGATCACATTTCTGCTAATTCTATGCTTTCTTCTCCTAGGCACATATACTCCAAGAGGCTTTATTGTCCTCCCATCATTATCAATCCCACCACGTGGTTGGTCGTTGATAATAGCACTAGCTGAGGTCAATGAAGGCGGAGAGGCTGGTAGACCTGCAAAAACATGATTTCTAAGATTTCACAAAGCACAAATTTTGGAGACCTAGATCACGTGCAAAAGGGAGGGAAAATGCACAAGATAAGAAGGAACAGCACAAAGATTGAAAGAAAATTTTAGATTGAAATTACTACAAAGATATAAACTCAATTAAATGACACTATAATTTAAGGAGCAATAGTAGACAACAAAATGGCTGATAAAAAAACAAAAACAAAACAGAAAATATCTTTAATGTCATCATGATTATTAATGTACAGTATCAATCCAGTTGCTAGCAACTGAGTTAATGTGTTGTAATTAACCTCTTTTACATGGCATCCATAATTATCAGCCTATTCATTTTCAAGTTAGCAGTTGATTGCAATAGGTCTAAATCTTGCTCAACCCCTAGCATCAAGATTGCAGAGTAAGTTCAGTCTCTGAGCTGTTATATCCATAAGAATCTGTTACACTGAACTTTCAGCTTGCTTCACTAGATATTGTATTCTCCTGTTTCTGATATCAAGAATGTTGAGCTTAAATCCACCCGTTATCCTTAGTAGGGGGTTTGAAGTTGTTAGTAGAGGCAGGCTAGCACATGAGTAAATGAATGAATGAATTTCCTAAAATACCATAATTACTACTGTATAAATTTTGCAGCAAGTGTTGACAAAAAGGGCTGATAATAGTATCCACCTGGATAGTGAACGTATAACACCTCGTACGTGCCAAAGAGTGAAGTTCGAATGAAAACCTCTCTCTTCCAGAATTTTCTATAGATTGAAGATGCAATGGTGGCATCAAATTGCTCATTTAGAGGTACCAAGTTGATGAGTACAATTGTTTTCTCTAATAGCTGGTTCGCTGCATTTGCTCCCATGATCCTCACTTGACTTCGATTCAAAAAAAGACTTGCAGAAATCTCCTTAGCAAGCTCGGACACCAGTGGGAAAAATGTATACAGGGCGATACTGAGACGGAGACTAACTTCAACTGGCCAAACACAGCCACAAGGTGATCCAGCAGGTGCATATGTCAACGGCTCGGTGCATGTCAATGATGAGCAATCTAAAAGTTTCAAAATGGAATTGATATTTAAAGGACTGTCAGCAGTCTAGCAAAGACAATGTATATATACATACCTTGATTAGGAGGTGGAGGTGGAAGTGTCAAAAATGGAGATGGCGATGGAGTCCTTATCATCTTCTTTGTGGAAGAACCCAATGGAGAAATTATAGGTTGAGGTGTTGGCACTTGTCGACAAAAAGTAAAATCAAAATTAGATAAACTCTGTTGACTGTCAACAAATGAAATACCATAGAAAGTGAAGAAGCAAACCGAATATTCTCGTACTTTTAAATTGACTTGCTGGAATTGTTGGTGATGGCACGAGTTCTGGTGCACCCTTCCCCTCTGGTGAAGGAAGGGGTGGTTTAGATGGGGAAATTGTATGCCATGTACCTAGCAGGCCAAAGAAAATTTAGACAAAGATTCTCTGGTACACATCTGAGATTAGATGATAAACTAATTGTTTGTACCCTGCAAGACAGCAAGGCCCTTATGCTGCAATATTTTCCAAGAGAAGAGGAAAAGTTAAGGTCATTGTTATTTGATCTCACCTTTCTCACTAGAGGAGGTCGGAGGAAGCTGATCATATGGCTCAGGAGAAAATTTGTTGTATCTATTTCTTCTCCAATGGTTCCTATGAAATGAGGCTAATGGCGAAGAAGCATGACTCTCAAAAGGGTGTCCGGAAACAGCTTGATTTAATTGCTTGTGTTGATTTGGGGCTGCAATGAAACATCAAATGATTGCAGATGTCAAACGACACTTTTTCCCCCTAGTTATTGAGTTAGTATTGAAAATGAAGCAAGTACCTGCAATTGGAGGATGACTAACACGTGATAGATTGTGAAATGCTTTAGATTGTGGTGCTGCAGCAAGAATTCCATGACCCTTTTGGCCAATCATGGAGGAAATTGATACTGCATGGGGAGAAGAATCTACAATATTACATCACATAAGCAATAAAACAAGGATATATATACATTTAAGCAAATACAAGTATTTTGTGCAGCAAAAGATGGGCTTTTGCCTCTTCTTGTCCATCATAAGGCCTCCGGTCATATATTGCCTGGCTAAGAGGGAATTCTAATGAAAGCATTCAGACATTGAATAAAAGAAGTTCTTGCAGATTCAGGAAAGAAACATACAAACATAATTCATTATGGTTATACTGCCACTTTAGAATCGTTATGCCAGATTATAGTCGTACTAAAATTTAAAAATTGAATTTGATATGGAAACGCTTCATATTGATTTTAAAGGTGAATATCCTACACAAGCACCATAATACAATCACAATTTGCACTGTTTCAGGTCAAGTATCCAAGAAGTGGCAAAATGCAGAACCAGTTGTAAGATTATTTTGTTAATCACCACACCAGACCACAGCTTGTTGGAGCCCGAAACCACTCCCAGAAACTAATCATCTAATTGGAGAACATGAAATCGTATACAATGCTAAATGCAGTGAATTCTAGAAATTTTGAACAATTCCCTATAATATCCGAGTCCGTATTTAGAGTATATGCAGTGTCCTTTAATGAAATGAGCTAAGAATTGACTCTCAAAACAACCTCGTAAAAAGGACAGATACTAAGCAACCACACACAACAGTGAAGCTACGACAATAGCCAAAAGGAAGAAATCAAAGGAGAAAAAGAACTAAATGGATCATACAAATTTCAAAATAAATAGGCTTAAACAATTCTCTACAGAAAGAAACCATTACCTGCAGATCCTTGAACTTGAAATGTACTGAGAATTATGAGTAAGTTCAGCAGCTTCAAAGCCGAAAGCATCCCCATTTCCTTCTTGAAAAAGTTGAAGAATATCAAGCATCAAGATCTTTCTTTTATCTCGCCCAACCATTCCAGTTTAAAGGAACAACAATAATTCCTTTAATACACTGAAATGCAACATGTGGTATACTTTAAATTGAGGTACAAGACATATTGGGTACAATCATTTGGACTGTACTTGAAGACCCACAAATAGTACCATTGAAGTAATGAGAAAAAGGTGAGGCAATGAAAACATTGGAACAGAGTTAGGTGGAAGTCCAAAGATCCCCCGTGTTGTTTTCTGCTTTCTATTAAGTCTAAGCTCTGAAAAATTCAAACTTTGATCTTGGTAATGAAATGGAACACTTTACATAAATCACCAAAGAGTGCTATACTGATCAGACAAAAAGCAATAGCTGCACAAAGATTTGCAGATACCAAGAACAATAACTAAAACAATGGCAAAAAAAAAAAAAAAAAGGGTCTGGTGATGCTGAAAGAAGACACCAAAAGAAAGGGAGGGGAAAAAAAGGAGCTATCTTCCAATTATGTTATTTATTTGTAGTTTTATTGAAGTGGAAATGCATTAAAACCTTTTCCAGTAATTGCACTTTGTAATCATTACGTAAGAGTCCACTGGTATGCAAGATAACAAACACCAGCAAATATACTTTTGCTTTATCAACTTCAAAAGTTAAGCTTATACTTAAAGGTCAATGTTAAAACTATGTAAGTAGCATATCCCAAACACACTTGTTTTTCTACAAAGTAATAGCAAATAACGTAATGCCACTCGTGGTAAGCAGGATCTTAAGAAGATCATATCACACTTTAAAAGATAACGCCCCACTAGACGCTTTGCCTTTTTTCTTTTTTTCTTTTTCGGGGGGTTCTGTTATATTAGTCTGAAATTCTTGTTACATCTTGATTGAGTGAATTCTTTTGAATCATACCATCTATTTCAGAAACACGGCAATAACAACATAATAGAATTTTTGGGTTTTCGCAATTATGCCAAGGAGTGAGCATTCACTTCTTGACCATTGAAATTGGATGTTAAAGTTTCACATTGCCTAATTATTAGGTGCTGAATTGAATTTCAATGCCCTATCTTGTTCAACCGGTTTTTCAGAGTCATTGAAATGTAGAGTAACGACAGAGACAGAATGATTCTAGTGGGCGTATTGGGATGGAAAATATGGTTATTATAACTCAATCAAGGTTGAATATTATAGTATGTGGAATATGTACTGTCCCTACCTGCCACTCTCGTGGATGGTTAGGTAGTTGATTTTGGAGTAAGGTGTTGGACATCGGTACATGATGACAAAATGATGCTGACAAGCATGGCATTTCACATTCCACACATTAGGATGTCTCCCAGAGGTGTCGGTGAAATTGGCTCAGATCGGGCATGTTTCTGGCAATTGATTGAGCCATCTACCCAAAGTTAATTCACTTCAAGAATTTTACTGACCATTATATTTTTGTCTATTTGTACCCTGTTAAGGATCATTGCTTCCGAAAAAATTATTGTGTTTTGGTCTCATTAACTTGCTTCTCATTATCGTGGGCCTTCTAACTTCTTCGGTTCTCTTGATTTGCAATCTCTGGCAGGCTAAGACAACCCCAATGTTGGGCTCTCTTAGCTATAATCCACCGAAAGTCAATAACATTTTAGGACCTGTCTGAGCAGGTGGGTCCAACTGAGATATTGGCTAAGCAGGGGTAGATCAAGATGTTGTGGGCTACAATCGCCTAATAACTCTTCAAGCTGGCCCAGAACATTAGTATGGGAAAATGTACAATACACAGAGCCCAAGATTGATCCTCCACCATCTTATATCCACGTCAGCATCAGTAATAATGTATAAAGGTTTTTAAAAATAAAAAACAAAAAGGTTATGGATGCTTAAAGCGTTTTTTTTTTCATTATTTTTTTCTCGCATAATTTGGCTTACTATTTTATTTGAAAATTCTTACATTGATTCAATTCACGGTCTCACCTGTGTACTTTGATCTAAAACAAAGTCGCATAAATATTTTTATATCATTTTTTTACATTAGCATGTATGCTTATGTGGGACTTTGTCAAATTACAAAATCCACAGGTAGAACCATGGACCCAATTGAAACAAGAATTTTCCCAATTTTATTTCTGCTCAAAGTCCACAGGACGTCTTGTTCTTTTCCTTCGTGCTTTTTCTTTTGATTTGGACAACCGAACCACACAGAACAATTCAACAATAGTATGTTAAAAGGGAAATATTATGTGGTATACAATTTTTGTCCAATAAGGCAATAACAATTTTAGTATTGAAACTTGAAAATGATGTGTTACTGAAAACGTAACAAGTTGTTGTAGAAAAATTTCTTTCTCATACAATGAAAACTAAAGGGCAACAACTTTTAATGTACAAAATATTTATAGCTTAAGCTTCCATCACCAAAGAGAATATATTTTTTTAAAAAAGAAAGGGGCCGGTATTGCTTGAAATGAATGAGGAATAAATTGCTAAAACAATATTCATACTTCTTATTAAGTTATCATTTTCCCTTTTGAACATTGAGAAATTAGGTTGCGACTGGTGTTGGGTTCCTCTCCAACTTCATTAATCAAAATCTTGAATCTTGATCAGGTACTTCTCCAACCTGCCCAACTTTGGCTTTGATCAAGGATTTGGAGAATCATAGGACCCCATATCATCCCAACCCCACAATTTCTAGCCGCAGGATTTTCATATCAGAAAGCTAGGACTTAAGAGTGCAAATATTCAATTGTTGTGGGATCAAACTTGGTTTTATTTATTGGCGGGCAATAATTCAAACTTAGTTCATTAATTATTTAGACTAAGCTCAGTTGCTGGAACTTAGTACTTCAATCACTAATCAAATTTTGTGTTATAAAGTCAAATAAAAAACTTAATTGGATAAGTTAACAAACATTAAAATTTGTTAACATTAGCCAACTCTGCTTGCTACGAGAACCGAACCTCAAATAGTTTTAGTGGAGTTGATGTCTGGACCTTAATGGGAAGTCCAGCAACTTTTCCTTCGTTATCATGGATCACTCTCACACGTGGTTGACAACTGCTCCCACAGAAATATATGTAGTAATATTATTAGATTCCTCTTAACCTCTTTGTAGCTATAACTCATTAGGTGACGTGGAAACGTCTTTGTAGGTTGACAACGTGCCATACATCCACTTCCTCTGCACGAGCGTCCACTCCACGTTCGAGCTATCATTATGATAAATTCCTTTTAGTTTTAATTATTATTAATTTTCTTATTAATTATGAGTGTAACTTGGTAATAAGCACGTATGAAATTTTGCTGAGACTTGAGAGGACTTTATTTTATGAGCCATGAACCTGTTCAGCTTTCATTAACCTATTCTTTCGTAATCCAATATATATATATATAGCACACACATACACACACAAGAAAAAAAGAGAACGCTTGCACATTCTCAGCCACTCAAATAATCAAACAAAACGAAAAACTGTAGTAGTTCTATTTCAATATAATTATTAGCATTCTTGATTTCAATCTACTTTGCATCTCGCCACTAAGATTCAGAAAACATATATACTATAGAAAATCTATGAGTTTAATATTCTGTAGTTTACAAAGATTATTATTATTATCATCTTTGAACTATGAAATATTTAGATCTTTATTTTTGAGCTACTTTCTGTTTACAAAATTTTAAGTTCTTTGAATAAGTTGACAATTTATAGCAAAAATTTTGATGTTGTTTATACAACTAAAAAAATTTTAGACAAACTTTATTTAAGATACTGATAGCAAAACATGTCTCCTCAATCCGAAAACCGACTATAATTGTTCCTAAAAGAATAATTAGCATTCTTAATCCCTCTAACAACTCATGAGAACATCCTTCCACAAAAATTACTACTAAAAACCACAATATACACAAACAAAAAAAAGAAAAAAGAGTTGTTGATTGGATATTTAGATTAACAAACACTCGCTGAGCAAAGGATGGACATTCGACTATTTGTAGTTGTTAAAGAGTTCTTGTCCCTCTCCCCGCCTACCCCTTCCCTTGCCATTCTACCTTCCGTCCTCCCTATCCCATTCTCCCCTCCTCACTCCTCTCTCCCTCTCCCCTCCTACTACCCCCTCCCCCACCCAAAATACAGGCCTATATCATTTCTTTGTGTGTGTATATATATTAAGGAAAAATCTTAATCCAATTATAGTATAGAGGTTGAGACTTGAGAGAGGGAGAGCTAATTGGAGAACTAAAAATAAAGCCTCAATTCAATAACATACCATGACAGACAGGGTATACCCTGCTGCCAAGCCAGCAGCCAACGGCACCACAGCGCCCACTGTCAACGGCGGAGCAAACCCAACATTCCCGCCAACAAAAGCCCAACTTTACAACAACACGCGCCCTATCTACCGCCCAAAACCTCCATCAAAGAGGAGACACAGCCGTAGCTGTTGTTGTTCCTGCTGTCTCTGGACAACCCTCTTCATCATCCTCCTACTCCTCCTTGTTGCCATTGCCGGAGCCGTCCTCTGGGTCCTTTACCGCCCCCAACGCCCCAACTTTAGCGTGTCCTCTCTCCAACTCTCGCAGTTCAACCTGACCTCCACTGGGGTCACCTCCAAATTCAACCTTGCCCTCGTTGCCCGCAACCCCAACAAGAAAATCACATTTATCTACGATCCCATTAACGTTTCCATATTTTCCGACGAGATTGATATAGGGGATGGATCTTTCCCCGCGTTTGAACATGGGACCAAGAATACTACAACTATGAGGAGTGTGATATCCAGTTCAGGTCAAACGTTGGACAGTACACAGGTTTCCACGTTGAAGTCTGCTTTAAAGGATCAGAAAGGCATGCCATTGAAGATTGAGTTGAATACAAAGGTGAATGTGAAGATTGGAGGGCTGAAAACTAACAAAGTTGGAATAAGGGTTAGTTGTGATGGAATTAAACTCGCTGTTCCTACAGGAAAGACACCAACATCTGCAACTACATCCAACGTTAAGTGTAAGGTTGACCTTCGCATCAAGATCTGGAAATGGACGGTCTGAAGTTTCTTGGGAGTTAAACATGTTTGTTGTTTTTTTTTTTTTTATAATTTTGTCTTTCTTGGTTGTTACAGTTTTTACCCTTTTTTTTTCTATAGTTTGTTAAAGTACTTTTTGGTTTGTGGGTTTTTGATGGTTGTTAGGAATAGGATTCCGTCGATGCATATATATTCCTTAGGGATTGTGTTTTGATAGAACTTGGGGTAAATTCTTTGTTTTATACACTTGTTTGTGAAATTAATCTCAAAAATTGAGATGTGATTTTTATCGTGCTATATATTCTTTGCTCTACTTTTGCCTTCTTAGAGCAGTAGTAATTGTGAAATCTCTGTTAAGTATACTAAACCTACTTCTAATCTGGTAAATTCAAGGCTTTAAATGATTATCACGTTTTCCAGACAAGAATATTTATCTGGAAGAAATAGGATTACGGGGCCAAAACTTTTTTTACCAGTATCGATTCTATTCCTTTATACAATGGGGGAACTGCATGTTCTCCTCAAAGGGGATTATTGTATGGTTAAAAGTAGTGTCGCATATTTTAAATTTGGATACAGAAATAAAACGGTACATGATTCGAATTTTTTCTAAACAGACAGAAGATGGTAGAATTGGAGGAAAATCACCGTCAACCCGAACTACGAAATTTAATCAAATTTGGCACCTTACATAGGCGTTTAGTTTGTAGTTAATGAGATGAAGATGAGCTAGCAGTTAGGAATCTGAAAACGGAGTTTGTCGGTGGAGTATAAAAAGCATTGCTTTAAACATAATTTGTGGTTGGAAATGAGATGTGAGAGTAGGGTCCCCAGAGACAATTCTCTCATGGTGATTGATGATTCATGAACCAATGGTAGTTAAGATTTAAAAAAACCAACCAAAATACCCCACTTTCCAATTTTCTGTCTTTACTCTTTACTGCAACTAAGGATGATATCTGAAGCATCTGCGAGACATGTGCAGTGTGTCCATTTTAGCGGCGCCAAGGTTAGCAATGCTAATGAACAAAACCATTCATTCATATTCGTTAGCGATAAGCTATGATTAGGCACAAGAATGTGCTAGCTAGATAATATAGCAAGATTATATACCTTCCGTGGCTTGTTGTCTCCAGCTAATTGCAGTGCAACAAGGGATTAGTCAACTCGGCATGTTTTTCTTTTCGTTGTTTCCAATGACGGAACACTAGCTTTCTTGTTATCACGTTTAATTTTCTGTTTTAAAATCGTGATGTTGAGTCATGTGATGGTTAACAGGCAAGGAGATGGGACCCTGGTTGGGGGTGGGGGCACCTGCTAGGGCAGACTTTTTTTTTTTTGGTGCGGGCTGTGTTTTGTGTTTTTTGGTTGGGGGAAGGGGGGGGCCAAAACCATCAAATTCAGCAGTAAAGAAGCTCCACAAAATTTGACTTCAATATCACTCTGGTTAAAGCCGCCCATGAGACTTCAAAACTAGCTCTTCTTATAAAAGGCAACTGCCTCCGGTTTTCAAATTTCCCTATCGTTGTAATGCTTGCAGCAAACTCTGATTCAAGTTAATGAAACAAGTATTTTACTTCAAAAAAGAAAAAAAAAAGACTTCAATATCACTCTGGTTAAAGCTGCGCCATCTGCCAATGGCACATGGTTTCTCCATGTTTCCAGTATGTACAACCATGCTTTTGTTTACATGTCTACACTCTAAGCAACGGGTGCCTGGGGGTGGGACCACAATGAGGATTCAGCAGCTTAAACAGAATCATCCTGCCAGCGGTAAATCTGGATAGTTCCCAAGAACGCACTTTTTCCCCCCCCCCCCTTTCGACTATTTTCGTGAAGGTTTGCATTACAGATTGCCTCACACTCTGGTAGGGATGGTTCAGATGGCAGCTTCAGAAATGGTAGTCGGCCATGTTTTTATCAAGGCAATTGCCCGTTTAAGTATGCCAATCACCGGATATGTCTAGCATGGTGTTCAGCTAAAGCGCATCTCGTTTATTCTGTAACTTGAAACATAATCGGAACAATTTCTCCCAAATCTCCTCCAGTAGATATTTGAATTATCACCAAGAGAAAACTTGAATGCAGACTAACCAAGTCTCTCAGGGCTTGCTGGAACCAGATCTTTCTTCAAATTCAGACCAGGGGTTGATGCAGATTAAGTGAGCCCTCTGTCAAATTACAGAAATTTGATTTCCTAGTAAAACCTGATTAAAGCTTGCCCCTTTGTCTTCAATCCAAAGATGCCAGATTCCATCTACTGTAGTGTGGTGAATATCAAGTCAAACTGTCGTACATCCAAATGGAAAGACAGACAGTATAGTTTTTAGATATTAGCAACTGTCAAAGAAAGCTCTTAATCTTGCGAGTTCAAGATCACAAACCTTTGTACATTCAACTTTGCTCCTCCAACATTTCGCCAAGCATTTCCACACTTCTCTTACTCACGTCACCACCCCTTAACAGTGTTGTAAGAAATCTTGGGTACAAGGTAGGATATTCCAAACCACCATGCATATCCTACTCAAAATGAACACTCAGAACTCATTCTTGAGTAAAAGGAATCAGTTTTAATCTAACATTTCAAGTTGATTATTCATGTAATTAAGCAACAGTAGTTTCACACTTCTTTTTTTCACTGCAAAAGGGAACAATCATACAAAATTTTCCATACTCTAGAACAAGAAACTTAAATGGCTCTGCAAAGAAGAAGATCATGCCATGCATTTAAGGCAAATCATGGAACTTTTATGCAGCATTTCAGGGAACAAATTAGCAGAAGCTCGCACCAGATTATACAACTGTATTTTAAGAATATAAGTTTTTGTTCACCTTGAAGATTTGCACCATATCTTCCATATATTACGATTGGCAAAATATTTAATGAGGAAAAAAAAGGGAGTCTTAATTCCTGAGAAAAGAAAGGAAGATCCAAACAAAAAGTGAAAGATATTTCCATATAAATTGCCAATGTTTATGCGAAAAACTGATGTCTTCATTAAGCCTAACTATGAACTTAACCATATGCATTTAGTTCAAAGAGGACTAGAGTGAAACTCCAACGAACCATTTGATGAAAGTCGCCATGTGACCCAACATTTGCTGCTTCGGGCTCCATCGCCACCTGTGGTAAACATGAACTACATCAAACAGAAGTTCATAGCATAGATGATTCGACAGATTCCAAAAGTCAGAAGTGAAGACAGAAATTACCAACCTTCCCTTTTTTATTTACATTGCTGACTTCACTTGCCCTCTCTTTTCCAGAATGTGCTCTCTTAGAACTCTTATTTGTCTGCCCTACTATCCTACCAGGCACCTCTTCTACATCCATCACAATGTTACCTTGATTTGCTTCCTCAGCACTTTGAATTGCTAGTGTTGCTGAGGTGGCTGTCCTTAAGTCACTGTCAATTGAATTATTCACAGTTGCACATTGTCTGAGAGCTTCTTTTATGACACCAACAGCAATATTGTAACTCTCTTGAGATAATGACCCTTCTTCACCCAATATTATAGCTCGTTGACAAAGGTCATTGTATCGACGAACCTTAGATTGTACCTCATCCAATCTTTCACTAATAGTGTGCCTACTTGTGGCAGCATTTGTCCACCTCTGCAGTATGTACTTGAATGGAATGGTAAAAACACCTGACATTTGGAGAACCACAATGGCATGCCTACAAAGGTAACCCCTGTATTGAAATGAGCGGCATGAGCAATATATTTCTGATTTCTGTTCATCCCACTCCACCATAAAATCCTCATTATTTTCGAAGTCCTTAACAGCATATGTTATAGTTGACTCATCTTCTTTTTCTTTTTTAAGATGACACGCAGCTGCCCCTAGTACCTCCACTTGAAACTTTTTGAATATTTCATGAGTGTATACAAGAGACATTTGTTTTTCAAAAGGTGAAGGAGACCTAAGCTCAGGTGTTTCGTGCCAAGCATCAAAATTAGCTTTGGCTTCCTTTTCATACCTATCTTCCAGGACTAACTTATATTGTCCAACAAAGTCTTTCAAAGAAGTTTCTGGAAGGACATATTTATCAAAGAAAGAGCTCAAGCCTTCAGATCTAGAAGCTGTAGACAAACCTGAAAAAGATACATCCCTCACAAAAGTAGGCACCCATAGTTTGCGAGTGTCATACAGAGATTGCATCGACTGATCATCCCGAAGATTGAATCTTTCTACCAACTTCCACCACCTCTTTTCAAATTGTTCTTCAGTCCATGACTTGTGTATACATTTTTGAAATTTAGCTAAGAAAGTGTCATGCCAAGGGCCAAGATATTGCAGTTGTCTGGGAATCTTATCCAATACATGCCACAGGCTATAAAAGTGACGAGTACTGGGAATGACAGCAGTTATAGCTGCTTTGATTGAATTGTTTCGATCAGTTAGTAGAACTTGTGGTCCACGCCCACCCATTGCTAGGCACCATGTTTGCATTAACCAAACAAATGTAAATACTGTATCATCAGCAATTAATGCACAACCAAGAATTATGGGCTGGATATGATGGTTCACTCCAATAAAAAGAACTAAAGGGAGTTTATACTTGTTTGAGAAATATGTGGTGTCAAACAACACCGCATCACTAAAACTAGCATAATCACCCATGCCTTTAGCATCGACCCAAAACACATTTCTTAGTCGATGCTCTTCATTGAAGTCTGCTGCATAGAAAAACTTTGGATTCTCTTCCTGCATGTGCATAAAAAGTTCAAGTAACATTTGAGCATCTCCTTCTTCAAGAGTCAAACTACGACCTCTATCATGCTGATTCCTGACAAAACTCTGTAAAGGACCCGAGAGCTGATACGCACCACATTGCTTCGTCATGGAAGCTAAAACTTTCCTTCTTCGTACTTTTGCATCATTTTTAAGAGGATCAGCATTCCTATGACTTCGGAAAAAATGTGCTTGGGCAGGCAAAAGGTCGTGATTATGCTCCTTTACAAAACTATGAATATACCACTTCCCATTCGGCCTTCTCTTCACATGCATGCTTGCTTTACAACCAATCTTAGGCGAAGGTCTTGGGTTAATAGCATCGTCAGACTGCTGCTTATTTCCATATCTTATGCACGAAAACTTTGCATCAATGAACTCCTTCGATGCCCTAGATCGACGACTACTCAATTTCGCTGTACCAAACCCCACTGACTTAGCATACTCTTTATAGAACTCATATGCTGCCTCGTGAGAATCAAACTCCACGTCATCTGGAAGTTCAAAATTTGAGGTTCCCACGGCAGAACTGGACTCCATTCTTAACTAAAAAATGCTCAAACGGCTAAACCCTCCTTCCCCACCTCCTTCCCCCACCCCCTCCCCCGGGGGAAACTATTATCTTGAAATTGAGATGGCCTCCAGAATTTAATTCCAGTAACAGCCTAGCTCATTTGACGTGACACTCCATCTAAAATATCAGCATAAATAATAAAAACTCAATCTTTGAAGTCTCCATTATTTACGGCTATACCTATAAACCCGTTTCAAAAAAAAATATTATACACAATTAAAGCTCAAATGAAACAACATTCAGAACCCATGTTCTCAAATTAAAACAAAAGAGAGTACAAGTACAAAGGGACAATTGTTCTTTTTTGGTTGAATTGAGTTAAAATTAAAATAAAAAGTTTTTTTTTTCCAAAGATACAGGACAAATAATCAAACGACTTTGTCGGAGGGGAATTACCCGAAAGTTGAGGCGCCGGTAGCCGACGGTGAGAGGTCCAAAGGAACTACAGCTGCAAAATCAAAGTAACCCACGAGAAGAAAAAGAAAATTTCATCCAAATATTTTGGAAGACAGTCGAGGGCTCGGGATGACAGCAGGAAAACAGGTATATGAAATTAGGGCTAATGGGAATTGGAATTTGGGGATGTTTCCATTGGGGAGCGGGTTTAAACGTTGAGGGGCTAACCGGTCAAACAGTTTATTATTAATACGATCGCGGCAGCATGGGTGACGGCGTCTAAGTCCGTCTTATTTTGGAATAATTACTAAATAGTCCCTCTAGTTTTACGGAACCCCAACATCCAAAACGTAGCATTTTGGCCCCCACATATTTGCATAAGTTGTACGAGGTTGATTACCAATTTTACTTTTTTTGGTTGTCTTTCCGACTAAAAAAATTCATGCCCAGGCACTCAGGTGTAACGTTGTAACAGTGGAACTGAAAATGGAATCAAGTATATTGATTGAGGTTAAAATAAGTGTAAGAGTAGAAAAAATCATCATGACATTAAAGATTTAAAAATTTTGAATAGTAACTTAAAGGTTCAGATAAGCCATTTGAAATCCTGACTTTAAATTAATTAGCGACTTCCAATTATATTCACAAAAAGTCATAACTTGAAATAGCAATATTTAAAGTCACCATAATACAAATTTATACTAGCCATTAAAAATAGTATTTAAAGTTACTATTTCGCTCAATGACTTTAAGTTACATCTATAAAAAGAATTAACCTAAAATTTATAGTCATAATTTGAATAGCAACCTTAAAAGTTGTTATTTAGATTATTCACAGGTCTTGAAATAGAAAATTTTTAGGTCCTAATGTCAAACAATAAATTTATGTTAGAAATAGTGATTTTAAAATCACTATTAGTTTCAAGTTATATTTACAAAGAGTCATAGCGATTTTTTTAGTCACCAAACTACTTTAATAACATAACGGCTTAGTGTGACTGTATAGTCACTAATTGAGATAACTACTCTAATAACATAATAATGCAATGCGACTATAAAGTCAATATTTAAAGCAACGACTTTTGAAGTTACCCTTTCAAGTAGTACTCTTACATTGCATTTCACTATTTGAGATAGCGACTTTGGATTTATAGTCACTCTTTAAAATAGCAACTTCAAAACCACTATTCAACAAGCAATTTTAAGTTGCATTGACATAAATTTCTCATAGCTTAATGTGGTCAGTTTATATTATTTCAAAAGACAAATTTAAGGTAAAAATAACTTATATTGCTATGTGAAATATAAAGTCACTACTTCGAAATAATTACTTTAAGAGTCAATATTATGTTATCGCTGTTAGACCCCTGACAATAATTTTTTGGGTTCTTGTACCTTTTATGGGAGAAGGAAGGAGTCATTAGACATAATCTTGATATGATACGTAGGCCATCAAGATAACTGTAAAGTATAAATCCAACATTACAAAGTAAAAATAACTAAAAAAGAATATATTATTACTGAATATCCCAAGCAAGCACTAATTTAGGATGTTATTTGTAAAAGTGAAAAAAAGAAAGCAAAATATAGAAAGAAAACAGCAATAATGTTAGGAAAAAAAAAAATGCACAGCATTGTCATCCGGATATTATTCATGGTTTTTCGTCATCAGTGTTGGAAAGTATGTTGCTACTTGATTCGAGTAAATTCTGTATACATTATATGTGTGTGGACACCATAAATATTAAATTTGTACCTTAGGCTACTAATACTAATGTTTTATGCAAAGTTCTAATGACTTTCATGCATACAATATGACAATTGCTCCACAATATGGAAATTCTAAAAATCGTTGTTCTCCTGCGATAGATCTAAACCAAATGTATTGAAACAATTTCCTTATAATTTTTTTTTTATGTTGGACAAACTATACCTCTTAAAATACAAACATCTGGAAGATTAAGTATTATATACTCTGTTTTGGGTGGTCAATCACTTAGAAAAAAATAAATATGTAAATTAGAAACTCTTCTACAAAACTTTCCGTGCTTTCAAGTATTACATTTGGCGAGGGAAAACAATGCAGTAGCACCCTTGAGATCATGATGATTTTTTGCAGAATAGAATGGCCCTTCATATTTCTTTTCTTGGTCACGGATAGCCTGCTCATCACTGCAAGTCAAATTCAAAAGCTATCAATTAACCAGGAGAATAATGAAGAAATATTTACATTTGTTATGTTATTTGGTACATTTGCTTTATTTTGTCTCTTAGTTATCATACTCAATAAGCAATCTAATATCCTTTTCAAGGTATTTTTTGGTCTGAATCTTGTTATTCAACTACATTTAACCCCTTATTTTTTGGTCCCACACCTTTGTTCTGTATTACATTGGTTTAGAAAATTTTCTTTTGGTGATTTAAAAAACTACTAGTTAAGCCTATATGAGAGGACATGCCCTCTAAATAGGCATATGAATCACATAGCTTAGTTTTGAATAATTAACAAACAATGTAAGTGTAATGAGGCATGTTAGGTAATCGTTAATACCTAGAAATTCATGCAAAATATCTAGGATTCTAATGTTTTGTACTACGATCCATGAATGAATTACTATTAGTTTCAATGAAGCCAATGATTTATTACTTCAACATTTTATTACTAGAAGCATAGTTCATTGAACCTATGAATTGTAAATACATGTAATTTGATAGTCAAATGCACTTAGAAAAAATTATTTTATAAATATTGTCTTTGCAAGATCTTACAAGATAATAACTTTGCTAATATAAAAAGTTTAGATGTTTAATACCAACCTCCGCTTAATCGTTTCCTCAGCTTCAAATCTAAAATCACACAACTCATCAGATATACCATCAAATATTGGTCTGAAATTGTTGCAATCGTTAATACAATGTTGCTTTGTGGTTGGCATCATTGATGAGGAGGTAGACCCCTGCATGCCCCAAGAATTTGTGGTAACTTCTTGTATATCATTTTCAATAATGATGCATTGCTTAAGAGGATGAGGTAGTGGATGGTGATAATTTATTTGTAATTGATCATATGAAGTCAAAGGATTTGTATTAAAAATGTCACAATTGATAGTTGAATCTGCAGCATCATCGGCCACTAACATTTGTTGTTGTTGTTGTTGAGTCTAAGCCAGAGTTTGTGCTCGACACAAGGCAAGCTGATGAAGAACAAGGTCTAGCTCAAATTTAGCATATTCAATTTGACGTTTTAGTTGATTTATAATTCTATAACATTCCCCAATAGGATCACTTGCACGCACGTCGGATTGGAATATGATGGTGCGCATTGCTGCGTCTTTCTCTGGTTGATCGAGGTTACGTATTATCTTGGTAACATTGCTAACTCCAAATAATTTATGGGCATTAAGGAATTGTCTTTGGCGATCATGAGGAAAATAAGGGGCGAGAATGCAATCAGGAGCGCACTTTCTGCGTTGATATTTACAAGATGCACAAGCCTGGGTGGTATTAACCCTTGCAATGGTAACATTGTTGTGCAATTTTTTTTTTAATTAGAGGAGTTTCTTTTTTAAGAATGTGAGATATCGATTGCGTCTTTGGCAGGGATGGAAATGAAAGCTTTGATATTGGCTTTCTTTTAGATGTTTATCCCTACTTTTCTCAATGAGAAGAAACATAAGATGAAATAGTAAGTAGGGAGAAATCTAAGGGTTAGTTGACAAGTTTGTAAGAAATAATAGGATAGGAGATATCTATTTCATTGAATAACTTACATGCATATTTATGTTTTATGTGTGCGTAATTGATTGCAAGTACTACCAAGAAAAGTTTTTCTAAATTGGTGTAATGACATATTCAAGGGAAAAAAATGTTGACATGGATATGAGGTATGGAATTCATTATTTCAACAATGAACTAATCGACAACCTCAACAAGAACGAATATTTGTAACCAACTATATCATTATTATTCTTCTCCAATGGCTACCTCAAAATAAAGGTTTGGTTTCGTTGTCACTAAATACCAAGTCAAAGTATTATTTTATTTTCTAGTACATTTTAATATTTTTTTACCAGAACAATATTGCACAAATGGTCTCTTACATTTGTGCATCATCCTTAATAATTTAGTTATTAGTTACGAAAGATAACTTAGTAATTTATTTTTTTTGGTAACGGACAAAAATAAGAAATTAGCAATTCAAAAAAAAAAAAAACTAGTAACTTGTTTTTAATAGTAAGAGATAAGTTATTAGTAATATGCTTTTTTGTTTCAAAAGATAAATTAATAGTTGGTTATTAATGACCAAATATTTCCCCATTAATTTTAATTAAAGATGACTTGAATTTTAAAAAATTGAAGGCGTAAAAGTATAATAATCCATAAAATATCGGGTTAACAATTTCACTAATACTTCCAAATCTAAGATGACTGCAATTTAAAGACTTGAAGGGGTTAAAGCATGATAATACATAAAATATGGGTACGGGAATAAACCCGTCAAGTTAAGAGTTAATAAGGCACCTGAAACGGTGTCGTCTGCTAGTCCTCCCTGACATTTACTTCCCTCCATTCCATTTCCGACAGAGAAAGGCAGAGCACAGAGGGCAAAGGAAAGAGCAGTAAAAGCTTGGTCTATAAACTCATCTCTCATTCATTTCTACCTATCCCAATAGTCAGAAGAAGAAGTGGGGTCCCACCAGTTTCAGAAATTTAAGGTTTGATCGCTTCTACTTAGCTTCTTGAATAACAATCAAGATTCAATTTTTTTACTATATCTTTGATGTATCACATTACTTTTGACGTCCTTTTGGTTTTCTATTCTTACTTGTCTCAATATGATTTCCTTTTCTTTAAATTATTTATTGAACAAATTGGTCTTGTAGTTAATAACTATGGCAATATAGGTAAGAATTTATTTTCATAAAGAACATTGGTGCTGAAACTGAATAATGTAATGTGATGTGATGGGAGCATTTGACTGAAGTTGGACATTGTAATCTTGAGCTCTGGATAGGATTAAATTGTGAAGGATAAAGGATGCGGTGGAAACTTGAGAGTGAACGATAAACTACGCTGGTTTCACAATAGACGTCCTTATTTGCTAGTAATAAGGTTTCTAGATTTTGTTTAGTTAATGTAGTTTTCCTGACTAAAAGTTTATTGCCTTGTACATAATATAGTTGTCGCCGGTAAATGGTCGAAAATCACTAAGACTACGTTGTGCAATTTGTTTAAAGGATGCTGCTCGATTATAAACATCTGAAGATTCTAAATGCCTGTGGTTAGAGATGTTGATGGGATATATAACATAGAAGTTTGTGTGCTGGAGATTTGGAGCATAATAATTTTGTCCTCAAGTTCTTCGAGTGCATCTCTTAATTACATTGGTCTATATTTTAAGCATATGTGATTGGAAAGAGAAACAAAGATGTGCAAATTTTTTGTGGTATTGATTTTGTTAATCCATAATCCTCGTGGCTGGAATATACTAGAAATTAGTATGACTGCATTTGGCTTTGGTGAAAGTTTTAATGGGTGAGCCGTTGAAGGTGGCTCTGTGTTATTAAATAAAAATAGATGCAGATACCTGATAAAAGAACTTTGCTAGGTTAAGTGGGCACAAAATCTTTCAGTGGCGAATTACTTTGATAGGATCAAGGGAAGAGAGTTAGTTTTTGTAGTTCCTCCATTTTACTGAAGTGCTTTAGCCGTCAATTAGATAATAAATGAGCACTACCTGATTTCCTTTTGGAGTTTCTTATAGAAATCTGACTTTTATGACAACATTACTTAAAAAAGTGCCTCTTTGAAACTTGCCCTTTGAACCGCACCCTCACCCCCTTCAAAAGGGGAAAGAAAAAAAAAAGAGGAGTTATGTTATTTATTATAGCTTTTGGTGGCGGTGTAAATGCTATTCTCAGAGTGGTTTTCATACAAACATCTGAATCTAGTATTTTTCAATTTGAACCACTTTTGAGCAGTTGTGCTATATATTTGTTGTGGACACTCAGTTTTATTCTTGATAGTGGATCTTTCATCGCGCCATATTAGGTTTTGGAGATGGTTAAGAAACTAAGCAATCAGCAACATTGGCATCTTTTGATGGGTCTCCCATGGTTGAAACAGTCATATGACTGCTGACCATTGCTCATAGACTTTTGCAGTAGTCTACTATTATCTGTATAAAAACTTTACTTGGTACATATCGTTGTCTCAGATATGATTTTAGCATCATATTTGCCTTTAGTGGTGGTTGCAATATGCTTTGATCTCAGATACACTTAATTGGTTAGGAATATATTGATGTGGAATGTACTTATTAGGAGTGTTTCAGGTAGACCACTATGACGATAAAGCCAACAGTTGCCCTGAGAGCCATCCTAGTTGGTGGAGTAGCTGCATTTGCAAAAATTGCTGGTGCTGTTAAAGCTGCAGGTGGAGTAAAAGTCGGTGCAGCTGCCGCTGCCATGACAGCTGCAGCAACAGCAGCAATGTCAGGGTCAAAGCAGGAACAAAAGGATGCTTCTAAGCAGCCTTCAAAGTGACTTGACTTACTGTTGTAGCCGGAATGTGAAGGTGAAGCAAGGAATTCCCTGCTAGGTTTGTTGGAAAATTTTGGCCTTGCTGAATTAAACACTGCAAATTAGTATTACGAGAGCATTGAAATAAAGTTTTCCATTAGATTTTGTGGAAACTTCATATCCAATGGTCCATGCCGGGGCACTTGATTCCTCTGTTCAGTAGCTGTGGAACGACTAGGAACTAAATATTTCACAGTTTATATGGTAAACATGGGTTAATTACAGATATTTATGCCAAAAAGTATCCTTACCAGCCACAATGTATTCTCGATTTTATTTTTCTTAACAAGAAGTGTCCAGACATTTTAATTGTGCTTTGCTCTTTTACATTTTAATGTGTAACACAAACGGGAAAAGAAAGAAAAGGAAGAAGAAGTTGCTTATTCAATCACCAATTCTCATGGCAATTGGCAAACAGACGCCTCCTTGAATTATGCCAATTCCCAAAGAAATAACAAACTCCTCAACCAACACTGTGTTGCAGATGTGAACCAGAAGAAAACAGCTCTATCTATCATAGCAGCCAAACACTCGGAAGAACAGACGTACAAAGTATTCTTCCCATAAATGGTGCATGCGAGACTGTAAAATGTCCTGCTTCCTTCCATGACCGTAAAATGTTGAGAACGAAATTAAAAGAACTCTCATTATAGAGAACCAAATGCTATTTTAGACCAGGCGTGTGAATTACATTCATGCGTGGGAAGTTGAGATGGACAAAAATATTTCAATATCTCTCTCCCTCTTTCTTTTTCGTCTCAATTCGCGTTTTTTTTTTTTTTTTTTTTTTTTTTTTTTGTGTGGTAAGGGATCAGTTGGAACATTTTCTCCTTCAGGCTGACTACTGAACTCCTAGGAAAACATTTCGGAATCTTTACAACTCCGCCTTCTTCACTCTCTTCTAGGTACTATATCACATAAATGTGGTATGTTCAAATGACAACAACACGATTTTGATGATTGGAAGCTCACATAAAGGTATCTTAATTCATTCTGCGTCCGGTTGAACCGCATGCGAAGTCTGGCTGGTCAGTTGAGCTCACAGAAAGCTCTGAACTTGCAGAGTCCAACTCCAGAATAACCTGAATGACGTCAAGGCAATGATCCAGTTAGAATATGAGCATGCACTTTCCTCTACGTTTACTAATTTCATAAATTCATGAAAAATGTCTCCTTTTACTGCGTAGATAAACAAAGGAAGGACAATTCCATACCACAACATTTTCCCCATCTCGAAGTATTGGAGCTGGAACATATAAATTACACTGTGGCCCAACTGACTGCATAAGATCAAACAACAGATTTTGCTTTCAAGAACTATTAAGCAACATTCAATGCTGTAAATGAGAGGAAATAAGAGGCAACAAATTAAAAAGTAGACAATGATTTACCGGCCAATAGCGTCCAATATTGAATCCATTGACAAAAGCAATCCCCTTACTCCAGCCATTGAAAGAAATATATGTGTCCTTAACTCTGTCAATAGTAAATTGACCTGTGTAAAAAGTTGGCTCCTGACTATCCCCTGCATAAAAAGGCAGGTGGTAATTATCCACTGTTCTCTTTGCACGTGCTGTCAATCTTATGATGTTCTGAATTTTAGAGATGCTACAAGTATATTACTTCGTTTTGCAGATATTTAAAAAAGAAGAACTTACTACTGTTATCTTTCGAACTTAGACGCGAAGATACTTTAAGGAAGTTGGAATATGCATCTGAAAGAATGGAAGAGATTTTTCGGCCTTCATTTAGGTTGTGAAAGGGAATGGAGAGCATCTTCCACTTATACAAAGGTCTTCCATCCACATAAACAGAAGATAAGATGCCCTGCAAAACAGAATACACAGTTAAGAACAGTTAACCAGAAAGGAATTAATAGCAGCATGAAACTACAGAATTTACTGACTAAAGGTCTTTTCAAAAGTTATATATATTTTCAAGTACAGAACCGTATGGCATTTCAAATAACATGGGTATGCTCACAATAGATGCAAAATAATGACATGTTAACCTTGACATTTGGACTAAGTATTTGGCTAGTCACATGAAAGCATGAAGAATGGTTAAGCTGTCTGTGTTCTTCGCTAAAAATTAAAGATAAAATGAGCTTGCTTATTTCATTTCCCACTATTCCAACAGATGAATCCAATGTTATATCTTTCTGACTAAACAATGGATATATATGCCATTAAGACAGGAAAGTCACCCGCAGAGTCTTTAGATCATGTGTACAACATAAGCTCAGAGGCAAGTATAGAAGGCCAAAACTACTAAAAGCAAAAATCCATCAGTGACTACTGGCAGATGTCTAGTAGCACTTTGAAAATACAAAAAAGTATCAACAGAATCATGAAAAAAAAAAATGCACCAGCTAAATTTCATTGAATTGCCTATAAAAAGCATCAGGGGATTCGCAGAGACACAAGAAATTGATTACATTAAGGTGACAGAGTGGCACAACTGAAAAGGACACAAAACGTATGGTCCATAATTCACAAGAGAACTTGTCTTAGGAATTTCTACCTTCCTGTCAAATACGTATGCCCCATAGTTCAGACGACCCATGTTTTCAACCTTAAAAAAAAAAAAGAAAAATGTTAACAAATTGAAAATTGTTTCTTACCATCAATGCCAAAGACAATCACCGAGATACAGGCAAAAAATAAAAATAAAAAAAAGAAAGACAATCAAAGGAAACTTCTTCTCTGACTGACCATATAAGTTTTATTTTATTGATAAAAAACAAGTAGAAAAGGTTTCGAGGCACTACATACAAATTATGACCATCAAGGACGGCTAAGATTCCCATTTTATTTGGTGGTAAAAGAAGACTTTTGGGCACAGAGGTGCAAATCCCAATGTCTAGTTATCACTGTTTAAGCCCCATTATTACCAGCCAAATGTAAACAATGTTTGCATGTAAGATAGAACAACCCCCTCACCCCCCCAGGGGGCCCCACTTCACCCTGCACGCCAAAAACAATCAGAAATTTAGTGGTATGGCAAAATCAGGCAAGGAAAAGAGAAAAAGGAAAGAAAGCACTATCTTAAGTTCTTTGGAACATTATAGTACAAGTAAAAAATGAAAATGGACACAAAGAAAAAGACAATATAACATAACTTTAAAGAGCGATTCTACTTTTTAAATATTTACATAGTTTTAGAACTGCTAAAAGGAAAAGAAAAGATATTAAGTAGTCAGTATTACCAAATAAATTTTGGCTCAGAAATCTGATTCCAAGAAACGAATAGCGCAAACTGGAGCGAGAGAGAGAGAGAGAGAGAGAGAGAGAGAGAGTAAATACCAAAATATATAATTTAGTGCGGGACACACAGTTAGTGTAAGGAAGATGAATGGGTGCATTCGACACTCGCATGATGGTGCCAACATAAGTTGGCCTTTCCCTATGATCTCCAGAAGTGCATGATACAAACACTTGAGCTCTGTCATGCACCTGCAATAAGAGGATATATGGAGACATTTGAATAAGGCTTTTACAGTCATGCGTGAGTTCCTAGTTTTCCTTCCTTCGGCTGTAAATGATATATGCATTTTGTAGCCAAATGTCACTTTTTGACTCGTACTGAGAGTTCAGACTATCATATTACCACTAACATAAGCATTGTGAGTATAAACACAAAGGGCTTACCTTTGGTATGGATAACACACTTCTATTGCTTTTCGAGTAGTACTCAGATGCATACAGTACAAAGCCAAACATCTGAAACATTAAAAAAACAATTGCAAAAGATGTATATTATTCAGCCATTTGAGTTTTTCAAAGAACCATAAACCACAAATCTTTAAACAAAAAAGAATCTTCACTATAGAGTACCTGACCAACAGACTCCATTGACAGTGGGTTTTCAGATTCGACTACTGAAATGAGACCTTGACTATTAACTATATCAAAAAGAAAACTAGATTTTTGTAACCTAATACGTCCATATGCAGCTCTTTCATTATCAGGAGGAACTGAAGTAGGCGCTACCACGCTGTATTTTGCAATAACTCTTTGTAGAGCTGAAAGCATAATACAGCTTTATTAATAAAAGAACAGTGGATTCTATATGGCAGCTTTATTAAGAAAAGACCAAGTGCCATAAAATAAAGAACAAAGAATCATAAGAGGGACAAATCTCATGAGAACAAAAGTCAGAACAGTGGAAAATGAGCAAGAGCGAATTTGCAGTCCAAGCCACATTTTTTTCATCCGTCCATAGACCAAAAGCTTCAGGGATATAAAAATAAAAATTTCATCGTTGAATACTGTCATACCTTTGCCACCTTGAAGTGAAGAATAAAAAATCTTATTTGCTCTTAATTCCAACTTTAGGCAGAAGAAGAAATCACACTTAGCAAATTCATAGGAAAGAAAAGAAAAACCTATCATGTTCTTTCTTTTCACTTCCTCCTTGTCTCTTGGTGTTAAGGTTTTGTTTTCCTTTTTCCTTATGTCTTGGTATTAAGAAAAAAGAAAAGCACATGTCCCATATTTCTCATTTTTAGGAATTATTATTCATGATGTGCATGAATGTCTCAAGGATGTATTGACACCCACTCTTCAAAAGAATAAAGAGAAAAAAAAAAGGTGTTGAGGAGAGCATGGGAGGGGAGAAGCACCAGGAGTGGGTTGATTTTTTTACTTCAGGTTCTGGCTGCAAGATTCTGTGCATGGTTCAGAATCTCCAAAACAATAATGAAACAAATTTCCAAATCTTACCATGCCTCTTAATTAATTATCACACTTAGATACAGATCTCTGCAGTTGCAAGAAAAATGCTGTTTACAACACATGAAGATTATATCATGACATCCAAATTCATATACTCTTTTCAATGCAGAAAAGAGGGAAAGCACACTATTACTATTCTACAGATATTTACTCAGAGAACACATATTAGATGCCAAGTTTTCAAATTCACCTTTGTACTTTGCATTGTCCACATCACCAGATTCTCTAATTGGTGCATCCTAATTGAAAAAGTATAGCATGTTGATGAGGAAGTGCTCATTAATCACATTAGATTAAACTCCGCACGAAGCCCAAAAAAAGTTCAAAATTTCACTCACATAGTCATAAGATGTAAGATCAGGCTTGTAATCTGACTCGTCTGCACCAGTATTAGCACCATTGTAAAACCCAAAGTTTGTCCCACCATGTGCCATCTGAAGACCAGAGAAATGTCTTGCCACTATAAGGTAGCAAAAATAGGCACACGGAAAAGGTCTGAGTTTAGAGCTATACATAGAGCACAACAGACGCATTCATTGATAAAATCTTTTCTAGGGAATCTGCGGTAAAAGTTGCACTTGTGCTTGCAATTTTCTCCCCCCAATGTGTAAGCCAACCAGTATAAAATTCCCTGGAAGGATAAAAATTACAAACATAAGAGGAGCTTAGAAGCAGGATAAGAGGAAAAACATACAAGTCAAAGCCAGATACTGACGCAGAAAGTGACGGTGATTTCCCCGGCTTGTTGAACTTCTTCTGCAAAGCAAATATGGGCCTTGGATCATCCCCAGTAGTGAAGTCCACAGCTAAAGCCAAAACAAATAATTAAATAAATAAATAAAGATCAATAATTATCAAAACTGTAAATATTCAATCTATAGGCAGGCCAAGTAGTATTAGCCATCAAAACACTTTTAGTCCTTTAAATAATTTTACTGAAATGCACTTTGTTAACCACATCACAGATCTCCAAAATTTGTAAGTCAAAAGCCAAAGAGTACTATAAATCCAGTTTGGCTGAATCTGTAAATTGACCAACAGAATTTCATAGCTACATTGGAGACAGGACAAGGACTTTAAAAAGAAATCGATCCAAAGAGAAACGGCTATTTTAACTTCTGAGCCTAAGTTGTGCTAGGGCGGGGACAAAAAGCATCAACAGGAATCTACTCAAAGGATTTGATTTCTTAATGCTTGATGCGTGTATTGTTAAAGGATCTGCAGAATAATATGTATCAGAATACAGTTTCTTTTAACACAATATGGCCCAGGCTGAGAATATGTAAATTGTATTGCATTAGCTTTGAGCATGAAAATGAAGCAATCACCACACTGAAGATTGTCAATATGACAAAAAACACATACAAATCATGAAACTATTAGCGGACCAAGAGTAATTACACACTCACTGTAAAAGAAGCAAAGTTGACAGCATTTACATACTCACTGTGACTAACTGAGCTTGAAGAGATCGTAATGCACATTTTTGGGATATAAATAATATAATACTGTTGGAAATGGGCACTATTAGGCATATAAAGTTAATATCTCTTCCGAAAAGTTTTGCCTTCTGGATGTTAAGAGAACCTTACCTGAAAAGACAGCATCTCCAGAAATGGTTCCTTTTTCAAGAGTTTCTCTTGAACCTCCATCAGTTGTATACCTGCATGCTATCAACTTATCATTACTTGGTTGAAAACAGTAGATTACTTAGTGACCTTGACATGGTAAATATCTCAAACCACTTGAACAGTTCAAGTTCATAAAACCTTTCTACATATGTACATGAATACCGAAGAAAATATGAACACTCAATATTTGTGGGAGCAAATGGAGGAGCAACCATACTGCATTAGCATGAAGTCTAATACAACGAACAACTTACAGAATTACATCTTCTCCAAGATGTGTTCTTGCTAATTGGACCAAATGATGCAGGTAAGCTTTATCATTCCCGTAAGAACCAAATTCGTTTTCGATCTGTCATATTTAGTACACTTGCAAATTATTGTTCATCTACACAATATCACATAAGTAAAACAAGAGGGTACAGAAGAGCACATAAACAGATAGTAAAGAATCTTGTGGCGTCATCACAACATCATTTCTTATGCAGCACTGTTCATATGTATGGATTGTAAGAATGGCAAACTTCTCAGAGGAGGGTGGTTCTCAGATTTATCATGGGAGCCACAAAAAATAACCAGTGTAACAGTCAAGGACACCAAAATTCATTTATTTTCTACTATTTCTGGCATGGCTGGAAGATTGTGTCACTGTTTATAATGGGTCTTGGAACTCACATCCGTTGTCCATTTCTTAATATACAACAGATCCTTTAAAAGAGCTTTATTCACCTGTACCATAATAATAGGTCCTCCATTGGAGTAAAGAAGAGGAGATACTTTTGGAAGTAGGATATTCCACCAGCTCTCGACCTGCAGCAGTTTGTTTTATACATGGAATCAGATGTTAGTAACCAAATGTGAAACATATGCCTCACAATATTCAAAATGCATAACTGTATACTCTATTTTCATGTCACTACAAGGTGGCCTGCATTTGGTTGTCTGTCTTTAAGAAAAAATTAAACAGCAGGAAATTGCATGCTTCTGCTAGACGACTGAGCTAAACGCAGAAAAGATACTTGCAGAACCATTAAAATTAGAAGCTGTAACTTTGTCACAGATATACCAACTCAAGGAAAGCAGGGTCAGAGGATCTCAGTCTGACAGCTGGTTCTATGCCAAGCAACCAAGCAGGAAAGCCACCCAAATCCCACTCTGCATAAGAAAATCTTCTCTCAAAGGTAATCATAGCATTTAAGCAAAAGAAAAAAGAAGAAATATACTAGCAATTCTATCTACAGTTATGCATCAGTAACAAAATGTTCAGCTTAGACTTCACATGCAATAAGGCAGAATAAAAATTACATCCTAATTAACAACTTCAACTGGAAAGTCATTGGAGATGGAAAAACAGCATCCTTTTGGTTTGATAATTGGAATCCTCTGGGCCCATTGTACCTAAAATTTGTGACAAACTATTAAGAAATCTTGGAGTGACAAAGGAGACATATGTAAATGAATGTATGACGAATGGAAATTGGCATTGGCCTTCAGGAAGAAGAAATACAGATGAAGTACGCATGCTAAAGGAAAATACTCCAAGGGAGTTAATAACCACAGAAGGAGAGAATGACAGAGTGTACTGGATACCAAGCAGCTCGGGAGAGTTCACTGTCAAGTCACCTCTAGAAGCCATACGCAATCCAGGTGACAAAGTGGAATGGTATGATCCAGTATCGAGAAAAGGAAGTGTGCCTAAATATGCCATAATCATGTGGCTACTGTGCAAAAGAAGGCTAACAACAAAGGACAGATTAAGAAGATAGGGAGTAAACACAACAAATGATGTGTGTAAGCTGTGCAAAGAGAAGGAAGAAACTATAGACCATCTGTTTTTTGAATGTAGAATTTCAGCAATTATATGGAGGAAAGTGCAAGAAATGTGTAAGGAAAACAAAAGAACACGCAATTGGACAGAGGAGCTGAGTTGGCTGTGTAGCAGATGGAAGAGCAACTCCTTCAGCAATCAACTAAAAACGCTGGCACTAGCCATAACAGTCAACAAATTGTGGCAAACTTGGAATGAAGCAATACACCAGGGTACTCCAGTAAAAATAATACACAACATGGAAGAAGTTATAGCAAATGTGTGTGCAACTGTTGCAGCATGGAGGAGAGTTTCTATAACAAAGGAAAATAGGAATCTAGTTGTGGGATGGGGCATATCCCCTTTATGTTTTCAGAAGTAAAATAGCCGGAAATCCATTGTAAATAGTAGGAACAGAATTGTAGTATCAGTTTTGTAAATGAGGTGTACCTCTAGACCAAATTGTATTAAACACGTATTAATAAAATCACTTACTTTTGCTTAAAAAAAAAATTCAAATGGAAAGTCCAAAACTGACCTCCACATATATAAGGTCCAGGACGAAGCATAACCAGTAAATCCAATTTGTGGCAAAGTTTCAGAAACGAAACAATATCTGCAATGCCCTCGAAAACCAGTTCACCTCGTCTTGGTTCGTGTAAATTCCACGGAACATAAGTTTGAATGGCATTCAAGCCCAAAGCCTTTGCTCTCAACAGCCTATCTTCCCAGTACTAAAAACTCCATCATTTACAACACAAATAAAGTTTCCAATCAAAATTCAGTCCACCAAATCAGAGAACAATAACCATGACGAAAAGCAAACATCTTTGGCAATTGGGCTCAGCCTATGCAACTTTTCATGCAAACTATTTAATCCTCCCATCAACCAAGATTCAAGAGTAACACTAGAAACCAAGAAAAGAATAACAAAAATTACCTCAGGCAGAACCCGGAAATAATGCAAGTCCCCACCAATTATCCTAAAGGGCTGCCCATCTTTCCAAAACTTGTCCTCAGCAATCTCAAAACTTCGGCCATCACTCTTTTTCTATGGATATCAAAACGTGTTTTACTAGAGAAATAATAGAAGATCAACTAATTCATGCACAAAGAAAATGGATAGCTGGTCTTACTTTTTGGACGTTGGAGAAGGAATTGGAGTGAGAAGAAGGCAAAGGAGCAAAGACCGGAGCGAGAGTTGCCAAGGCGGCAAGAGAAATTAAAGATATCAAGATTGTAGTTTTCCGGCGGCTTCGCTTTCTTGCCATTGCGGCTGCTGCAGGTGGAACACTGGTGGCGGTGGCACTGCTGCTAACACTTATAATACCGGTTTTTTTGGGGAATCCTCCTCTCATGTCTGAACAACATAGTTTCTTTAGATAGGTACCATCTCAAACTATTCTAGTCAGTATCTTAGAATTTGGTTTGATTGTTTAGCCGTCTTGAAATTGTGTATTTAAGTTTCATTTGATTTTTTTTTAAAAAACTAATTACTTTTATTATTTTTTTTGAAGTCAAACTCAATTATTATTTTAGTACGTTTAAATTTGACTAAAAATTTAAAAAAATTTAATGAACACTAATTTAAACACAAGTTAATTCTCTACAAGCTAGATAATAGGGTGACTAGATTTAAATACTGAATAACTTTGTTCGTTTTTATACACCAATTTAATTTAGTTGAGCTTAAACTCGTAATTATAAATCTTTTTTTTTTATTTCGCCTTTTTATTTTCTTAATATTCTAGATGGTTAATGACATTTGAAGAAATACGACGCCGTTTTAGTGGTTGAGCCCAAATTTCTGAATTGGGTTTATGGAAGGCCCGTTGTCTGCTAAGCAGCGTGGTACCGTGGTTTGGAATATCTCATTTATTAATGGGCCTACATCCTACGACGTTGCTGTGGTGTCGACTTGCTAGCAGATTAGCATTCAAAGCCATGGGTTGGGATAGGCTTCAGATTTAGTAGGCCCATAAACTAAGACTTTGATCTCCAATGTTCGTGAAATAAAACTTAGGAGATAGCCCATCTCAAAAGCCCGGCTTGCTATTTATTTATTATTACTTTTGGCAACTTATGACGTTTTCAACAAGACATCTATTTTTCGAAAATCAGTTTTAAAATAACTGGGGGGAAAAAAGAAGAAGGATTTCAGAATTCAAGATAAAACAGAATTGGAGTCAAACTCAATTATTATTTTATTACGTTTAAATTTGACTAAAATTTTAAAAATTAATGAACACTAATTTACTTAAAATAAACACAAATGAAAACCAGGCCTTGATTGATCGTAGCACGAGTATCTTTTCTACGAGCTAGATAACAGGGTGAAACTAGATTTAAATACTGAATAACTAAGCTGTTTTTCTGCACCAACTCAATTTAGTTGAGGTTAAACTGATATCTATAAATAGCTTTTTTTATATTTCCCTTTTTTATTTTGTTAATTGTTTAGATAGTTTGTTAAATTGGAACAGGAATTGATATTTCCGTGGTTGAAGCAACACGACATCGTTTTATTGGTTGAGCCCAAATTTGTGAATTGGGTTTGTGAAGGCCGGCCCGCCATCTGCTTAGCAGTGTAGTTCTGTAGGTTGGAACTGCTTCTTTAGTATCGGGCCTACATTCGTCAGCTTCGATAATGGTATCGACTAAGTAGCAGATTAGCATTCGACGCCATGGGTTTGGACTGGGTTCACATTTATTAGGCCCATAAACCAAGAGCGATGTGTTCGGAGGTAGCCCGTCTCAAAAGCCCAGGCTTTCTATTTCTCTGCCTGTAAGTATTTTATTTATTATTAATAAGTTTTTAATTAACTAAAAAAAATAATGAATGATTCCAGAATTTGAGTTATAAAAATTATGCAGAGACTGGTGGATACATATTGATGTTTTTACAAGTAGAATCATAATTAATGGAAGTAAAAGATATCATTCCCTGTCTAGAAAACCATACGAAGCCCACATCAATTGATCGTGACATTTTGTAGTACTATTGTAATCAATGCGTATAAGAAATTGTGGATCAAAAATCAAGACGCCTAGCCCTCCCTCTATCTTAAATTCAATATTTACCTAAAATTTTTGTACCGAAATTAGATGCACTTTCCTTAAAAGAAAATTTCTAATTGTAGATAAAACACAAGTGAAAAGTTTTTTACTTTTTTAAATTGGTTTCATAATTTTTTTTTTAAACTTCTAAACACTTCCTTATATCTAAGTCAAAGCAAAAACAATCATGAAGTTGAAAATTTTTCCTTTTTTATCCCACGTACTTTTCATGGAGTGAGTATTTCGTGCACCACGAGCATCACGTGGCGTGCCACGTGGTGCATTAGAACCAATCACACATCGCCAAATAATACAAGGTATGACCCACTATTGTCACATAACGATAAATTATTGGTTCTAGTGCACCACGTGACAACGCACGTGGTGTATTGTATACTTTTCCCTTTTCATGGGCTCGTACCTGAATGCTCTGAAACTCATGATTCAAGAGACAAATTGATTGATTATTCGCCTGGATTGAATGTTCAATCAATCAACGGGGTTATCATCTCTCAATGTCATTGACAAAATTGTAAATGAGCTGTGTAGTTTTCGTTATAGCAAAGTGTACAATAAATTACCGAGGCAAATCATCATATCAGCTCTTACACGTTATCCTACAAGTTTTTTTTTTTTTTTTATAAACGTTATCCTACAAGTTTGAAACAGTTCATTCAATCAGAGGCCTACATAACGTGGGAATTGCCATGGATTCATAATTTTCAATTGCAATAAGTTCATAGTACATATTAAAAATGCTAACAATAGGCAGTTGAGATTGGATTATCATTGTCAAATTATAAGTTAAAAAATGACATTGTTTTGAAGTAAAAAATTATTACAAATTTTAATTGAACAGTTACACATTTTTACTAAAGAGTTACATAACTTAACCGACTAGTTACACCGATTCCAATATGTCCAAAATGGCACCGAGCTAACCTGCGAGGCCTCGTGCCTAGTGGAATAGCGTTTCAAAATTTTTATCTAAGTTTTTATTTAATTATATTTAATGCAAAATTATGTCACATCAATATAAATTATATAGTGTCAATGTAAAATTACATCGACGACTGGTGATATAATATAGACGTAGTTTTACATTAAATACAATATTAAAAATAATAAAAAAAAACTTCGACAGAGAATTAGAATTGGCAACAAACCTTTATGAAAATAAATTTATGATTGATAATAATTCTGATTGAAATTAGAATATGTAATAAATGCAGTGGTCAGTGTAAATACACATGTACATATGTTTCCAGTTTTGCCCACAACTCATAAATATTGGATTTGACATTTTATTCATGTGAACTGGTTGGGCCTAAATCCAAATCTCCGCGAAGCATGCAGGGTCTAGTGGGATCAGGACAGTCCGAACAATGATGCCAGAAGAGCGTATTTTTTCCTGTCAAGGTTTGAGCAAGGTGGGAATTGCGTTGCTTTGGTTGACATTTCTGAAAAGCAACTCCGACCTAATAATTATCACTCCAGACGAGCTGATTACGTAAACTGTCTATGCATGAACGAACCCATATCAATGATTTGTGGTGTCAACATATCTGAATTTTTACTCTTCGCATGTGTCAACAACTATCGAATTTGCATGTAAATAAAAATTGAGAGAGAGAAAGAGAGAGAGACTTAATCATTTGTCATATATATGTCCAACAACACGAATTGGAAAATCATGTGTTCGAATTAACGGAAAATACTCCAAAATTCTTACATGACCTAATTCATATTTTTATTTATAGATCTCATAGTTCAAAATAAAGATACGTGAACATTTTTATATCATTTTATATCACTTTCTTATATTAGTATGCATTATTATATTTACATAATATTTTTTTAAATAACAAAATTCACAAGTGAAACCATGAATTTAATCCATGTAAAAATTTTCTCGAATTAATTGAACTACCTACATGTTATTGATCTGCAAGAGTAATTATTGTACTAAAAGATGCAAAAAGTAGGAAAGAAACATGTTGAGGATCTCGTTTGATGCAAATGAGAAGAGTTTTCTTGAGTAACTCAGTTTTGTTTGTGTCTGAGTGACAACGATTTAAGATGAAGAGAAGAAAACTTCTGGGGGAATCGCTTTGTTGGCATGTTGTTCTTATATATTAGACTAAACAATATACATTTTCCTCTCTTCTTCCAGATAATTAAAAGGACAGGCGCCTAACTATGAGCACACATTCAAAATAATGCTCTTTTAAATGAGATATAGACCGCTATGGTGACCTAATATTGCAACACCGACAAAAAAGAAAATTGCATTGCGTTTCTTTCTTTCTTTCTGATACAGATACAATGTGCTTTTGAGTGGAATTCATGCATGGCTATCCCTTGTCGATGTTTTTATAGTCCAAAATTACCTTTTCTTTCCCATAAAAAATGTGTAAGGTAGCTATCGAAGTTTTCTTAAGTACTTGGCTCTGAGCATTATAGTAGTTCTAATCATGTTATACACTATATAATTTATGATATTTATAATATTGCGACGTTCAAGTTACACTACTTTATATGTGGAGAGATCAGTGCATACTTATTCTTTAAAAATCGCAAAAATAAGAATAATTAATACTAACCCAAATTGCAATTAAGAAACTTGAACATGCATAGAAACTAGAACTTCCTCAGATCGCTATCCAAGGGGAAAAGAAAGACAAGGGACTTGGGGACTAGGGAGTGACTAGCGTGGTGAAGACCTTTGCTGGATGAATTTCCAGGTCACGTGAAGTTTTCTGTAATTAATTAAGTTCCAGTTAAGAGTTGTGTAGCATTATATCTGCTAATTTAGGAAGTGGGCTACTGAATTGCCGTGACAAAACAGGGATCCTCCTCTTTCCTCGACAAGTCATTCTCAGTCTCAAGTTTTATCCGCAAGACATAGTAATGACAATGAGATACGCATGTAACTTTGACACATACGACTTTAGTGAAGTTACTCAAACATTTAC
The DNA here is from genome assembly GCA_024721245.1 of Mitragyna speciosa. Lineage (NCBI taxonomy): Eukaryota > Viridiplantae > Streptophyta > Magnoliopsida > Gentianales > Rubiaceae > Mitragyna > Mitragyna speciosa. Next base: position 1,067,952 of record CM045566.1, on the reverse strand, counting down.
CAAAACTCAAACGTCTTCCCAATGCTGAAAGTTTTTGCTATTTCCAACGTTGTTGTTCTTGTCTTTTTTATACTGAGTCCTGAAGTACTATTTTGTTGATTTCCTACCTGAATAATGGCAGTGGTAGTATGCATGGCTAATTAATTGCTCTGACACTAGTAAGAACTACATGAACCATGGAGAGAAGATGCAGGCATCCCTCCATGATTTGAATTGAATAATGCAAAAGACAGGAGGCATATGTAGAAATGTGAAATGGGCTCGGGATTGTAGCCCACTTGCGCCCGTTTCAGGGGTCAAACAGCATCTCCTCTTTTTGTTTTGCAAGTAAACAGCATATCTAAACCAAGTAAACTTGAACATCTGAGACCACATTTTACGAATCTTTTCCCATGTCAACAGAATCCTATGCTTTTTTGTACCCCTTATCATCCAAGTATATCCCCGGATCTCACTTTTTACAGGTACATGAATTACCACCAGATTTATTAGATCAATTCTTCAACTCATCTGCTTTTTTATCTTTACCCGGAGAACAAAAAAGAGGGACGGATGTAGAGATGGTAATTTGTAGACAGTAACGAAGGTCAAATACTCCATATTTTCTTGATGGAAGCGTTCATACTCGTCAAGCAGTGATATATATCGAGGCACCTAGATACGAGATAAACACGGTGGATACAAGATAAACACGGTGGACAATAAATAATCATTGTCCACTAATGAGAATTCTTTGTTTGTGCCATTTATTGGATGCACAAGCAACTATAGCTAGCCGTCCATGTCCAAAATCCAACTCACTCATTCATCACTTTGACTTTTTACCAGACCGATTACAACTTGCAGTCCTACATCATGCATTATTGACCCTGAACTGAACTTGGACGTCATCATTCAAATATAGATTGATTCTCTTTCTCAACATGCCAACACCATGCAAGTTTGTCAAAGATCACGCAATCAATATAGAAGGGAGTGCAGTGCAAAAACCAAATAAGTGGTCCTCTCCCAAGCATTAACTAAATTAAAATTCCAAAACCGTTCATGAATATTAAGCAACTAACAATAAATAATTACTAAAATCATTTTGTACTTTCTGTGTTTTTTTAATTTCTTTTTGAGGGGGGGTTCGGGTACCTGAGCATGTAACTAAAAGTGCACGAGTTAATGGAACTTCTGTTGTAGTGTAGCTAGCTCAATGAAACAAAACGGACGGAATTTTTTCCTTGGTTCTTCTTATTATCCAAAAACTATAGATTAAGAATTACAGATATTAATTCTCAAAAGAGATCTGTATGATATATCTAAGCAAAAAGCTGCTACAAGAGTAGGGTTTCAGCAATATCCATTTCTTCCCCTTTTTAACCAAAAGACTAGCTAGCCAAGTTACGGCTAGCTGAAAAACTACACACGATAACAGAAATCTAACCTTGCCAGGATTTTTGAGATGTGTTCTGACGATGCTGACTGGAAGCAGTATTCATGCAATTACCTAAACCAGCAATATTAAAGATGTCACTATGAGAAAGTGGCCTTAGGCCAAGAAAATCCCTGGTCATGCCATCGTTTCCGCCACCGCCATTACCACCACCTTCCGTTGATGACTTGGAAAGTGTTTGATGAAAGTTGTCATTTTTCCTTGTACTGAAAATCCCACCTAATGCATCTTCAAACGTTGACCCTTCAAAGCCAGAAGCAGCAGCAGAAGAAAGAGAGCTCATCATCATATCTTGAAGAAGAGATGGAGGTGGAGGTCCACCAACTGTACCTGCATTTGCAGAGCCTGCAGCTTTATTCCCATATGAAGCCAAGCCATTGATAAACTCTTCACGTGAGGACAAATTCAGTCCAAAACCAGTTGTAATATTATTGTTACCAGAATCAGCAGACACGTGATGACCTTGGTGGGGCCTACTCAGCATGGGGGATGCAGCTGAGCCTGTTTTGTTGCTGCTGCTGCTCATGGTTGCTCCCATCTGAGCTGCTTTTTGCAGCAATGCAGTTGCAGAAATGTGTGGAGAGGTTGTGGGATGGAAGGGTGGAAGATTTGGTGCAAGATTAGGGTTAGGGTTTTCATGGAGTTCTTGACGATTTTCTGTGAATTCTTGGTTCAACCTTGTGGATGGGAAGATTGAAGAAGTAAGGTCTACCTGGTGGTGGGCCGGGTCCAGGACCCGCTCCGGCGGGCAAAGGCGAACATGCTAGCCATGGGGGAATTTCAGGCCTTAGACTAAAAGTATGCTGCTCTTTTTTAAGAGAAAATAGATGGGGATTATCATGGCTGCTGAATTGGGGTTGAATTACATGATGGGATGCTGAAGAAGAACCAGCTCCTTGGGAGGAGAGAAGAGGATTTCCTGGAATTGCTCTGGCACTCTCTTCTGCTAGTGCATCACAAAAGGCTCTATGCGTGATAAAGCTGTCCCTCCTGAAATTTTTAAACCAAACATGAACAAGAAAACAAAATTAAACAGTTACAAAAAAAAAAAAAAAGAAGCCAATTAATGCACAAATCATTATTATAAATTTACCATACTTATCATCTCCATCTTTAATGAGTAGTATTTTGTTTGCATTTGTTGAATAATAACAAGAATGAACCAATTAATAAATTTTATGATCAATTTTCCTTTTCACTTCAACTCAGGATGCTTTTTGGTTTAATAATCCTCCCAAGACCTCTTAGACCCCAGAAAAATTAGTAAAAAGGAGAAAGAGAAAAGGAGAAAGAGAGAAAGAAAACAAAAGTCTTTGTTGGCTACTACCATTCTATACATCTAGAAAATGAAGTCGTGACTGTAGCCATGGGAGTGGCTTGATTGATTTTATTCCTTTTAACTCTAATGATTTTGGGATGAGTTAGTTACCTTGAGAAAAGGGTTCCACAGTCGCATCTGTACTCCCTAGTGCCACAGGTTTTGGAATGAGCTTTCCAGTCTGATTGAACTGCATACCGCTTTGAGCATTTGTCACATTTCCACTTCTTCTCACCGTGCTTTCTGCAAAAGTGCTTCTTGATTCCTGTGAGGTCCCCAAGGGCCCTTGATGGATCATGGTGGACACAACTAGGTTCCGGGCACACATAAACTTTCTTCCTTACTTCCTTGTTTGTTCTCTGCTTCAGTTTCCATGGCAAATTATGCCCTCTTCTGTGAAGTTGAAGATTCTGATCCCTCTGAAACCCTTTGTTGCAAATTTCACACACAAATCTATTGGTTGCCAATAGAGCTTTTGGGGACAAAGCTATAACTTCTGCCTCAGGGTCTAATATGCAATCAATCCAAAACAAAGAATAAATAGAAAAAGGGTTAATGAAGAACAGTAAAAATTGAATCTTTTTTATATCAATTTCAGACCTGGATTGCCTGGTAAATTTCTCTTCTTCTTGACTTGCTGTTGCTGTGTTTGAGTAACTTGAGCTTGATTTGGAGGAACAAAGTATTGCTGTGGGTAAATACCTCCTCCACTATCATTTCTATTGACAGAAGAAACACTTGCTTCATTAGAAGCAGAAGTCAAATTTGACATGTTTTCCTCCACAACAGGCTGGGGTTGCTGGACAACTAAACCTTTCATCATCTTCTTATCCTATACATGTGTGAGCTAACATCAGCAGCTATGTATTTCTAATCATAACGAACTTTCTATAAATCTAATAAGGGATTTGCATCGCGAGTCACAAACCTAAAATTTAATCTGTGTAAGATAAAGATATGTGAGATCTAACGACAAATAGAAACCTAGAAAAAGCTAAAGTAGGTGAAACTGGACAAACAGAAGAAGAGAATTCAGGTAATTCAAGTGGCTAAAAATATGGTTTTTCATCAAAGAGTCTTTGTTTGAATACTTCAACTGCCTCTCCTGATGATGGTTTCTTCTCTCTTTGGCATCAACCCAAGAGACAAGGTTTGGTTTTTAGATGAAACAGAAAAGAAAGAGAGAAAGACAACCCCTTCACCCACTACTACTACATATGATTCAATGGCTTTTCTTGCTAAAATCAAGAAAATTCAATAACAACCCATGCATATAACAACAAAGAAACTAGACCAAACCCAAGCTAAAATAGCTTATGAGACCATTTTTTGAGAGAGATAGAACATACAAGAGAAGGTGTGGATGAGAATTGAGAAGGGATGATCCCTCTGTAATCCTCAACTCTTGTCCAGAGCTTAGCACATCCCAAGAGGCAAAGGCCACATCCCTACGGCTAACTCTGACGTGCACTTTCTGTCTTTTCTTTTGTTCTATTCGCAACACCAGAAAAATCTCATCTTTCTTTATTGTATTTGCTTTTAAGAAAGTTCAAATTTTTGCTAAACACTTTTGCTCAAATGCACCACCTTTCCCTTCTCTCATAAAGTAAGTGAAAAAAGCAGCCGTGTAAAAAAGAGAGTTTGATTTCTATATATATAGATAGATGAAAAAAAAAAAAAAAGGAGGGACAGAGAAGGAGACAGATGTTGATTTAATTTTGTGAAAATTTTTAGTCATGGTGGTGGACTGGTGAGTGCTTTGCATTGCATTTGCAAGTCTTTTGTAGACCCCTCTAAAGCTTTTAAAATTTACAGTAACATGATTGAGTCATTGATTAAGTTCTAACAGACAGCCCTCATGGCCAAATGGTAATAGTATTATCCTCTCTCTCTTTCTTTTTCCTGCCTTTCTTGTTCAATTGCTTCATCATTTCATTATCAATAAACCTCAAAGTTTTAACTGTAAGCATCGCAGAAATTTCTGACATTTGTGCTTTTAGCTTCTTCCTATATAAAAACAAAAAACAAGTAGCGGATCCGCATGGCTGCCTAACCATCCAATCCACCATTTTACCCACCCTTCCACCCCCCTTGTTTTCAAAATCAGAATGCTTCATTAAATTATTTTCATTCACTTGGTATTTATGATGTGTTACCAACATCTTCCAAATCAATTGAAAATTTTGATATAACTCCAAAATTAGTACTTGTCCATAGAATTAGATGATTAGATGAAGTTTGGCACACCTTAACATTGTATCTATTAATATTTGTATCCATGATATGCATCTAAAGCTTAAAACAAACACGTCCAGGAAAATATAGCAAATATTTTTTCATACGCAAGAAATAAATTATCATGAGATGTCACTTGATATCATGCATAAAATACAAAAGCACTCTCCTAAAATCTAATTAGTGTGCTATACAATAGAAATCAATACGTACCTACCTATACTAACAAGATTTTACAAAGTCAATGTTCAAAGGACAAATTGAAATAAATACGAAGCTTCGTCTGGAACCCTCTTTAAACAGAAAAACAAATTGACAGGAATTGGTTTTCTAAGCGAAACCGCTTAGGAGAAAATGATAAGAGTTTCAATGATGCTGACCTAATTCTGTTAAGAAATTCTGAAAAGTATTTTTGATTGACTAGTCTTAAATGATGTTCTTTCAGATGTCCAAACATATAAATATTAAAATGTTTCTAGTTCAAAAGAAAAGTCACCAGAGCTATATTATTTGGCTCGCTGCATGAATACCTTAACTAGCTAGAGGCCCATGAAGAACAACTTTTTTAATCTTAATCTTGAGAAGTAAAGGTCATTAGACAACAACATTAATCCTGTATCAAAATAAATTATTAAAAAGGAAAAAGAAGAACGCAAAGCACCATTCGATGTATGTCTATTTGGCATCCTCTCATACCAATAAAATTATATTTCTTGTGCAGTGCATGTAATTAATTAAGTAATGAGAGAATAATAATTTAAAGGCGATGCATGGTCTATATATATTTAATCATGTTTTATGTGGATTGATGTCTTACGTGATGGAGGATATATTAAACTGAAATTAAAAAAATGATACTTATTTTGTCATTATCTTGTTTATTCTTCAATGATTTGTTTTTTGAATGGGATCTCGCTCAAACCAAGTATCAACATGCTTTACCAGCTCATATGTGTCCCTCTCAAGAAATTATAACCTTTTTGAAAAGATACGAAATTTATAATGTATCAGGTTAATATATTAATTGCAAGAAAAGATTCAGTGTTGCACGACAGATTTTGAGCTTTCACCGGGATAATAATAATGATACTAATAAAGTTTCACAAGTGATTAACAATATAACATGATGCCCAGGCTTCTGTTAGCTAGACTCAGAATTTTCATTACTATCTGAAGTAGGACAACCTTATCATTAATTGTTAAAAGGAAGAAAGGAAGAAGAAGAACAATGTGAGGACAGCCTTCAAGAATATCTTCTTGGTTCTGATAAGTCTCAATCCTTGATTTTGGTAGTCCAATCATCTTTTCTTTTCTTTTTTTTTTTTCCCTGGTTCTTTTCTTTAAGGATGATAGGAAGGATGAAGAATAAATCCTTATGACTAATCATAAAACTAGGGCGAAGTCCGGCTCTTAAAGAGACATTTTAATTAAAAAAAAAAATCAATGCAAAAATACGACTACACAAATAAAGCTCTCTCTTCCCCATAAAGACAGCAGGAAGGTTTCAGAAAAATAGCAATTGGTAAATTGTACTACTGACATGATCATTCTTTTTTTTTTTTTTTTTGGCTGCCAATCATCAACTGACATGATCATTCATCAAGCAGGAAAGAGGAAGTGAAGGTTCGAACATCTTGTCAGCTGCCATTTTAGTGGCAAAATGTGACACTAAATTTCAAGGGTCGATTGGCATTATGCGTCCAAAAAAAAAATTCTTGAAAATTAATCATTGGAGAATGTTAAATCATCCATTGGAAAATGTTCGGAAAACGTTGCCAATATGTAGTTTTTGTCGCGAATGAAGAATTATAACATTCGAAAACGGTTCAATTAACCGAGAGGCATTTTCAATGTCTTCAACAAAAATCTATTTACACCCATCCTCATTCTCCCTGTTTACTTATTTACCTCTCCCTTATTGTTATTATTATTATTTAAATGTTGGCTGTCAAATTAGTAAAATTTAGGACCTAATTTTTCTTCGAAATTTTTATTGGAGCTTAATTGAAATAGTAGGCCCAACCCAGAAGTTTCTGTTGCTGTCCATGTCACTAACAATTGGTCCATGCTATGGAGAATACGGTCCTCGTTGCTCACACAAAAGGCACTGGCAAAGCCTTTATAGTTGAAATAAAGGGGGGAAGGGGGGGAAGAGAATAATCCATATATGGCCACTGGGAGTTCACGAGAAGGTAATACTATATGAAAACAACGGTGGGCCTACTCCTATATGATTGAGAAATTACTGGACCCACCAACTGTAAAGTTAAAACTTGATGCTCATTTTAAGTTTTTGAGGGCCTCTGCGTTCACCTTGCTTAGTTGATTTGGTGAATCAGGTGAGGGGACAGACTCAGGCACTTTACATGAGACAATCTAGGGATTAACAAAAAATTATACGTGCAAAATGCAGCCATCTAAATAAGCCTTTGATAAATTATTAACACAAAAGAGAGGGCTTTTTGCTGGCTTACACTGCCCTTAAAGTAGGGAAGCAAGAGCTTAGCTGATTTGACAGACAATGTGGTTTTTAAAAGAAATAACATATTGTAGGAAAAGTGAGTAATAGTGTCCTCAAGATACATCAGCCAAAGCCACTGGAATTACATGATTTGAGACTCTCCCACGAGGAAAAGAGGAGAATAGAGCTGTAAAGCTGTCTTTGCCAGTACACAAACATGGTCTAGGAAAAAGCCATCCCTACAAACAAGCGTAGTTCCTACTTCCTAGAACCCTTTCAGCTGATCCTTAATTAGCTGGATGACATGACCATTGGCAGCAAAATCCACTCGTTGATCCTTCAGCCTATCTCCCATGCCAGCCGCATTCCCTTGTACTGTAATTCTGGACATAGCAGCTCCTTAGCCAGCCAAACTCCCCTTCCAAAGCCTAATCATACTAACATTAAAAATATATATATATTCTTATTTAAATTTGTTCTAAATTTTCAATCATAGTACTGCCCCTCCTGGGGTTCCTTTCTGTTCCTCCTGTATCATACATACAATGCAGTGAAAAGAAAACAAGGTTCATACTTGTTCTACCATGCTCGAAAACAGATAAAAAAAAAAAAAAAAAAAGAAAGAAACACTTCGACTATTGTGGTTTACATTTTCTCCGAAGAAGGGGGGAAAAACTAGTGTGGAGGTAAGTGAAAGCAACCCGTGCCTTTTACTAGCAAAAGGAAAGGGACCAGTGGGGGACTCCATGACCCAACAAAACACGCGGCCATTCTTGACTGGATTTCTCAATTCTCACCCTACCCATTTTCCTCTCTTATATGTCTCTGGATGCGTCGTAGCATTAGCTGAGACAGATAATTGGATATTAGGTTTGGGGTGGTGGGTTGGGGTGGGGAGGGGAGATGTCAGTTTGACATTGACAAAGGAGGAGGTGTTTCTCAGAAGAAGGGGCGGCGAAAATTCCTTTTTGGACTCCAGTAATACGTTAAGTCGGATCTTCTTCTTCAACTTCAAATTTATAATGCAAAACATAGAATGGCCCATCGGCCCCACCTAAAACTCATAGCCGACACCGGCACATCCCCAACCTCAACACGACTCTAAGCAAGAGTCGGCCATCCAGCCACGCCTTTCCACCTTCCCACCCCACAACAAAAACCACCAATAGAAAGCCTAACCAGGACCTCTTCTGCTAAATATTGCCATGATGGGTTAATAGCAATAGCAAGGACAAATGGTGCAAAGCATGTCAGGGTAAGGCAGATTTTCATCATGGGATTGGTGTGCTCTGTTTCTTGTTTTATCTGTGGAAGATAGACCCGTGACAGCATTTTCAAGAGAAGGGTTAACGGATCAATTAGAATATGAGTTGACCGTAATTGCCAAGTGGCAATTTTCGTAGGAAAAGCCTCATGATTAAGAGGGTGAATAAAAACTTTTCCAACTTAGCAACGTTCTATAAATTCTAGCGGTACACGACGGATATTTTCTGATTGAATGGCAATTTCCCCACTTAAAACGCAAAATTTTGCAAAAAAATTTTATTTTTTGATGGCCAAAAGTTCCATGAAAGAGATTCAGGAGATTCAGGCAGTCAACAAGGTTCAGGAAACAAAAAGTAACATGAGCAATGAATCAGAATTTCTACAAAGAGGTGTCATAACATGAACAGGGTACAAAACTCATCTGGAAAAAATCTGAACGGTATATGTCTCAATACTGTTGTACCTCACATATAGGAAACAGACCATAAATATGCCTCACTCTCCGTTGTTTGTCATTTACCCTCTTAAACATCTGCTTCTCAAATCCCTATCAAAAGCATAAGATCAAGCGCATGGTCAGTATTGATAGCAAAAGACAATTACATACGTCACCAAAGCACAGTAACTAGAATAATGTTTGTTCATGCTTTTTTTTATTATTTTTTAAGTCAAACTAATGCTTGTCCATACACGTAATCAATCGGAACCATATTACTCAGATTGGAGTGAGTTTATACCATTGCTACGGTCCACGCCATCCCAGTGTCTCCCTTGATTAATACCGTAACGGTTTGGTGGAGCATCCAACCTTCTTTTTATCCAAGTGTGGCTAGGGATTTCCTGAGCAATGATGAAACCCGATTCTTTCGGCTTCTAGTTATCACCTAAATCTTCCAAAACTGGCTCAAACTGCTTTTTCTGAAAAGTACAAGAAAGAAAACTTGAAAGACCAATAAAGTGGCCATACAAGCAACACAAAGACAAGTCAATCCAACATCCTTAATCTCTAATGGCAGTCAAGAGTTTATTGGACAACTACCTCGACCAAATGTGCCATTGGATCACCCCATCTAACTCTTTCCTTAAGCATTCTGTCAAGTTCAGGGTCATCTCTGTGAGGCAAAAGAACACAAATATTAACATCAAGTAATACATTTTTCTGCAAAGCCACACAGAGGAAGCTTATTTTGAAGAATCAAACAACTTGAGCAATCAAGTCACCAGAGTGGATGAACAACCAAATGCCAGCAACAAAGCTTGTAATGCTTCCAAGCGAATATCATAATGACTCTAGTGTCTTACTAAATAATCCAAAAACTCGAATATCTCAAAAAAACTTAACTTAGGATGCATAGTAGTATCATGAAATTATTTAAAAAACCTAAACTAAAAGTGATTAACTGAAGAAATAAATTCAACTTAGGATGCATATATTAACAAGCAATCACATTATTAGTTTATTTGTCCTCTGACACTTATTTACTAAAGTAACCAGAACTGCCAAGCTGTTCATTTACGTGTTCCCCGCAAAAGGTTTGTCTTTCTCACTTTCTAATTCCTGCAGCCTAGCTTCAGCTTCTCGTTTCTGTGCCATAACCTCTTACCCCATTCCAATTTTACTTCCTGATAAAGAAACAATAGACAATTCCAGAAAAGCCACTGAAGAAGGCCGCATCAAACCAAAAATAAATAAATTAACTTAAACATAACAATTAGAAAGCACTGAACATGTTAAACCTAAAGATTCAGCATCCCATCAGCTAATATCCAATCTTCTTTCCAGTTCTCCTCCTCATCGACTCCCTTCTTTTTCTTTTCCCGTCTCTTACCTTTCTTCTTTTCTTTAAGCAGGAAGAAGAAACATATTATGGTCTGACAAGATCCTAAATCTTATAGCAGATAAAGAGTTCTCGTCTTTCATCCTAAATTAGAGCGTCAAGCGGGCATATAGTATTAGATTAGGCGTGACTCACTACCATTTACACCAAAAGTTTACCTCTGGGTTTTATGTTTACTGAACTAATTATGATTTGAACAAACATGCTTCTCTTGGCCCTTTTTTCGGGTTTTCCCCTTTTGGGCAAGCCCCTTATAAACCATGGGAAAATTATCCATTGTCCATGAACATTAAGACTGCTTCCTGTTGCTTACCTAGAAATTTCTATTACACATACCAAAATCCCAATTCAAACTTCCCAGAAGAGATATGGGGTCACAGTATAGCCCAAATTTTATGCCAAGTACCACGTGAATTATTTTAGGAAACGCTCCTAATCTCAGAAAAATTCAAAAGACAAAATACTGCCAAAAATATCACAATCATAATGTATAAAAATTCAGCTGCGACAGTGTTATGCCTTGGGCTTCTTTTCCTTCTTTTGTGATGTCAATAGTTCTTCCTTTGAAATTCGCTCACCTACAAAAGCATTAAGATTGAGGAACAAATAAAAACATGCACATAATAAGCAAGCAAAGAATCTCAAAATTTGCAGACTTCTGCCAGACCTGTTACTTTATCACGATACACAGGTTCAGCACCTCGGCCAGTTATAGAAGGATCCATTTCTTTGAACCTGGAAGCAAAGATATGATTATGTGATTTGAGTACAATATAATATGAAGGCCCAAGAAGGTGATAAATACACAATGAAAAGCAAAAATTGGAGCCATGTATTTCCTTCCCTAATGTTCTGGCTGCTTTTTCGGCCAAGAAGTTAGAAAACAATAAAGTGTATCATTTGAGCAAAGGTCATTACCAATTAGAACACAGCCTAATTGCTACACACAAGTAGTTAACAACAAATTTCAGACTTCATTATTTGACATAGACGTCAACTTGATAAGTATTAAAGTGAGATACCTTAATCTCTATCATTAGAATCTTCAACAAACTTGCTTATTCAACAGTGTAGTTATTGAGGAATCTCAGAAATTGCTTCATCAATAATTACTCAACTACTTAGTTCAGGATAGCCCACTTTCTAAAATTATATACATAACAAAGTTACATGATAGTGTATGAAAACGAGAAACTTTCAGGAAATAAGTTCATTCTCAACTTCCATAAAGATACAAACTAAACCTATTCCACTTCATTTTCAGCTGGTGACAAATTTTAGTAATAGAAGTTGAAAATATTCAACTATTAGCAGCTACGAAACTTCCAACTTCTGTCAAGCAGTTTTTCAATCCAGTTTGACCCATACAGCTCCTTTCTCTAAGGCTAAAAGAATGAAAGAAAATAAACAAAAGAGAATCATGGCTATGTATATGAAATTTTCATCAAGATACACTAACAATTGACAATTGCAACCACTTTCAAAGTATAAACTAGAGACATACTTCAGACTTTGAAGAGCTATAATATACAAGAGGCTATTCTGCAGATAGAGCAAACGTGCTTAAGAATTGTTGCAGCATGCCATTCATCACCCTTGTGCTTAAGAAGACATAGATAAAAAAGAAATTTTCCTTATTTTTGGATCAGTTTCAGTGCCAACATTACGGCCACCAAAGACACTAGATGTCAGAAGATCCTGAAATATAAAATCCATCAATAAAGACAACATGAACACAAACGGAGTTTTAAGACCTATTAAAAGAAACTCAAAAAGGAAACAAGTAAATGGACATAACTGGCAGCAAGTGAAAATTTACCTCAACCATTCTTCCTTCTTTGTTTCAGCGACTTCCTTTTTTATCTCTTGACCAGTAACCAGACCAGTTTTTGGCTCCTGTTTTGGTATAGGAGGTTTATTCTTATATTTTCTCGGTAGAGAAAGGTCTAAAACTGAAGATGCTAGTGCAGCATCATTCTCATCGAGATGGCAACTAACCCGTCAAGCAGATAGGCCATTTACAGATCTATCCTTCCTGCCTTTCCTTGGGGAAGAAGAAATATCTGCCACCAGAGAGGCAAGTAATTCATCTTGATGAACTCGTCGCAAAGGAAAGAGGTCATAATCTGGAGCTACAGGATGTGATGATTCTTTTCTAGGTTCTGGTGATGATGAAAAATAACGTGCCTGTTGCTGCCGTGGAGGTGAAGATCCAAAATTCTCTATGAGATTGTGAAGGTCCCAACCTAGATTTTGGGGAAGAAGAACCATATGTAGCCCTTCGTCCATGAGGAGAATGTCGCTAGTGGTGTTTTCTCGAAGATCACTGCCTGAAGAATGGGGAAGTTTTGTTCCATGTTTGCAAGAGGACTCGGGTAATGTTTATATATTTTGCAAGGGGCTGACAAATCAGCACCTGCTGCTTTTGAAGGCCCTTGTCCAGGTTCTGGTGAAGGTGAATCATTTTGAGCTGGATATCTATTTGATGACATTTTGTCATCATCAGCCGTCCTAGAATGCCTCAGCTCGGGTTCTGGAGAAGGTGCATCATTCTGAGCCCTTCTTTTATGGGGTAGTGACAGGTCAACCTCCAGTCTACTAGAAGGTTTCAGATCATGTTCCGGAGAAGGTGTGTCTACCCTCCGCCTAAGGGGTGGAGAGATAGCTGAAATTTGGTCACCGAGGTTTGATGTTTTAGAAGCATCCAAGATTGAAACCCAACCACTTCCATCCTCAGATATGGAACCAAAAGGACAGCTGGCTTTGAGTTGCTCCAGTCACTTCATTCGTTTGAGTTCAATGCCCCCATCAACCTGGGGCTTCTCTTTACTGCATAAAACATTAGATTACATCACCGTAGGAAAATACAAAAATTTATTGGAGGTATGCCGTTCAATATTAGAATTTTGTTAACTTACCTGCTGAATCATTATCTTCTTCTTCTTCTTCTTCTATTTTCACAGGTTTTTGCCATACGAGATCTTCATCAACAACTAAGAACACCAGTATTCACCTGTCTAACCTTCTCCTTTTTTCTTCGTCTTTGTGTTCTCTTCCTCATTTCCATCTTGATTTTTTTTTCAAATACTCCTTCAGCGAAGAGGATGCACCCACCATCTATTCACCCGGTTCCAATACATTTGAAACAAGATTCATCAAGTTCCCAGTTCAAATCTAAATGTGATAATTCCTCAATAGCAAATCATAGAGCCTAAGAACTAAAATTTCATGGCATGTATAGCTAGATTCTCATCAATCACAAATCCAACCTTCCTGATTACTTTATAGTAATTCAAGAATAACCCATTTACCCACTAACAGAGCTATACACATATTTTAAAAAACTGTCTTAGAAGTATGAGAGGGGTCTGAAAACAATCTTTTCTCGCACTTACACGGTCAATATTGAGAAGTTTCTTCAGCATGCATCCATATCAATACTCAATTCACCTGCCGTGCCGTAATTCTGATGGGAAGAAGCATACCTGAAATATCCTCGTGCTCTGGGTTGCCGGAATTGACGAAAGCCGTATCCGACGAGACACTGGGGAGAGGAATATGAGGGAGGATGAGGATGGCGCTGCCGCCCTGACGAGGGGGGAAGACTGAAGAGAGGGCGGGAAGAGGAAGTATCGGGAATTTAATTTTACACACACACACGTATATATATTATTTGTTTGTTATCTGCATACTCTTGGACGTCTTTTTTCCCCCCTCTTCTGGGCTTTTTACTTCCAATTCCCATATGGAACAAATTTAAATTTTTAATTAATTCAATAAACAACTAATTTGGTTTACATAAAAAAGAACAACAAATAAGTTGACTCGTAGATAATATGTAATAATAATCATAATTCCTAGTACTACTAAAAATTAGCTTAGAATAGATTAAATGAACCTAGGAACTACTAACAAGTAGTATTAATGTTTTTTGGTTCATGGTTTTGTGATTTAAAAGAATCTGTAAATTTGATCATTCAACAGTAGAGAGCTTTGGTGCAAAGGGCAAGGCATGCATCACTTCAAGGGCGTAGATAAGCATTCAATCCCGCTCGCTAAGGTCACGATCTCAAGCTCGAGTGTTTTGAGCACGAAGAGAGATCATCTCCACTCAAGGAACTGTTCTAATGAATGGGATTAGACAGGTAAATATCGTCTAATTTAAGAAAAGAAAAAATTGTATGTTTCTACACTTTGATCAAATTCCAAAGCATTCAATGATCAGTTCGTTGGTTGTTAGTCCTGTACCAAATTAGAAATTCTCCATTTAATTAAACAGCTAAATTTAATACAATTTCTACACTTTGCCTACATTCAAATTTCACATGCATTCAACATACATTCACATGCTTTGTAAAGTTGCTTCTGTTCTTGTGATGGGAAGCCTAAGTATATTCTATAAGAAGTAGGTTTCTGTGACCAAAACAAACTAAAACAAAAAAAAAAAAAAAAACATACATTCTCACGTGATATATTCATTTGACAGACATCTACTCTGTGTGATGTTCCTATAGAGTTCAAGTCTTACTCTTAAGCGTAATATGTACCGCAACAACAGGAAAGTAAAGGATATTAATAGCCTTTGATAGCATATCATATACAGCAAAAGCCTGGAAGAATTTTACAAGGAGGACAAAAATAGAGATATCCAATATTTGGCAAAGGGAAAAATCACAATTCTTTCAACCATTTGTCACGGTGCCAAAATAACACAACACTAGACAAAACACAGAGATTACAATATATGCAAAATTATCAACAACCAAGGGGAAGCAGAACAGATCCAATACACACCCTCAACTGCCTGCAATTTGAATCTACTGTTGCTTGCACTCCGGAGGGCGTTCAGATTGTTGACTTTCCTGACCATGTGAACTTACACTCTTCTGCAATTCACAGAAGCAATTCAGATGTCACATAAAGCAGTCATTAGGCAGTAGGCTATGTACAGAAATAACATCGTCACATCATCTAACCTTTGATCTCGAAGACTGCAAAAACAAATGACCCACAAAAAAAAAAGATGAATATTAGAATCTGCAATATACATCTGGCAAATAGAAGTTTGCTTTCAAAATTGCCTGTTTATGTGATTGCTTTACCTTCTTGCTACTCTTGCTCTCCACTTTGTCCTCGTCTTCATCATCTTCTTCTCCTTCATCTTCCTCCTCATCTTCATCCTCCGTATCTTCATCATCCTCCTCATCTTCATCATCATCCATATCTTCAAAATCATCTCCTTGAACAGCCTCACCCGTAAACCATGACACAGCATGAGGAATAATTTTGTCTCTAATTGTGGAGCTGCACAGAAACTTATATTAATCACATTTTGGCTAAAAACAAACTCCCATGAAATAAACATTTTGAAAAATGGCACAAAATAATCCTGAGCTAGGAGAAGAAAAATTAGGCCAGCAACTGTCAAAGCATCCCATGATGATGGACACAATTCACTAACCCAATATCATAGTCTTGCTCCATTTGATTCTGGAGTTCTTCAGCCTGTGATAACAAGTGACACAAAATAAATAAAGTCTATAGGATATTCTATACCCTCAGATGCTGTAATACAAAAAATAAAGCAGATCAACTCACAATATCTTCATCGATGTCATCCTCATCCTCAGGCACCTGGGGAGGGTTGAAGAAGTTGAAAAAACTTTCGCAATTTTCAGTCTTAGTTATAGGTTTCACATTCTTCGACCCCTTTCTTGGCTTCTTCTTTAAAATCTTCTGCGTCAAACATTTACCAGGATGCCATTCAATTTCCGTCCTACAAGGTCCATCAAGAAATATTACTAACCAGATAGCAAAATCAATACAAATTACACATAAGAAAGCACAATGCGGTTTACCCTATTGCCTTCTCTAGTATAGGTTCATCGTCATCGATCATATGATAAGTTTTAGTCAAGATAGAGTTCTTAAAAAACGGATTAGCATCAAAGAAGAACTCAAGCTTGAAACCCTTGGGATTATCAATCCTACACCACTTGATATCCTTGAGATATTTTAGAGCCTCTTCATCACGCTCCGAAATCTAAACAAATGGCACAGTGGTAAGTCTGTCTGTCAAATGTCAAAAACAGACAAGAGAAATAAATGAAGTACTCCAAATTATCTACCTCTTCTGCCAATATTTCATTAGTCTTCATTGCCATCAACCAGAAGTTGGGTACACCCTTTTCTGTTTCAAAATTTCAAAGATTACAACAAAACAGATGCTTAAAACCCAGTTCACAACAGGCAAATGTTAAGACTATAAAGAGAGCAAGAAGACACCAAAAAACACACACGTGACACCAAGAAGCAGAAAGAAAGGCTGGAATAGATATATATGTGACGTGCATGTCACCTTCTGTCCCTTTGTCCCCTTCCTGGTCCTTGGAAGCATCACCAACTCCTTCAACTTCAATAAAACCATTAACTATTTCATATCTCTGCAGTTTAACAACAAAACAAATGCCAAAAGTTAGTAATTAAAAATGAACTTTTCTGTGTTACATCACAAATTCAGCAAAATATTAACACAAGGCAACAGGAAGCAGCACTCGCTGCACTGAATTATGATCCATCAATCCAAATTGAATTATCTTGGGAACCACCATATTAGTTTACATGCTAAATAAATAATAGGAACACACCCCTCACACTTTTTGTATGTATACAAGTACAACGTTGCACATTACAGTCCAAGTATTCAATGGACATTCTTAAAAACCAGAAAGAAAAAGGAGAAGAGTGTTAGACTTTCAAATGGCAACAAAGAAAGTATTGCCTTTGAGTATAGTGGTTGATAAAGCTTCTGATATTTAGCTTCAAGTGCAGCCCTCTCCTCGAAAAACTTTGCCTCTAGCTCATCATGTTGGCTCTGCACATAGACGCATGTCAAAGCACAAGGGAACAAAATGGTTCAGCACAAACTCAAACCATTATATTAAAGGACAGAAGATCATCCCAACTAGCGAAAATTGTGGCCCTCCTACATAACTTATCCAGATAAATGAGTATTACTCTCGCCAGCCTAAGTAATTCTGATGTTTAGCGTGCAAGTATATGGCTTATGAAGTCATAAAAGGGGTAGTAGACCAAGCTATGTGGCTGGTTTGAACTTGAGGAATACGGAAGATCTCGTTTTAACGTTCTGTTAATTTAACCTGCTGTTTGCTCACATTTACAATGCACGGACGCATTTAAATTGAATAGAGAATTTAAATCTACTCCACACAGATATTTGGCTCTTTTTAATATGATTAAAAGACCATTAAGAATAATATGAGTTAACAACAGCCATTAGCTTAGATAATGAAAAATGAATTAGAAATACATTTCCAAGATCCTTTCAAGTTTCAATTTCTGAATTCAAGGAATACCTGCAGCTCCCTTAAAACTTCCACGCGCCGCCGAACCTTGGGAGACAGAGTTTCGATAATATCCGAATGCTGCCCAGCCAAATGCTGTAGCTTATCCTACAAAACACCTCAAAATTCAGGTATAATTCATCCACCAGAAATGTAATAAAGAAAAAAAAAATCACTTCTTATCTCAATTAAAAAACGTTAAAATTTTGCAGAACAAGCAAAAATAACTAACCTTGAGGGCATTAACTAAACCGGCACGATCCTCCGCACTCAAAGCTGCATGTGAAACCACCAAAAAGTTAATCAATAATCAAAACAATAATTACCATCAAAAATTAAATTGTTTAATGATGATATGAAATTTTAAGGGAAATTAGAAATTCCTCGTTTTGGAAAAATACCGGCGGCAGCGGCGGGGAGAGCGGAGCCGAGATCGGACATATCCAATTGTTGATCTTTATCGGTATTTTCACTCATCTTGATTAAAGAAAAAGCTGAGATAAAATTAAAACCCTAGATAAATGAACAATAAAGAAAAGGAAGAGTGGACGAAAAAAGGGTCTAAGAGAAAAGGAGGGAAAGAGAATGAGTGAGAGGGATTTTATGCGAGAGTATTCAGGGAGAGTGGGCGGTTTCTCAAATTTTCTGACTCTCCGTGAACTCGCGTCGTGACCTGAGGAGATGTGGAGGTCATATGAATGGAGGAAAGGCGACTGGTACCACGCGTATGTATTGAGTCCAGAAGTCACGCGCCGCTTTTCGTACCGAGAGGTCCCTTGGGCTTGGTACTGTAATTGGCGTCCAACCAAACGGAATAGCATATTCATTTGGACCACTGGGCTTTGTAGTTGTTCGTCCAAAGTGGAAATTTTTTCTCAGGGAATAAAAAGGAATAATGAAATAACTTTCAAGTAATTTTTAAAATTTTTAAATCTTTTGTTTATGATATTCGTGATATTTAAATTCCTTATTTTGTATTTTTACAGAAATTTTCTAAAAAACTTTTTCAATTTTATCTATTGACATGCTCTTAATTTGAGTTTTGTTCAAATGATGACCGTAAAAAAAAAAGAAAATAATCATTTTTATAGTATTAATATAGAGTCCCATATATTTTTTATTTTCAATTCAAATTTTTATAAAAACTTTAATGTCACTCCCTCAAATATATTTTCTTTTACTCCTTAAAATTTCCTCCCACGTTAACAAAATTTCTAGACAACATTTATAAAATTTAATTAATCAATAATATTCAAAATCAAAATACGTAACAAACAGAAATACGAGAAGAGTGAGAGCCAGGAGTGGAGAAAGAAAGGGAAGAGTAATAGTATACTTGGGGGATAGGTAGCTCAAAATATGCTTCTTTATTTTTAGGGAACGCGTTTTTTGCTCTTAATCAAAAGGGTTAATGATTTTATAAAATATTATTTTGAGATAAATTATTAATACCGTAATTAATCACTTATGACATCAATAATAAGTGTCATTACTTATGACATCCCTTCCTTTATTTTCCTAAGCCAAACACCCCGTTAGCCTCATTTATCTTTAGTCATTTTTAAATATTAATTACTTCATATACAACTGCTGTTACAGAACAAAAGGACGAGATTTGATGCAAATTTCGGCACAAGGCTTAACTCGAGATTGATGAGGATGAATTACTAGTTTGACTTTATCTTGCGATCCTATTAACGGTGTATTAAATAGATGTTCTAATGAGGGGTGTTTATGGATTGGGCCTAGTAAAAATTTCAATCCCATTACAAATTCGATAAAAATTTAAATCACCCAAAAAATCGGTTTGGATGTACCAAGTATCCCAACAAGTGGAGGTGGCAATAAGTCTCAAAAATCCAATGGGTATCATGCACGAGTTTAATTGAGGCGTGATGGTTATTAAATTGGGCAGTAAGATTTACTCAGGACTGCTATAAGTTTGATAGCTTATTGTTTAAACATTATTTAAGTGATTTAAAATTACAAATTTAAATATTTGTTAGTTAAATATTACTTAAATGATTTTAAATTTCAAATACATCCAACAATTTATTTATTTTGTTATCAAAAATAAATTATTATAGGGTATTTATACGGTATCAAAATGGATCTAAACATATTTTAGTCTTGCCCATATTGATTTAGTGACCAATATGAGACTAATTTTGTATAGCCCATATTTTATAATCCCAATTAAATCCTGCACATCCTACCCGTTTGCCATTTCTACCAATGAGTTATATTTTTTTAAATAAAAATTTCAAGATTTCCCACTCTTAATTCTACTTTTATAAATAAATTATTGACATAATTTTTGCTTGTTTTCTAAAATAAATCCTTATTAATACTATAAGATGATTAATTCAATATTTTTTAATTTTTTATTTTTTACAAAAATGATCATTAAAGTATACGAATATATAAAACCCAAATTTATTTATCCAATTTTTAATAATTAAAAAATGCTTTGAACATAAAAAATTAAAAAATATATATTATATATAAACCAGTTCACATATTCAAATTGGCAATAAAACCAATTAAAGTATCTTTTTTTTCAAATCGAGGTGCATCGGCTTTACCATTTTTTTTTTATCTTAACAACCCTAATTCTAATGGGATGCTTATTCAGTTCTTAGTTGAATCATATTCAAGATAAATTTGACAAACTTAATCAACTTCACACTGATTAACGAGGAAAAGAGTAAAGGAAATAAATTATCCCTCCTCTTTATTAGCCCGTCTGCCATCCTCTTTTTTACCAAAGGTATTATTACCTACAAAGTTAGATTAACACTAATAGTTACAAGAAAACACTTGTCTAAGTACATCTTACGAATCAATCAAAAAAGCAATTGCTGACTTAAGGGTTAACCCATGTAACTCAAGTGTAAGGACACTACCACACAAGTTTTTGATGTGGGATGAATTAACACTCATCTTTTAGTGTTAGCACACAACCCACTATGAAGGATTTTTTACCAAAGGTATTATTACCTACAAAGTTAGATTAACACTGACAGTTACAAGAAAACACTAACCTAAACACATCATACTAATCAACCTAAAAGGCAATTGCTAACTTAAGGATTAACCCATGGAACTTAAGTGCAAAAACACTGCCACACAAGTTTTTGACGTGGGACGAATTAACACTCATATTTTACCATTAACACACAACTCATCATGAAGGATTTTTTACCAAAGGCATCCTATTTACTTCACCCTACGCATCACCAACTTCATACAGTAACAAAAAGTAGCAAAAAAAAAAAAAATGTAGTTCACGTGTTTAGACTTCTCGTTCTATTATTATTTTGTTCTGCTCACTCATAGGTGGTATAAAATTTTTAAATTTTTGCACGAAAGAGAGAAATTTGTCAAAGCATTGTGTATAGAATGTCACAAATATATTTTATTAATTTAACGAGTAATTTGTGTGTTTTCTAAATATAAATAATATTTACTACTAACGTAACATTACAAGGGATATTTTGTTATTTAGGCTAAATTTTATTGTGTCAAAACGGAACTTAAATGCTACTATTCATGATCTCCGCATGTGGTAAATAGCTCCAACTCCATTGTACAAAATTAAGGGGGCACTTGGTTCGTAGTGAGGAATCGGAATCGGAATCGAAATCATTCAATTTGGAATTGGAATGAAGTTTTTATTCCAATATCCTTGCTTGGTTAGATGTAGGAATCGGAATCGGAATCATTCACTTGTGAAGACTTTACAGTCTTAAATTATCTAATTTTGTTAATTAACAAATAAATGATGATGTCTACTAATAGTTTATCATAACAAAATAATTGAGGAATTAAAAAGAAGTCAAAATTGTAAAATTTTTAGAAATGATTCCGATTCCCTCCAATTTACTCGGAAATGGAGGATTCTCAAAATTTCAGAAATGATTCCGATTCTCCAATTCTCATTTACTCAAACTAAGCAGTTTATAAAAATTCATTTCGATTTTCGATTTCGATACCCACGAACCAAGCAGCCCTAAATGATGGTCTTCCTTGTGTTTAAGAATTTTTTGGGTCCAAGTGTCCAACCAAAACAAAAGACGGGATAAGTCACGGTACAACAAAAAAAAAAAGAAAAAAAAAAGAAAAGAAAAAGACGGGATAAGTCAAGGCACAAGGCTCCCACGCGTGCCATCCGTACAAAAAATGCACGCTGTGGATCATGCCGCCCAGGCGCAGAACGTCCAGTCGTTCACGGTAGGAACTTACGTCGTCGTTTCCTGCGTCGAGAGTCACAACAAGTGGGGACTTTTCTATTTTTTCACGGCTCCAAAATTATCTCAGATTCTTATAAAATCAATATTTCAAAAAAATAGAAAAAGAAAACATACAGCTTCTCAAAGTATAGAATATTTATTACTCCAAAGGTATTTTCACAAATTGGCGAATTTAGTTTTCACCACCAGCGGAGGAGCTAGGGTTTCCAATTGCACAAATCGCCACCACCAGGGCACCGAATTCGCTCTCGGAAGACACCCTAGCTGAATTAGGGCACCGTGAAATTTTCAGGTTTTGATTGGTTAGGGTTTCCACAGGTAAAACAAGCTAATAGCATTATGGCAAAAAATAGCGGGAATGATTTTGTAGTATTCGTTTGCAGGTTTTTGATAGGTAGAAAGAGAAAGAGAAAGGAGAAGAATCGATCCTTTAGAACAAATGGACTATGATTACGTAGCTGCCGAACAAAATCTCTCCGCTTACGGCGTCGTCGATGACCAACAACCTCACCTCCACCGACAAGGTGGTGGTGGGGAAGATGATAATGAGTATGAGGAGGATAATCAGAGGGAAGATTACTATTCCGAACGCGGCGGAGGCGGAGGAGAGATGGAACCACTGGATAATGTAGATGATAGTGCTGCCGCAGGCCACGAATTAAAGCATTCAGTCGATGATTCTACTGCAGGGTTAGTTAGTTATAGTTATAGTATAGTTATAGATAGTTTGTGTTGGGAATCAATATCCTCAGGGTTTTGAAAAAAAAATTGGATTGTTTTGCTTGCTAGTATAGTTTGTAGTGGTGGTCTTTTTAATGGGGGAGAGATTTTTCGATGTGTGATCGAACCCCTTTGTGTTTTGGCCTCTCTGAAAGAAAAGAAAACGAGGGATGTCTGAACAATTGAGCAATAACTGTTGGTTTTTCTCTTGTGTGGTAGAAAACTCTTCGTGGGTGGCATTGCTTGGGAGACTTCTGAAGGTATTTCTCGCTACCTTCTGTTTCTCTTTTTTATTCTCATTGTTACAGATTACGAAGTTTGGAGTTGATCTTGTTAATGTGGTTCATTTCATTTGAGAGTATACTTCTAGGGAAACCGTGCTTATGATCGTGACAGTTTGGGTACACTTTAGCAGTAGTTGTTTAATTGTTATCTATGTTTTACTTTGAGGTGGGCATGATTTGTGTCAGTTGGGGATGAGTTTCTGCGGCTCCTGAATGCATAACATTTGAAAGTATCTCGTGTAAAAGAACTTCATGATTTAGTGGACACACGGATAGAATGGAGGAACTTATGAGAATTTTGAAGATTGTTTCCTGTCAATGCAATTTAGAAGTAATGTAGGTAATTTGGAATCTAGGCCACAACTACTTGGATACTTGCAAGTCAAGGGGTGATTATCCAAGGGATAACTCTTGTGGAAGAAAAAGAAAAAGAAAAAATCAATGGCAAGAAGTTGCAAAATTTTGAAGTTTTTTTTTTTTTTTTTTGGTTGGGGGGGGGGGGGGGGGTGTATAAGTTTGGGGGTTTGGGAAGGAAAGTCAAGGGTTGGGGTAGCATGTGATTACTTTGTTGCAAGGTTAGTCACAAAGAATATTAGGATGCTCCATTCATGCAGCAAGATTTTCTCTGCATTTCATCCGAAAAGTAAAATTTCTTTTTTTTTGGGGGGGGGGGGGGGGGGGGCATGTAGTTCTGGGTGGATGGGACTTGCCCAGAAAACTGAGCGAATCTACCAAGAATCTTCGATTTCTTTTCTCATGCAATTTTTATTTTTGCTTAATTGTTTATTTAGGGGGTAGGAGGACCACCAATGGCATATTCTACACTTCACAACTATTAGAGACCTACGTGACAATGTTATGTTGTTGATATTTTTTGTTTGGTTATTTGTTGGTGGTTCCTTTTTCCTATTTTAATCACGTTATACTTTTATTGTAATGTCTAATAGTATAGTAAATTTTGCAACTGCTGTGCAAGTTCTTTATGACCATTTCTGTCTAGATGTGTTGGGGGAGGCATGTTTACTTGTATACTTTTCTCATTTCATGTTCTATTTTTGCTTTCTAGAATCATTCAGCAGGTATTTTAGCAAGTATGGGGAATTAACAGATTCAGTTATAATGATGGATAAAATATCTGGAAGACCACGAGGCTTTGGATTTGTAACATTTGCGGACCCTGAAGTTGCTGATAAGGTTCTGGATGAGGAACATGTTATAGATGGCAGACCGGTATCACATCTCTATCATTGACGTTTTCATGGAAAGGGATTTTCTGTTTACCAGTCTTTCTTTAACCAACAGAGTTTAACAATTATTATGTTTCTCACATCAGGTGGAAGTTAAAAGGACAGTCCCTAGAGAGGGCATGCAGGGTAGAGGAGGAGTATCAAGAACAAAGAAAATATTTGTTGGTGGTATTCCATTATCTTTGGCTGAAGGTACTTTAACAGATCTCTTCTGTCCACACTTTATGCAAGCCCATCGGGATACACTTAACATGTAGGTTCTGTAACAGATGAGTTGAGGGAGTATTTTTCAGCTTATGGTAAAGTTGTGGAGCATCAGATTATGCTAGACCATAAAACTGGGAGATCACGAGGCTTTGGTTTTGTCACCTTTGAGACAGAGGATGCTGTTGAAAAGATATTCAGTGACGGGCAAATGCACGAACTTGGTGGCAAACAAGTGAGTGACATTGATTCACTAAAAAAATATCAATTGTCCGTTATAATTCAAAGAAAATGAGCCATGACATTTAAATATATATATTTCAGGTTGAAATAAAGAAAGCTGAACCGAAAAGATCTGGGTTTGATCACTCAAGTGACAGCAGGATGCATCGTGGGGGCAGTAATTCCAAGTCATATGGCGGTTATAGTGGTGATGCTGATGGGTTTGGTGGTGGATATGGTGGAAAGGTGGCTAGAGGATATGGTGGATATGGAGGATATGGTGGTTATGGTAGTTATGGCAACTATGCAGGAAACTATGGTGGAGGTCCAGGGTTTTATGGTGGCTATGGTGGATACGGTTATGGGTTTGGGTTTGGCGGGCCCATGTATAGTGGTGCTGGGTATGGAGCTAGCAGTTTTGGGACTCCTGGTGGTTATGGCGGTGCTACTGGCTATGGCAGTGGCGGAGGATATGGAGGTGGTTATGATGGTGGTAAAAGTTATGGTGGTGGTGGTGGTGGTGGTGGTGCAGGATATGGTGGCCCCAAAGGTTATGGTAGTGGAGGTGGTAGTGGGGGTGGCGGCAATAAGGGATATGGTAATGCTGGTGCTGCAGGTGGAAGGTTCCATCCATACCGGAAGTGATATATTTTTAACAATAGTTGTCAGGCATGATTTGATTCCATGAAAGGATCATATATTTTGCGCTGAAGGTTTTATTTTTTGTTTGTTTACCCACTTTTTTTGAACTTTAGGATTGATTTTGTTAGACATGGTTGTATTTTAATTGATGAGAACTTTTCTGTAGCCGAATTGATAGAGCTAGTAATTGCTGTGATTCTCATCGCGAGAGAATCAAATTATATTTGTTTCCTTGCAATACTTTTGACAGACAATTGAATCATTTTCTTTTGAGATAAAAAGAAGTTCAGAGAATTACGGGACTAGCCTTTTCAAGCCGGCGGCGTTTATGTTTTCACGTTGGTACTCAGCTAAATGATGCTCAAACTGCAGCCAATTCTCGGATTTTTAATACCTTTTGCAATTAGACATGAAGCCAATATAACAGATGCTATTATCCGAAAGAGAGCACATAATGGCATCTCTTCTGGAACCCCCCCACAAAAGGCTAACTTTTAACCTAAGCTTTGTGCGTGTCAGTCGCATTTGGCAATGGCAATTGATATTTGTTATTGTGCTAATGTGAAGCTAAATCGAGATGATATTCGGAGATTGGAGTAGGGAAAGATTCAACTCCTCCTCACACCTCGTGTAGGGTATGCTCATTATAGTCTTGTAGACACACTTTCTATAATATTATACTTTTTTGTTTGGAATTATTTTTACATCTAAACAAAGTGAAATTATTCCAGAACAGGCAAAAGTACGTTTTTATTCCAAGAAGAAACTATTCTTGCGCGATTATATCTAGTCGTCATCATATATCATTTTTTTTTTTTTTGAACCACCATCATATATCATTTTTAAGTGTTGAAAGTTTTAGCTTACAGGGTAAGATCTAGTGTGAACCATATTAATTCTCAATATCATCTCAAGTGTCGGAGTTCATATTTAGACCACTAGGTCTGCCAAACCGAGTTAATGCAAGACTTAAGGTTCTTAAACGTTTTGGTGGATATTGGATGAGAAGTTCGTTGAATCATTATCTTTTTTTTTTTGCCCCCGAAATCTGAGTGCAGAATAATTCAAGGCCCACTAAATCAGTGTTTTAGACTGCTTTTTGACCGGACAAGGTTGTCGGTCGGCATTAAAACGTTAGTCTGGTAGATCTCGACTTTATATCGAATTGAAAATTAAAAGGAGGGCAGAAAAATTAGGGAAGCAATTAAATCTCAACTAAATACTTTGGTTGATGAATCGAGGTACAATAAAGCGTCATAAAATAAAACCAGCGCTATTTACAAAGATTGCACATGGCTCCTTCAATTGGCTATATTTAGAGTGAACAATATCCATATTTTCTGATAGAAATGACTAAACAAAGGAAATTAATGTAGTTCAATAAGCCGCTTGGTATGAGAATTGCTAGAAGTATGTCTAATTAAGCCTCTTATTGAACTTCTTTTATTACACAATTTGAGTAACTTATAAAAAATTTTCTATGCAAAAAAGAAAAAAAAATGATCAACATAAATGCTTAGATCTCCTCTCTGAAGGAGAGAATAAAAAAACGTAATAAGTCACCTTGATAATTCATTCTTGTGTATCTGATTAAAAAGTACAAGTACTAAGTAGAATTATGTCAAATATAAAAAAAATAAGCATATAATTTATGTCATTAAAAAAACTCTGCGGGTTAGATAACCATTACATTCACAATCACGCAGGAAAACAAGCTACTATTCAACAGACCTGGGCATGTGTGCAAGTGTTTGCATCATCTGATAATTAAGTTGACTGCAATACTCTCGAAGCAACGAAATTCAAGCCACGTTTCAGTACCTTTGAAACATTATAGTGCTGAGTCAAACTGCCAAAAACTAATAATAAACCAAAATTCTTGGCCCACAACTTTTTATGTATTATTTAGATATATTGAGATTTGAGAGTTCCTTCAATTAGAAGGACGAGTTTAAAATTTTTTGTTTGGTTTTTGTTGCACCAACCATCCATGGATATATTTGGTTAACATTGAAATTGGATTTAAAATTCAAAAAATTAGAGGAAAAATTGTTGATTTTTGTTGAAAAATTTTCTAAATAATTTTTACTTATCCAAACATCTTTAGAAAATTTTTTTCAAATAATTCTCAAATAACCATATCCAAACTAAGCCAATGTTATCTAACTGTGTAAATCAAAAACCAATTTGTAATAATGAAACTATTCATATATTAAATGGAAATGTCCGGCTCTTTTCTCATTTAATTAAAAGTTTATAGTTGAACACCAATGTTCTTGCCTAAAACATACGTTAGGGTGGCATTTTCTAGATAGTTGATCTAAACCAGAATTGGGGTATAATCCATCTGTGCCGAATTGGTATATATGGAGCGTCCAAATTTGGTTTATTTCTTGTTAAACTTCGAAATTTTACTTAGATGTATTTTGACAATTATTCAACATTAGGACTAATATTAATTAACTCAAACTCAAATAATAAATATTGATATCAAACTCGAACTATTTACTTTTAAATTAGCAAACAACTTGGTTCAACTTTCAACTATAAATAAATAAGAATGAATAATGTATAGAACGGCCAGAATTTTATGAATCTTTCTAGTTCTTCGTATATTACCGAATCTCTTTGCTTAGAACGGATTTTTTTTAAATGAACCCGTACATTTAAATACGCTTTGAAAAGAAGAAAGGAAAAACTTTCAAGCATAATCAAGGACCCCAACGGCCAACAAAATGGTCTAAATCTTTTTTAAGTGTTTACAGTTCATTCATTGTTCATCACAGTAGCTTCGAGTTCAGCCTCTTCTTCGTTCGCACGGTAACGGAACCCAAGTCCGCAAACAGCCAAAAACTCTCTCTCTCTCTCTCTCTCTCTCTCTCTCTCTCTCTCTCTCTCTCTCTCTCTCACGTCCTGTACGTACAGTTATTTTATATGTAGCGCCGTTGGAATCGGTCTATCGGTTGCCCCATGCTTGAGCTGGTCTCACTCTCTTTCTTACCCTCTTTTTCCCCCCTTTTCTCTCTCTAGGGTTTTGAATCTTCCTTTTTCATTTTTCATCATCACAGACGCCTATCTTCCTCTAGCCTTTTGTTTCAAAAGATGACGACGACGTCGTCGGCTGTGAAGAACAACTTTTTACCACCTGGGTTGGTGTCCAATTTGCAGGAGGTGCTGCTTAGAAGAAAGGGCACCGATGAAAATCAGGGCCCGGAACCAGAATCTTCAGATAAATCCAATGGAAATGATGAATCGGCGGAGCCCTCTTCGTCTGCTTCGAATTCGGGTGCTGTTAAGGAGCCTGATAGCTCAAAGCCGGTTGTTTTGGTCACTAACGGTGATGGGATTGAGTCCCCTGGCCTTACTCATTTGGTTCAAGCTCTTGTTCGTTTAGGCCGTTTTGATGTTCACGTTTGCGTCCCTCAATTGTTAGTTTACTTTCTTTAAATCATTAAAGTTTAAATTTTTATACCTATATGAATGTCAAATTTGAATTTTTATGCCGACGTGAAGGTTAAAGTTTGGTTCTCTTACTGAATTTTTTGCCTCTGTCATGGTTATTGGAGACGTGAATTTTTGATTGCTTAGCGGTTGATGGAATTTGGATATGTGAATGTCTGAATTTTTTTTTTTTTTTTGGTTGATCCTCACTCGTTACCTATTCATGTTTGTGCGCCTTGATCTTCTTGCTACATCTAAAAAAAATTGATTTTTCGGTATGTTTATGTCTTGGCCTCGTAATCCTTCTGTTTATCGGTATAAGCATTAAAGTTTGATCTTTTTGTTTAATTTTGCTTTCGTTTTGATTTTTGGAACTTGAATTTGTGATTTGTTTGTGGGTTTTACCTTCTATGGTGACTCAAACGTGAACTTGTAAATGTATGATTCTCACTTTCTTGAAGATTTATTGAGAAAACTATGTGTTGATTAGGTGATTTGTTGGTGCTTTTGATAGGGATAAGTCTGTATCAGGCCATTCATTGACTCTTAGAGAGACTGTTTCTGTTAGTTCTGCTGAAATTGATGGTGCCACCGCATATCAAGTTTCTGGTATGGAAATTGTACTGTTATTCTTTTTCTTTATGGTTGGTCCATTAATCCCTTGTTCCAAATTGTGATTTACAAGTCATATAGGTGGGGGTGTACATTGTCTATCTTGTTGGTGGATCTGATGTAATTTGTTGGATTATGTAAACTTGACAAAGATTAAAATTTTCTGTGGTAGTACATAGAATGCTTCTACATTGAATATGTTTTCTGCTCTCAGGCACTCCTGTGGATTGTGTTTCTTTGGCTTTATCTGGGGCTTTATTTTCTTGGACAAAGCCTTTGCTGGTATGCTATTGTGTGCTTGTATCAATTTGATTTGATTTTAACATTTTTTTGGTTTGTTAGAGCTCATTTTCTCATGGGTATTTTTGTTCAATATTTTTTATATTTAGGTAATTAGTGGAATCAACAGGGGCTCAAGTTGTGGCTACCACATGTAAGTTTTTTGTGTTAATGTATGGTGATCAGTGCAAATATCAATACACTCTCGTGAAGTTATGCATCTCTTTATTGGTGTTCAAGTTTTGGATATGCTCTTGAAAAATAGTTGTCATGATTTGTTCAACAAATGATGTCCAGGCTTCACTCCGGTACTGTAGCTGGAGCTCGAGAGGCATTGATTAGTGGTGTGCCATCTATATCAATATCACTGAATTGGTGTGTTGATACTTTCCTAAATTTACAATTCTAGTTTTATCTTTAGCCTTTTCTGAGTAACAACAATTTGACCTGTACATTTTAGGAAGAAGGATGAAAGTCGGGAAAATGATTTCAAGGATGCTGTGACCATCTGTATGCCATTATTAGAAGCAGCTCTTGGAGACATGGAGAAGGGAGTTTTCCCAAAGAACTGCTCTTTGCACATAGAAGTTCCAACATCTCCTTTGACAAACAAGGTTTGCTTCTTTAAATTATTTCGGTTCTTTATGTCTATGGATTGGCAACATGTCTGTGGCAATAGGAAATTGAAGAGAAAACAAACCCGTTATGCATACCTTGAACAAATTCTTCAAGGGTTTTATTAGCATCTTCAGGCACTTTTCCATGGTTTTCCGAGAATGTCATAATTTTTTATGTGATGTAAGTAGACCATAGGTATGAATCATGCACAATTTGCCAATTATAATAAGTTGTCAGGAATTATAAATGAACACATGCTTTTGGAGCCCAGTCTTATTGTGTAATTGGCGTTCACAGTCTTTGGAACAGCAGTATGAATTTATGTAAATTTGTTACTGCACATTCATGCTACTTATGAACTGCTTTACAGGGGTTTAAATTGACAAAACAAAGTCTCTGGAGGTCTCAACTTAATTGGCAAGCTGTTTCATCAAATAGGCATCCATCTTCTGGACGTTTCATGTCCAATCAACAGATCTTGGGTATGCAGCTTGCACAGTTAAGTCGAGATGCTTCTGCTGCGGTGAGTACACTTTGCAGGATCGTGGTCTTAGGCTGTTTGCTACTGAGTAATTTTCTAGTGGTTCATTTTTACTCATTGATTTGTCTTCTCTACTTTATCAGGGTGCTGCTCGCCGTTTGGGCACACAGAAGAAGAATATTGAGGTGGTCGAATCAGTTGGTGCTGCAGGGAAATCTGATTCCAACAGGACTGTGAGATATTTCAGGCTTGAGGTAATACTAGTTTTTTAGCATTTAAGAGCAATGTTTAAATTCTGTTTAGTCTGGCTGTGATTCTTTGTGGGGTTAAGTTACATGGGGTTGGAGGTTATAGTATGATCAGAATATAAGTGTATTTTTTAGCTTGTAAAATTGGATTTGATACAAAACCATAAACAAAAATCAACTTGGAATTTTATCCAGAAATTGCTCAGCAACAAAAATTTTGAAATTCCTTTTGATGTAGAAAAAGAATTGATTTATTTCTTTTTTAGTGTCGGGGAATTATAAATGCTACTTGCGTGACATGAATTCATTTATGATTTTGCGTGACATGAATTCATTTATGACAAGTTTTCTTCATCAAGTTATCTTTACTAGTTATTGTGAACCTGCGATTTAGTTTCTTGGTGAAGTTTTACCTCATTCCCTTCCTTATTGTGCTTATTGATAAACTACTTTTCCATGTCCATCGTACATAGTTTCATTTATTTGTCTATGATTAACTTGGCTGGTCACTTGGATTCAGTTGCTCGATAAAGATCAGGGGGAAGAAGATGAGGATCTAGACTTCAGAGCACTTGAAAATGGCTTTGTAAGTATAAAATTTCTCCATGCTTGCTACTACTTTGTCCATGTGTAGATGAGTTGGTATAATGTCCCCTTCAAGTTCAAAATGAAAAATTCAGAATCTCTTGTACATGCAAAATTTGTATGCATGGTTTGTGGCTTCATTGTATATGCTTGACATTATTGATATGTTTCTGGTGAGCAGGTTGCCGTCACTCCTTTATCTCTTTCATTGCATGTAGAGTCAGAAACTCAAATAGCTGCTTCCGATTGGATTTCCACCGCACTTAAAGTGGATCAATGAAGTTTATTTCAGTCGACAGGATGATGGATTTTTTTTTTCTCCTTGTATATTTGAAGAATATGTCATTTTAGTTATCAGGGCAAAAATGATCGTGGTTACGTTCTGCTTTGTGCTGTTGTCATTTGTTTTGTGGAGCAAATGGCTTCCTGTGTTAATTTATATGGCCGGCACAATCTGCAAGTGCCTATTGCCTCCTTTGTTTCTTCATCATCTTGCTTTTGTAGGTTTTCTTCTTTTCCCCTCGAAAATTTTAAGGTGAGGAAGAAGAGCTGATTTATTGTAATTTAGTTTGGAACTGGAAAGGAACAACCACATCAGAATGATTGTACCCTTGCATTTGATAGTGTTATTTATTTGGATTATGAGGATTGTATTTGGCATTCTCTTCTAGTGTTTGCTTTTACTATTTGATGCAAGCTGCCTCTTTATCTCTCATCAATATGATTAGCTGGGGAGTATCCCCATCCAGCCTAATAACTTTATTATGGCTAAATTCACGATGATTATATAAATGATAAACAAAGCAAATGTCGCCATTGAAATTAGTTCTCGAGAGGAATTCGATGAAAAAATAAATTTGAGGTGTTCATATAATCTGAGAATTGACTAATGTTTTTAACGATGCAATAAAAAATTGATTTATTTTTGGTAAAAAATCAGTGTTTCAAAATTTGTTAAGCGGTGATTTGCGCTGAATTTTCGTAAATTTAATGATTTTCCATTATAACATATACCGAAAATACATATTTATAAAGAAAAAAGCCAAAGGAGTATAGAAATGGAAAAATAATTTCTGAAACTTTTCTTTTCTTTTTTTTTTTTTGGGTAATTTAGAAAAGCATAATTTGGAGGCTTGAAATTTGTGAATTGATCCTGTCGTAAAATGGATCGGATTAAAAAAAATATATATATTTGTATTACTTCTTTTTTTTTTAAAAAAACTGTTTGTAAAACCTCCATCCCCAGTCGAGAGGGAACGCAGAAGTAGGGTTTAGTGAGCGGTGAAGTGTCGATCTTGTCTTGCTCTGATTTCTGAGAAAGAGAAATGTCGTCTTCGAAAGCCCTAATTCGCACCGGAATTTCGCTGATGACCCGTTTTGTAAAGCCGTCATCTATCCATCACAATTCGTCAACTCCTCCGAGCTCCACTCAGCTGATTGCAAGTGCAAACATCGCGCCGAAGCTTTTCCCGTCTCTCAGCTCGCATTTGCACCAAAACGATGCCGAATCATTGAAAAAGTTCTCTTCCTCTGAAGGATTCTTGTACCCTTGTGGCCTGCCTTTTCTTCCCTTCTTCCTTCCTGATGGTAAGTATAAATCCCTTCGTTTTAACTCGCTTTTGCATTTTCAGAATCCTAGAATGAATTGAATGTTATCAGTTTTATTTTGTGAAGGAATTTTCTTTTTCTGTAAAGTTTGGATTTTTATTTTGATTTACTTACTTCTATTCCTTGTTGCAGCTAAATAATGGTACTATAATGATGGGTTTTGATTTGTTCTCAATAGTTTTATGAATTCCACAAAGGTTCCTGATTTTTACCATATCCTGGCATGGGCATCAGTTTCGGTTGTGTTTTTCTAAGCTAAATGAAGTCATTATATTTGGCATTTATGACTGCAAGCTCTGTGATTGGATTTGACTTAATATGAACGGTGCATTTTATGCAAGTAGTGTCTTCACCCATTCCTTACCTGGTATGTTTATTGTAACGTATTGTGTATTTGAGAAATTTGGTGATCCCCTAGGAATATCAAAATAGTTTGGCATCTCTTAGGAATATATATTTGTCTATACTGATGTTTTATTGTTCTATATCTATTGAGATGTTTGAAGCAATGAAATTCTTAAAGTGTCACTAAATTATTTCTAAGCAACTGCAATTGTTTTTAGTTGCGGAAATTTGGTGAAGAACAACACCTATGTCATGGAAATTATGCAATCTATCTGAAGGCAACGAAAATGAAATATCATTTGAGATTGTACCATGTTGATAGTCGGTTTTAATTTTCTGTGTCATTGGTGATTATAATGTTTGATTCAGCTCTTTCCAAACACCAGTATAGAGCTTGATGCATTATGTTGCTCTGTCACTTTTTTCCCTTTCATAGATTAGTGCTTAATTTTTCTTGCTGTCTACATAGGAAATAATTCCACATCACCTGAGCCACTGGTTTTGTTTCCCAAAAGAACCTACCAACCAAGCAACATTAGGCGTAAGAGGAATCATGGATTTTTGGCACGGTATGTCTTTTGCTCTCTGCCGTCCTCCTCCTTTCTCTTATCTCTCACACACACAGTGACATAGAGATACAAACACGGAACAGGCACACATGATACAGTAAGTATAATTTGGATTTTTCGCCTTCACACCTTCGTTCTTAAGGCTATGTGGGAACCGTTAAAATTTTGTGCCAGCAAGGGAATCTGCATAAGTTACCGTTGCTGCCTCAATTATCTCATGATGAACGCTGTTGGCAACTTTGAGGAAGTGCTATATATGATATCTTTTTTCTTCAATTTGTCTTATACTCATGACTAATGTTTCTCAAATTAGAATGCAATCTAATTTAGTGCTAGGATAAACTTCTCTTTACCATGGCTGGAATTTAGAGTGGTAGATGGTGCAATGTTACCTTGCTTTCTTTTAAGTTAGACGACTAGCACTTTAAAAACAAAAGTCACCAATTTTAAGAGACAAAATGTATAACAAACTCATGCTCAAAATGTAGCTTCTATGACAATCGAAGGGCAAGTTTTTGCTTGCTTGGTAATGCTGAGTATAAATTAACAAAATTGCTGGCAACTATTTGTTTTATTGCATGGCAGCAAAGCAACTAAGGGTGGCCAAAGAGTTATTGCTCGACGAATTGCAAAAGGTCGGTCAAGAATCACGCCTTAGAAACATTGTCGTTTTCCATTATTTCAGTTATGTAGCAGATTCAAGTCTGCAGGCTGTGTCATTTTGTGAAGGCTAGGAAAATAGAGTAAAGAGTTGCTTTGTATGGTTAGTCTGGGAGCTTCTTATTGCTTCAAAGATCTGATAGCTATTGCTTATGGTGTTACAACTTCTTTATGCTTGGGCACATTCTGTTTAAGCCCTTAAAATAAAAAAAAGGGGAACTGTTACCTGAGAGATTGGTCTTTATGGATCATCACAGACAATGATTGTATTTTGTGGAAGAAATAGCATTAGTAGTATTTAAAGAATTTCCTAAAGCATGTGTTTCTGCTCTGTACAAGGCATATATGACGCACACTCTGTAGAATAGCTGTTTTTTTTTTTTTGTCAAAACTCTGTAGAATAGCTGTTTTTTTTTTTTTTTTTTGTCAAAACTCTGTAGAATAGCTGTTTGACAGAGCTTTTTCTTACGAAAAGTGAAAACCTGCAATTCCTGGACATGGCACACCAGGCTAGCAAAATAACAAGTGTTGAAACATTTTGGTCCTCTGTTCTCCTTGACATTTTGAACCATGGATTTGACATTATTCTTTGTACATTGCAAGAAACGTTTCTTACCCATCCTAAAAAAAAAACGTTTCTTACCCTCTGGTTCGGCTAACTCGGTCAGCCCATTGCCTCTTCCAATTGTTGAATCTTGATCACTTAAAACCCGATTTTGACCCACCAAAATAGATAAAGGACAGACTATAGAAACTGAAAGATATTTTCGTGGCAAGAAAACCCTTGGTGTGTGTAATGGCCACAATCCTTTGGCAATTATTTTGGTCTCTTTGATTTCCATGGTCATCACTGCACAGATGGGGACCTTGTGGTCCATGATCTTGTTTGATTTCAACGCTGTTTATCATATATTCCAAAGTATACGTAATTTCACCAGTCAATCTTTTTCCAGTAGTACACCTACTAGCACGGATAGAAGATTTTCACTGCGTAGACTTGTGGCTTAGTTTTTGGAGTCGCACGTAGTATACATCAGACTCGTACTCCTAAGGATTTCAAATTCTGAAAATTTTTACTCAATCAACGTCTTCTGAGCAGTCAAATTCTGCACTTGATATCTTTTCTTGTTCTCATTTTTCTTTTGCATTCTCCTTTTGCTACTAATTTTTGTCCTTCTTGGGTGATTACCTTGCAACACAGTTTACTTTGCATCTCGTTTCTGCCTGGAACACGCTTTTGCAATCATACTTAGTTTCACGTTTCCAAATGCTCATCGTTAAAAAAAACAAAAAAACAAAAATCTATTGTTGTTAAAATGGAGTACATGCAAATGAAGAAAACTTATTCTTGGGCCCCTGCATTACATGAAAGTGTACGATTCGCGGCTCCATTAGGAGAAAGGAAAGAATTCTTGTCTTGTCTCCTATTAATTGATTAAGTGTGCAGGTGAAAAAGCAACTAAATGCCTTTGGGTTCTTTCTTTTCACACCTTTCTCCAGTTTTAGAATATTTACCTTCATCTTAATGCAAATGGAGTTATCTCCCTTTGGGGTGGTCAAGTCTGACGGTTATTTTATCTTTTTCTTATGGAAGGAGGATCTGTATTGGAAGTAAAACAATAACTTTGTTCGTATCCTCCAAAATTGCCAAAACTTTTTTTTAAGGAAATTCATTTAAATATACCTTATCACATTGACAAGCAGTTTTAGAGATTTGACTCTTCCATTTCTTAGATTATTGATTACCCTCTAAGTGCCAATAATAATAATAATAATAATAATAATAATAAATCATAAAAGGTGGAGTTTTGTATCTCGTCTAGTTTAATATAAATTAATCGAAGCAGGCAATGTAGCACTATTGATGTTCTAAAACTTAAAAGTTTCCATGAATTTGGTTAGTTAAGAGATTTGAACTCCGAATATTCTAATTCTTAGAAGCACTCCTTATTTACTACATTGGTAGACTTTTTCTGCAAACAAACCACGCTTCATCATGGTGGAGTCCTTGCTTCCATGGATGTACAAAGAGATTAAACCTACCATGAACTATTGTTGACATTTAAATTGTGTGGCACTTAACACTGCATATTATTTTTAGCATTCCATACCAGTATCAAATGGTGCCATTGATTAATTAATTTCATCCAATATGAGACAGACCTTAATACGCCTGAGCAGGAGTAATTTATTACTATATCTTGACATTACATACCAAGACTGAGTTCTCCTCAGGAGAACAACTCAAGACATGATGAAAATCTATATACTATTTTATGGCTGCACATCCATATAGATCTTGGTTGCGTTGGGATTTTTCAGCCAAAAGAATATCACTATCTGCCAAATCCAGCTTTCTCCAAATATATTTATATAAGCCTTTGGGGCATGAACTTTGGGGCATGAAAAAGTTCAGAACTAAATGCATTTATCCATGGTGCAACACCAGTGCTTGCTTTCTAAGGAGCCCAGCTTGAATGAAGACCAGGGTTCAGAATAAATTGACTGCATGACAGTGGAGACAGTAATGAAGATGGTGATGATGATGAAGATGATGACGATGACGATGGCAACGACGACTTGAGTGACTCCATTGTCTCCATTAATTGATTTCCAGGCTCGATCTGATCACGCGGATAAGGTGCAGAGGGCCAAAAGCTGGAAAGACTAGCAATTGGATCAACTTCTTCAGAAATAGTAGATAAAGATGGTAGGCTAAAGTCACACCCCTTGAATATTCCATATAATTTGGGCGTCCCATGAGCCGTTACTATATCATCATAAGATTGAATGATCAGCTTTGGATTGATGAGTTGATCACCAGATGCATAAAGTGAAGCAGAAACAGGTTGATGATCAGGATGATGAGGAAGGTGCAGGTTGCCTACTGACCATGCTGGATCATACGAAGACGATGCATCTATCAATGAAGAGGCCACAGGGGGCATGGGAACCAAATTGGGGAAATTGTTCATTTCATCTGCTGTAATATTATTGTTGTTATTTATAAGATGATCAAAACCTGGCAGGGTTGAGGGCGTGGCTGGAATGTATAACTGATCAAACTGAGCACTTGGGATCAGATTAGGGTTTGCGTTAAGTGAGAAGCAACTCTCAAAAGAGGCAGCACCTGAAGGGTTTGAAAGATTAGGAAAGGTGGATAGATCAGAAAGGCCAGGATGAGAGACAAGTTTCTTCTTGATGCTTGAATTCCAAAAGTTTTTTACTTCATTGTCTGTTCTTCCGGGGAGGTGCTTAGCTATCTGAGCCCACCTGTGCAAAAAAAAAAAAAAAAAGTCTTTTTGCATGAATTTGAGTTCGTTCATTATAATGATCAAGCGAGTAGTGACAGCAGCAATAATGATTCATCTTAAATCAGTCGTTCTCTTTCTCAGTCTCAGATAGGTCATTAACTTCTTACCTATTGCCTAGAACTCTATGAAGTTCAATGATAAGAGAAGCCTCTTGTGGAGAAAAACTCCCTCTTTTCAAGTCGGGTCTTAGGTAATTTATCCACCTTAGCCTGCAACTTTTTCCACATCTTTGTAGCCCTGCACCATGAAATAGATCGAAAAGATTTACATATATTCCATTTTTTATGCAAGAATTTGAATTCTTGCATCAAAACACAGATGAATGGTAGGATTGAAATAGTAGATGGAAATAGCATGTATGGATTGTATGAACAGCTTAAGAAGAATTCTTGAAAAATTACTAGATGAGATATTTGCAACAAAAAAGTACTGAATTTCTTTTCTGCCTAGGCCAAAAGGGGTGGAAGCAAAACATATTATTTTCCCTGGAAGCCATTTATATAACTCACTCACAAGTCACGCAATTAATGATTTTTAATTACCAGCACGTCTTGGAACACTGCTCCAACAACCATGGCCATATGTAGAAATGTAGTTGATGAGTTTTTCATCTTCCTCGGGTGACCACAGCCCTCGCTTCACCTTTTGTTTGTTACAGCATGAATGGTGTCCCATGATCTCTTTTTCAATTTCTCTCTAGCTATATGGAGGAGGTGCAGTCAATTACAGTAGGAAAACTCTTGTTTGATATACTCACACATATACAAATGACAAAGAAGCCACAGATATGCAGCCTTATTGAGGGTCGAGAAAAATGGGTAGAATTTCTGGAATGGATGATATCAACTGAGAGTACACAGAGGTGGTGAATTTAATGTGGAGAAAAGTACCCTTTTGGTCATGAGGGCCCAAATTAGAGATTGAGGTAAAAGCTTCAACTGCTCTCTGAAAGCCCCGACTGTCTTATAATAGAGATCTTTGGGGGGGGTGGGGGGGGGGTGTCTCATGGGGTGGGGGGTTTCCATTAGTGAACCATGTTTGTTATAGAGTACCACGAGGCATCCATGCAAAGGTTATTGGTCCAAATGTGGACATGTCCCACCTAGGATGTATCGTCCCAAAGATCATATTGGCATGGTTAGATTGGTGAACTTGCATATGTATGATCCTTGATGATGATGATGGTGAGCTTAGATTTTTGGGTTCACGGTTGTGATTACTTTCGGCTGGTTAGAGTAAGAACAACGAAATGATCAAACAGGAAGATCACTATGTTGCTCACATTTTTATATAATTTTTGTGAATGTCGTTACTTTATCAATATATACTTTATTCTTTAAATTGTTTAATTATTAAATTAAACTAACATTTTCTTCAGAATTTCAAATTATATGGAGTACCCTAAAAATAAGTGATAATTCAAAAGCCTCATCTAAGATTTCTAACAATTTAACTTAGCATAGCTCGAATTTGAAATATTTTATTAACTCCTCTGATTATGTGACATGACTGTAGTGATCTTAAAGTCATGGTGGTTTTAGTCAAGATAGTTTGATTTTGATCATGTTGAAAGTTGATAATTTGGATTTTAAGTTATTTTTATTCCTTTTTCATATATTTTGGACAGTTACAAGGCTCAAATCATATTTATCAGTTTAGATGATGCCAAATTGAAATAAATATGTAATTTTCAAAGGTTAATTAGTGCAAATTGAGAGGTGTACTGATTTAGATGGTATCAAATTAATACGAATTTTGCTAATAATTTTGGATGATGATTAATGGCAGTTCAAAGATGGTCCTAGGCTAGCAACGTATGATTGTGGTAGTGATGGTGGTAATGGTTCTAGTTATAAAAAAAAAGCATGGCATATGTCTTTTTAATAAAAGTGTAGTTTAGGATTTTTAATTAAAATGTGTATATTTTTAAAGTTTTGTTACACAAACAATAAAATTGGGGGAGGTTAGTGTAATATTTTAAATTAGAGTGGTACTAAATGAAATTATCATCTAGTGGGTCCTACCTTAAATCCCCTTTCCCCTTCTCCTTTAACGTTTAAAAAAAAAAAAAACATCATGAGTGGTTTCTGAAATTATCCCTAAAAGCTGTGTTTAGATGGTTATTTTTTAGGGTATTTTTTAAAAAATATTGCTATAGCATTCTAAAGATTCTTCCTGATAAATGTGTATGTAAAATAAAAAGTGTGATTGAAAAACGTGTTTAAAATTTAAAAAAAAATATGTTTTTAAAAAATACCAACACACAAACAGATATATCGAATTGCTCGTGTGTTGTATTATGATTTTTTGAAGTTTATAATATTCTTGTAGCAAATAAAAATAATTTTAAAAGTAAAAGGACATCTATTAAATTGACGTAACATATTGCAGATGAAACAGGATGAAAGCTAAGAATAAACATTTTTATTGATTGAAAATGGAAAATTATTGGAAAGCCTTTTCAAAAAAAAAATTGGAAAAAGATTTAGCGCTTCTGGAAATGCGCTAATTGAGGGTGCCGGAGAGGATGCTTCTTGGATTCCGAGCCGTATCTTCCTAAAATGAATTTGGTCTGTCTGTCTAATGATGTTGTATTAATCATCATTTGCGAAAAGGATTATGGGAGTTGTTTGTATTATTTAGTGCTAAAAGAGTTTATGGTCGTCCTACATGTATTCAAGTGGCATGACGTACCTCCAATGCCAAGTCATGGTTAAGCATCAGGCAAGCCAAATTAATAGAAGATGACTTTTCTGTTTCTGAATCATATATATGTTTGGTTTATTAGAATTAGTTTAAAATTAAAATTGCAGTTTATGAAAATTGTAATATGATTCAAATTTCAAACCGTTCTAATAAATTAACTTAGTTTGTTTAAACATATTTTTTAAGAAATATATTTTTTCACAAAATTTCAGATACGTTTTTCAATCATTTTTATATCTCACATACATATTTTTTTTAAAAAAAATCTTTGAAATTATTACGGTAATGTTATTGAAGTAACACCTCAAAAAACAACCATTTAAATAACCAAATACGGCGCGATAAAATATTTCAAGCCCATTCTGATTGAGATGCCAGACTAAATAACTTTATTGACACATTTTATGGAAGAAAATCATGCACTGGATATACACATCATTCAAGTTTCCCATCAAGCCCAACGAAACAAATGCAGTTGTTGAGACATTTAATTTGATTGTAACCTAGTTTTTTTCCCCCTATTTCTAGATAGATTATAACATAGTTAGTCAAAGAGTAAGTTGGACTTCAACCTTATTATAATAAACCAAAAACCAGTTAAGGCAAGGGCAAGTTAAATTTTCGAACTTGCTTGAGTCTTTATTTCATTTTTTTTTTCTTTTGAGCACTAAAAATGTGTTTACAAAGATACGTTTCTTAGTTTTGTTTTTACAATAGAATTTGTCCCATTATTTGCTTTTTTAAAACACTTTTAATTTTGACATGATATTGATTCAGTATTTGTTATACACACACATATAAGATATATAGTATAATTTTTAAAAATTTTTTCTAAATACTTCTATAAACTTTCGCTGCCTCAAAACCATAAAGAACAGTCCATATGAATTTGGCTATGTGTACATCATCCTGACATGCAAATTACCACAATTTGGAATCTTGAAGGCCACTTGCCAACCTACTTTGATTGATTGCATGAGATCCTGTTGGTTCAACATCAGGGATATAATTATTGTCGAAACGTTAATTATGATGCTTTTAAATATAGTATGCTTTTTGAACGATCCTATATAACGTGGTGCTTAAGGCTCAAAAAAATGTCTAAACCCACGTTTAATTTAATCTTGTTTTTGACAATAGATGAATGCATTGGTCCCCATTTTCTCTTAAAAGCAATTTTCTCTTTCTGATTAACTTAAAGAAGATGAACCAGATTAGGGCCTTTCATCATTAGTTGCATTTATTTCCGCCTTAAACATGGATTCACGTCTTGTAAGGATACTATTTGCTGATCTCACGTCAAGAATCTCAGACGATGGCATACAAAATGCTTTATCAATTGCACAACTGATGGAGCAATTGTCATAAGTTTAGATATTTGTCTCTTTGATATGCAATCAATTGAGAAATTTTACTCCCTTAAATGAAAAAAAATGCTTTAAAAAGTTTTATTAATAATTCTTTGTTCACAAGGGATGTATCCAATCATCTAAATTCACTTGTGCCAATTAGCTCGTATCGAAATAAATGATTTTTTTTTTCTCGACACAGGGGGTGTCCCGGCTTTTGCCGGACTATTCCCCTTGCGGTTGTGCAGAGCCTGCCCTAGGATGCACAGCAAGGTCACCCCCAGGAGTCGAACCCCGAACCAGCCCCTAACTAGGAAGGTTGGAGCCATTCGACCACCCGAGGGGGGGCTTATCGAATTAAATGATTTATCACTAAACTCTTTTGTACGAGGCAGCTAAATTTAAAATTTTATGATCTCAAAATAGAAGCATATAAATATTTAGAATGGCGTAAAATATTTAACATGACTAGAATGAAAAGGTTAATTTACAAACCAATATTTAAAGAGCAACCAGTAATCAAGTTTGAGGAACTTGGCTTAGTCAGTCTTACCACCCAAACCAGGTAAGAAGAATAATTTCGCTGTTTAGGCATGACTACTAAATTACATCGTATTACTAAATGGTATAAAGTAATTTTGTATTAGATACAATTAAATATAAAAAAATTGAGAGAGGATCTGAATTGAAAACATGAATGAACGAAGAAAGTAGCATCGTATTATTGTGGCTACAAAAATAACGTAGTGACAGATAAGTGATACCCTAATCAAATCAAATGGGGACTAGATGAACTTAACACGTTTGACTGTGGGGTGCTTTTGGTCAGTTGCTTAATAAGGTCTTTTGCTTGCTTTGATTACTTAATTATGCAATGGCTTTGCATGTCAACAAAATGTGAAAACAACCGAATAAAGAAGATAGAATGCATTGTCAAAAATCACAATGGTGCTTTCACGTTTAATCCCAACTACATGTGATAATTGCTGGCTAACTCGTAATTATTGAGATGAATTATGTATTTACATAATCATTAATCAATGCTTAAAGTGTATGTCCAACCTTAATTTAATAAACTAATCTATATTCTTAATTCTAAATCAATTAAAAGTGCAAACTAAGTGGTCCAGGGAGGGCATTAAGACCTACAAAAATTAAGGGAATCTCACAAGATTAGTTTAATTTCTTTTGTCTTTTCATGTAATTACCTATTAGCATATCTTTAGTGTCGCTAGCATGGCTTATACTTGTTAATGTCGTAAGTTTTGTTACTTAAACATTGCTATGGAGAACCAAATGGCCAGCAAATATGATTTGTGTAGAGTTTGTTTGAGTCATGGACCAGATGAAGCAAGACTAAGTATACAAAGATTAGGAACTTTTTGCCTAATGCTTCAGTACTCCTAAGTCATTCTTTCTATGTTTGGTTAAATTAATATGGGATAACTTGCAATATATCTAAAAATTGAGGTATATATACAGTTTGGATTTATCTTTTGAAATGATTTCAATCAATGTAAATGTGTTTCAGGAACGTATCAACTATTCTGTAATTTTGTCCCACTTGCTCGCCATTCTATGATGGAATCAAATTTTTGCTTGCTTCAAAAATAAATAAAACGTACATAAGATGAGCTTCTTATAATGCTAGCTTGTGATGAAAGAAA
Source organism: Mitragyna speciosa (assembly GCA_024721245.1). NCBI lineage: Eukaryota > Viridiplantae > Streptophyta > Magnoliopsida > Gentianales > Rubiaceae > Mitragyna > Mitragyna speciosa. The sequence goes on along the minus strand of CM045566.1, from coordinate 1,023,978 downwards.
ACGTACATACAGAAACAAGATTCTTATTTACAGCTAGCACATGCAACAATTAATGATGTTAGGCTTCTTTGCTTTTTTTGTTCAGCCATCATGGATGAATTTCTGTTTTTTACCCAAAGCTTTGAAGAATTCAACACAAGCACAGGGAAAAGAATAGTTACAGATTTTCTGTCTTCTCTTTGGGAGATGATAGGGCTTTGGTATGTGTCCTTTTCAAAGAAAGATTAAAAAAGGCTTAGTAGTTCCTAAAATGAATTGGGGCATGTATTCGCTGGACTTTGAATCATGAAGCAATAAAAAGGAAAACGACGGCTTTTTACTGCAAACTGTGAACTTTTTTTTATTGACTGAAGTTTGTCCCTTAAGAATCTAATGTTTAACAATAAAATCAGCCACGTACCTTGGCAAAGATTGCGCAGAAATGCAACAAAAGATGCCCATATTCTACTTTAAAGGAACTCTCTATTTTTTCGAAGAAAAAGCATGGTTGCTTTTTTAAGACTAAGCCTAATCACAAGATATAATTGCTCTCCGGTATCTCATTGTTCATTAACCTTATGAACTTTAGGAGCCTTATGCTTTAAATTCCTCAATGATTATCATTATGCATATCGTTGACCCTATTATGAGTATAGGCTCTGAAGATTTTCTTTAATATATTTAGTTTAATAATGGAATCAGTGTCATTTTTCAAAAAGGAATTAATGAGTTTGATAGAATATTACTTTAAGGGAGATAGAGAGATCTCAGTTAATCGTTTGCATTTCCATTAAATGATAGTGATACTTGTTTTCTAAACATTAACAATAGATATCATTGTTTCTGTCATTCATTTCCTTCTTTAATTTTCCTAAACCAAACACCCCCTTAATTATATCAAATGCAACTGTACAGAGTCTATCACCAATTGAATACGTATCATGCATCAAAAAGATGAAAATGACTTCAGAAGTGCCAAGGAAGGACTTTTATTCCATCACTCATAACTCGTAATTGCCAATGAAAACATAAATATGTGTCTAGAGTTTTATTTGATTGGAACAAATTAAAAAGTTGCTGGACACAATTGATGTAACTTAAAGTTTGAGGAAGGGTAATATGAGATTGGAGGACAACGCTAAGGGGTAATTTCTTTTCTAACCCAAATAAATCAATTCCTGTGAAGTCAGCTAGATCAAGGTTTAAAAGAGCAAATTAGCATCTCAAGAACCTGCAGCCATATGCCAAAACATGGCAACTGAAAATATTTAGCCCCTAACAGTGGAAACAGAAAACCATATGAACCAAGACAGATATACATTGACCTCGTTCGACATCCAAGGCAAATGTAAACTACGTTCAAACGCAGAAAATGAAAAATTTCTCAAAAAGATACTGAAACAAAAACCAAAACTGCAGCAAGAAAAGGGTATACAAGATATAGCCTATCTTAAATAGACCCCACTATAGTACAGCCCCATGTTGGGTTCCTTCTCTTCATGGCAATCGAATGAGAGAAAGACTGCCTGTGTACTCAAAAACAACAAAGTTATTCCCCAAAAATTCATCAATTCATTTATTTCATTCACGTCAAATGATGCCCAAAATATATTTATTTGGGTTTCAAAGAGGCATCCTGATTTCATGCCTTTATAAACTGCAATATTCTCACATGGGCTGGGATCAAAATTGGCATTTTGAGCACGTAGTCCATGCAGTTTCTACAAGTCAAAATGTTAACAGATTTCAGATTCTCATCTGAACTGCACGATAGAGTGCTTGATTTTGATACTGACACTCGAACCATCTCTTCTCGAGTGGTCTATTTGAAAGAGAATTTGGTATAAACATTATTGAAAATTTGAATAATCTTTTAATTCTCTCCTTCATTCATTCTTGTATTACTACTTTGTATAAGATGCCATAATTATCTCGTTTATAACATAAATAAAAAATTATTTTGAAAATGACTGAAATTTATAAATCTTTGTGCTCAATTCTCAAAAAGTTGCATTATGATATCACAATCAGCCACTTTTTTTTTTTCTTTAAGCAAAATAGACTATGAAAGAGTAATATCAACATACCATAAATACCTAGCTAGTTTACGAAATAAATAGTTATAGCACCAAAATGGGCTTGACTGCTATGTCCCAAAGTTGTACCTTTTATTTTCTAAAAAATAATTTGAACAGTTTTCGAGTGTAATTCATGGGAAATATATATACATTGGTACAGCATAAATGTACATAGATGGTTAAAGGGCTTTTAAGTTTCGGTTCTTGGTATTAGTAACTTCATTCTGTGACTTTAGTTGAGCTGGATTAGACTTCGAGATGGAGGAAGGAGACGTCACAGAGTGTTGCAATTATGTCATTTTTGATGTGACTCAGATGGAAAGTGATTGATTGCCTGATGTAACAGAGGTACTGTGAAGATATTCATTTTCTTGGAAACTTTAGCCTTTAGGCATGTGTAAACAGACTTTAGATCAGCATAAGCGTATAAAAGAAAGAAAAAAAGAAAAACTGTGATCAACAAGAAGGCATCAGTTTTATGGTCTACAACAATAACACCCCCACAACAACGGTAGCTGATGGAGGTGGCTCATCACATCACAGAGAAGAAATGATAGTTTAGTCATGGTTTCGCAAGTTTTTCAATGGAGATATAGTATTAGTTACTCCACATTTACAGCAACTAAAAATGGCAACCTGAATCCTCGATAAGTAACCTAATTGCTGATGCAATTTTAAGACATGCTAGAACACGATTACTACATCTTTGTCAATGAAATATAAAATGGAAGGAGTAAATTTTTAGGCATACATAAATGATAAATTCAGGCATCTGCAACATTTCACTTCACAATAAGAAGAGAAGATGACATGAAAAATCAGACAGGCACACAGCCACTCACTAAGGTTTACAAGCCAGTTCCTATTAATTTTACACTCAAATACCCAAGTATCAACGACCAAAAGTATTCACAAGGGCAAAGCTTTTCACATGAGCAGAAAATTTTTTGTACATTGCCTAAAGCCAAAAAAAAAAAAAAAAATCTGCAAGAGAGAAAAGGTATTGATTATCTCGAGCAGGCCAAAATCAAGACAACAAGCTGTTGAATTAGTTCTAATCTATTTTCTTTAGTAGTAGACAGGATCTGGATTTGCAATAGCAGTCAGTAGCCTTCTGCTTACTTCCATTTTAATTTCTCACTGCCCAAATTAACTGGTGGGTAGAGATCCTTGCACAACTGAACTGAATAAAGATCTGAATCAGCACTTCGTCTGTTTATGCTTCCAGAAAATGAGCTTGGTTTCCTGTAAAACTGCAGGCCATTATCAACAGAACGCAATTGCATACTATGAGAATGATAAGGGGAACCTCTCTGCTTAGCCTTGATGGATTCTGTGACATTCAGGAAGCTAGGCTTAGTACCGTATCCTTCTACTGCAGAGTTGTTTGACCCTGGAGTTTCAGAACTTGACAAGGATGAAGTTGATGTTGTGCTTTCATCGTACAAACATTCAGAACTTGGATCAGAGGGTGTGCGATTAAGTTTGTCATTTCTTGGAGGTTGTGCAGAAATCCTCGTAGAAACATTGTTTCGTCTAATTTTGATAGAGTCATTCTCCGATGAATTTGAAAATGATCCAATATTACTATCTCGCTCATATTTTGTAGAAACTGGAGTCATATCTAATGAGCTCGTGTGGAATTCTTCCATCAGCCTGCTCTCCCATGGCTTGGTTGCCATCCAACGTTCCAACCAGCTGAGTCCTGAATTGCGTTTGTTCTTGTTTGAAGCGGGCTTTCTTCTCAATTGCTGGAAGCAAAACAATTCAAGAATATTAACCAAAAACCCATATGAGATACTAAAATTATTATAAGTTGCTCTGAATTAAATACACTACCTGTTGAGCAAGGGCATAAGCAATAGCCCGCTCCCTTTTGACTGCTCCTTCTTGCTTCATTTGTAACTTAGATCTTACCTCTTCCACCGTGCCACGACTATCACACCATCCATTCTTAAATTTCAAGGACATGCATGGAAGTTCATTAATCTTTTCTTTTTCCAATTAAAAGCAATCAACAATAGTTAACTGATAATTACTGAAATCAAGTATACCTCTGCCTGTTTCAATGGATCAGCTTGGCTTTCACTTTCAGAAAAAGATTTCTTCAGGGACTGGCCGTCTAGAGATGTCTGAAGGCAATTTGCTCTAACTCGAGCTTGAACTCGAACTAAAGCTTGCATACACCTTAGTGTCACAGCAGCCTGCTTTCTAACCTGTCTACCACGAAATATTGCCTGAAGCCTGACGATAGCTCTCAAGGCCCTTAAAGCACGTTTTGCCTTTAAATGTGATGAATAAGCCCCGTGTTAGTAACAAAATCCCTCGAAAACCGAATGTCGAGACTTCAAATGTTGCTTCTATGAAAAGTGCAGTGCCATTAGGCAAGCTAGTTCGTTAAACTTCAAAAAAAAAAAAAAAAAAAAAAAAGACAAAGAGAGCATAAAATTTTACATATTCTAATAAGAAAAAATGAGGATAGAGAGAAACAAGTAGGATAAGACATATAATGTCATCAGAGGTCCAAAGAAAGGTGATCATCCCGAATTCGTTTCGGTAACTTTAATTCTCCAATTTTTATATTTCAGACGGTGCAGACAGACATTAACCACATAAAAATTGTCCCAGAAATTTAACAAATGACAAGAAAATTCAGGGTCATTCTCCTTTCAAAAACTATAAATTTATGTACAGAGCATCGAAATTGAATAACTAGTTGTCTATTAACACAAAAGCAACGGTAGATCAAACAAAAGGAAAAAAATACGGTATTTGAACTCTTGCCCTCCCACTTTAATAATTTTTACATGCATAAAAGATCAGCTTAAAACAGAGGCAGCTTTTCTATGCTGTTAAAAACAAGATCACAACTTTAACTGCAAGATGCACCTGATGAATGAGTGATTAACTCTAAAACTCAGAAACAACAATTACCAGAAAAGCTCGAAACATTGTCTGGATTCTAGTGGCAGCCCAGTCTTGCCTGAGCGCTGAGAAATCTTTTTGTGGAGCTCCGACCACAGTAGCCACAGCAGAAGCCATGGGACCCTCAAATCCACATGAAGAAGATTCTGACACTTCTGATTCCGAAAACCGCCCGCTCCTTTTTACACCCTTGGACATCATTGATAGCCCACTGGATGTAGTCCTCCATAGCTTCCATTTTTTGCTCTTCCCACTTCCCTTCTCCTGATAAAGGCCAAATTTTTCATTCATTCAATTAAACACCAGAAAAGGTTTAAAACATAAGTTGTAATTGAACAGAATTTTCAGCTTACACGGTCGCATGATTGAGTCTTTTTGCGAAAAATCAATGATTTGATCCATTTTCCTGAAGGACCCATGGGAAATAGGAGTTTTGTCTTGTATGGGAATTCTTTAGATTCTTAAAAAGCCTTTTTTTTTTTTTTTGGGAAGAAAAAATTCAAGAAATCAAAAGGGACCAGCAAATTTTTCGGGGGCCAATGAAGAAGTGAAATGGTGGTGAGTGGGCTTGGTGAGGGTTTAATAGATGCTGAAGTGGTGGGGGAGTTTTGAATTTTGAAATTCGAAGGAAAAAGAAAAGTTTTGTAACGGATAGGTTTTAAAGACAGAGACAAAGACTTTTTGGTTACCTTATTTTATTTTATTTTTTTGGCACGAAACGACGCTGTTTTAGCTTTTAACTCACGTTGGAGGAAGTGAAAAGCTTCAGAAAATACGGCAGGATTGGAGTGGACGGCACGCGCAATTAGGCTTTGATTGATAAATACTATTAATTAAGTTAATTATTAGTTAGTTAGTTTATCAAATCAAAACTCCGCTCCTCCTCTCTCTTCTGAAAGTTGGGGTTGGTCCCTTTTGGAGCGTCAGAACCTTCCATGACCAATGACCGAGCAATTCTGTGTAATTGGTGGTGGATCCTAGAGTTGTTAAAGAAGTTCTCAATCAAGAATGTAGACAAAAATGGTAGAGGTCCCTATATACATACTATGACCATATTGAATGATTTTTTAATGTTCATGTCTCGATGGAATGAGAATTAATTAGTTTTAATTGGTAGTTTTTGCCTTGTTTTTATTTTGCACTTAACCAAATCTTGCAAGTTCTTGATATGCTTCTAATGTTGTGAAAATTGAAGAAGAACGCAAGATCTTTTTACTTTTGTTTGAACAACTTTTAGCAGGTCACCTAAGCTTCACTTCTCTTCAATTACTCTTTTTATTTTTAAGAATTAAAGGAAGTGATGAATGAAAGTCGAACCTAAACATAAGCCTTGGAAAAGAATAGTGTTGAATCAATTCTTACTATTGCTATCATCTTAGAAGCAGTTGATTTTGTACGACCCAAAAAAAAGTGCTTTCATAAATTTTCTTGTTGCAATTTATTGATCATGCTTTCTTATTGAAGCCGTAAAGAGTACAGACACTAACAAATAAAAGTATTGCATGTTTTAGACTCAAATGCAGTGATACCCAATCCAAGAAAGTCCATTCTATCCCTGGATTTGGGCGCAGAAGTCTGTCAGCTACGGATTATTTAAGAATGAAAGAATACAAAAAATGTGTATCGAAACGTTCCAATTAGGCTTCTCCATGGGCCAGATAACTATTTGAGGTGTGGCCCAGGAGGGGTTGTAAGTCCAGTTGTCCCATTAAACCCCCCACAAAGTTCAGTACTACCTAGAATTTGGCATGCAGTGACCTGCTCCCGGCTCGATTCCAGGTGATAATTGGTGTCTTCGAGCTCTTGAAATTGCAGGTTACTGCACTTGCAATAGAGCCGTTCCGCATTTCAGCTATAGGTGTGCTAATCTTGTGTTCAGAGCCGCCACCATTAACATCCTGGTGAAAGGTTTGATTATTTGTAATATTGCAAGTATTGGACTGGTCATTGGTTATGGTGGAATTGTACTCTGGAGGAGCTCTGGTGATAATGGTGTCTGATATTGGTTGCTCATCTGTTGCAATCTTATATGGTGGTCGTGGTGGAGGGGGGACATCATCATCTAAAGGAAACGTCTGCAAACAACAAAAATTAAATATGATCCATTTAGATCCTTAAACATTCTTCCACCGCCATGAAAGATCATGTGAGATTGGACCACTTCTCTAAAGGCGAAACAGACGTTCATAGATCGAACCAAAAGAAAAAAATAAAATAAAAAGGAAGATGGTTTAAAGCATTAACAACCTTGACATGGGTTAAATCAATATGATGTCCCTCGAGGAAGTTAATCATCTCTGCAAAATTTTCCTCTGGTGGACGATAATGGCCACTGTATAACCATATAGCCTGGAAAGTAACATTTGTGAATTGTGAATCTCAAGTATTTCACATCATATCTTCAACTACTTAACCTGAAAGAACCTTCCTGGCAAGCCCGCACCAAACTAGCTTATATTGCAAACAATAAATAATGCACCCTTCGGATCTTTCGCTATTTGTATGTCCACATTTATGATAGGCAACATACCTGAAGTATACCATTAGAACAAATCAGCCTTCCAGCGGCAATGGTCGCCCCTCCTGCAACAAAACTGGAGTGCTGAAATAATCCTTTTTTCTTTTGCCCCACGTACAATTTCCTTGAGGTGCTCAGAACAAATATCCATTTAGTATCTTCAGGAGTATCCACAGGACAACCACTGCGTCTGTATACAAGCTTCCCGTGGTCTATAATCACTTCATACGCTTCCCTCTCTTTCTACTCAACACAGAAAAAAATACCTGATTATGTTAGGAATTTTGCCATTTATCCTAAATTTTACCAAACACTATTTTCTGATGCATGGAAACTTACAGGGCCAAGGTACCGGATGCATTGATCTTGTAGAGAAATTCTTGGACACTCCTCAAGAGAAACTTCTTTGCCATCCCCGAAATCTAACCTTTATTCCTCAGTATACAAAGTTAATACGGGAAATTAAGAAACAACAAACTTTTTTGTTTCAAAATATGCAAACTGAGAGCATATCTGGTGGTACATTACCAGTAGAAGAAAGGCTGTGGGCTTTGGCTTTTGAGCCATTCAACATAATACAGATGGAGATTTGTTCCATAACGATGGCGTGGATCAATCTTTAGACCAAAAAAGTGAAGAAAACAAAAGGGATAAAAACATTAGCGTTGCAGCAATTTGATATATTTTCCGACTAATGAATATAAAGTTCATGGCCTTAAACATAATTCATGATTTACTTACTGCTTCTAGCCAATACTTAAACGCCAATTTTTGAGCCTTCTCATCCTTGGACAAGCCTTTCACTACCTACAAACATAAAAATTGTTTAAATTTATATCTCCAGTCCTCAACACAAAATACCTCTAGTTGTGAAAAGCACTTAGTTCATTTATCTTTCTGGCCCAGTAAGTATACGAATTAAAGAAGTTCTGAGGCAACAAACTGCCATGAAAATAATACCTTCTTAACTCGAGTTTTGGCCCGTGACCAACGTGACACAGCAGTTTCTGGTTGTCTAAAGAATGTCACAGAACTTTGCCTAAGAGCTGCAAAATCTGAAATCTTCCACCTACAGAACCATCGGACCATATTCATCAGCTATGCATTATCAAGAAGCTATTAACATTGTCATAACACATTTCTGAAAAAAGTCACAGAATGCTTGGTAACAAACCGTAGCTTCTCAACCATGTCAGCAAAATCCACAGAACCACATCTGGTCCGATAACTTCTATAGACTAGCTGCAATAGAATTACAGCTGCATTAAGTTCTCTAACCGGCATTTCAAATTTGCAGGAGGTAAAATTGCCGTATCAGGTAAAAATTTCTAGGGGTGAATTCTTCAATCTTAAAATTTCCTTGTAGCTGCAAAGAATACACAGGAACTTCTTTGTCTCTTGAAAATGGCAAAACATGTACTACAAAAAGCCTCGAGGCAATAACTTCAAGTAGTTATCAGACTCGCTGAACTCCTATATATAGTGGTAAAGACAACTACAGACACAAACTAAATAAATAACTCGAGACACCAAAAAGCTTGAGTCTGCTCCGTTTATGTACCTTCAAGTACGCATCAGAGAATATTCTTGCAACGAAGTGCACTGGAAAATGCCGTTCCCATTGAATGGGTTTCTTTGAATTGAACAAAAAGTTCAGAACCAACGGTTGTTTTTCTGACTAAGTAAATCCATGAGTTTATAAATTTTTAATTGACCCAATACTGTTAAGAAACGTGTAGAAGTTTCGGAAATTTTTGAGTACTTGTTTTTGCACCATGTTTTGCTAGACTACTGTCCCGTCCGGGACCGTAGTCTCAGCGCGTGACCAGAGTTTGAACAGCTGGGTCTAGCTTTTTGGGTTCCGTTCTTACTAATCCAAAATGAACATTCCAAATTGGATTTAAATTTTAGGTTCAACTTATATATTGGTCTAAGTTCTTTGACTTTTTAATGTGAGGCATGGTATTACATTTACCCCTTGCAAAGCCCAATCCATACATGTGTGATCTGGACTGTCTACTCAGTCGTGTCGGACATGCATGCATACTTAGTTTCTCCACTTTCTTGTGTAGTTCGGCCCAATAATATAAGTCCAGTCTCACTCCGTGCAAAGACCACATGAAATTTGTTCTGATACCATTCTCTCATGTTCTGGGTTCGCAGGCCCAGTGGGCGACTAGAGTCTAAGTAGTCAAGTCCAACTTTTAGACTTCGTCCTTACTAGCCCAAAATGAATATCACAAATTAGATTTAAGTGTTTAGGTTTAACTTATATATTAGTCTAAATTACATTACTTCTCTGATATGTGACAGGGTATTACAAGTACAGCTAATTAATAGTAAATCACCAAAAGCTAATATGGATCTTCTGCGCGGATGCTTCTTCATTGTGTATCAATGCGGCTTATACTTCTACCAGAACGTACTTGGGTTACTCTTGTGCCTAAAACTCATTAACAATATACCAGAAATTCGATTTGGTTTTAATGCCTATTTTTCTTGGAACCAGAAGATAATGTCTGCTGATGTTATAGTTCCATTTTTTTAGGCTGAATATTATAGTTCTTGACTAAATTAACACATGAATCGAATTTTATAAGGTAATAAAATTCTTTAGTGTATCATTTGCAATTATCACATAGCGCACGAGAGTTACATCGCATTATTATTCTTCAATCATACCACAGTGATGGCAAACATTTTTTGGGAAGCAAACTATCCTCGTACTATTCCCAATTCAAAACTTGTACGTAATTGACCTGATAGTGAGAACACAGAACGATGGAACGAGTCATCAAGTGCTGTATAGTACCCAAGTCAAAACTTTTTTTGAGAAGAAAAATTTCCAAGTTTTGACTTGTTAGACCTTTGTTTTTGTGACTATGGTTCCAAACACGTTAGTTGAACAATTAAAAAAGGAAAAAAAAGAAGAAAAATCATCGACAGTTTACAGAAGTTAAATCTTTTATTTTTGTTTTGAGAATTCTGGATTATTTCTTAAAGTGGATTAGTGTAATTATTTGACCTGTTTATATATTATCATTTCTTCGTTCAAGGTTAATGGAGAATTTCCTACTTTACGTTATTTAATTTACTTTTTAAAATCACAAATTCATAGTTGGACCCTTTTTTTGGATTCGAGTGATTATATCCTACTTAGTTGAGGTAGGTCCGTTATATCAGAACTGGGCTCACCCAATTCGTGAAGGCCCACAAATTTCTTTTCTTGAATGCTAAAGAAATTAAAAAAATTAAAAATTACTTTCAGAAAAAGAGAAGAAAAAGACAACGAAAAAAGGGAAGGGATCAAAGCAACCGGCCACAGAAATTGCTCACCTGGTTCCAAGCCAATGCTCTGAACTATTGATTACAAGTTTCACGAATAATGGAAGAAGAAAATAAAAAGGGTATTTTCTTCTCATCTCCTGGTTAATATCCTTCCTTTTTCCATTACGGAATTCTTTTGTCATCTACAAGTTCATTTGTTTTACCCTTGGAGTTGATTTCTTTCTCCTTAAATTTCTATTGGTTTTGGTATGCTTAATGATGAATGATTATTGCAAAACATCCCTTTTTTTTAATGTGATAATTAAAAAGATATCAAAGAAATTGATTTTGGTTTGTTGAGCAATCAAATTTCTGAATTCACGGGGCAGGAGTAAAATTTCGTTAACGAGAATGATTGGTTATTGATCACCATCTGTGGCCTCTGACAAAAAGTTGGTTTTGTAAAACCTCTTTTATGTATCAATTATTTAGCAGGAATAGTCCCAAAATCCAATCTTGGGGATGTCAGATCCCTTCTCTGGGCAGCTCTAATATTTTTGTAATATTTGCCTTGGAGAGTGAATGAAAATTGACTGTATTGAACACATATTTTGTTCATTCTGCGCCCTTGTTTAGCATGTAGAAGTTATGGACTCCCTACCCTTAAAATGCTTTGTTACAAATTTGTCAATGTTGGGATGTTTTTTTAGTGCACTTGGTGTTAGAATCATGGTTCAAATGAAGAAAGTAATTTCTATTCTGTCATCTGTATGGTTATCTTCTTCGGAAGCAGGGAAGGAAGTAAAGTCCCCAAATTTGATTGAACGAGCTAAGGAAGAGATCGAGGCAATCTTTCACGCTGGGAAATCTCCTAGGCACCACAAGGAAACACATGGAACAAGTGATGACATTGATGATAAGACACCAGTTGATGAGGTTAAGGGACCGAGCGTACTTGAACGAGTGAAGGAAGAGATTGAAGCTGTTGTGGGAGCAGTTCACCCTAAGAAATAGTATATCAATTGTTCTAAAGTAGCTTTGAGGATTTATTTAGATTGCATGTCATATGTGATGTTCTGAAGATGTGTTTCCTTGTTCTTGCTAAGGATTGTATTGATTGTTGCATGTTCCTCATGCTTTTTCCAAAGTTTCTCGTGAAGTTAAGCATGAGGTGGATAGCTTACCTTTTCTTGCACGTATCATCCAAGAACATGAGGCAAAGTTTCCATGACCAGTTTGCATAGTCTGGAATATTGAAGATGCATCTGCTAATAAATGGTTCTTGCTACATTAGTATTAATAATAAGCTTTCTGAAGCCCATGATGGTCCCAAACTACTGAATTTATTCGGGTTAACGTCTCCATTTTGTCAATTCTGGGAACCAAAGTTTTGTTGTTGATCTCAGTTTTTATTGGACTTTGTTGATATCCCACTTTGGAGGTGAAGCTGTGGCTCTTAGTTGTCAACAATGCAGGATTTAAGCTTCTTGTGCTTCTCTGCCAGCAATTTTTTTTTGTTTTTTGGTTGTTATAAGTTAGCTAAAAAGCACTTAATTTTAACAGGTTGACAGGAAATTTCTTGCCTTCATTGATCCACAATCTGTTTACTCATACTGGTTCCAACTTAGAAATATACAGGGTACAACTGCTGTTCATTATCTGATGTCTGATCCAAGGAAGGGATAAATTTTTTAGCAGATAATTTGCTTGGCTACTGAAACATGATCGTTTGCTGTTGGACTTGCAGTTGTGGATGTTTTATTTTTTAAGATAGTGTTTGATTTTGTTCAACACTGAACCTAAACCATGCTTCTGACGTGCAAATCGAAGTGAAATGACCATTAAGAGAAGTTATACAGGTGCTCAGGGGAACGATGTGTACAAGCTTCTAACGTTATGCTATTACTTCTGGTCAACAGCCACACGCTCTAGACCGAGTGTGCTCCTCCAGCCGTTTCCTCATATCTGCCAGAGCTATTTAACTTCAATAATTTTCGTCCATAAAAATTAAAAAAGGGTTAACTCCAGTTATTCCATTGATTATTTCGTGTAGCTTAGGTGGACAAAAAGTGATATACAGCATTAAGGGGAGGGGAAGGTCACAAGCCAAAGAAACTAAAATCATGACCACGGAAATGGAAGAAAGGACTAAATTTTCTCTAGCCTACTTTCTGTGTTGGGAGGAATAATGGTGGAACGTATCAACGAAAGAAGAAGCATACTGTGTAGTGTGTACTACGTAACTCTGTGAGCGATCAAATCATCAAATCACCAGTGACTCACGTGGACCAATATACGTTAATAATGCCAGCCCAATTTTTGCAGACTGCAGAGGTTAAACCAGCTTGCTTATATTGTTTGGGCCGTTGGTCAAGGTGGTAAAGGTACCAATACGTGGTGGTTTAGTAATCTTTGGAAACTCAAAACTCCTCCAAAATTGAAAGTTAACTTCTTAATAAGAATGTTATCAAAAAAAAAAAAAAAAACTTCTTAATAAGAATAACAAGTGTTGTTAACCGTCAAATAGGTGTTGCGAGAACCTTTTCAAATGTGTAAATGTTCAACATTAACGCAATATTGCTTGCTGAAAGCGTAGGCTCACCAAAGCACAAAAATAGATGAAAAAGATGACATCCCATGTGCTTCTACAATTAGATGATGTTGGCAACGAACCATTTTAATATTGTAATCCATTACCCACCATACTTCGTCTTTTAACTGGTGAAAAGTTCTCCAAGAACAGATAGCCAATTGACCACCAGTACAAAACTCTATTGCTTACCATCTCTACTGCTCCTAATATATTATAGGCTATCAGTCTCAGTGTTTCAGCGGAGTACCAAAAGAAATCTGATGAGAAAGCATTGAAAAGTACAATCAGCTTTCCATTTCTCGAAGCCTGCTTCACTGCTTCGGTTTGATGCTGCAATTCATATCCCTCAAGAATAGCTTAAAAGTGTGAAATAATTAGCTTGTCATGCTCATATAATATAATAGTAAATGCTTCTTTTAGCACTTCTTTTCAGGAAGCAATCTGGGGTTGTTCATATTAGGATTTTCACGTTGTTATCGCTAGTAATAACTAGCTAGGTTTTTAACTAAGAATAGCTTGTTTATATCTTGGTTTCGATGCTAACTGAATGTCTCGGACATTGATACGTTGCAATTAATGAGCTACAAGTATTTGGTCTGTGCCTGTGAGTTTTTCTTCCTTTATTCCCCTTAATGCCATCAGAAAAAATAGGCTCTCCAGTCTGTGCATTCTAACTTTTTTCTTTTGTAGCCACTGATCATTTATAGGTTGTAGTACGAGTTTCTGAATCCCAAATATGTTACAGATTTACAGCTGATCTAGGCAAAAGGGACTACGTCAGCCTCAGAGCTAGTTGTACTCAGCGATCAGAGAGAAGTTTGCTTTTTTTTTTTTTTTGACCACAGAGAGAAGTTTGCTTGTTCCCAAAGATTGAAGCAACTGGAAATAAGAGGAAGAGAGACAGATAAATCAAAATAGTCATAAGGTTTGAAGGAATCGAGTTGTCAATTGAAAGATATAGAGTTTTTTCTGCCAGAAAATAGAGAATCCCTTTTTTAATACGCAAAATCCATCGTCCAAGAAATTTTTGAGATTGACGTTGGCTATGGCTAGCATACCAGTAGCATTTCGGGAAACGGTCATTGGTTCTTGTAGCCCTTTTCTTCCCTTCTTATATAGTAGCCTGCAATCTTACGTAGTCCCCCACTGTGATTGCACCGTTTTCGTTTTTCTTCTTGTCTTCAACTTTCAAGTTGCCTCGTATCATTACCAGAGTCTTCAGTCATCTTCCTTAAAGAAAATGAGGGCTCAATTCTTCCTTTTTGTCTCATTTCTGCAGATAGTCAATTTGGTGTGCATAACAAGCATTAGACCCTTTGTGCCAAATGTTGGCCATGCTTCTCACGTAGGTAAGTTTCTTCTTTGCTTTCTCTATTTATGAACTCTTTTCAATGATAACAAAAATCACTTACAGATACCTTTTGTGATCAGGAACAGAACAGAGCACTCAATCTTTGCATACAACTCTGAGCTCAGACAAGGTCCCTCTTCCGTCTGGCGGAGTAGGAAGGGAAGAAAAGAAGGAAGAGGAAAGGGATCTGTACGACGAAGTAAGCAGAATAGGATCAAGTCCACCAAGTTGCGAGCACAAGTGCTTTGGATGCATGCCATGTGAAGCCATCCAAGTGCCAACCACTGGCAGCCGTGAGAAAGTGCAGTACGCAAATTATGAACCTGAGGGTTGGAAATGCAAGTGTGGCCCTACATTCTACACCCCATAGACCATGGACAAAGATTTGATATAATCTCTCGACTTTGAAAACCATGTAGCAGACTTCCAGCTGAATGAATGTTATGAATTAGAGTATATGAAGAAAATCAAAATGCAAACATAATTCTACTATGTTTTGTTTCTCGATTATGTTTCTAGATATCCTACGTCAGTTGTGGATTCAATTTCTCATTTCATTTTAATCAGATGGACTTTTCTTAATACATTCGGCAAGCAAATAATTAACGAAATGATATTCAAGATCATTTAATCGAACTCACAATTTCCTAACTCTATTCATCATCTTGAGATAAAATCATGTAATAATTATGTATGTGATCAGCTCATCCTATGTATCTTTCCAATTGGCACAATATTTCCAAAAAATATTGGTAACTCAACATATAACGAGGCGTTTTTAAATAGTATTCAAAATGAATAATAAAAAGCCACTATGAACACTACCTAGTTTCATATTTTGTAGTAACATATCACTATAGTTCGTGGATTTTTATTGATTTTGGAGTATAATACAAGATATTATATGGTAGATTCATGAGCATTCAAGATTTTTTTCTATTTCAAAGTTGAAATAATTTTGAAAGGTGAAAAAAATAAATTGAAGTAATAGTGAAAAAGGGCATGCTATGCCATATGCGGGAAATTGCTTCTAGCACAAGCTAAATAAAAAAGCCCAAGGCCATTGTGCTCTAACCAACACTAACGAACATTTTCCAGCAAAAACCAACGCCGAAAAATAAAGGCCATCTCTCAGGCGGCAGATACACTCTCCCCGTCGTCAGTTTTCGGCTCAAAGCCATGTCCGCATTCTCATTCTGTCGCGTAAGTAACCCTTAAATTCGCCATTTCTCCCATTAATCGATAATAGTAATTCCTGTAAAAGAATAAGATTTAGATCTGAGTGATGTCTGTCAGGTATTTTGTCGAACAATTCCTCGACGATTTATTATTTTTTCATATCTCAATGCTGAATCAATTGATCTAGTTTATTTACGAGAATGTTATGACATACGGATACAACATATGCATATACATTATTTACAGCAGCAATTTTGGTTATAAATTGTGATTTTTTTTTTTTTTTGGTTGGTGGGTAACTGGGGATTTTGGGAATATTTGTAGGAGGCTTGCCCTAGCATAAAGAACATACTATTGTTGGATTCTGAAGGAAAGCGTGTGGCGGTTAAGTATTATTGTGATGATTGGCCTACCAATGCTGCAAAATTAGCTTTTGAGAAGTCTATTTTCACAAAAACTCAGAAGACAAATGCCCGCACTGAAGGTAAAAATTCATCCTTCATTGGGATAAGTTCATTATATTGAATTATGAAAAGGGTCCAAATTTTAAGCATTGTTCGCGAAATCCAATAAATCTGCTGGTGTTTGTTCAGTGTAAGTCAAGTTAGAGTGAAAAGAATCATGGGTCTGCTTGCGTTTTAGAAATTTTTGTTGAACTTATATGTTCTTTGTGTTCTAATAAATAGAGTTAACAACTTTTTGGCAGTGGTATGAATCAAATTCATGTGATGTCTTGTTGTGTTCTGATCTCCAGCTGAGATAGCAATGCTGGAGAACAACATTGTTGTCTACAAGTTTGTTCAAGACCTGCATTTCTTTGTGACTGGAGGTGATGAGGAAAATGAACTGGTCTTAGCTTCTGTTCTCCAAGGTTTTTTTGATGCTGTTACACTTCTGCTAAGGTAATATAATTCAAATTTTTTATCTTGATTTAGATAGTCTAATGCTGCCTTGGTTTTAGTATTTTTGCTGCCACTTGATCGCTCGTGCTCTGTTTCAGGAGCAATGTTGACCAAAGGGAGGCACTTGAGAACTTAGATCTGATTCTGCTATGCCTCGATGAGATTGTTGATGGGGGGTGAGCTATTTGCTTCAGTCATTACATATGAACTTGTAGTTTTTCTTGAAACTCCTACTGAATTTTATTTTGTTTCTCTGGTTTACTTTTCTTGATTTGGTTTTGGCTAGAAGAAATTAGTCTAGATAGAAAGCAATGGTGTGAATTATTCTTTGTTGGAATTGGTTACTTTAGTAGCTACTCATCTCTAAAATTTTTGGTATTCAAATGCTTAAGTCCCTCTGCGATAAATTATTTTTCTTTGAGTTATTTCTATGAGATAAAAGTTTGTTCTAAATAAGACTTTGAGTTTGTTTTTCGCTATGTGTTTCTACCTTTGCCTATGATACAGTTCTGTGTCAATCATTTGTAACTCAATGGTATAAAGACATGCTTTTTGACTATTGAAGGATCAATTTCTTTGAAAAGATTTCTTCTTTTCCATGTAGTGAGTGAATAAATTGTTTGTTTTTAATTTAAGTTTGGCGAAACGGCTTTCATTTAAATGGAAATTTCCAGTGGGTATTAAACATAAAGCCTGCACGTGATCTTGATCTTGCAAACCTATTGTGTGATATGTTTCACCAATTTTAGATTAAGAAGAATGGGTTATTATCTTTGCAAGCAGCTTTTACAACAGAAATGTTTCTTCTTGTTCAAATTTTAAAAGCTCTTCCATTCTCGTATCCTATTATTCTCATGCTTGAGCATGCCATACTCCTAACTTCTCAGAAATTTGGGCCTTACCATGACAGTGGAACTAGAATGATAGGAAAAAGAGCCATTCAGTTAAAGCTGTATTTAGATGATTCATCATATCCATGGGAATCTTCATAACAATTTCTTAATGGTTTAGCATTTATTACATCTTACTATGCTGTACTGGAAGTCTTGTTCTTTTTCTCTTCATATCCCGTTCTTTAGGGATCATTTGTGTGATTGACAATAAATGCATCTTTATTCAATTCAAATAAGCACGTTGCATTTTTTTTATCAAATCCCTGGTTGACAATTCTTGTTTTTGATGTCCAATTTCTAATGGATTTGTATTAGTTGACATTCTTGTAAAAAAAAAAAAACATAGATCTTCTGATAGGTTAAGCAATTTAACTAAACTTTTACTGGCGTTTAAATCCTTATGCATGTTGTACAAATTAAAAGACTTCAGTTTGATAACATTTACGTACATATTATCAGGATGATTCTGGAGACTGATGGCAGTGTAATTGCTGGAAAAGTAGCCACACATAGTATGGATGATAATACACCATTGGCTGAGCAGGTAATTCAACCGTATACATTGTCCCCGGTCTTAATTTGCCATTTTAAATCATGTGCATATTTGTCATTACATCACTCGGACAACTGTGTAATTGGATTGTAGTGAGGCATACATTTAGTTTGAGGTATACAAAAAGGTTGGACTTTAACTGACTTTGTTTATTTGATAGTACATTATGTAAAAAGGTTATACATTATTTTATTTATTTATTTGCTGATAGAAGAAAAATGCTTTGAGGCTGTGGCTATGATATGACCTTGTGGGGTTGGCAGGGGAATCAAGCCTTTTTTGGGGAAGAAAGAAAAGGAGGAAGAGAGAAGGGGGGTGGGGGGTTATGAGTAAGAAAGATTATCCTAAAAGTATTTGTATGTTATCCTTGATGAGTCTAAGGGGAGCAATCACATGGATGCAGTTCCAACTTGCAACACTTTCTACGAATAAAATTTGATACCTTTATTCCTATCGGTAAACTGTTGTAATAATTAAGATCATTTCATCTGTGCTTCACCTGACATCATTTTGCCTAATGCAGACGATTACTCAAGCTCTGGACACCGCTCGCGAGCATTTGTTAAGATCACTTCTTAAATGAACCTGTGCCATGCTTACAGAGGAAACAAAAACATTTTTCTTTCATCGATTAACCTGATTTAGTTTGATTGTAATTTTTGGCAACTTCCATGCATGTAATTCTTTCTTGTTCTCACTTTCACCTTACTGTTTTGCCTTCGCGCATGCTTCATGTTGCCTTTACTCGAGTAAAGGAAATCGAAAAGTGGAAGTCAAAACGTAGTGTCGGAGACGTGCTCAGCATGCTGTTTTGCTTATATTTGAATTCTGTCAACAAAACTTAATTGTGCCAGTTATGCTCAATGAGCTGGACCTATTTTTGTTGAAAATCAATAATAGACATTGCGCAATTTCCTGTGGAAAATTTCAGCCTTCGGCCGTAATTAGGATCCAAGGAGATGTTATGTGAGTTGGACAACGACTACTTACTAGTACCAGTGAGTGCTCTCATACTATATCATCACACATTTGCGTGTCGGTGGTCAGAGGTCATTTTCTATGACTATAGTAACAACCACATTATGAGTAGCTTGAGTTTGGGACAACAATGTTACCCCCCTTTCTTTCTCAAGAAAGTGCTCTACAAAGGTTCCGTCTGGATGAATATATTTTGAGTGTTTTTTAAAAAATAGTACTGTAGTAACTTTAAAGATTTTTCTTGATAAATATGTTTGTGAAATAAAAGTTAATTAAAAAACGTATTTAAAGTTTCTAAAGAATATATTTTTGAAAAACACAAACAAACAAACATAGTCAAGGATCCAAAATACTAAATTGGGTTGCGTTCTTGGGATGAACTCTCCTATAATTGGTGGAGCAGGACCATCCAATGCATGAACTAAAGAAATTAAAAGACAGGCAATGGAGTTGGAAGTTGCTGAGTTTGGCGCACAATCCATATGCGTAGGGCCGGAGTATTTTCCTATAATTTCAACTTGGCGTTAGCGTGTGGGGGTATATTCAATCTACCTGTCGAGGGAGAATCGTTTTCCTCAAGTCGACGTAGAAGAGTAGACGAATAGAATACTAATATCGGTCCCAGGTTATTTTTAACCATCCCACTGAGCAAGAATGAGAATAAATAAATCAACATTAGCTTACCCCAAAAAAAAAAAAAAAAAAAACACCATTGAAGAATGGGACAAAAGGTAACAAAAAACCTAAGCAAATACGACAAATTAGGAGGATATTGATGGAAAAATCTTCAAGATTCAAGTAAGGATTATGCCAAAGAGTATCCAAAATTGGACAAACAAATGAAAGCAAATCATGTAACCGTCACAAAAAAAATTTTTTTTTTCCAAATGGAAATAGTCCATCAAGAAGAAAGGCCGTATATCATGGAATTGGTAAGCACGTCAAAATGATAAGCTTCCAAGAAACTTCATTGGGCCATGGCATGGGGGCACTCATCTTCCGTAATTTCGGCCGTTTCAAAAGCTATTTAGGAACCATTGGGAGGTCTGACAAGTGATGCGAGTCTTTGACAATTATTCATTTGAAGGAAAAAAAAAAAGTTAAAATTTGAATTTAATGATTCATACCAGGACATATTTATATGATTCAGATCTAGACAAAAAATAGTTACTTTAAAAAGATATAGAAACCCCTAATTCGTGCCGTCATCACTGTGGGGTCCGGTCACACAAGTACTTAAATTCAAGTTCTGATATCGTGGTTCAGACTTCTGCTAACGAGACTAAAAAACACCGTAATTAATGGAGTATGAATACATTTTCATTCTATATTGCCAGCCCAAAATTATGCATATTGCTTTCATATTTTCGCAAATGTTACAAGTATATTTAATTGTTTAGGCTGCAACGACAAAGTCAAATCACAAGTTTGAATGAACTTAATTGTCGTTTGACTAACCAACCTATGGCCACCACAAAACCTTTAAAAGGTTAAGTGGAGTGGGAGGTCAGAGGTTTAAACCCTGACTCTCATTAAAAAATCTAAATGGATGCATAATGCACCCGTTTGTTCCGATAGTAGTTCAGTTCTTATCGGTTCTCTTGGAAGTTCAGTTGGTTCCCTCTTCTTTTAGTGTAAGTTAGCAATAAAATAGTATACTATTGACTATTGACAAAAAAAAAAAAAATTGTCGTTTGACTAGTAGTTTACAAAAAATTTCAAAACTCATTTGTCGGCCAATTAGTTAACCTTTTAGTTTATATAACATTGCCATCGCACGTGGTATGTAATCATTTCACATACTTGACTTTAAATTTATGGATTTACACTACACCTTCATACTTGTTCATGTTATTTTATCATATCATATATTGCTATTATATTTTATATGGATTACTATTTATTACTTCATCTACAAATTTAGCTTTTTATTAGCAAGATTATTTTGGCAATTCACAGAGGCCAATTAAATGGAAAATGGCCATAAAGCGGGCCAATTGCGGTAAACAGGAAAAAAAAAAAAAAAAAAAAAAGTCGCCGGTGACGGTGAAGTGCCTACCAAGATGACGGCCTTTGTCTGTGGGACCGACTACCCTGTCAGAATATCCAATTATCCTTGTTTGTTTTTGGTGCGGGTGCCACGTACGACTACTGGGACCCACATATCCCACGTTAACGCACGTTTATAGCACAAGGACATGTTTGGCGCACGCTTGTCAAAGAAAATTCTGAAGATGCCGAGGAAGAAAAATTAATTCCTAAAACTATTAGAATTAGTTGATAGTTTTATAATGAATTTTTATTTTTTCTCGAATGCTATTACACTCCAAGTTGACGAATGTAATGTTCTTTACATTTAGAATTAGTTAAGAGTTTTAGAGTTTAAAAATCTCGAATTTAGTGATCGTTTCTTAAACATAATCTGAAATTAGCTATTAAAAGAGTAATAATATAAAATTTTTTAAAGAAAAAAACTCTCATCTCAGGCATAAAATTACTCCTATTGGCGAAACTAGCAAAACAAAATCCTAATTCTCCCTACTTCAGCCTAAAATTGATTTTTCACAAAATGCTGTGATTGTCTGAGTTGTCCAACAAAATAAAGTTAGCATTTAAACTCTCAAATGTCTAAACAACTTGCTCTCATAAATATCTAACCAACCAAAAAAAACAAAAAACATAATATAAAGTTATAGGAGGAGTTTTTGGTTTCTTACTTTCCTTTTCATTTCTTTGTTTCTTTCTTTCATTCCTAATAAAACCGATCGACGCGTTTCCTGTTCCGAACGCAACGGGGAATGACAATTGTCTTCGAGTCTTCGTTTACCCCTTTTTGCCTTCAATTTTGACATGTCCCTAATTCTGCCAACAGATACTTACTACTACTTCCTAAGTAACTCCTAAAGAATAATCATTTAGCCTATTGCTTAATTAATTAATTAATTTTGTGAAGGATTTTTTTTTATTATTATTATAAAAATCCAAGACACATATTGTCATATGAATTCATATGACATATGAACTAAACTGCCCAACGTCGGAAGGTCATCAAAGTTAGTGACATGATGCTGAGGGAGTTATCGGGTTAGCTGTAACTATAACGATTTTAAGGTAACAAAATTTCTTAATAAGTTTCGATTCACACACAAAAAAGAATAATAATTTGGGTGTTTTTTCCAAAATAATAATAATAATAATGCGATGCACAGCTTATATATATTTACTTTATTACTCAATGCTCGTTGTATTGGGTCTCTCTTTCAATTTAACTTCATATTTGTCAAATATTGATACTTGAAATCCCAATTAACCAGTAGTAGCAGGAAGCCTTGTTGGAGAAGGCTTTCGAAGAAACACTAAATAATTACAACCAAATTTTGACTCAAATTAATTGATTAAAGTTATAAAACAGAGAGCAAAAAAGGAGAGCGTAAAATGCTGGCATAGGTTCGCACTTGGAACGGAGAAAGGGCTGTCTTTATTTTCTTGCCTGAATCTCCCTTTCTCGCTCTCTCCCTGCCCGTCTCTCTTGTTTTTCTCTCTCCTCCATTGCGATCTCTGCAACTTTTTAGCTCATTGTTTTTAATCTCATTATTATTTTACCTGGGTCTCTATTAAAATTTCTCGTTAAAGCTTTCTCCAGTCTTGACCCAACCTCATTCATTCAAGGTACCACTTTTCTTTATTTAATTTATAATGTACTTATTTTATCTCATTGTATTTTAATAAATTTACTCCCGTTTATTGTTTATTTCTGCATTTAATCTATGTGGGTATAGCTGTATTTGTGTTAGATGGGATTTTAGTTTTTGCCGGAACTCTTTGGTGCAAAAAAGTAGTAAAATCTCATTGGCACGAATTAAATTCTTGGTTGTGATTTTTGTTTTTTTTTTTTTCCCCTAAATCTGTTTGAAGATTATTTGAGGCAATTTGAGCTGGGAATGCAATGTGATGGTTTTTATTTCCTTTTCCAGTTTGTAATTTGGGTTTTTGCAATCAATGCCGGCTTCAGAGCTGTTAGTATTAAAGAAGGTTTGGATTTTAAGCTTTCTCTTTTTCTTTTAATATTCGAAGTTTTAGCTACATGTTTCTTTTGACCGACTCTTATGTTGATATTGTCTTTTGTGCATTATCAGAACTGCAGGTGTATTTGGGGTTTTAATAGGAGTTGAGCCTCATATTTATTGTCAATTGAAATCTTAAATATCTCAACTTTTTAGTTTCTCATTACTTTTGATTAAGGGAAAAACACATCTTTCTGAATTTAGTGGTTTATTTCGAATGCTAGTTCAATGAAGTCTGACGAGGTTGATTTATATTTCTATACTCCGCGTGTTTCAGGTAATGCTTTGCTAATTTGCTGTGATCCTCAAAATCAGCGTGTTTCTTTGACTTAAAAGTTGTCGTCGGGTATGTCATATAAGTCCACTTGAAAAATGCATCTCTGCTGGGATGTCAATCAATGTGAGTTGTGAAGACAGTTTTATGGGTTTATTCTGGTGGTTTACATCTGCTGCCATATCAATATTGAGCTGAAAATCAATCAGAATGGCACGGGGCAGGATAAGGGCGAAGCTCCGCAGGAGCAATCTCTACACGTTTGCGTGCCTTCGCCCTAACACTTTAGAGACAGAGGGACCTCATCAGTTCCAGGGCCCTGGTTATTCACGAATTGTTTATTGCAACCAGCCTCATCTACATGCAAAGAAACCCCTCAAGTACCGGTCTAATTACATATCTACTACAAAATACAATGTTGTTACATTTCTACCCAAGGCCATCTTTGAGCAATTCAGACGTGTAGCCAACTTATATTTTCTCCTGGCTGCAATCCTGTCACTCACTCCAGTTGCACCATTCTCAGCCGTCAGCATGATTGCTCCTCTGGCCTTTGTTGTTGGATTGAGTATGGCAAAGGAAGCTTTGGAAGATTGGCGCAGATTTATGCAGGACATGAAGGTTAATTTACGGAAAACCAGTGTACATAAAGGAGATGGTGTATTTGGTTATAGATCATGGAGGAAGATCCAGGTTGGAGATATAGTGAAAGTGGAAAAGGATAGTTTTTTTCCAGCAGATTTACTTCTGTTGTCGTCTAGTTACGATGATGGAATTTGTTATGTGGAGACTATGAACTTAGATGGAGAGACAAATTTGAAGGTAAAAAGAGCTTTGGAGGTGACTCTACCCCTGGATGAATATTTATCCTTCAAGAACTTTACCGCAACAATAAAATGTGAAGATCCCAACCCCAACCTTTACAATTTTGTGGGTAATCTTGAATATGATCGTCAGGTTTATCCTATCGATCCCAGTCAGATTCTCCTCAGAGATTCAAAGCTCAGGAATACAGCCTATGTCTATGGGGTGGTAATATTTACTGGTCATGATAGCAAAGTAATGCAGAATGCTACCAAATCACCATCAAAAAGGAGCAAGATTGAAAAGCAGATGGACAAAATTATATACGTACTTTTTACCTTCCTTGTCTTGATTTCCCTTATCAGCTCAATAGGCTTTGCTATCAAGGTGAAGTACCAGTTGCCAAATTGGTGGTATTTGCAAGTCCCAGATAGGCAGAACTTCTATAATCCACTCAGACCCGAATTGTCAGGCACTTTTCATCTAGTCACAGCTCTCATATTGTATGGATACTTAATACCAATATCCCTCTATGTGTCGATTGAACTTGTGAAGGTCCTGCAAGCACTGTTCATCAATCAGGACATAAACATGTATGATGAAGAGACAGGAACTCCTGCTCAAGCAAGGACATCAAATTTGAATGAGGAATTAGGCCAGGTTGACACAATCCTTTCTGATAAAACTGGGACTTTGACATGCAACCAGATGGACTTTCTCAAGTGCTCAATTGCTGGAACTTCGTATGGCAAGCGAGCAAGTGATGTAGAATTTGCTGCTGCAAAGCAGATGGCAATGGACCTTGAGGGACAAGATCCTGAGTTTTCAAATGTAGTAACCCCAAAAAATCATACCACTCTTCCCTGGGAAACCAATGGACATGGATTGGGTTCATCAGAGATAGAATTAGAGACTGTTATCACCTCTAATGATGGAACATACCGTAAAGCTACAATAAAAGGGTTTGGATTTGAGGATGACCGTCTCATGGATGGAAACTGGTTAAACGAGCCCAACACAGAATTTGTCTTGCTATTTTTTAGGATACTTTCACTTTGTCATACTGCAATTCCTGAAGTAAATGAAGAGACTGGCACTTTTACCTATGAAGCAGAGTCACCTGATGAAGGTGCATTTCTAGTTTCTGCTAGAGAATTTGGCTTTGAGTTCTGTAAAAGAACTCAATCAAGCATATTTGTTCGGGAGAGATATCCTTCTTTTCAAGAGCCTGTAGAAAGGTGAGTTTACATAATTATTTTGGATTCCCATTGTGGATTTGTGTTTTACACCCCAGTTCATTTTGTCTTATGCCTTTCCGTGAAACTTCAGGGAGTTCAAACTTCTCAATCTGTTGGATTTTACAAGCAAAAGAAAGAGAATGTCTGTGATTATACGGGACGAGAATGGACAGATTCTTCTGCTATGCAAAGGAGCAGACAGGTCCGCCTTTCAAAATTTCTTTCTCTCCAAGAACTTCTAATTTTTTGAAAAATAAGTGCTTTTTTGCTTCCAAAACATCCACTATCTAGCAGCAGGAACGTATACTAAAGAAAATGAAATTGAAAGATGAAATCATGTGGGCTGTTATGCTGCAAAAAAAAAATTAGGTTATTGTACCAGCAACGAACTTCCGTATTTCTGACTAGTTATTCAAATTTTTGTACTTCCCTTCTCTGTCCCTGGACAAAGCCTTGGGAAATGGGAAGGGGAGTTGAAGGTGTTGCAGTTAAAGAGCGTGGTGGTTAGTTGAGTTTGTAATAGTTGGATGCTTCTAAGCTTTTAGTGTTAGTATTGAGGCATTGGATTCAGAAAATCATATCTTTAAGATTCCTTTGTCAATTATTTTTAGTTAGATGTCAATGGCCTAACACACTACCCTTTCCTTGAATTATATAGCATCATCTTTGATCGTTTATCAAAAAACGGGAAAATGTTTCTCGAATCTACCACAAAGCATTTAAATGAATATGGGGAAGCTGGTTTGCGCACACTAGCACTTGCCTATAGGAAGCTCGATGAAGCTGAGTATTCTGCCTGGAACGAGGAGTTTTGCAAAGCAAAAACTTCAATTGGTGGTGATAGGGAAGGGATGCTTGAACGTATATCTGATATGATGGAAAAGGAATTGATTCTTGTAGGTGCAACTGCTGTGGAGGACAAACTGCAGAAAGGGGTATATATCGTTACTTTTACCATGCCATGGATAACTATTCCTCTTAATTTTTAATCTTAGCTTCCAATGTCATCTCTGTGATTAGGTGCCTCAGTGCATTGATAAGCTGGCTCTAGCCGGTCTTAAGATCTGGGTGCTGACAGGTGATAAGATGGAAACTGCAATTAACATAGGGTCAGTCTCTTCCTGATAGAAAGCTGGTTTTGGCTACTGGACTTGATAACTAAAGCTTCTATGATCACTAATCTCAAAATCTTGTTTCTGTTGTACAGATATGCTTGTAGTTTGCTTCGACAGGGAATGAAGCAGATTTGCATAACAGCTAATGTAGACTCGTTAGCTCAAGATCCCAGAAAGGTAGTTATTTAAGGCAAAAGCATGCAAAACTTAGTCTGGAATATACTAAATATTGTACTCCTTATTTTTCCTAAATCATCAGGCTGTGAAGGATAACATTTCCATGCAAATTGTCAATGCCTCTCAAATGATCAAACTAGAAAAGGATCCCCATGCTGCATTTGCATTGATTATTGATGGGAAAACTCTAACGTATGCATTGGAGGATGATATGAAGTATCAATTCTTGAATTTAGCAGTTGATTGTGCATCAGTCATATGCTGCCGAGTCTCTCCTAAGCAGAAGGCTCTGGTACTTAGTTTATCTTTCCAGGGAATCTTCTTTTGAGCTATTTATTTACCCAAGTTAGCAGCTGCTTTGCTAGGTTTGAATTTTCTCTCTTTCCTTTCCTTAATGCTCATTTTACTTCCATATTAGGTGACAAGATTAGTGAAAGAAGGAACTGGGAAGACCACCTTGGCTATTGGTGATGGTGCAAATGATGTTGGAATGATTCAAGAAGCAGATATTGGTGTTGGCATCAGTGGGGTAGAAGGAATGCAGGTTGGTGAAGTACTTTAATCAATTCTTCTGTTTCATGGAAATGATAGTCTTATAAATGTTACTTCCACCGATAATGTGCCATCTGCAGGTTTTTTTGTGGTTTTTTGTTTCTTTCTTTCCTTCTGTATGTTTTTCCTTTTTTTTATTTTTGAATTTTGGACATTCTTAAACAAATAACTTGCTTTGCCACATTATTTGGTTTGTAGAACAAGTACACTTTGCATGAGACCTACTAAGGCCCTGAGATATATTCTTAGGAACAAAACACATCTGTTCTTTTGGAAAATTTACACGGAGTAGGGATTTTCAATCAGATAAGAAAGTGAGTAAATGTGCTATTGTTTAAGTAAGAAATGAGAAGCATCTGAAATTGTTTAAGTAGCTGCTTTTTATTTGTTTATGGCATTGACTTACCTATAATTTGTTCACCTAGTTGTGCCTGCCTTCTTGGACTCGTACTTGTTCACAGTTGAAGTGAAAGACCTTCTGGTCTTATTTTGAAAATCAGGTCTTCTGTGGATTGTGCATTTCGATTACTCTGGAAAAAAACTGTCTTTTCTCCACACTTTCATATGTTGTTAATTCTGTCTATAAAACTTTATATTGGTCAGAATTTTTTCTAATGGAATCATGCAAGTTCTACCAACTCTGAGCAAGTTTTTCTTTGCCTTTCCTGATAATGCTGTGACCTCGGTCTTCTAGGACAAGTACTCTTTGCATGAGACATACTAAAGCCCTGAGATTTATTCTTAGGAACGAAACACATCTGTTCTTTTGAAAAAATTTACATGAAGTATGGATTTTCAACCAGATAAAAGAGCGATTAAATGTGCTCATTAGATGCTGGTAAATAATAAATGAGAAGCATCTGAAATTGTTTAAGTAGCTGCCTCTTATTTGTTCATGGCATTGACCTACCTACAATTTGTTCACCTCGTGTTATAGTTCAAATTTTATGCCTTCTTCCTGGACACATACTCGTTCAGAGTTGAAGTGAAATACTTTCTGGTCCTATTTTGAAAACCACGACTTTTGAGCATTTAGATTAGTATGGAAAAACTGCTTTTTCTCCATGTTTTCTCTTATGATATGATGATAATGCTGTTCTATCAAACTTTATATTGGTCAAAGTTTTTCTAATCAAATCATGCTAGTGCTACCAACTCTGAGCAAGGTTCTCATTGCCTTACTGCTAATACTTTCACCATAGTCTTCTTTGCTGTGCATAAAAGTTAACGGATGAAGAATACATTAACAACCAGTTAATTCTGAAGTTTAGCAGATCAAACCTCAGGTCTTCTGTTGAGAAGGATTTAGAGAATAGCCCATAATACTCTCAGACAGAAATGTTGTTCTATTATATGAATTTAGGATGTCATGTCAATTTATTCATCAAATATTGTTGAAATTCGAGTAGCCTGGAAATCACTAAATCATGGTGCAAGTATTCTTTGCTTTCAGATGTCATGATCAGGTTGACAAATTTGTCAGCTCTTTTTACAGGCTGTGATGGCGAGTGACTTTTCTATTGCACAGTTTCGGTTTCTGGAGAGACTTCTGGTCATACATGGCCATTGGTGTTACAAAAGAATTGCCCAGATGGTAATTAGACATCAATCTTTGTACTTATTTTTTATTTTGTTTGGGAAAATATTTCTGTTACTTTTTGAAAATTTGGATATTTCTGTCTGATATAAATCAGCTAGTTTAATCTATTCTTACTGATTCCAATGTCTGCATTCAGATTTGTTATTTCTTCTACAAGAATATTGCTTTTGGCCTCACTCTGTTCTATTTCGAGGCCTTTGCTGGATTTTCTGGGCAATCTGTTTATGACGATTGGTATATGATTCTATTCAATGTCGTCCTTACTTCATTACCTGTCATTTCACTTGGAGTATTCGAACAAGACGTTTCTTCTGAAGTCTGCCTACAGGTTAGTTTTTCAAGTGATACATTCTTCTTGCATTAACTATGTGTTCTATCTAATTCAAAATATAGAGCCATTGATTCATGCTAATGCAACTTCAATTCATTTTGCAGTTTCCTGCACTGTACCAGCAAGGGCCCAAAAATTTGTTTTTTGACTGGTATAGGATATTTGGGTGGATGGGGAATGGTATCTATACATCACTCATTATTTTCTTCCTCAATGTTATCATATTTTATGACCAAGCTTTCCGTGCTGGAGGACAGACTGCTGACATGAGCGCTGTGGGCACAACAATGTTCACTTGCATCATCTGGGCTGTTAACTGCCAGATTGCACTCACAATGAGTCATTTCACATGGATACAGCACTTTTTTGTTTGGGGCAGCGTCGCCACTTGGTACGTTTTCCTTTTCATCTATGGTGAGATGTCGCCAGTTATCTCTGGGAATGCATACAAAATCCTCGTGGAAGCTCTAGCGCCTGCCCCAATTTATTGGTCGACTGCCCTCATAGTAACAGTTGCATGCAATCTCCCCTATCTAACTCACATAGCATTCCAAAGATGTTTCAATCCCATGGATCACCATGTCATTCAAGAGATTAAATACTACAAGAAAGATATTGAAGATCGCCATATGTGGAGAAGAGAGCGTTCCAAGGCAAGGCAAAAGACCAAATTTGGTTTCACAGCTAGAGTGGAAGCAAGAATCAGGCAGTTGAAAGGGAAGTTGCAAAAGAAGTATTCATCCATGGGAGCACGTAGTATCATGGCTCCATCATAATTGTGAATTTTGTTACTTTTTTTTTTCCGCTTAATAGTATAGCTTATTTTGTTGGTCATTTTCAGCTTGTTACATGGTCCCGTTCATCTCTCTCTCTTTTTTTTTTTTGGTAGAATAGTATATAATGAGAAGTTCATTCTTTACTTAATAGCTGTGAGACCCCTCAAAAAGTCCCACATTGGTGGGAAGAAAAGAAAATGATTTGTATATAACATCCTACGTTTGGGCTACTAAATAACTTGGCTTAAGCATTTTGAACCCGTGGTTTAAAGCTCAAAAGTTATTGGGCCAGTCCGGACGCGGGATGTTACAAATGATATCAGAGCGAACCTCGTGTGGTCTCTGCACGGGGTGAGACTGGGCCTATGGTATTTGGGCCGGACTACGCAAGGAAGTGGAGGAACTAAGTGCTGTGCGGGGCTAAGTGCTACGTCGACCTAAGGGCGGGAGCCACCTCTAGAGCCCGTACGAGCCACCTCTAGAATCCGATACAACCGAGTGGATAGTCCGGATTATGATATGGATTGGGCTTTGCGAGGACGCAAAGCCTGATAAGGAGGGGTGAATGTGAGACCCCTCAAAAAGTTCCCACATTGGTGGGAAGAAAAGAAAATGATTTGTATATAACATCTTACGTTTGGGCTACTAAATAACTTGGCTTAAGCATTTTGAGCCCGTGGTTTAAAGCTCAAAAATTATTGGGCCAGCCCGGACGCGGGATGTTACAAGCTTATGAAAATAGTCAAATGCATAGTTTGCCTTCTTCTCTCTTCTTTGGTATAGTGATTTCAATTATATACAACAAAACCTTGTTGCATTGCAAAGCTTAAAACCAGAAGAAGACAAAATACCTAAGAATTGGAAAAGAAAAGCCCAAGAACTGGGATTAAAAAATAGAAGAAGAAGAAGAAAGAAAGGGATAGATAGGAAAAGAGGCATTGTGTAGTCTATATTGTTAGGTGCATGGAGCTGCAATTCTTCTATATATATACAGGCAGAAAGTAAATATGAATGCAAGGGACCCCACAGCTCAAAAGCAAAGAAAGCAAAGATACCAAAAATAAAAAGTAAGAAACAACAATTTGGGAACTAAAACGCATCGATAAAGTAAATTCCAACTTTTCATTAAAAATTTTGAATGTCCCTTCATTGCAATTACAATTTCTATTAGCAAAATAATATATGCACTCCCGTTTTTTATTTATACAGTTTTACATTTTCTTTGAACAAAAATCATTGTTATTTGAGTTTACTATTTTAAACGAAAGCTTAATGTGTCATAACTCATAAATATATTAGTCTAATTAGAGTGTATAAATCATTATCCATTTTAAATTCATATTAGATCTCATCGAAAAAAAATTTTATCCAAAAAGCAACTTTTTAAATACAAATGAAAATGAAAAAGGAAAGGAAGCAATTGTAATTTAAAGTTTATGAATCCCAAGTGCAATTATGACAAATTTAAAGCAAAAGCTGCAATTTAATTCAAGAGATTAAATATCGGGCCATCTTTTGTTTCCCCGCCCTTGTAATGGCCCGTGGTATTGGGCAAGAAACCAAATATGACGTCACATTGACTGCAAAGAAATCAAACAATTCATGTTTCTCAAAAAAAAAAAAAAAAAAAAAATTCATGAAAACCAAAACTGCAAATGTTGCTGAAAACAAACTCGTACGATGTCGTCTTTTCAGAAGATTCTGAACAACGTCAAATTACCAAACAACGTAAAAATATAAAAAAAAAGAGCCACTGAGCCGAAGGCTCAGTGGTCAGGGAGCAGTTGGTAAAAGCTCCCCTGCTGCAGGTTGGGGTTTCAAGCCCCACCTGCAGCAGCTCCTTTGGTATTAAATTCAAAGGGGCACCTTAGTGCTCTTTTGGTCCAATGGTGGTTTAGTCTCCATTGGCCCCTCAGGTCCAGTTGGACCATCCCCTAAAGTAGGTTACTCAGGTCCAGTTGGACCATCCCCTAAAGTAGGTTAGGAGTAGGCTAGTATGTTGAATCTTGACAAAAAAATAAAAATAAAAATAAAAAAAATAAAAATATAAAAAAAAAAAACTAAAAATACCGCAGACACCATTACATTTATCAGTAAATATAAATCAGATGTACATAAATAAAAGCACAGACAAAAAAGTCTGCTTCGATTGGATCAAAGCTCCCTAGGAGCGAACCCCCCCCCACCCCCCCGGCGGGCCGCCCTCTCTTCGTTTCCTTTCTCTTTCCTTCCTTCTCCTTTCCTTTTCTTCAATTAATGCAGAATATGATGAGTAGCTAGGTTTTTGTAAATTTCCTAACCTGCTGCTGCAAAAAACCAAAATAAATAAATAAATAAATAAAGTAATTTTTATTTTAAGGAAAAAAAAAAAACGCAAGACGAGTTTCTTGCAACCTTATTTGTTCCACCTAAAAGGCTTGAATGAGCTCAGTTTTTTCTTTTATTTAGTTTAATTGACTTTATTTTTGTTAATTTGTAAGAATTTGAAGTTAGCGTTTGGATTCGATTGTTGGAATCATCTGAAGTGATAAAGAATGGAGCCTCGGGTTGGTAATAACTTTCGGTTGGGTCGGAAAATCGGTAGCGGTTCATTTGGGGAGATCTATCTTGGTTTGTATATTGTTGAATATTTTTTTTTTGGTGATTTTCTGAATTGTTGTTGTTGTTGTTGGCTGATTTTTTTTTTTTCTAATATGGAATTTAATATGTTTTTTAGGTACTAATATTCAGACTAATGAAGAGGTTGCTATCAAGCTTGTAAGTAAATTATCTCCAATTTGGGATTTTTTTTGTTTTTGGGTTCCTCCTGTCTTTTGAGAATGCTCAGTTTCAATTTGGATGTGGCATTATGTATATTGTTTGATAATTTGTTACTAGATTGGGTTAGGAATGAGATATGCATGATAATTACATCTTCCACATATTTACGCGAAGTAAATGAATTGTCTGAGCTATGATATGTACAAGTTTCATTTGTTTTAATTTTGGCAATGGTAACCGAGTAAAACACTTGGTTTTCCCCGTGGTTTTCCAATAATTGGAAACCAAGGCCAGGTCAAGCACAGTGCCAAAGGCTTTTACTACTGCTAACAAATGGATGACTCCTGGAATTCGGTTGTTTTAAGAAGCAAGATTGTATCTTTTAATAGGGTTCTTAGATTTTCTTATAGGGTTTCCTAGGAATTGAAATACCTGTGGCCAAGCTGCTGTTTTTTATGGGAATGGAGTGCTTCAACTCTGAACCGAGCAATGTCCTATTTTTATGATATGCTCAGTATAATGATTTGGGATTCTTTTATTTTAATTTTTTATCTTTTATTTTTTTTATATCTGCAAACATGTTTGAGGGGGTAGTAGAAGTCGGGGTGGCTGAATAGGTCTGATTATTCAGGTTATGTTGTGTTATCAAATGTCTTAGAACACTTTTGTGAAGAAATACTGTGTTTTTTCTCATACTCAGGAAAATGTCAAGACAAAGCATCCGCAGTTATTGTACGAATCAAAGTTGTATAAAATACTGCAGGGAGGAAGTACGAGCTTTTTCATCATAGTGGTTACTAGTATTGATCTTTTTTTTTAATGTAATTTTATCAGTTTTATGTGCTTAACAGTTGGCAAATTTTTGCAATTTTGGTAGCTGGGATTCCAAATGTTAGATGGTTCGGAGTTGAAGGAGACTATAATGTTCTTGTGATGGATTTACTGGGGCCTAGTCTTGAAGATTTGTTTAACTTCTGCAGTAGGAAACTATCTTTGAAGACTGTTCTTATGCTTGCAGATCAGATGGTGATGCACTTGTGTATTATGTGTTTGTTAAAAATGCCACTACTCTTCACCTTTTTTGTGCTAATTACGTTTTTTCCAGATTAATCGGGTTGAATTTGTTCACTCCAAATCTTTCCTGCATCGAGATATTAAACCTGACAACTTCCTTATGGGCTTAGGGAGGCGTGCAAATCAGGTGCATACTGATGCTTTTCCTCAGCCTTCAGCTTATGTATTTTCTATTCTGGTCTCTTTAAGTTCATTCTGACATCTAGTCCTTGTAGGTTTATGCCATTGATTTTGGACTTGCTAAGAAGTATAGGGACTCATCTACTCACCAACACATTCCATATAGGTGAGTTCTTTGGATCTTTATATGGTTAATAATGCTCAACCTCAAAAGGCTGTGTTATTAGTTGACTAAGGTAGTTGATTAGATTTATATGTAACCAGTAAATTAGCACAAGTTATTCATTTTAGAAATTAGTAATATTGTCCTCATTAGATTTTCTTGTCTTCACTTTGTTGTAGCTGAGTTTTCATAAAGTTAGCATTTTTCCTTTCGCTCACTTATCAACCTTACATTTTAGCAAGTTATTGATGTATGTGCAATGGTTCATGTGAAATTCAGAGAAAACAAGAATCTAACTGGAACAGCCAGATATGCAAGTATGAATACTCATCTTGGCATTGGTAAGCTTGCTGCTTTTTCTCTCTTGTTGATGACTTTTCAGGCATCAAATACTATTCATACCATTGATCATTTGTTTTCTCTTGATTGTTGTTTTCGCTTCTCAGAACAAAGTCGACGGGATGATTTAGAATCACTTGGATACGTTCTTATGTACTTCTTAAGAGGAAGGTATTGCCCCATTCTTCTTGCATTTAATAACTTTCTTCATTTTACGTGTTCACTCATCAATGCCAAAATTTGTAGTTTGCCTTGGCAGGGGCTGAAAGCAGGCACTAAGAAACAGAAGTATGAAAAAATCAGCGAAAAGAAAGTTTCGACCTCCATAGAGGTAATTCTTTTGTTTTAGCTTCTTGAGACCATTTATATTCTGTCTTCTGATACTGACTGGGATTATACATATTCTTGTAGGCTTTATGTCGAGGCTATCCTACAGAGTTTGCTTCCTATTTCCATTACTGTCGATCCCTTAGGTTTGATGATAAACCAGATTATGCTTATCTTAAAAGAATTTTCCGTGACCTTTTCATTCGCGAAGGTTGGAGATTACTCTCTTTTTCTTATTTGTATTGATTTGGAAATTTCAAAAAGCATATGATTGATAATTCCCATTGTATTGAACTATAATGTTATTCTTTTCCCTTCTTGACCCTCTAATTTTTTCTCCAGGGTTTCAATTTGATTATGTATTTGATTGGACCATTTTAAAATATCAGCAATCGCAGCTTGCAAATCCTCCTTCTCGTTCTCATGTAAGCGGCACAGAAGTGGACTTGCTTTCAGTTTTTTCTGTAAGGCCATCAGTTGATTGCTAGTTTTTTGTTACAGGGTGCAACTGCTGGAACTAGTTCTGGGATGCAGCATACTGCTGCCAATCTTGATAGGCAACAAGGTGTGTCGTTCACAACTTTCCTGCTACTTTTGTAGTTCTGTTTAGACTTGAGGCAGTGCTCTTCTTTTCTTCATAAATACAAGGTTTACATATCATCTACTTTCTTTTCTGTTTTTCCCTACTTTGACACCATGCCAGTGGACCATTAGATACTTGACTACTTGACTACTTTTAGAAAACAGTTTCTCTTGGAGCCTCTGTACTTTGTACTTTGTCTTTTTTCCGGAATTCAGAACAACAAATGTAACATATCCTTTGCTCTTTAGGTGGTGAAGATGCTAGGCCTACTGGTTGGTCATCAGCTAATCCAGTTCGTAATCGAAGCACTGGACTGCATTTGAATTCTGGAAGCTTCTCTAGGCAGAAAAATCTTGCTGCAAATGATTCAATCTCTGGTAAAGAGGTCTGTCCCTTAGTTTAACATCTACTCTCAACAATCACTCCCCACTCCATCGAGCTTATGTTTTTCTGCTTCCTTATTTTCTGAATTGTGTGGGCACATGCATTTTGCAGGTGTCTAGTTCTATGTTCCTCCGGTCGAGCGGATCTTCAAAGCGACCTGCTGTTTCTAGTAGTCGTGACCCTGTAATTGTGGGTAACGAATCTGAACCACTGCGAACTCGTACAACAGATGCAAGCCCAGGAGTGCTTCATAAAATTTCCACCAGTGCGCAAAGAAGTTCTCCAGTAGTATCATCCAATCACAAACGCAGTTCTTCAAACATAAAGAATTATGAGTCCACCCTCAAGGGTATAGAGGGCCTGAGTTTTGGGAATGAAGAGAGGTTGCACTATTAGCTACTTTTTCTTGTCAAGTCCATTCTTCCTGCAAATCTCGGTATGATGGGGAAGCATCTTGGTTCTTCCGGGTGCTGTTGGAACCTACTATGTGCCTGGCTGAGAGTGAATGTAATCCGAACTGAAAATAAGGAAGAGATGACGGGGTTTATGAGGGAAATTTGGATGCAGATGTCTATTACCTTGTCGATACAATTTTTGTATTTTGCACCTATTTATGTTGTCTCCTACGTTAATAACCTTTATGTCGAATGCCTTGCGCTAGATTGTGGCCGACATATTTTGTATATTGGTAACTAAGACATTTGTCGATAGCCTTTGGCTCGTTTTAATGATTTTGCTGGTTGTAGTGACTAACCAGAGAGTGAAGTGCGAATTCCTTATTAGATAGCTTTACCATGTCCAAAGTTTTCCCTTTTCCATTTCTTCATGTATCAATCTAAATCTAAAAGATTTATTAGATGGAAATGTGACAAGCTTGGAGATATGAGATATTAAAAATGTTGGATTTGTTTTTCGCAATGAGATTTTGCAAAAAGTTTTGTATTTAATGAAATAAACTTGTTGAACGCGTCATGTATAATCATAAAAAGGACTCACATAAAAATCTTCTTCTTGATACTTCTAAATGTTGCTGATTGAAGATTTGACAATGTATAGTGACTTGAAATCCATGCAAAACTACTCAACAAAAGGGACCAATAGTAATCACAGAATTTGAACATTAATGGAATCATCTATAAATTCCATCTCACAGAAAATTCCTTACTAAAGTTTCAAGAAGTGAATTTCAAGTGTCCCATCGTTATACCAATATATTCTGTGATGGTTGCAAATTCCGAGGGAACTCTGAAAACGCTCCTCACGCGGCTTCCAAAATCCAAGATTCCAACGTCCAAAAAATTCCCTTGCTAAATCAGACCGTTTCTTGTTGACTGTGACGTTTTAGGAAGGATGGCTTTACTTTACTTTTCCTTCTCTTTTGCTTTTTGGTTTTAGTTGGGTTGATACTGACTAGCAAAATGCATCTCTGAATTTCAACTCCAGAAGCAAGAATTTGTGAGACATGTTGATCATTTAGACACTAGTTGGAAGTTGTACAGTCACATAGGAATGTATATTTTGAAATTACACTGGTCTCCCTGTTCTTTTTGTTAATCCTAATACACCCTTCTGAAAGAAAGAGAAGGTCAAAAGTAACATTTTCTTACGGGGAGAAAAGTTGAAACTTAAACAGACCCAAAACTGCATCACAAGTCATTAACACACTCAGTTCTATTTTACAGTGCTTTCAAATGTTAACATGAGGTATCCAGATGCTTGTATTTCGCTTTTCATAATGCAATTCTCTGATTTATACCCACATAACCATCAAGATTTTCTTTTCTTCCTTTTTTTTTTTTTTTTTGTTGGGGGGGGGGGGGGTGTGGGGGGTTGGTTTTTGATCTTCAGTAGTTAAACTATTATGTAAAGTACTATCGTAATTATTGATGATAACGAGTAGTTATTGATCTACTTCCCTTTAAAAAAAAAGAAGTTATTGATCTACTTAATTGGCACCTCACGTCAATGGCAGCATTAGTAGGCGGTTGGTGAAAGCAATGCACTTCTATGTCAGCGGACCAACCAAAACAAGTGAACATTTAAACAATATCATAGCAATAATAGCAAGATAGCTATAACAATGATGATAAAAGTATACATCAAATTATAAATATGGAGAAAAGTGACTCAGTAAACAGCAAAAGAGCTTAAATTGACCTCGAAATTGTAGTACTCTGTTATTTTTTGTTCGACTGGCAAAAAGAGAAGAAAATTAAAATTCAGTGACTGGATAATCAAGTTTGACGTAAAATTAGATGTAATTAACTTCCAATAAAAACATGGACTTGGTGTTCTGGACATCCTAAATGCTACTTTTATTCTATGGATTATCAACCAAATACTGAAATATTAGAAGATTGAGAGGAAAAGTAAGTTTAAGGACATAAAACAAGATTTAACAAACACC
This sequence comes from Mitragyna speciosa, assembly GCA_024721245.1. Classification (NCBI taxonomy): domain Eukaryota; kingdom Viridiplantae; phylum Streptophyta; class Magnoliopsida; order Gentianales; family Rubiaceae; genus Mitragyna; species Mitragyna speciosa. The sequence goes on along the minus strand of CM045566.1, from coordinate 985,674 downwards.
AAATCTAACGTTAATGACATGCCAAATGGTCGGCTAAGTAGATTAGTCAAGGTAGAAAGAGCTAGAATTCAGAAAAAGTCCAGCCAGAATCTTTTTCTAGAATAAGCAAAATCAACGAATCTTTCTTGAAAAAATTTGGAAAGCCACCTTCGAATTAATTCGAGATGTGCTAGAGATCCAGATTTCAGACTTAACATGATCCTAAAAGAAAATAATCCCGAGATTTGAAAAACCACATCATCCAATAAACAGCAAAGCAAGTGTACCAGCGGCCATCCCAAATTGCACCCAGCCACTTATCAGTTGTCAGTACACACATATAAAGATAAATTTCCCAGGTAGAAGGTTTGAGGGGTGGTTGCACCATGTGATGTAAAAGTCAATAATTTTTAGGATGTACAAGTACTACCAGACAATGTACGACCACTAATTGCAATCTTTCTTGTAAATTTAATTTACCAATTCTTGTGTTACCAAATTCTTTCATAGGGAGGATCACTTAGTGGAAGAATGAATTAGAAGCATCACATAAGAAGATCAAATTTCATACTCTCAACAGGAAAGAAAAGTTAATGAATCCATTCTTTCACACCTAATAGAAAAGAACAAGATAATTCATTAACTTTGCACATATGAAATGTAAGGCAAACAGCATTTGATTTAGGATGATCTATATTCTTTGGACTAACATATTGATGTTTACTTTTAGGATCTTTGGTCATGGAGAAAATTTCATTGCTCAAGACCAAGATTTAGCAACATTTTTTTCTTCCACAAATTAAGACACGTGTATATGAATAAAACAGAGATCAAAATAAATCCCAAGAATGAATCAATCACCATAATCCATGAACAACTTCCTTGATCCACCTGAAACTCTTCCTGATAGAACCCTTCATTTTTCCCTCCACAGCATAGGCCTTATAGCTCACAACTCTCTTCTTTCTCTGTAATTCAGGATCACTGAAACTCCAACTTTTTGAGGTGGAGGCAACCCTGCTCTTGCTTTTCTTCATCTTCACCTCCTTATTATTAGTGAAATCCATGTGGGCTGGCGGCTGAAGAGGAGGAGGCTGAACATAGGAAGCATAGGAAGTGCTATAACTCCTCAGCTGATGCATACTAGGAGGCGCTGCCGATGCTGACCGGTCTCCATAGTAGCTGTCTCCTCCATACTGCATCCTTCCTTCCCTTATTGATTTAGATCTATAATTCTCCATCAAAGAATCAAAGCTGAGATCAAAACAGCGGAGAAAAGTTAAGAGGAGGAGGAAGGGAAGGGTTCAAGGTACAAGGATTTCTTCAAGTTGATGAATGTAGTGGTTCTTTTGATTAAATGGGAAACAACTCAAGTGGGGATGGATGACTTTATTCTAATCTAAAATGTTTGTTTTTGCTTTTCTTTAATTCTTTAATTGAGTGCTGCAAAATGACTTTTCTTGTTGGCAGTTTTCAGTATATACTTTTCTTTTGATTTTTACTTTTTCTATGTTATTGTAATAATTTGCATGTTGGGTTCCTGTATGAGATTGCTCACTATAATACAGATTCATACAAAAAATTTTCGTGCCTGATAGTAACGTGATGAATGGTCAAATGGAGATAAGTTGCCACGTGTCAATGTTGACTGTTGACTATGATCAAGAAATCAATTGAGATTCGAGACCCATTTTTTTAATTTCTTTTTTTTTTACCATTTCCTCCTGAGATCACGCACAGGCACAGCACACAGATACAAGATTCCTATTTCTTTCATGTTGCAGATGCCAATGCAGACATTTAACTTTTAATAGATCAGCTGTGAGGACTAGATTTGATGAGAGACGAACTAAAATGTTGTCTTGAAATTCGATATGTCATTGAACTGATTTAACCCTTTGTCTTGGGAAAACAAGGCATTCTCACCCTCAACACGGACGTTTGTCTTGAAACAATGGTAATTGTTAAACTCATCAATACCTCTTACCCTCAACATGGACATGTATCTGAAGAATCAAGCAGCTTCTTCACCAAGAATTTGGTTTTGGTGGATGGCCGACTAAAAAATGCATAAAGAAGTGTAGGCAGGGCAATTCAATGGACCAGGAAAAAGGGATGAAAATTTCATTGTTAATCGATCATTCGCCATATGCTCTTATTTGATGAAATCTGCAAGTTCTCAAACATGGGATGATTTCTTCAGGGATAAAAAAAGAATAAAAAAAAGTAATGGATGACAACCGGATCAAGTGGTAGTTGGTCAAGATGTTGTCTGATAAACTCTCTTTTAAGTTGGTCGATAAACAAACAAACATTATGGAACCACTTATACAGGAGGTTAGAAGCTTCACATCTAGATCGAACAGAAAATTCTCAGTATGCATTAACCTGCTTTCATTGACACACCATCTTGTTTCAAATTATTGAATAATGATGGTTTAGGCTCTACCCAGATGGAAAATGACCCAAAATTTTAATTTTAGTCTCTATTTGAGATTGTTCCTTAAATCGTTATCCGCTTTCTTTAAATTGAAGAACTTAGTGGATTGAACTTTAAACTCCGGGTTAACCCTGTTTTCTTCTGAATTGTCGAAGTACTCGATCAAGCAGAAGCCACCAAAGCCTCCAAGCTGTAATAGGCTTATCTATATCCCTCCTCCACAACATAAATAAATGAATTTCCCCAACCCAAGGCCCAAAACCAATTAACATACATCGAGAAAAGGGGGATGGTATAAGCATAATAACTGAGGACATTGAACATTATCCATTCTATATTGCAAAATCAGAACATACCTAAGAAATGATGAGAAAAAAACAACGTACAGACGTAAATGATATCAGACAAAATTTGGTGTTAAAACAATGGCAAAAGAAAATCCTACAAGCAGCAAAATTTGCAATGGCATACGTCCACCAGGCTGAAACAGTAAGTTGAGACTCCGGCAGACGCATCCACCATGCTGCAAAATAAAGAAGCATTTATATTGAACAGTCAGACTCCTATAGGTGAACTGTACAAATATAAAAGCTAATGACCAAGCACGTGATCATCTCAATATGAAAAAAAAAAAAAAAAAGAAAAAGGAAAAAGATGGAAAGAAAAGGGAGGGAGCAAAATGAAAAAAGTGCCCACCTCAATACAAAAGCGAAAATCAACCCCATCAAAGGAGATCGGCAACATTTTGTGGAAGTTCTTCAATAACCACATTGTAAAACTTTTGAATATCAAACAACATTTTTTCATCCTCCCTTGTCACAAAATTTATAGCAACTCCTTTCCTTCCAAATCGTCCACTTCTTCCTATACGATGAAGATAATTTTCTGGCTGAGTTGGAAGATCATAATTTATAACAAGAGATACTTGCTGGACGTCAATACCACGAGCCAAAAGATCAGTGGTTATAAGAACACGAGAAGAACCAGAGCGAAATTCACGCATAATTATGTCCCGAGTATTCTGATCCATGTCTCCATGTGTAGCCGAGACCGTGTGGTCGCGGCTCCTCATTTTGTCAGTAAGCCAGTCAACCTTGCGTCGAGTATTCACAAAAATGACACTCTGGGTGATGGCTAGAGTCTCGTAGAGATCACATAAAGTTTCAAGCTTCCACTCTTCCTTTTCGACATTAACATAAAACTGCTTAATACCCTCAAGAGTTAATTCATCACGCTTGACCAAAATTCTAACAGGCTTATTCATAAACTTTCTAGTAATCTCAAGGGCTTCAGGTGGCATGGTAGCTGAGAAAACTCCAACTTGAACTTTGGAAGGTAGGAGCTGGAAAATGTCATATATCTGGCAATAAAGACAAAATCAAAGGAAAATACTCAATATCCCAAACACTTCTCATAACCTCAAGATGATGTTGAAGCAAAAACCTAAAGCTTACAAATTTGAAGAAAACTGACTGTACTTCATCAAACAGACAGTACAACATCTTCCCGATAAAGCAAAAAGCACAATCAAATGATGAAGGCACTAAAGAGACAAAACAAACTAAAGATACAAAACTATGCATTGCTCATGCAAAAATTACCACATATTTCAACATTTATTACAATTGGTATGTGATACAGACACAGAAAGTTATTCTCCTTCTCCTTTCGTCCACATCTACTCAAGCTTAACCCACAAATCAAAAAGCACCACAATCCATATCAAGAAGGATGATAATAAGGCCAGAAGAAATTTCAAGTCGTGAGATTTCTAGTCAAAATATGATAGATCTGGTTAGGGAGCATTCCACAACCATATAGCTCAAGTGATTTATGGGACTAGGTCTGTCTATTCACTTCGATAGAAGTGATAAACAGCACACTATTACTATTACCAAAAAAAAAAAAATCTTGTTAGTGTTCTATTGAAGAATTGAACACTGGACATGTAAATATCCGTGGACAAATGATCTTTGGACATATTACTTGACAAACGAACCCTCATACACTCACAGCAGAAGAGCCTTACCAACTGAATAGACGGATATACAAAGATTTCATACACACTCGTTCAGGAAACACGAGCCTCATGCGAATGTAATCAAGACTGGTATACCTGATCCTTAAAACCACGTGAAAGCATTTCATCTGCTTCATCCAATACAAACATTTTAATGCAATCTGATCGAAGTGACTGCCTTCGCAACATGTCAAACACACGACCAGGGGTCCCAACAACCACATGAACTCCAGCTAAAAGAATGCGCTGATCCTCACGAACACTAGTCCCACCTACACAAGCATGAACCTTCACACCAAGATAGTCACCAAGTGCTCGCATAACCTTTTCAATCTGTTGTGCAAGTTCCCGTGTGGGTGCTAGAACTAGGGCTTGACATTGGACCAAACCATAATCAAGTTGCTGCAAAATTCCTGAACAGAAAGTAGCTGTCTTCCCCGTTCCGGATTGAGCTTGTTGAATAACATCAAGGCCCTTGCAGAATGGGACAATACCCCTTTGCTGGATTGCAGAAGGCTTCTCAAAACCTTCAAAAAACAGATAAAACTTTTTTTCACATTATGAGCAAAAGATCCATAGTATGTGTGTGGAAGGGTGTTAGAGAAAGAGAGATAAAGGGGTATAAAGGAACATAAAAAGTGGCATCCATAAATTTGGAAGAATAAACAAGCCAAGGCAAAAGATTTCAGCAAACAATCTTGCAAACTCATAGGCAAGAGAAAAATGAAATTCCAAACAGAGTTCCACAGAATAACTCTGACAATTGCATATCACATGGCACCAGAACAAACATTTTTTCACATTAAAAGTTCTATCAACATATGCAAAAAATTGATAGAAATCTTTAACTATTCATCTTGGCCACAAAAGGCTATCAACAGGGTTAATTGAACACTTGATAAGATAGAATGCACATACCGTAAGCATAAATACCCCTAAGAAGGTTCTCCTGTAGACCCATAGCATCAAAAGTATCATAAACCTCATCATAAGATGTAAAGAAATCTTGTCCATCAGCTGACAACCTGCACAAGATATTCAATAATAATGGTGCAATACATTTGCAAATGCCATGAAGAATTGTCACATATAAATGCCCCGATAATGAAATGTCTCCAGAAGCCCATGTAATAAGACCAAAACTTACAACTCATTCATCCTTGTGTCAAACTGACGAGCATCAAATTGTGATCCTTCTGCTGCCATGTCTGCTGCCTGCTTCACCCATAAGTAAGAATAAGCATAATGCAGGAATGAAGTACAATACTGGTACATTAGATGGGGAAAAAAGAATAAGTGGGAAGCCAGTACAAATTTACATGGCATGGATTACAATTCAAGCAAAACCACATCCTTTCATTTTCAAGCTACTCTCCTTTCTTCTGGGGATTGCCTTTATCCCATGAAGATGGAGGGAGGAGGTGGGAAATGTAACAGAAGAGCCAAACTTGCAAACCATACAACATGGCGTACAAGCATTAAACTTCTGTTTCTGTATCTGGGGGAGATTTCAAGAGGCAGGTGGCTGTCTAACAATGAGGGCATACGTCCTCAATTACAAAGAAGCCCCTTTGCCTTCTCCCCCACGTCAACCAGATATTGAGCAAAATTCATCTTGCAATAAAGGAATTCAACATGGTCTAATGCCATACTCACCGACAGCCTACCCCACCTCTCCCCCTGGCATGAATCCACTGTGCTAATATGGAAAGAGAAGGAGGATATACTTGGACGAGAAAGCATACATTGGAGAATTCAACAGAATGCCAAGATCAATAGATCAAGCACTGTTTATGTTCAGGGCTCTTATGTAGTTCTTTGTACATATGCATAATTCTTGTAGGGTTTGAAAGCACAATCTTATTAAACAACACTCTTCATCCGAGTAAAATTATGTTTTGAACCCACAAAACACACTTGTTCTAAAATAGTTTACAAAGATTATTCCTGAAAAGAGAACAAAAAAACATAATTATACAATGCTTAATGTTTAATTTTCTGATATATAAAATCTGCAAAAGAAAGAGGCAAACACAAAACTTGCAATCAACCACCCAAACGGGAGCAATATTATTAGTACAAAAATTAACAATGTTATAGCAAACATGGTCAGCTGACAACATATAATACAAATCGAAACAGAAAGAAAGGACAACGCAAAAACGTATTTTTTTCAGGTGCAAGAACTATTTTTACAGGAACCCATTAACCAAAATGGCTGTTGTTGAAACTTAACATAAAAAACAAGCAAATTAAACAATGAAGACAATAAAACATATGCAGATCTACATAATTCAAAATTAGATCTATATTACTTTCAACTGGGAGAAAACCAAAATCATAAAAGCTAAAAAGAAGCGAAAGAAAGCAGCGAATGAACCTGTGTGGATTGAAATAACAATGCAAAAAAAAGAAGGCTTTGTTTTTTCGTTTGTTCTAGCTGAATGAAGTGAGGAGTCGTCCTAGGAGAGAGGAGCATGAAATCTGCGTCTCAAAACTTAGCCTTATATGTTGTTTGCAAACCCTGTCGAATCCAATTTGTGTGCTTTTCCGTTTTTGCCCTTCTCTTCTTCCTCCTCTCTAATTTCGTGTTGGACTCTTTCTTTTTTCTTTTACTTTTATTTTATTTATAAGGTAGTTTTTGGAATTGTTTCCTTCTAAATTTTAATGATAGATACTAAAAATTTCCTCCAAAATACGTGACTTCTATATTTTCTTTCTCTATTTTTTGGTAATAGAACGTTTTCTTTAGTAAACAATTTATTTTGGAGTTATTGAGCACTTTCATATAATTAGTAGAACAGAGAGAGAATAATAAGATAGGAGTTAAGTACATAAATACACATGTTAATGTTGTAATTGTTGCAACATTATGATGTTATTAAAACTTGCAACGAGCTGAATACTCATTGTTCAAATTCCGTTTGTTTAATAAACAAATAAGTTAAGCTTAATTTGGCTCGATTATTAAATGAGTTAATATTTGTGTTCGAATTCGGCTCGTCAAATAAGATAATAAACTCGATATCAAACTCGAATTCGGCTTGTTTAACATAAATGAACGGAGCTCAAATAGGTTTGAACGAGTTCGGCTCGTTTAACACAAACAAATTGAACTCGGTTTGTTTACAAACAAACCGAGCTCGATCTAACTCGGTATTTGTGTGATCAAGCCAAGTTCAATTGAACTCGAATATTTTTATTTTGAAAATAATGCGAAAATACATTATTACTCATGTTTGTGAATAGTATTTGAGTTTGTTTAATAAACGAGCTCTATTTCTTTTTCAAGTTCGGCTCATTTAATTATTCGAATAAATCGAATTCGAACTTTCACGAGCCAAATCATTTTGTGTTCGCGAACAGCTCAATTAATTAAAAACTCTAGATGTTATTCACCTTTATTTTCCATTAATTATATATGCTCTATTTGTTTGGAATTTTTTTTAAGAAAATATTTTTAAACAAGTATTTCAATCTTTTTTTTTCCTTCTCATGTACACATCTATCAAAAAGGATCTATAAAACTACTACATTTAATTAAAAAAACACAAACAAAAAATGATAAAAACTAGATGGTATTTTCTACCAAAGAGGCACTCCAAGGTAAAAGAAAATACTACAATTGTATAACACATTATTTATTAAACAAAACCAAGAATATTACCACGTTGATCATAATAATATGACTTTATTTCCCTTTTAATGTTACACAAGTTAAGTTAATGTAATGAGAATTCTTTAAGGATGCATGAAAATATAGCATTGTTAAAAAAAAGGAAAAATCTAAAAATAAAGGTTCCAAACTGAGATCAAATGTAAACTAAAAAGAGGGATTTACAAATTTATTTGTGGACTTTATAATCTATAAAGAAACGCAAGTCATGTTGACATAAAAAAAATGATTGAAACATATTATATGGCTCTTTACACATACATATAATTTAAATGAAAAAAAACCACTGCCCCAATCATTTACTATTCGTTATTTTTTCTTTTTTGTTTTTAATAAATCACGCACCAATTCCGTATTCGGTTCGGTAGGCGAAAAGGAAAAAAAAAAAAAAAAAGTGTCAAACTGTCAACCAAACGCAGCAAAAACATTTGTTTGGTCTTCTGTTTTTATACAGACGGGCCGGAGATCCGATAGCAATCAGAATCGCAAACAAGCTCAAGAGCTGCCCTATAATCGCCGCCGGTCGGTATTCCTAGTTCTCCGACTCCGCATCCCTCTTTCGCTGCTTTATTTATTTATTTACGTTTGTAAATTAAATATTGTTTTTGTTTTTGTTTTTGACATGCTTCTTTCATTTTTACTGCAATTATGAACCTCGAGGATTGAGAATTTGGGATTTTTATGCTCTGCACGCTATCCAAGCTAGACCTTTAATCGAAAAAATTTGGGATTTAATTCTCATTTCAGCTATATTAGTCTTAGATTTTTATTGTTCTGACCCGAATGTGTCTCCTGATTTTTTCGTGATTCCAAGATTTTTATTCGCAAATGGGCTTCTTTTTTTTTTGGGTTGGGGACAAATATCAATCGGGAAATGAATTGCTTCATTAAATTGGATTTGTTGCGCGGTCATTCGAGATTTTTTTATTTTATATGGAATTGAGTTGGTATCAATTGTAATGTTGTTAATTTCTGAAAAACGCGTAATTGAATAATAAAAAGTTTTTAGGGGGAGCATGTTTAATGACCTTAATTGTTTTCTTACTTAACTAAATGATTGCTCGTATTAGTAGTAGTAAAATCAATTTTTTTCAGGGCTATTCTGGAAATTGGATTTTTAAGAGTGCAGCTTGGCAAAGGGCCGTTGGAGCTGGAGCTATCACACCATGAGTTGCGCATCTCACGTCCTCCGTCACTCTAAGAAGGTATAGTGTGCAAGAAATACATAATTCTTGCATCGGTTTGCATGAAGAATTCTGAACTTATTTATGTGCTTTAGACAAGTGGTCGGTTTGAATAACTTTTACTTATCAAAAGTTTCTGTTACTCAACAAGTGATTGAATTTCTTTGGTTCATGATTATAGCTTAACATTCGGAATTTTTCATTACCATGCAGATCTGTAACAATTCCAACTTAATACGACATGATTATGTGTTTTTGGTTCGCTGGTTTGGTAATGATGCAAGGTTTTCTGCTAATAAAGGGGATGGTAAGTGTTTGGATACCTTTTTCCTGACTTTTGCTGTTGTTGGATTCAATCACGTAAAAGATACTACTTTCTCATAGTTGAAGCTGTTTTTGTTGTTCGTACTTAATTTGGAATCCCGGAAAGTTGACTTTTCATCTTCTAATGAATGTTCTCCAGGAACGTCTGGATTTCAGAACAGTGGTAGAACAGTATTTCCTCCCATGGTAATTTTTGTCTTGCCAAATGTTTCTAGTTTTGCCCCTTTTTCTTTGTATTTATTGATTTCTTGTGGATTTATTCTACCATCTAAAATATTCAGATAAAAAATTTGTGAATCAATCACCATTTACCCTGTGGTTGTGCTGATTTTACTTGCCAAACCTGTTTCCTTTCTCTATTTTTTATTCACAAGGCTTGTTCTAATTTGAATATAATATACTGCTAGCATGTTTAGTATATGCATATGGAAATTCTGTGGATTAATCACTATTTGAACTCTGCCCTGTAGACATCAGCAGTGGGAACACAAAAAGGAAATGCTCTATGGACAGGAAGGAAAATAGATGTTCCTATGGCTGGCATGTTGTTCAACTGTAGAGCTTCATGGTTTGTACTGAATTGAGTTCTGATATTCTTATCGTGTGGTAGTCACGTACTAATGCAATTGTTTCTGATGTCAGGTCACAAACTGGAAGAAGTTTTTCAACCGAATCAGGTGAGTTTTTGTGGTTTCGTGTGCATGTATATGATTGGAACTAAAACTGCCTCTTTGGGGTGGTTTTACATACTGCATGAGTCTGATTCTTAGAAGTAAGCTATGTGGTCTAAGTTACTCTTTTGCTGCTTATCTTTTTTTTCCCAAGACAAGCTAAGTTCGTTGTCTTACCCTGACTCTATCTACTCTACATTTATTTGGTTACCAACATCATTAAGATCATAAATCTATGACGATCTTTGTTTATTAGTCTTTGTTTCCAACATCTGGTAGTGAGAATTTGCCGTCAATGGCTATAGTAACTTTAAAAAGGAAGTTTGCATACCCAGTCTAATGGATCTTATTATTCTGTTCAGGCCTTCCTCCGCATCAGGAGGTTGGAATGCCATCTCTTTCACCTACAATGACGGAGGTATGTGCCTTCCTAAAGTTCAAAGTATATCATCCTTTTGAGAATATAAGTCAGTCATATGATGTTTTCTTTCCAATCATGTAGGGAAATATTGCAAGATGGTTGAAGAAAGAGGGTGACAAAATTTCCCCTGGTGAAGTTCTCTGTGAAGTTGAAACGGTAGGATCTTGTTGATGTTCTTCATTTTATTTAGCTTTTATTATGATGCCTTTCATTTAGTCTCTCTCTCTCTCTCTCTCCCCTTTAATGTGCTTTATCATATGTATGAATTCTATTTTTATTTTAAAAATTTCACAGGATAAAGCAACGGTAGAGATGGAATGCATGGAGGAAGGGTATCTGGCTAAGATTTTGAAAGGGGATGGTTCAAGTGGAATAAAAGTTGGTGAGGTATTGGCCTATTCTGTGTATATCACTTTTGTCCCATTGCCTTTTCTCAATTGCCTATGATTTTGTTTGTTAACTGCTATTCTTCTTTTTTATCCATGGAGTCTTTCATAGAAGGAACCACACATTGACAGATGTTATTTCCAGTTCTTAAAAGGAAATCATCATTGAAATTCCTTTTCAGTGTATGCTGCTGTTTATGTCTGCCTGGAAAATCATTTAAACGTCCCCAATTTTCTTGTTCTCTATTCTGAGAGGGTTGAAGTCTTGCAGAAGTCCATTATATGTTTTCACTGAACAGCAGACCAATTGCAAACTTCCAGATTCTGGAAGCTTTCCAGACGCTACAAAGAAAAGTATAGGGTTTCTAATTCATTTGGCTATAACCTTTTTCTGGTATATCTTCCATTGCAATCTTTGTGCAGTTGCTGTTCCTCACTTCTTCATTAAACTCTTTGAATGACACAAATTAATTGCAGAGACATTCTACTGATGCTAAGACTCACTATAGACTCTGTGACAACTTCCCTCCTTGTTTCAAGTAGTTGATCTGTTATTTTGATTTTCTGCCCTTTTTGTGGGAACAGATGGGTGTAAGGTCTCATACAGCATAGCTTCTGCGATCTGATAGTTATTATCAGTATGACGTAACTTTTAGATATGCAATGTCATGATCAAAACTTTTTTCCTTTCCATGAAGAGTGCATGTGTGTTTTTTGAACATGTGAAATAATAGAATATCTACAGGTGATTGCTATTACTGTTGAAGAAGAGGAAGATGTAACAAAATTTAAGGACTACACACCTGCCCCATCAGAATCTGCAACTCCAAAGAAAGAGCCCTCCACCCCATCTCCACCCAAAGAAGAGGTTGTAAGAGAACCTGTTACTTTAACAGAGCCAAAAGTTTCCAAGCCCAGTGCAGCTCCCGCTGCAGAAGGTCGCGTTTTTGCTAGTCCTCTTGCTAGGAAAATTGCTGAGGAGCGTAGTGTATGTCTTGTTGCTGTGTATCTTGAACTGTTGCAATTCTGAATTTTTTTTTAAGTTTCCAGTTTTTACTCTTTACTAGTTTGAGCTCCTGGATGTTTTTACAATTCATGTTTTCTTGGATGCAGGTAGCTCTTTCGAATATAAAAGGAACTGGTCCCGATGGGGTCGTTGTGAAAGCTGACATTGAAGATTATTTAGGTATTCCTTTACTGCCTGCATGATGGTCTCATGCTTGATGTATATGAGTTTCGTGTACATGTTTGTTAGACGTGAGTCTGTGTAAATGTTTGTGTGGGTTTTCCATGCACACACGAAGAGAAGAGAGAGAAAGGGTTGGGCGGGTCAGTGGGTGCTCTTGACCTTAGAAATTGTGCTCGACCAGGATGGCTGGACTTAGTTATCATCTTGTTGTTAGCATGATCTTCATTTTATTCTTTTATGTTCTGTAGCTTCTCATGAGAAGGAAGCACCTGCTCCCAAGGTTGCTACTGCAACAGCTGCATCTATAGATTATGCTGATATCCCACATTCTCAAATAAGAAAGGTATTCTCAGGAATTTTCCTTGATAATTATACTTCTAAATCTATTCTTTATGAGAGAAACTTCCATTTTGGATCCTTGTGTCTTTCTCTGATTTTCTGCCTCTAATTTTTGCTGCAATCTTGACAGGTAACAGCTTCACGGTTATTGCTCTCGAAGCAAACAATTCCTCATTATTATCTAACTGTAGATACATGTGTTGACAAACTGATGGAGTAAGTGATGGTTTCAACTCCCCCCCCCCCCCCCCCCCCAAACACAAAAACAAAACAAAAGGGTCCCATTTCCCCCAAAAGTTACTTTTGAACAGTTTGTTAGTTAATTATGTTGGTTTTCTGCAGATTGCGCACCGAGCTTAACTCACTACAAGAAGCTTCCGGTGGAAAGAGAATATCTGTGAATGATCTAGTAATTAAGGTATCAGTTAAAATGGCAATTTGGATCAACTAAATTTTAGGCTTAATGAGTAAGGAGAATCTTTAAAGTTCCTCGATGTAATATTGAGAATCTTTAAAACAAGGAGAATCTTTAAAACAACTATAGTAATATTTTCTAAAAAAACACCCCAAAAAACACTCATCCAGAAGCAGCCAAGATTTTTTGTTCCTTTTTCTAGACTGTTGAATTTTGTTGAGAGTATATTTGTACTGATTAATTTTCTCAGCTGAATTACTATTGATTTTTGATGTAGGCTGCTGCTTTGGCTCTTCGGAAAGTTCCTCAATGCAACAGCTCATGGACCAATGATTACATTCGTCAGTGAGTGTGATTTATAAATGCACATTTGTTATACAGTTGTCAAATGCTGCAAATATATCATGATTATCTTTTTGCTTGGCACATGCAGGTATCACAATGTGAATATTAATGTTGCAGTACAGACAGAGAATGGATTATATGTTCCTGTGATAAGGGTATGCCACACTCCTGGATTTTTATTGGCTCTATCGCAAAGCTGAAATATTTTGGTCCTTTACATTTTGACGGATATGTGTAGGATGCTGACAAGAAAGGCTTATCCAAAATTGCTGATGAAGTTAAACATCTGGCCCAGAAAGCAAAAGAGAACAGCCTGAAACCAGAAGATTATGAGGTGTTTTGAGGTTTTTTCAGCAAATTTTAAAATCTCTGGGGGGTGAGTGTTTATTTAATGACATTTACACTTGTATGCTATCTTTGCAGGGAGGCACATTTACAGTGTCAAATTTAGGTGGCCCATTCGGCATCAAGCAATTTTGTGCCATAATTAATCCTCCACAAGCTGGAATTTTAGCAGTAGGGTCTGGTAAGAAGGAATCTGGCTACAGTTACTCCTCCTGAATGGTTTTAATCTTGATCCTTATGTCTAAATCTGTCCTTGGGCAGCTGAAAAGAGGGTCGTGCCTGGTACGGGCCCTGACCAGTTCAAGTTCGCTTCTTTCATGTCTGTGACATTAAGCTGTGATCATAGGGTTATTGACGGTAAGTCCCTGGTACTGGCTTTAATTGTTTGCTTAACTCCATTTTGGGGATTACACCGTAGGTTAGAACTCTTGTACATGTAATTTAGCTTTGTAGTACTAGTACTAACCCCCAAAAAATTGGCCTTCTTGTATTTAGGTGCAATTGGAGCAGAATGGCTGAAAGCATTTAAAGGCTACATTGAAAATCCAGAGTCTATGTTGCTTTAAATTGATACACATTTTCTTCCTTGTGCGGCTAAGACACACCCTCTGAGGTATCTGATGCTGACAGGTGCAAAGCGAGTCTGGGGTCCTGTTGCCTTTCCAAAATTTCCCTCTTTTTGTGATTTGAGTTAAACGGGGACTCCATGTAATCATAATTAATTTCTGAGGTTTTGTCCGTTTTTAGCTTGATTATATCTCTCAGCTACACATCTTCCTGAGGATCAAAAGAGGAAGATAATTTTGAAATAATGAAGCTCCTGGTGAAACACAACAGGCATAATTTGCTAATGTAGACAGCAAAAACACAGTGCTTCTTACATGGTCAATTGTTGCAAGCAGATAAACCGCCGTTAGTAAAATTTACTGTATCATTGAACGCTGGTGCATAATTGCTTGTGCAGAGGTGACGGACGAAAGAAGTTCAAAAATTTCTTTTGAGCTGAATATCGGAAAGACCGATGTTGGAAAGCATAAGTACCACCTCTTAACTCTTAAGAACAAAGTAAATGCCAGAAGTCCTGATGACAGATAAGATATTATTCCAAGCTTCCCCAGTTTTTGTTAAAAAGGGGAAAGTTTCACTTGCTTCTAAAAATCTTTTATTTGATTAGTTGAACAGTAGTCTTTCAAATTAATTACAAAAGAATTGGCCTCTTATTTTCAATTCTTGGAATGATAACAATAAGCTGGACCATCCGACAGACCGATTTTTTTTTTTTTAACCTTTCTTTCGGGGGAGAAATCTGAAAAACCGACTTCCAAATTGGATTTTTGTTCAAAATTACCAGGATGGTTCAATGTTTTGGGTCATTTAATAATAACGATTTGTGAGTTTCAAAGCCTACTTTCAAATGGATCACAGGAGCACAAGCTAGGGATCTGAAACGAACATTATAGCTAAGTTCTCCCAAGCCACTACAGCTGCTTTAGGCCAGTTAAACTGATAATGGACTGTTAACGCTTCGTAAGGCCTAGGAAGTGGATTGATCAAAAGCAAATGGAAGAAAAAGGAAAGGCAAAGTGGGTCGGATCCAGGCCTTGTCTGTAACATTTAATAACTCTCGTCAAATTACAATCAAACCCGCCATGAACGAAGCCTGCAAGGTGCGGATTAGGATGCTGGTGAGGTTTCCTACTTTGTTGATAGCCCTGGTCTCAAGGCTTTCCATATTATCTTCGTTCCTTGGCTATGGCTTTCAAGGATGCTTCAACATGTTGGATGCTTTAGCACCCCACAAGATAACTCACCATATCTCTACACACAAATTGAATGGTTAAAGTTAACAGACAAAGTCTTTTAATTGCCCAAAGAAATGATAATCAGGCCCTTTCATCACTGCAATGAATATAAGTTACAAGATGTGCAAAAGACAAGATTTTATAATCTAAACAAATTAGAAAAAATACTAAACTACCTCGGTGAGTACCATCCAATATATACACCTTCTTTCTGAAATTCTTTTAGAAGGGGAGGGTGACAAGGTTATGAGAGAATGGTGGCAACATTAATCGATCTCACATTCTGATGCAAGGAAACAACATATATACCCCAAACTGTAAACTACAAATTCTTGCAGACATGTCCATCAATTGACTCAATTTCGTCTTTTTTGTCACTAAAAGGTTACTGAACTCCATCCTCCAACATAAGTGGAATTCCACAATTATCTAATACTCTTCAGCCCATCAGAAGGCTAACAAGAAGAAATTTTCATAATTCACATATCCTATTCAAGTTGCTACCTCAGTGCAAGGAAAAACCCTACTGAAATAAACATGAGTTGGTTACTCGAAAGATACTCCAGCTTCGTAGAAAACAAAAATTCAGCTGAATTGTACAGCTAAAAGTAATTAACCCAAATTGTACAACACGAAATCAACAGAATGTCTCTCGATTCGTTATATATACCTAGCAGACAACACAACTATAATATTGCATGATAAGATCAAAAGCAAAAAAAAAAAAAAAAAGCATTCTTTTGATGAATAAAAAAAGGATGAGACTGCAAGTCATCATCAATGGGGATGGCAGCAATACTAGATAACATCTCGTGATTCCCCCACCCATTACACCACAGAACATTCTTCGATAAGAACCTCCAAAAACAAATCCATCACAGGATAATAATCAATAATTCATACTATTAAAATACTTAAAGAGAAATCCCACCAGCAAATATATAGATATCAAATATCATACCATCAAATCATAAATGGCAAAAAAAAAAAAAATTAAAGAAATGATTATAAGGAAATCTAGACAGTTAAGCATTCACACAGATTGCATTTAGAAACCATTCTTTATGTAAGCCCTTCAAGTTCCGATAAAAGAACCTGTGAACAAAACAGGTCATGGAGTACCCATCTCCAGGTCTATTCAAATGATGTTATTCGCGTGTTCATGATCATATTCTCCTATAAAATACATCAAAATCACAATCCATCCTGAGAACAAATTTGCAAATTTATCAAATAAGCATTAATCTTTCCTGCTTATAACATCGTATTACCACTGAAAAGTCGTCAAAATTGTAGACTTGTAGTAACTAAGCAGTACAAAAAGTAAGCTCAATTAGGCCCACAGAACTTACAAACTAGCCCAGAAGAACAATAACAAACCAATCAAATTGGTACGTATCGCTTCAAAGCCTGTTTTCCGGCAACCGCCAAACCAACAGCCACACCTCCAATTGCTCCCGCCACAGCCGCCGACCTCGGCCCCGCCGCCGCCTTGTAAAGCGCCCCAGTCCCTAACCCAGCCACCACGCTGTTGAAGAAATCATCAGTATCCCTCACAGCCACCAAGCCGCTCTCCATCCCAGCATACATCAACCCAAGAATTCCAACCCGGTTCCCCATTTTCCGACCCGTATGACCCGACGCGTTAAGAATCCGATTAATTTTCAGCTTAAGCGTATCCCCCGGCTCCGACGCCTTAACCCCTTCAACCAATCCCTTCGCCGCTCCGGCGCTGGCACCGGCGAGGTATCCAACACCTGTATAGTAAGTCAGATTCTCGCCCCAAGAGCGGCGTTGCACGGCTGCTTCTTCTTGGAAGAGGAATTCGGGGGAAGTGGGGAGGCGGTAAAGGGTTTGGATTGGGACCTTTAAATCTTGATATGGGTTGTAAAGTTTTCCCCCGTCGGTATTGTTGTCTTGGTCGTCATTGAAATTTGGAGCTCGAGGCTGATAAGCCATGATTCCTTATCTGGCTAATCCCTCTCTCCCTCTCTCTCTCTCTCTGGGGGAAAACTAGGATTAGGGTTTTTGGGGTGGAATCGGCGGCGATCGGAGATGGAGATTCAGCAGAGAAAGAGAAGAAATTGACTTAGAGCTAATATTAGCGTATAAAAGTGAGGGAGAAAAATGGCGGCTTCGAGAAAAGAAATGGGGAAAACGGGGGCCGGTTTAGGTGATTCAAAGGGTTGGAAACCGGTTCATTCTAGAAGTTTGATAAACCGGGTTTAATTGCATTAGGGGATCATTTCTCCGGATGTCATGTCAGAGGGAAAACGACGTCGCTCTATAGTAGCATTTCCGAGGCGGACAACCTTTGAGATAGTGCTTTGTGAGAATCTGCCAAGGTGAATTCTTCCTTTCCTGTGCTTTTGCTTATATTGCTCTTCGGTACTATTGAATTTATTAATTATGCTAAAGCAACCTTAATCTTCCTGTGTAGAAAAGAAATTTCCTTGAAAAATATTATTGTGCAGTGGCATATCCATGTGTTCTGAAAGCTTTTTCAAGAACCTTTTAACCTTTCCTTTGCCTATGTGCAAACATGCACATGTATGTTTATAGTAGGTAGGTGCCCAGCAAGTATTGCTGCTGCAGCCAATCACACAGCAGTGTAAGCTTTTCAGAGTTAGGATGATATTAAGGCGCAGAATGTAGGAGACATCAAAATGCCTAGTTAGTGCATTTCGTGTTGGAGCACCAAGCACAATCGTGCTGATGGAGTTATCCACAATATACTTAGCTAGCGGCCCTGCAGCACCAGTGCCGTGGAGAACCACCTCGTTAGCTCTATTCTGGGAAAAAAGAAATGAACTCATGCAATCACGTTTGTTGATAATAATATACTCAGCTAGTTCCCCTTATGTTTTATACATCAAAATTTGAATACTTTTCAGCAATTTGTTTCGAATTCTAATCCGCAAGTCAAGTTTCAAAAGATCTTAGTGCTTCTTCCTACATTTCTGTGAGTCGAATTACTTCAGTAAATAATAACTTGATTTTGTGATCGGAATATCAAGATTGTAACCCTTTTCGACCATAAAAATCCACGAAATGGAAGAAAGAACTGCTTCAACTCAGCTCGAGTTGGTGCACGACCTTCTTTTGGAACAGCTTCTTCTGCAATAGGGAAATCACTACTTCCAAGAAATTTACGAAAAGATTGCGATTCAGAAGAGACTCAAAACGTCAATGCATGTATGGAATGAGCTGATGAACAACACCTCTCAACTTTAATTGTGTGGTTAAAAAAAAAAAAAATGTTGCTACATCTTATGGGACCTATATTTTGATCTCAAGGTTTTCTTTTTTCTAATGAAACCCATATAAATCACTTTCTGAAAATTAATTTGAGGAAACATTAGTCAAAAACCTTAATTGATAGACTTATTTTCATTTCTTCCTTTGAGTTGAGAAGTTCATACTAAATTCTTGAAGGGAAAAATTGCAAAAATGCCTTTGATAAGAAAATAAAAGTGTTGTGATTTTCACAAACTCTTACCAATCTAATTAATATCTATCATCTTTTGATATATAATAGTTCTCAATCATACATCAAGCATAAAAAAATTTTCTCTACTGTCTTCAAATAAGTTTACTTTGGATTACGTAGCAAATGCCAATATTGCTCCTGATGACTACATGCAGCTTGGGCATCATTATCCTTCACTCTTCGTGAAACGGACAAAACAAACTTCCATAGGAAATTGCTGAAACAGATATTACAGATCAAGAAATGGACTACATGATGAGAATGACGATTGAAAAAGCAGGGAACCTACGGGCTAACAAATTCTGTTGTGTCGTAACATGAAGGAGAATGACAAAACCATTGAGATTTAGGTTGTCGATGGTCCATTTCACAGGAAATTGACTGTTCTTATCTCTATCTATTGCTACTGCCACCTTGGTGATGCATTCTTGTGAATGTGACCCCTTTGCCATGTTAACCAAGAGCTAGATGAAGCTTACAAAAAAACAAATAAAAGAGTCTCGAACAAAGTTGAAAAAATAAAAATAAAAATAAATCCCAAGGGTTAATTAGAAGGGGGCACGTTCACAAGTTGTGTATTGGCACCACCAATCAGGCATTACTGCTACACCGGCACCGCCATGATAAACCCACTGCCGCCGGTGCCGCCACTAATAAGATTGTTAAGAGAGGGAACTGTCCTGAGGTAAAATTCAATTGTCCCTAAGGACCATAAACCCCTCATTTTCCTTCGTTTCATTTGGCAAAAGATTTGCTAAATGAAATATAGCTCATCAACTGCCTAACTGATCAAATGAAATTCTACACCTCTCTTTTTTTCCTAGTTTTATGCCTGCTGACCGAGTCGATTGATTGTCTATTTAGCCCTCTTCAAATTTTTGAACAAGAACGCAATAGTTACCGTTATTTCAAAAAAAGAATGTAATATTTACCGTGACCTAAGATCGTCAATCGTATTAGGATGCATTTGAACTAAGATCATCTTGGGCCTATGATATAAAAATAAGATGGTCCGTAAAACTTTGCCAACATAACATAAGAAAAAATAAATTTAGTTCTTCCAACTTTACTTTTGTCACTCAGTGAAATGGTTGTAAACATAGTGAACTTCTCATTATAGGAGAGACCGATCTACACACATACATCTGTTTTTCTTGGCAATAATCAAGAAACATTCTTTTTTTTTTGACAATAAGAAACATTCTTTTAAGTCCTTTTTTACCCGAATTCCATGTTAAAACATGATGTTGACCAAAATAAAATAAAGCTGAGTTTAAAAAGAAAAAGAAACTCGAGTTAAAAAAAAAACTAATCCGTTGCATCTTTGTTTAAGACTAAAGATCATGAATGCTGTATTTCGTAGCACCACAAGTGCATGCTTAGCGGAGCAGGGGTTACTGTGTTATGTCTCGCCTGTTTTATCATTCTATCTCAGTTCTTTGGTTGCCCAACCAACCCTGGCACTGGTATTTGCTTGTCAATCCTGATTTGATTGGGTATAAGAATCATCCTACTCAGTCCTCTACTTATTACTAAACAATTCAATTCACCAACGTGGAGTCTTGGTCATTTGGCATGGATCTGTACAGTTTTATTCCCACCAGTACACCAGCCAATGATCTACTTCAACAGTAAAACCATTTTTAAACAAGTTAATCATGTAAGAAACTGGATTCCAGACCTACACAAGTCAACCATGGATCAACTCAACCTAACATTATTTGCCTACACTCTACTTAATTATTCTCTTTTTCTCTATTTCCTTTTCATTTTTCTTTCTTGACAAACCTCTTTCAAATGTTTAAATAATAATGGCTTCGTTTGGATACCATTGAGCATTATTTAAAAATTTTTGTCTAGATCTGTTTTAAAAAATTTTGTCTAGATCTGTTTTGATAGGTAAAAATTATTTAAAAATTTTCTTAATAAAAGTCAACAATTTTTTCTCTTATTTTTCAAATTTTGAATTAAATTTTTCTCTCAACAAAATTCTCAACTTTATTAGACACTAGTATAGGACACTGGCAGGTCCGATGCTAGTGTTTGGTGCTCCATTACAACTTTATTACTACTGTAAATAGAATTCAAAATATTCGTCGTAATTTTTTTTATTTTTTTGAACAAAATTTGTTGAAAAAAATACTGCGTTTTGTGAATAATTGTATAAAATATGAAATAAATTATTAAAAAATTTTAAACATTTCACATGAAATTTTTAAAATTCAAACACTTCTCTCCATTTCAACAAAATTTAACCAACTTTTTTCACATTTTAAAAAAATCAATAAAAAACACTTTTGAAAAAAAAATTTCAAATAATTCTCAAATATTGATGCGTTACTATTTACTAGGAGTGGTTGTAAATATTTACCAAGTTTTTAAAAAAAAAAAATATTTACCAAGTTAAAAACACAAAAATGAGCTTCCATTGCGAAGGCACATGATTAAGAAGACTTTTTTAGTCGGGGGGGGTGACCTGCCACGCATGGACACGTTGCATTTTCTGGAAGTTTTGTCTCATGAAAAGTCCGTGAGGCCGTCTACTACGATAATTATTTATGGGATATTCGTCAAATTGATTTATGTATTAGGGTTAATTACTCCAATAGTCCTCAAACTATTTCATGAGTGTCAATTTAGTCCCCAAGCTTTTATTTGTGTCTATTTGGTCCATCAACTTTTACATTAGTGTTTAATTGATCCCCAATACCAATAAATGGCAAAATTGCCCTTCTATTTATATCATATCTTATCTTTGTTTTTTCTCTACTTTACTTTTTATCAGTTTTCTTATATTTTTTATTTATTCCTTCAATTCTTTCCCTATCTTTATCCGTGTTCTCAAAAAACTCAACCAAAACATTACCTTTTTTATTCACAAGTTTATATTGATTGATTTATCTGAAATATTTAGAGTGTTTTTCAGAGTTCTTGAGATGAAAAAGACTATTAAAAGAAATAAAATGAAGGAAAACTTCAAAAAATATTAAAATAGAAAAACATAAGGTTTAGGATTTCAATTTATTTACTTGGTTGTAGACATTTATGTCTTTCTTTTTTAATCATTTTCTTAATTTTTCTTAACTTTTTTTCTTTTATTTGTCCTCAGAGATCTCAAGAGAATAAAAAAAAATTCTAAACTTATCAACCAAACCAATCAATATAAACCCGAAAAAAGAAAAGAAAAGAAGCTAATATGCAATTAGGTTTCTAATGATGTGGACAAGGATAGTGAATGTGGAGAAAAGATAAATTAAAAAGAATATAAAAAAGGAGATAAAAAGTAAAGGTCATAAAAGTAGAAGGGCAATTTTGTCATTAATTGGTATTGAGGACTAATTAAACACATATATAAAAGTTGAGGGACTAAATAGATACAATTAAAAGTTGAGGGACTAAAGTGACACTCATGAAATAGTTTAGGGACCAATGGAGTAATTAACCCTATGTATTATTATAAAAAAAAATTTAGTTATTAACATTTAAAATCAATCAAATCGTTCTTTAATATATTAAAAATGTATTTTGATTGGTTTTATTGATTATTTTTGCTCACTTTTTTGGCAAGAGAAAATGGGTAAATTTCTTATTTTGCTCTTGATTTTGCTAGAATAGTGAACAAAAATGATCAGTGGGATTAATCGAAATACACTCTTGATATGTTAAGGATTAATTTTGTTGATTTTAAATGTTAAGGACTAAAAAAATTTTGGGATAATTTCAGAAACCTCCCTTGAAGTTTCTGACAATTGCACCTAGCACCCCTGAATTTTTTAAAATTACACATACCTCCCTTTTCAATCAGATATGACCGAAAGTACATGTTCAACAGGTGTAAAATGGCAAATGTAACCCTCATGAGGAGTGAAATATGCTTCCTGAAGCTTCCCGGGAAAAAGAAAAGGGTTTCCGCCTAAAAAAAAAAAAAAAAAAGGCTCTTCATTTTGTGTCTAGAACAACTCACCAACAAGAATTTGTTCCTTTATCAAGTGGATTTTGGCTGAAAATTTTCTTAAAAGCTCTTAAAAACTTTTTCATGGTGTTTTTTACTGTTGCAAATTCATCCTAATCATCATGCTTAAGTTTAATATGCTTGAAATATGACCTTATTTACTGACCATGGATAAAAATGCATGAGAGACATTGCCATAATTATCAAATTTTTATGTTACTGAAGGCAAAACTCGTTTATCCACTCTCACAGGAGTCCCGCGGCACCTACATGATGAAGCATAGTGATGGTAATAATTAACAAGATAGAGATTATGATGTTGCAGCTTTGCCAATAATAATTTGAGCCAGGCCTTTCGCTATGGCATGTATAGTAGTGACGATATGGATGAGGTGCTAGTTCTTGCCGTGAACTATTGCTTCTAAATGTTTTTGCTTCATAGTTAGTCTTATCTTGTGTTTTGGCTTGCAGAATTAATACACATTTGAAGAATTCATCAACCGTAGACAGACAATGAGTTTTATTTTAACTTCGAAAGGTAGTTGCTTTTTTTTTTTTTTTGGAAGGCATCACACATTCGCTTGCAGCAACAATGAAATAAAGCATTGATTTCTCCTGCACTGGTAAATGGCAAAGATGACACTGGAATTTGAACAATTAGGGATTTAATTACAATAATTTTCATGAATTTGTTTGTTTGAAATTTGTGATCAATCTGATTGAACTTCATTGCTTTTTGTAAAATGATGTCATTTTTAGTCCATTGATCAATCTGAGAGAGATTTAACATTAGTTATAAAAGTGTTAGAATAAACTTCCTTTATTTTTAGTTCGTGTATTCTCTTATCACTTAATGAACACATTGTTTGTTGCTGTATATTTTGCATTTACCTTTCTAATGAAATTGCTTTCTCCATCAGTACTCAATTGTACAGGGAATATTGAATGCTTTTTGAAGCAAGTGGATCATTTTAGTGAGTTAATTATGAAACTTTGAAAAGTAAAATTGTAGAATGGAAAAGTGGAAAAGCTGGGCAGTACTTTAGCTAGCTTGTATATTTCTGTGTATGAGGAGAACCTTCCAGTTTGGATGGTTTTATTTGGGGTATTTTTAAAAAAATTATTGTAGCAATTTTAAAGATTTTTTTCGATAAATGTGTTTGTGAAATAAAAAGTTAGTTGGAAAACATATTTGAAGTTTTAAAAAAACAGGTTTCTAAAAAATAATAACAAAACCAAAATGGATTCTTTGAAATATATTAAGGTCAATCAGTGTGGCTGTCTTTCCGATTTTGTGTAATTATCATTAAGACAACTAAAAACATGTTTGTTATCTCCGAAAAGGTCTCATTATGTTTTATGATTCCTAGATTAGGTGAAGATATTCTGTCACTGATTTACTTCTATGTGAGTATATTGATGCTTGACAAGGTATTCTGTTGGACATATTAATTTCCTTAGTTGGAGAAGTTGAACCATTTTTCCTTTGTTTCAAATTTCCCCCTCTACTTTTCTTTTTATTTTTCCTAATTATTTCTTATACAAAAAGGGTAATTTTGGAAAGAAATTTGCATCAACCAAGAAAAACTCATATTTTATACCAATTATCTGACATGGGCTGAACTTGTTACTCAAAATTTCAAAATAAGGGAGGTATGTGTAATTTTAGAAAGTTCAAGGGAAGCCAGGTGCAATTGTCAGAAACTTCAGGGGAGGTTTCTGCAATTATCCCAAAAATTTTTTGTGATAACGTGGGACTAATTTGACTAATATCCCATTATTTATTAATGTTAGCACTGTCCTGAAAAGCATTTTCCGTCCATAGGCCATACCATTGATTGGAGTTAGATAATTGAGTCTACACGTGTCAACCCATGGAGTGCCCTTCCTTTCTCACTCTCTATAGTCCATGCCCAAAAATTTATTAAAAAAAAATTTTAAAAAAAAGAAGGCTAAAAGATCTAGAAAATTGGCATTACTGGGCTGTTATTGGCTATAGTTAGAGACGTTTCAGCTCTTGGATCAAGTGTTTTAATTTTGTAAGTATCCTTTCTTCAATCTTGATCCTCAAATTATTCTTTGCCAATTTCAGTTTCTTTGATCCTAAAGTATCTTAATCTGGACCTATGAACTTGTATTTCAAGAAGATATATATGTGTAGAATTTTCTAGTAATTCAAGATTCTTGATTTTTGGGGCTGGAATGTGCTGGGGAGGAAGAAAGACTCAATTTTGAAGAAAACGCATAATTTTAGAGGCTGGTAAGAATTGCCTTAGATCCCTGAAACCCAAGTTCCATGTGGCAAAAAAGTCACAATCTTTGTTGGGTTTCCTTGTGATTCTTGGGGGCATCCTTTCCCTAGGTTCTTTTCCATGGACTTCTTTTCCTTTCTGGAATAGTATGTGGATAAGGATTTAATTTTGTCTTCTTCCTCCTGGTTCAGTGTATAAAAGGGTTGGTGGTAGGCTAAGGATTCGGTATTCTTGGCTTCAATTCTTGTCTACAAGGGGAAGAATTGGGCAACTCTAGGCCCCAGAAAGGTCCATCTTGTTTTCATCCTAAATTTCTGTAGACGGAATGTTAGATCCGTTTGTAGCTCCAGATCTGTTGACCCTTTATTGCTTTGCTGAAGAAAGTACCTAAATCAACCTCTAATTTGCACTTAATAGTATACTTACTATTTCTTGCATAACTTGGATTGCTGTTGACTTAAGTCTTCTGAGCTGTGACATATCCAAACTTGTATCTTGCTTACCCTTCACTCACACGGACAATTACCTAATCTTGTTGTGATATGGTTTGGTGATTGTATCAATTATCGTCAGCTTTGAGGTTTTCTTTATTGGACTGAGTGCTCTAGAAAATATTGGAGCTTCTCCTTTTTTAACTACTGGTTTTAGATGAATGAGCTACAGAATTTGTTGCTTGTGCAAGCTTGCGGAGTTTTATCTTAAGTGTGTTAGTTTCATTCAGAAAAATTAATGGAAGAGATGTCTCCAGCAGTTTCAGTTACACTTAGCTTAGGTAGTCATAACTTAGGTAGTCCTATGCGTGAGAACTCTGGACTTTCAAATATAGAAATTACACGACTCAAACTGGTGAGGGACACTGCCATCTTGCTGTCAGATTCGGCATCATTGTTGCCCGCTGATTCGAGTTCTAGTTGGGATGAGACTTGCAATGGATTAAAATCAGAAGCTAGTAAGGATGTGTTGTTAACACCTGTAGAAAATGTGGGGATATCTGAGATGCTGCAGAAAACTCAGAATGGTGAGATTGTAGGAGATCGTATGATACAGGAAACTGAACAGGATCAAATTTTATTGGTTAGAGATGATCCTAATGGAATTGAAGGCATGGAGTTGCTCCCTTTGGAGGTGACATCAGAAGTAAGCTTACCAGTTGCTGTTGAGATTGAAGGCATTGAAAATGGTCAAATACTTGCTAAGGTTATTAGTTTGGAAGAAAGAAGTTTCGAAAGGGAAGTAATTGAGGACAGCTCAACTATTGCTGCTAAAGTGAATGAAGAGAGCTCAAGTGGACCGACACTTAAGGCATCTGTCGTGGCTCTTCAGTTGCCCACTGAGAAAGATCCTGTCAAGGGAAGTATGAAAAGTGTCTATGAATTAGAATGTGTGCCACTATGGGGCTCTGTGTCTATGTGTGGACAGAGGCCAGAAATGGAAGATGCCATTATGGTTGCACCCCATTTCATGAGAATTCCTATTAAAATGTTTGTTGGTGACCGAATTGGGGATTGTATAAGCCAAACATTAAGTCACTTAACATCTCACTTTTTTGGAGTATATGATGGTCATGGAGGATCTCAGGTATGTTTTCTTTCAGTTAAATTCAATGATGACTGTTAATTGTCTTCTCCTAATTGCAATTTGTGGTGGTTATCTA
The DNA here is from genome assembly GCA_024721245.1 of Mitragyna speciosa. NCBI lineage: Eukaryota > Viridiplantae > Streptophyta > Magnoliopsida > Gentianales > Rubiaceae > Mitragyna > Mitragyna speciosa. Next base: position 958,790 of record CM045566.1, on the reverse strand, counting down.
TTATAGTTGACCTTTTCAAATAGTTTGTTTCAATATACCATTAAAGGACAACTGTTTACAGTTGCACATGGTCAAGTAAAGCCAGAATTTGTATCTTTGTTTAGTTTCATCAATTCTTTTCCTCTTAACAGTTATTAACAAGATTTACCTACTAAACACCGAAATCTCATAGTTTTTCTTGAGTCAAAGAGATTTTGGTCCCAAGTCTTGGCTAGTGAAAGAAAAATTCCCCTTCTGCTTGCTTAAGAATCAAGATAAAACTGATGTCTAATTTCCACGTTAATTGTTCAACGGTTTTGGGACTTTTAGCTACAACCTTTGACTTGAATACTTAGATGTGGTCAGTAAATTTCAGAATTTATTGAAGTTGAGTGGTGTGTTCCATGCAGGTTGCACACTACTGTCGTGATCGGATCCATATGGCACTGGCCGAGGAGTTAGAAGTTATAAAAGATGATTTTGTGGAGGAAAGCCAGATGGACACACGACAAATGCAGTGGGAGAAGGTCTTTACCAGTTGCTTTCTAAAGGTTGATGATGAAGTTGGGGGAAAAGTGGTCCGAACTGTTTCTGCTGAAAATGTGGATGCCTCCAGTTATGCATCTGAACCTGTTGCCTCTGAGACCGTTGGGTCTACTGCAGTGGTGGCAGTTTTGTGCTCATCCCACATTATAGTTGCTAATTGTGGGGATTCCAGAGCAGTTCTTTATCGTGGCAAGGAAGCTATAGCATTGTCAATTGACCAGAAAGTAAATAAAATTTAAAGATTTGCCTATACTTTTCCTTCTTGTTCTTCTTTTTAGGTTGGGGTAGGTAATAGTCTTTAAAGGATGCTTGTCATTACAAATAGCCTATTAAATTTATTTTTAAAAAAAAAAACTTATTTGGCAGCCAAATCGTGAAGATGAATATGCTAGAATTGAAGCATCTGGGGGCAAAGTCATACAATGGAATGGGCACCGTGTATTTGGTGTTCTTGCAATGTCAAGATCCATCGGTACGTATACTTGAAGTTCAAATTTCAGCTTTCTGGTCTTCTGTTCAGATGTTTCTGAATTTGGAAAAGAAATTAGTGTGTTTCGTTCTTGGTTGAGCTTTTTGGCTCTTATCCAAAGAAGTAATAGGGGGAAAAAAGCACACATTCTAGCTTGAATATGTGATAACCTAATAAAAACTGAAAGGCTTCCCGCTTTCCCTGCGATGAAGAATGTTTGAAATTGACTGAGTTTCAGGTGTAAAATAATTGAATGCTTTATCCTTTTGTCTTGTTTTTGATGATGGGGAATGGAGAGGGGGTGGGCAGAGAAATCAAATAAATCAAATAAAGGTGAATTAACAAGTTCCAAAATTTACCCCGTTGCCTTCCCAAATTGAACATATTTGGCAACATGCTGCCTAAGAATAAATAGTAAAAAAATTTGACAGTATTGTTTTTCAGCGTATCATGTCTTATATCTTTCTATGGGGGTTAGGAAAGTAAGGTATAGGGAGCAAGAGGGCTAAACTGATTTCATCTCTGTTCTGTTTATCCTTCTACTGCTACACATTCTATTGGAAAGTGGAAAATATTTTAAGATATTTTTTCCAATGTTTTCATTTATTTGTCTATGATCTAATTTGATGGCCTAAAATGATATAAATGCAAGAGAGAGTGGAATGTTAATTTGATGGGCTTGTCAGTCCTCTTTCAGAGCCTTCCCCAAACACCCCCCCCCCTCTCCCCCCCTCCCCCCAACAACAACCAAAAATATATATATATATTTCTTTCTTCCCATAAAAAAGAGAACCCAATGAGTGAATGCATGAAATTGTGTAATGACTGAAGGAATGAATCAATGTTTGCATCGAGTCTTAAAGGACATCTCTTGTCTGCAGGTGATAGATACCTCAAACCATGGATCATACCAAATCCAGAGGTCATGTTTTTACCCCGTGTCCGGGAAGATGAATGTCTTATTTTAGCAAGTGATGGATTGTGGGATGTCATGTCAAATGAGGAAGTCTGTGAAGTTGCTAGGAGACGAATTTTGCGTTGGCACAAGAAGAACGGGACTAACCCTCTTCTGGAAAGAGGACAGGGAGTTGATCCTGCAGCACAAGCGGCGGCAGAGTACCTTTCTATGCTTGCTTTTCAAAAGGGGAGTAAGGATAATATTTCAGTGATTGTGATAGACTTGAAAACTCGAAGGAAGTTCAAGAGTAAATCTTGATGACATATTGACTGTATCTGGGTTCAATATAGCTTTATAGTACGTGATAAAACTCTTATCTCATCTCTATGCATATATTGGTCCATTCATTTTTCACATGGGCTTCCATTGTGTAAGAGAATAGCAGGTAGCATGTATTATAGGAACATCCGATAAAATTGGTATTGTAGGAACACTAAGAAATGGCCTAATGTCCAAAATTTTTGTCCTCCACCAGCCTCAATAAAGCTGGATGAATGCACTCTGTTGTAGAAACTAGTATTTTACAGTGACTTGGTTCCTCGCAATCTGCATGAACTTATATCTTATGATGCAGGGATTATTTCTGGAGTCTTTTGATCAAATTTGTTTAGATTTCTTTCTGACAATACCACAGTAACAGTTTGGTCATGATGCTTTCTCAGTGTCCACTTTAAATATTTTTCTGGCTTTTCATTGTATCAATTCTCAGTACTACCACAAATACATTGACGTGACACATTAAAGTGCCCTCTTAGTTTGCGATTTCTATGTAGGATTAAGCACATTTCCTTCCCTGTTTTAGCTAATTTCCCAAATTAGCAATCAAAAGTAATGTAGTTCTCAAAATTTCGTCCTCGTCCTTTAAGCACTGGAATTTTTTAACAACTCATGATCTTCTAAATGTAATGCTTTGATACATTCAATATCACTTTTGCAGCCCCTACAATAATAGGATTTACCTCGTGCAACCCAGATGCAACTCTCTCCCAAGATTTTTAATTTTGCCCTTGTCTCTGTTTGATGAAACGGTTTAGAGATAGTACTAATTTCATTAGCAAGAAAGCAATTAATTGAGGAGCATCTGATACTCGGGGCCAACAGAAATTAATCATTACCCATAGGCAATAGGCTAAATCAACTAACACCCGTCTTACCTTTCCCATAACTATATCTTTCCTTTCAATTTAAGTTACAATTTTCTCAGCAGTAAACATATCTAACAGAATAGTTCAAATTAAGTTATAAGTTTCTCAGAAGCAAACATATCTAATAGAATAATTGCGAATACAATAAGAGAGAGCATAAAACAATTCTCAAGCCTTCAAGCCTGTGAAAAGCTACAGAAACAAAATACTTAACAACCCATCTACCTTCGCCGCTTCCTTCTTACTGACGGAAATTGTAGAGGCAGAGGTAGGGTAGCCAGTAATAATTGCTTCTCACGCACAAGCTTACATCCCAAGTACTCGTAATGAGGTCTTAGTGCTACAGCATTCATTCTTAAATCCCTGGCTATGTCTACTAAGTCTGTCCGAAAATTATCAACATATAACGTAAGCACCAAGATGTAGCTGATAAGAAGATCTCTTTTCTCATCGGCAATCCTGCTTGAGCCTGGATCCATGAACAATGAAGAGAACTTCTGGGACAAGATACTAGGAATTTTATGATATTTTGCTGACGATACACCATCCATAGAATGTTTATCCTTAAACTTGATAAGATGAGTAATATAGGAAAATATGCCTGCAATCTGCCTCTTCTCCATTTCATCCTAAAATAAAAGAGAGACACAATTCATGAATAGCTTCCCATAAAAAGTATATAAACTAAGTATCCTTCTATACGTCTCACGTACAGGTAGGTAAATAGAAAAAAAATGATTGACAACATACATCTCCAGGTTGTTAAACCTTCGTTTTACCAAATCTGAATAGGCTGTAATGCACAGAGGCATGTAATGTGCACAATTTTCTAGCCACACAATCCATGTAAACTACATGTACAATCAGGGATTCCAACCTCACGACTATAAAATATTGAACTATGTTTCCAAATGGATATTCGTCAAAAGCACAAAATAATCTAATCCATATGTTCCAGAAGTTGTTTGGACGCAAATTTATTGATTGATATTGAAGAAAAATTAAACATAGCATAACAAAGTTTTGAACCTAAAAATTACCAGACAGGCACCACAGAGAGAAACATGGGAGCCAATTAAAAGGTTACCTTGATATTGTCCAATTTATGTACTCGATTGCAAACAAAGATAGGGTAAACATCAGATGTCACTTCTGCTCCAGCTTCTGAAAGCTCAAGGACATCCAGAAGGTAATCCCACTCCCCTTTAAAGATGATCTTGTGCAGTGGATATGCTGTTTGGGGGGTAATGGCAGCCAAATCATGAGGTGGAATATTCCGTGCACCAGTGGTACTCTCAGCAACCTGAAGTGCCTCTTTGTTTATCTTGATACCCTCTAATTTCCTGTCCAAATCCTGCTGAGTTTCAGGATCATGTCTCTGGCGAAGTGAATCGAGTTTTTCAGCCTGCAAAGTCAACATAAAATGAATAAATCCTCTCTATCGGATTTTGAAACCAAACTGTCAAACAAGAAATACAGAAAATTTTTTCCTTTTCTTAATCTTGCTCGCTCTATGTATATTTTAACTTTAAGCCCATGAAGGGCCGGCCGCAGGAGGAGAGGGTGGGAGTCGTCTTAGTTTTATTGCAATAGGATCCCTGCAAGAATTTCTATCACATCCTATAGCTCAAAGTACATATGTCAAAAAATATTAAACATCATGCTGTAAGGGACAAATAGAATTATGAGGGTATCAAGGGGAATAAACCAGATATTTATGCAACAACTACCTAAATAAATTTCAAATACTGCTCAGGACAAAGATACCAACTTAATATTGTATCTATGTGCATGATACATACAAAAGTAGAGGTTTTTGAAAGGCTAGAGCTCAATGTGCTCACAAGACTTATAAGCAAAGAACTAGAGTTATACCTGTCTTATGGTCTTCTTGGATGAATACATGAGAGTCAATTCTTTCAATTTGCCAGCCTTCTCTTCTGCAGTGAGTTCATGCTTTAAAGTTTCTGGAGTTTCATTTTCAGGCAGGTCCAACCCTCCAACTCTTGGTTCCAATCTGAAGATCTGCAATGACGCGAAGAACAAGATAAATAATCTGAATAAGGTTCTTTAAGTAAACTGCTCCCTTTCTAATATGATCAAATGTGGAATGCATATCAACTTGCTAATCTCTTCCCTCAGAGCCCATCTGTAATTCAACCATATCAATAACATGAATTGCTTTCCAATGTATAAAACAACACACAAATCATCTGACCTGGTCCCGCCTGAAATTTGCAACAATACCTGAACCTTGAAGCTATAATTTTCTCATAAACTTTGTAACTTCGTTACTTCTCAAAACACTTTTTCAAAAGCCAAACCACAGCACAATGTGCATAAATGCAATCCTTGGCCACAAAAAATATTAGATAAAAAAAATACATATATCTTTTCCTCAGGAGCCAAAAACAAGCTCAATCCCACAAATAAACCAAGCTAATAAATCCCAAAGCTAATAACTTTTTCCATCAAACCAATCTTTTCCAGAAATCAAATAGAAAATGCACCACAAAAAATATCCAAACCTTCGAAAATTCACTCAAAACCAACAAACCTTTGGTATTACAAAAAAGAAAGAATCTTTTACCTTATTAGCTGCAATGGGAACAATCTTAAGAGTCTGGGTGGACTTGTCCAAAACTCCTAGACCGTAAGTACACAACTGCGCAGCCGTTGCCTCGCCGGAATAATTAGTTCCAACAAAGCTCACTTGAGATTCATTCGGGGTCACCACCAGCTGAAACCGATTCGTCCTCTTTTTGTTCTTATAAACCTTGACCTCAGCTCCTGGCTCTGCTTCTTCTCCTTCCTTCCAACTCCTTAACGGGTCGTAGCCGGACGGAAAATAGCCGATAAATGGGGCAGTTTTATCTGGGTTTTCACCCAAAGTTTCGATCTTGACGTCTATTTTTTCTTTTAGCTTCTTTTCCTTTTTGAACTTCGTTTTTTGGGATGTTGGTGTTGTGGGTTCAGCTGCTTCAGATTGTTCTTCATCCCTTTGTTCTTCTTCTCCTTTGGAGTCTTGGATTGGCTCTGTTAGTTGTTGAATTTCTGGGTTTTCTTGTCTTCTCTTATTTTTCTCATTTGGCTTCGCCATGGCATTGGGTCAGAGGTGCCCCAGAGTTGGATGTGAAGCGTAAACCCTAATCTTTTGTATGATGATAGCCTTGTGAAGGCCAATTCTATCGTGCGTGTACCCAATAAGAGCCACCAAATGGATCGGGTCCATTTTAGAAAAATTCGCCTTGTGAATAAGACCGTTTTAGTCATACTTTTACCTGATTCGTTTTGCAACCAAAGTTGATATATATATATATATATATATATATATATATATATATATATTTTAAACTTTAGGCTTAATGATTATATAAAACTTAGAATTTACATATAAATAAAGCGAGGGTTATTCAAGCTAGATTCAAGCTAATTGAACATTTTGTTCAAAATCATCTAATACTAATTATGTTAATTTACGACATAATCTTGAACTTGTAAAATATTAAAACAGACTTTGATAGATTAGACTCTTTTGCAACAAGTCTTTAATAATTTATGATGTCTAGCTTGAGAGAGTCAATTTAACCATATATCAAAAGATCCCCTTCCAAATTTCCAGCCCATTGATGGCATTATTTTGGTAAACAGAAAAACTACACGGTTTAAGTAAGCAGGACAAAATGATAAAATGTATACTTGATTAATTTTCTGTCCAACAATCTTACGTCCCAATCAATAATCATTTGGGGTCCGTTTGATTGGAGGTAAAATATTTCATTAAAAATATTATTTTTTTAAGAAAACATTTTACATGGAAAATATTATTTTTCTTACAATTTTTTGGTGTTTAGTTGACAGTGTGAAAATCTTTTAAAAAATAATTTTTTTGATATTTTTTTTATTCTTAATATGAGTTAAATAGACCAATAACAACTATAATAAATGTTTGACGAGTAAATAGAGTTAACTAGATATTGTTTTGTTTATAATTAATATTTAAAATAACATAATTGTAAAATATACATAACTACAATCATATTATTGTGGAGCCCAAGTTATGAAAAAAAATTAGTTGATAAGAATTAAAAACAAATAAAAGTTTCGTAATTGAAGTTATAAAAGTAGATAGTTAAGGTTTAATGTCACTATTGAACTTTAAGAAAAATAACTTACGTCCACTGAACATATAAGTTATTTTAAGTTAAAGGAAGAAAAATTAGAAAATATTTTACATGGAAAAATATTTTATGTTGTTTTGCAACCAAGTAAAATTTTGAAAATATTTTTCAGAAAAATATTTTCAATTCAAACAAACATATCAATAGATCCTAAAAAAAATACAAGTTTTTCAAGGGATAAAGAACCAGAAATAATATACTACTTCCTTCGTTCATTTGCTTCACTTTACAGCTGTGTTATTTACAATATAGTAGACTAACACGAGCCCTTCTTGCAGTTTGGGATTTAAAATTTTGAAAGGACTTTTCTCTTGAAAGAGTAGGGCAACAACCCATTAACAGAAAGAAACTAACTAATTGTAGCAAGTATCAGGCCGAGTGAGAGGATACTTATGCTGGTATACTACGGGCGCTAGACACCAAGAACTCATTTGAAGCATACAGGAATAAACAAAATTCTGAATGATAGTGTTGACCTGAAAAATGATGGACCAACAAAGTTCACAGAAGATTGGGCTGATGAATGATGGAAGTTGACAGAAAATTGGGCTGATGAATGATGGTAGTTTGCATGTTGATTAGAATTGCAATTGGCTTAATGGTAGTGTTGACCTGAAAATGGTGGACCAGGCCCAAATAATAATTCAAAATTTCTTGTTCATATTTACCAAATTAATGTCAAAGGAGTCTGTGAGAATTATTAACCACAAATAAAACGCTTATTCGCTCATTCGATTTGAGTACAAGTTAAGGTAAAGTATTTAAGAATTTGCCAGTTGAACTTAGTACATTTTCTATTTTTCGAAAAAAAAAAAAAGAGTATTGTATGTAATTATCAAGTTAACATGAAAAAACATAAATTTTACCAGAGCTCAATTCCTGAGTGAGAGAGGAAGAAGACAGACTACTGACTGGTTGGTAAAAAGGTAGTCAAAACAGTAACAATCACACACTAGAAGAAGAGGAGGAGGAGGAAGGATCAAGGACGACCCAGGCATCCAATTTTTGCTTGTGCTATCATGGAGAGACCCTTTTCTAGTGCTCTACGCTAAACCACCTTCCATTACTGCCCCTTTTCTGTTTAATTTGTTCGTCAAATTCCAGCTGCAGGCCACAACCAATCTACCGTTTCTCTGGCTTTGTTTTTTTCTCACAGGTCTCTAATTCCACGGCTATGCTTTTCTTTCCCTTTTTTCTTTGTTAATGTTTTCTGGGTTAATTTTATCTACTGATAGATGTATTTGTCCAGATATTGATCAGTTATAGCCACCACTAGGAAATTTTGGTAGGTTTTCAATACAGAGTTCAGTTGCGTTCTGAGCTTTCTGTTTCCCTTTTTCTGGGGGGTTGTTTAGGTATTTGTTGAATAAAGTTACTGTTGATTCCTGTGGAATTCTGGATATTGTTAAGTTACTCTGCATCAAAATTTGCTGGTATATGGAAATAAAGTGTCAAATTGGAGCTTTCCCTTTATTTTGGAAGCGTGGTTGCGGTTCCAATAATCTGTTCCAAGATTTCAGCTCAACAACTGATTAGAAACCGAAGTGTGTGTGTTTTTTTTTTTTTTTTTGGGTGTTTTTTGGTGGTGTGTTTTGTGTTTGGGGGGGGGGGGGGGATATGTATTCAATTTTAGACTGCACTTGACTTTATTGGTGTTGAATAACAAAATTTGGATTCTTTCCTCAATGTTTCTGTTTAATACCATAAGTCGAAAACTGTTTGCCTATAACTGCCTTGCCTTCAGTACACATTGCGGTCTTGCATTTAGACTGGACCCTGTAACTGCATATTAAGGCAGGCTTCCAATTTAGGCAATTTTTAGGTATCTGCATTCAAAATCACTTAAAATGTTCCAAAAATATCTCAGATAAAGGTATTAATTATGAATGATGGAATAACATAACTTCTTAGCTTCCTTGTTGTTAGGTTACTGTAGAAGTGGATTAGCTCACAAGATGAAGTGGTAAAAGAGGAAAAAGAGCAAAAGGTTGTGTTTTCCATTGCTAAAAGTAAAAGTAAAAGTTGTGTTTTCCATTGCTAAAAGTAAAAGTAAAAAGTTGTGTTTTCCATTGCTAAAAGGAAAACAACAGAAATGAACGCGGTATAATTTCCTTTTGAGTTCTATCATGTAGTCAAACTTTATTACTAAGGAGAAGTCATACACCAAAGACCGATTTAAGTTATGTGCATTCTGGTTTCTCGCGATATTGGGATAATTTTTGTTTACTAAGTTCTATGTCACTATTGAGTTCAAATATTCTACTTTGATGATTAATGATACCTCAAGTTGTTTGATTGGCTCTTTCTGGTGCGTCACTGCAGGAATGATAGAGAAGACGGAGGAAATTGGGGTATTGAATCAAGTAATTCATTGTTTTTGCAGACATGGATAAGAGTAATTGACTTTGCCTTTGCATCCCATTTTACTCCTTTCACCTACTTAATTACCATTTATCTCAGAAAATTCAAGATCTCAAGTTGAGGTCACTTCATTTAATCTTATGTAGTCGAATATATGGTAAGATGTATAATGTAATATTTCTGGCGCAAGAGACTGCATTTTTGTCTTTCATTCGTTCCTTTGCGTTGATCAATAGCCTGCCTGCCAGCTGTTTTATATATGTTGGAAGTGATTTGGCAGTGTATTCACTCATGTGAATGAATCTTGATGATATATCTAGTCAAATTGATTCTGCATATATATGGTATTTTGTGTTGGTAGAATGTGTTGAGCTTTCCTGAATGTAGCTACTCCATGTGGTCTATTTATTTATCTCATTTTGTCTAGCCGGAGACAGCTTTTCTCTTAAGATGTGATTTCTTTCCAGTGATTCTGAAATTGTTGTTTATTTAGTATCACAAAGAATATCTGTGTGCTTTTACCTCTTCTCTTCTTTGTTTTGTCCCCGGTTAATATCGGAAAGGAATCAATGTTTCATATTTTAGACGTAACAATGTAAGATTGTTTTGTAATTGCATAACATTCTCCAATTTTCTCATTATGCATCTTGAATTCAGTCTGATTATAATACTCAATCTGGGTTATGATACTTCAAAAAAAAAACAGATTTTATGCTTGTTGGCTTTTTTCAGATGCATAAAGGTTGATAATTTTTGTTGTTTCTGTCTCTTTAATTGATATGCTTTCAGTCAAAAAACATCTTTCCTTGTCTTCGGCTTGGAAGCTTTTAATTTAAATTGTTGAAAGCAATCATTCTAATGTAATTTGAGCCTGGGGCATTCTTGTCTTTAACTTTGACAAAACATGACTGGATGTCAAAAGGATTGTTGGTTATACACTTTGTTTGCGATACCAGAAATGATTACATAAGTTATTTTGACATTCTGATGTGATTAAATTAAATTTCCAATTACTGAGTGGCTAGAATTTCATCAATTTGCAGAATGGACCCTGTTTTTCATTTTAAAGGACTGATTTGGATACTCTTGTCATCGTAGCTCTTCTGGAGGATCCTTAAACATCATTTTTGTTCTTGACGTAGCTGCTTGAACAAGGTAACTTTGGTTTATATACACCTGAATTTGTGGTTGAAGCATTTTGATGGATACAGCAGCTTTAAAAGATGCCAAGCAGCATCAGAATGGAGACTATGTCCTTATTGGAGACAAAGAACATGGTCAGCTGGGATTGTTCGATAAACCCCTTCCTTGTTTTGGTTGTGGAATAGGATGGTTTTGGTGAGTCTTCACTTTTTCTGAAGATATCCATTTTTCCTGGTCCACATCTGATGAATTTGTATTCTTTTTGCAGTCTTCTGCTTGGGTTCGTTTTCCCATTGTTATGGTACTATGCCACAATTCTTTATTTTGGAAATTACTACCGAAAGGATCCCAGAGAACGAGCTGGACTTGCTGCTAATGCAATAGCCGTAAGTTTTCACACCCTATTTTATGCAGTGAATCATATTTAGTCATTGCTGACTAAGATTTTTTAGCATGATTTTCATCCTGGTACTGTATTATGTCACCTGTCAACTCATTTGCGAAGACCTCATTCTGGTTACCTTTTGTATGTTTGATTTGTGCATGAAGGAAAGATGTAGTTTACCGATCCTTTTTGGTCACTAACCACAGTATCATAGTATCTTTCTCATGCAACAGTGATCCATTGCTTTTTTGACCGTCAGAATTGTGGGAAATGATGGAAAAGCAGAATTCATATCCAATCATAAATCATTTGCCATATGCATTTGGGGTGGCATTGACTATTTCAATTTAATTTGCTATATTAAATATGAAAATTTTAACTTGATGTTCTCTGTGTTTAGCTGATGACAGTCTGAGCCACTGTATGATACATAGCCATGGATATTGCACTTGCATGCCACATGATGATGCTCCTTTCCTTTAATCATTTCCTAATTGCTTTGTAATCTGAAATATACGATCATAATTGCAGGCCTTGATATTTACTATTGGTGTCCTGATCGCAGTGGCTGTTATTCTCATCTAGTCCCAAGGCTCTCATCCTTTTTCAATCTCGGCATTAAATAGCCTGGGATGACTATCTATAGTTAAAGCATTCTACTATGGCGAAGAACAAGGGATTTCCCAAGATTCCCAGTATCATGATCATCCTCATGGGTTGTGCATATAATACAATATGTGTCATAGAACTCCTGACATTGTAGCTTAACTTGGCTGGATGTTATCTAAAGTAGCTTAATTTCATTGAAAGCTTATTTCAAGTTGGTGCTTCACTTCAGGGGGTTACAAAGCTGTCTTTGATCTCATGGCAGACTAGACGATTTTTAAGAAGTCTTTGGAAGATAGCACATTTGGAGTATACTTCGAGGACAACTGTGCCTGATACGGCCTTCAAAAGAGTGCACGGTATATAGAATAATAGTCTGGATAAGCAATCGGGTCTTCTGGGAAACAATGTGTGCATCCGTATCTGTTCAGTCATTTGTGAAATACTTGACAAAATCTGCTTGACACAACAACTGCACGAAGCTTTTCAAAAGTTGTACTTCCGCAATAAACCATAAGAGGTGGTTTTTTTTATATATATATATTTTGCATTTTTTGGACATTCACATTCACATGTTGGGAATTTCCTCATATTTTATAGTAGCACGCAACTTGGTTATAGTTCTTTTTCCTTTTATTTTCCTGGTATATTTGTCATGATATTTTTTGTTGGCTACAAGTACTTGCACAGTGGATTCCCTCATTAATCGAAAAATTCAATATAGAGTAAAACCCGGCTGGAGCAAGACCGCATACAGATACATACAGCCCGTGAGACCACAAAAGCTGATTTTCTGTTTAAGGGTTGAAGACACTAGAATCGTGATAAAAAGGAATGAAGCGATGTTGGTCTTTATATTGAAGTGATGGAAAAAGACTCGACCAAGTTAATACGCGTTTTTTGTCTCTACTTTCGCAATTTCTACCTACTTTTTGGTAGCTTTTGCTTTTTGATTGTTTCAACTTTCGTTGTGCCAAAGATAGTTTTAACTTGCAAGTTAAATGATCTCCAAGTCTAAAGACTATAGACTTAAACGCTTAAGGACGACCAAGATTTGTGTTCTTGCTCCTTTATTTTTCTGATTTGGCCAATTCAGTCGCGGAGTAGGTTGCCTTTTTCTTTCTGGCTGCGCCTCCTAGTTGCCCATAATATGAGTTTGATGATGGAAGCGCATCCAGTAATCATTTTCTTTGGGGACATTTTCTACTGTTCATTACTTCTTGTTTTTTCAGCTCCATAGTTGGTTTCGTGCATCTTCCGGTAATTCCAAATTGGAACTAAACTACAACGTGCCCATGTCAGAAATTTATTCACAATATAGTTTTTTTGGTACAAAAAACGAGGAAGGTGCGGAGAAAGTTCAGTCCTCAATCCACCACGTTAAGCAAAAGTGGCTACGAGCCACAGGTCCAACTCTTGCTTTCTATTATGCTGTTGTACTCTTAAGCGAGTCATGAAAACAGTTTCTCATAGTTATAATCATAATATGAGATCAAACCACACATCATCATGGAAAATGAGCACGTGATTGTTTACTTCATTTGCGGGTCACTTGATCAAATGCACCGCTTGAGAAGGAATCTAGTCGCGGTTAAAGTTCTAAAGGCTAAAAGTACCCTGGATTGGTCGTATGACCAAATGGTATTTGCTTCCCTCGTGTAGGATCAAAGTTCAAAATACATAATAAGACCGGCACGCGTTGTTGATTGGGCTGTCATTCTTGCAAGAAAAGCTAATATATGGAGCTGTCAAGCAAGTAATACTACTAATTATTAAATAGAATATTTTAAGTTGTAAACAAATGAGAGAATAGGCGTATCATGAATAAACAATGCCCACTACTGCCCAATTTTCCATCCTAAAATCCACATCTCACCCTATAAGTAGGTGCTAAGGTGGTGCAACTCATTAATACCAACTCCTCACAGGGCGAAGAAAGAAACAAAGCAGAGTTAGGAACCAAAATATTACACATTAGCTTAGCACTGCAAGTAAAAGCAAAGCACCGATAAAAAGGTTGTTCCATAAAGCGCTCCTCTCCATCTTTTTCAAAAGCAACACAAGTAATCTAAAACCATGGAGGAAGATGGGGAAGACTTGACACCATTTTGGGTACAAAGCACCACCAATCGCGGCCGCGGCCGCCGCTTACGCGACGGTTTATCATCTTTCTTCTTGAGCTCTGGACTTTTAGTCTCAGTTCTGCTGGTTACAGCTGTTTCCTTCTTGGTTTTTGTGGTCCCCTCAACTATTTCTTTCTCTTCTCAAATCTTTAGGCCAAATAATGTAAAGAAAAGCTGGGATTCACTCAATTTAGTCCTGGTACTATTTGCATTAATCTTTGGATTCCTTAGCAGAAACAAGAATGAAGATAGAAACTTTGATGAGTATCAAACTATTTCCCCTAGTACAAGAACTGAAGCCCAAAAATCAAATCCATCAACTCCACAAGGATGGTATAAATATTCCTCAATCCAAGATGAAACATCCAATGCATCAAAATATGTTCAATGGTATGGAAATTCAGATCAGACGGCCTACAACACTTCTGCTAGTAGCCGGGGTGCACTGATGAGGAGGACTAGTAGCTCATATCCTGATCTACTCGAAGCCTCTTCAAGGTTGATCCCAGGGGATGATCCGTGGCGGAGTAATGATGATATGAACGTCGATACTCCACGGTACTCCAATACCGGTCAGCTCCATCGCCGGCGAAGCTGGAAATATTTATTTGACGATTCCCAGCTAGGAATCAAGGATCTTTATGCGGATAAATTTGTGAATCATCATCCTCCGGAATCTTCACAATCTCCAGCTGCCGCCCCTCCATCCTCTCCTCCACCACCTGCATCACCAGCTCAACCAGCACCACAGCGCCCAGCTTCACCACCATTGCAGAATGAAAAGCCAAAGCGAACCCATCAAAGTGTTGGACATCATAGGGAGAGAAGAAGAAAAAGAAGGGATAATCAATTGGAAAACAAAGAACCCATCTCAGAACCAGCTACTCCTCCTCCTCCACCGCCTCCGCCGCCTCCGCCGCCTCCGCTCCCTCGATTTGTGGATCAAAAGAGTGACAAAAGCGAGAAGAAAAGAAGTGGGGCTACTGCAACTAAGGATTTCTTGAATTCTCTTTACCACAAGAAGAAAAAGAAGCAGAGGCAGAAAAGTGTCGAAAATTTTGATGCTTTATTTCATGAGCCTCAAATCCCACCTCTCCACTTTCAACTACCGCCACCATCTCCTCCTCCGCCGCCGCCGCCACCTCCGCCGCCGCCTTCTGTCTATGATAATTTGTTTTCATCGAAGAAATCCAAACGAAAGACACCACACACAATCATTTCAGTTCCGATTCCGCCACCGGCATCTCTGCCACCCACAATGACGATCTCTTCTAGACCTAAAACGTCTCAATTTGAACCTGTCATCGCGCAGAAACCTCCACAACCGGTTAAAGTAAGAAGCTTTGGCAGTGAGGAAGGTAACTCAAACAGTGGTGGAGAATCGCCGCTAATTCCCATACCTCCGCCGCCTCCTCCTCCGCCATTCTTCAAATCACCAGCCTGGAAGTTTGTACTTCAGGGTGATTACGTGAGGGTAAACAGCAACCTGAGCTCGCGGAGTGGGTCGCCTGAACCTGATGACGTGGAATCCGATAGTACACCCACTGCAGCCGACGGTGGTGACGCATCTCCATTTCCGGCGTCGCCGTTGTTCTGTCCGAGCCCCGACGTGGACACAAAAGCCGATAACTTCATCAGTAGATTCCGGGCCGGACTAAAGCTTGAGAAGATAGACTCCATGAATAAAAGACAAGGGTTGGGCTTGTCTAACCTTGGCCCAGGTTCAGGCCCAACTCATACGTGAAGATTTTCTTTACCCTTCATGAAAAAGAAAATTTCCAACTTAATTTGTTTATTTATTTTTTGAGGCTTAAAATGTTGGAGTATAGTTATTCATATATAAGCAGTTTGTTTGATCAAACGATATACAGGCTTTTGGTAACACACGGATTTTTTTTTTTTTTTTTTTTTGTGGTAATGTATCTGTATCTGTAACTGTATCATTCTCATGTTGAGACTTGAGATTATATCGTTTGCTTAATTCAGCTTTTGTAGTATAAAACCATATCTTAGTTATGTTGAGATTATACCATTTGCTTAATTCAGCTTTGGTTGTATAAAACCATTACAATATGATTTGTTTGCATGACCGGGATAAGATGTCTAATCAACCATTGTTCATGTATTTTCATAGCTATGTCCATCCCATATCCTTCGTTGTTAAATTTGCTCCAAACCAAAGCATTACTGACTAGTCAGTGCAACACAGCTGTCTCGGAATTTGAAAAATAAGCTTTACGCCAATCTTGGAAATGAATTCCTAATTAGTACAATAAGATAAACTAATACCAAACTCGTATACAACAGTTCTTGCATCATCCTTGCTCATTCCTTTGGAAATCAAGTCATGTGCCGAAGCTATCAAGACATTTTGTTAGTCTATTGAAGGGCGAATGCTACTTAAATATCCAGCATTATTGCTAGCTTCTAACTCCCGCATTCTAGTCTACCAAGCAGAATAGCTTATTCAACTGTTGACAACCACCTGGATTTCATTGCCAAGAACCTTCTGCACAAGTTGATTGATGACATTGTCTCTAGCCTGTCTCAGGTAAGGTTCAACAAAGAGAAATTATTGAAAATGACTTTCCAGTGTATGACAATGCAGAGAAACAAGACAGAGAAAACAAGTTACAAGCAATGCACCTTGATACCAATAGCGATTGCAGTTTTCAGCTTGACCAGTTCACCTAATCGCAAAGATCCCCCTTTCTTGTCTTTGACAAACAGGAGTGGTACCCCTCTTGAATGGGCCAAGCTTGGCACATGCTTAAACAACCACCGTGGATTGCAATCTGCTGCTAATAGAATGGCCTGGATCAGAAGAACACAAGCATATTCTGCAATCATTCTTTAGCAGAATTTCAAGCTCATAAACTGAATTCTTGCTTAAAGAAATGACCCGATATGTAGAAATTGGGTTTAAAAATTATTAGTGCCCGGAAGAATCAGCAAATTCTGAGTCTAAACTGTAGCACCTAGCTCATACTTCTACCGGCAATGTCCACTTTAATATTTTTCTCTGTCCATTCGCATCTTACAATTTTGTGAGTTTTTAAAGCATACTCTAGCGTTTACCACGTTTGAGGTGCTGCTAATCAATTTGAGATTGTATCCAAATGAAGGTTGGTGGTTCTTAGAGCTACTGAAGCAACTTCACTATTTGTAGCTAAAGTCTAGATATATGTAGCTAGAAGTACATATGGGAGAGCTCGTAGGGAGGATTTTCCCACTGAAAAGACATCGTCATCAAGCTCTGAAATCTAGAAAGGCTACAGCCATCTGGCAACAAAACACTATTCAACAAGTGTTGATAAATCACAAAGTATTTAATCAGTTAATAGATTTCAGTTAAAGAATTAAAGAAATTTACATGTTACAAAGCTTAGTGTGTTGCGAAGGGAGAGGGAAGTGTGGAACCTCTTCAATTTGCTACATATAAAGAATATGCCCAGGATGGGGAGAGTGACCGAGTGGTCAAAAGCGACAGATGTAAATCTGTTGAAGATCAATAGAATGTGATATACTGACATAAATTCGAGAAGATAAGCACAAGAGAGAAGAAAGGAGGTAACCTGAAGCTGTAAAGAAGGCATCCTATTATTGGGGCTGCCATTCCTGAGTTGCTCCTGGGAAGAGCACTTCACTGAAGAAACAGGTTGCATTCGTTCAAGCACGCGAGTGACGTCATTCACCCCTATTGAAAATTGTTGCTAATAAAGAAACCACGAAAACTTCTAGTAAATTAATCCTTTCCACTGTTTTTACAACCATTTAGCATCCAAGGCAGAGGACAAAGAAATATGAACGAATAAACCAACCTTAATCCATACTTTTTCAGGCAAAGCTCTATCCAAATTTCTTGCAGATTCTATCTCCCTGTAATCAACCCAATAGATTACTAAACCTAAATATTAAATTTTATGTACGTACGTATTTGCTCGTTTATTAACGTAAGACTGACCTCCGGATCAACTCAAGGAGACGAGCTAGACTTTCTCCTTCATAGCAACTAAATACAAACACAAACATAAATCAATACAATAGAAAAAAAAAAAAAGAAGTAAAAAGTAACGTAGCGAACATCAGAATTTCCGAACAGGAGAAGACAGGTCTTACCTTTGTTGCAGAGGATCAGAAGAAGTACTTCCAAGAACATCGCTTGTAGTAGATACTTTGTTAGGTCGCTTTCTGCATCGCATGTTCAATTATTACTGTGCTTTCCGGATTGCAAAATACCTAAAAAAATTAAGAAAATTCTAAGCGAATGTCCAACAGAGCTGGGTATAAACCCTAGGATGCTGTGCTGGTGGTATGTAATGGGTCGGGGTACCCGAACATGAACCCCATATGCATTCGGACTTGATCCGGTAGAAATATTTAGAAAACCCGAAATTTGGCCCGATTCAGTATTAACTATTAAGCCCAAAAAAGAATTAAAAAAAAAAAAACAAAAGAAAGAAAGACCTTTCATGTCAATTAAGTCCCTAGTTTTTTAAATACGAGTTGCGGGACCTAATAAGCAATATGGAAAAATCACTACTATTGCTTTAATTTGCACATGTATTGATATTGTGCCAATTTTCTTACGTATTGATTATGTAGACAAGATTTTAAAATGATCGACTAATTATTGTAAAATAAAATATAAGGACGTGTACTACTTTTATAAGTAATGTAGCACCAGTTATATATTTGACTAACAAATATTATAATTTGTAATATTGTAATTAGAATTTAATTTTTAACCCGTTTAAAAAAAGTGAAAGTTGACAACTTCTGTAATACTTTGGTGAATATCAGCAATTAATCCTGTATGTGAAGTAATAAGCAACTTCAAAATTGACGAGTAACGTTCAATTGCCAACTCCATTAAACAGACAAATATTGAAAGGGGGAATTATAGGAAAAGAAACAAAACAAAGACTTGGTACAAGCAGACCTGTGGGCCTACCGCCAACTTAATTAACACGACTACAGACACCAGCGGCCGCGGAAAAAACAACTGCACCAATGCTCAGGAGGAGCATCAATCAGGAGTAGAACGTTTTTATTCATTCCAATCACTCTCTAGCAATTGGCTGCATTAGGAAGTTTACACTTCTTGGGAAGCTGCATCGCAAGCTTTGGATCAATTCCAAGAGAAAGCAACAAACTGGAGTTCTTGTACGAGCAAAGGCAGCCCATATCTGCATGCTTAAGTGCATTGCAGCACGCAGTTGAAGGGGCAGATGGTTTGGGAGGCGTCACTGCTGGCTTGCATGACATTAGCTCCTGTCCAGACATATTGCAAATTGTCTGCGCGTGCGTTACCTCGACATTACTAGCAATAGCAACCAGCAAAAGAGCTACAACTACAATATTTTGATACTTCATATTGGTCAAGAATATATGCAGTTAAACCTAATTTAGTTCTTGCTAGCTCTAGTTAGCTCTCAATCACCTGATGTATTTGTGGGAAAAGCAATAAAGCATGCGCTGTATTTATAGGAAGAAGCTGAATGGAGTAGAGGACTACTGTGAAGAGCGTGAAGCAACAGATATGATAGAATTGGAATAGAATCATAGCAGTCCGTGAATGGGTATTGGCATTTTATTTGTGGCATAATTTGGTAGTCACGGGCTCTGCATTTGTGGTATAGAAAGCTCGTATTACTTATCCTTTGTATGTTTAGCATTCCAAACAAATATTATCCTACGTTAATATCGTTTTCTTTGGTCTCTCAACGTCAACTGGACAGGTCCATTGGTTAATTTAATGACGCCGCTCGTTCGTCATCCTTTGTTTTGGTGGATTGAGTTTTAACTGGTGGACCATTTACAGATTTAAGAACACCTAGTTATTATCATGTAGTATATAAATAAGCAAAATATGCATCAGAGATGGTTATGATTGTTACATTACCAGGATGCAGTCTCCCAATTTTTCAGCACACCTTTTCTTAATCAGCTATGTCCATCATACTGTCTGCTTTCATCTCTCTGTGCCTATTGTTGGATCCATGTATAGAGAACTTCAGCTCTGCCTTAAAACCTGAATTAGAATTCCCTCTAAAGTTGAAGTAACATTAAATCCAGGAACTTTAGCGCAAAAAAATTGCTTTCAATTAAAAGATCCTATTGATGAGAGAGAAAGGGATGCCTCGACTGAATATCTCCCATGGTTTAGCCTGATCAAGCACCCTTTTTATCTCTTTCTCCAAGACAACAATACAATGTACTGAAAATAGAAACACAAACATAATTCCCATACGTGGTGCCAATTTTTTCTGATAACTGACCCATCACCATCTGAGTTAGCACAACTCAAAAGCATAGCTTGGCAAGGATATAGATAACAATACCACCTATTCATCATACATCTGAATTTTTTTTATCTTTCTGTAAATTATGCAATAAATATTTTACTAAATAACTTGGAAGAAACACAAAATTGGTGTCATGAGAAGCTAGAATTGACCTTTCAATAAGATTGCACAAGATATGTTGAACAATATCCTTCAAGTATTGAGCATTCAGTAAAAAACTAGCTTGTCATACAAAATGAACTGAAGCAATCTACCATTAACTTGTAACTTGTGAGTAGTCTAATCTCAAGTCTTTAGTACAACAAGCACATGAATGAACAATTCAAAAACGAAATTCATCAGAAACAAGCTCATCACATTAAAGCGACAACATCGTTGTTAAACTAAATCCTCTCGGGGAACAAGAATGCCATCTACATGTAATTCTCAATCTGGAGAACATTAAAATAGATCCGATCCTTTAACAACTAAGCCAACAAACACTAATGGAAAAAGGACATCATCCAAACCTAATCTAACACAACAAAAAACATGACAGAAATACATGAGCAAAACTTACTATGCTCAAGTCATAACAGCTTCTAATACTTGGAGTCTTTGCTCAACAGGTACTTTTTGAGAACATCCATGACTGACCCAAAGTCCGCCTTAACTTGTACAGGGGGATTCGCATATCGGCAAGCCATGTCTTTAATCTCCCTAGAATGGTAATCAATCTTGGATTCCGTAAACTTCAATCCATGAGCCGTACTCACTACCACAGTCCTATCTGTTGGCCCAATAACTCCACTGTTCCTCAGCTTTATTAATGCAGTCAATGCCACGCCAGTATGTGGACATATAAACATCCCAGAGGAATCAGCTTGAGCCATAGCATCCATCAACTCCTCTTCCGTTGCCTCCTCAACTATCCCATTCGAATTCTTCAATGCATAAACAGCCCTATCGATAGAAACAGGGTCACCAATCTGAATAGCAGAAGCAAATGTAGTATTAGCCTTGACCGACTTAAATTCTTTCCAGCCTGATTTATAATACAAGTAAAGAGGATTGGCATTTGCAGCTTGAGCACAAACAAGCCTCGGCATCCGATCAACGAGCCCCAATTCTTTGCACATATGAAATCCTTTGTAGAATGCGTATATATTCCCCAAATTTCCACCTGGAACTATCACCCAGTCAGGAACTTGCCAATCAAACTGCTGCAAAATCTCAATAGCCGCAGTCTTCTGCCCCTCCAACCTCAAACTATTCAATGAATTTGCCAAATATATAGGCAACTCGGCTGTGACTTCGCGAATCAGCTGCATACAGCCATCAAAATCAGTGTCTATACTCAACACAAAAGCCCCATTTGCAATTGGCTGAACCAGTTGAGCAATGGATATGCGGTTTGCAGGTAAAAACACAATAGATGGTATCCCAGCAGAGGCACAATAAGCTGAAAGCGCCGCTGATGTATCCCCGGTCGATGCGCAGCCTACTCCTACCACCGGTCGCCTCATTTTACGCAATCGGTTTACTTGACTCACCAAAACTGTCATGCCCAAATCCTTAAAGCTCCCAGTATGGCTGATCCCACAATGTTTGACCCACAAGTCATTCATGCCCAGAAACTGTTTGCCGAAACGCTCAGCCCAAAAAAGGTTCGAATTTCCCTCGAAGGCGCTAACGATATCGTCGCTGTCGATTTCTGGCAATACCCATTCTTTCTTGGACCAAACGCCGGACCCATAAGGCCAAGTGGTCTTCCCGACACGGGAGTCGAAAAGGGCCCGCCAATACTCGCCGTCAAATTCCTTCAACGCATCCATGTCATGCTGCACATCAAGAAGACCACCGGAACGGCTCCGGTAGACAATCTCGTCAAGAGAATAGGACTCGGTGGAACTTGGGTCGGCGTTAAAGGGGACATATTTGGCGGAGAAATTATGGGATGAGGTGTGACGTCGTGCCTCGTCGCGGATATTTTCGTTGGTGGGACGACGGTGTTTGATAGCTTGTGGGGTAGATGTGGTGGGGGCGGCGGCTGAGGAGGATGAGGAAGGATCAGGTGAAGAGGTGGAGGCAGTAGCTTTGATTGGGGTGAGGTGAACGATGGGCTGTTTAGAGGCGGTGGCCTGGTGGTGTTGAGGATCGAATGGAGAAGGTAGGAAGGAGGATCTGAGAAGTGCTGAAGCCGCCATTGTCAAGGGAGATGGAGACTTTGGAGGCGGCCTGATAGGCGTTCAGGTTAATTGATTGAAAGAGCGAAGAGAAGCAAGACTTGTCTACTGGAGCTCCATTTATAACCCGTCTGCTTTCCATTTTTTTATTTATTTTTTCACATTTCTCAGGTGCCTAAATAAATGAAACTCAAGCAAATATTCACCTACCTTTTGTCAATAAATATTTGCATTTTCTTTCCTTTTTCTTTTTCTTTTTTTGTGAGGAATAAAATTTGTATTGGAAACCTCTAGCGTAACCATAAGAATATTTTGAATGTCAAAAGAAACAAAAATGTTTAACCTACTAAGTTTTGATAAGGCAGCTAGCAAGATATTAATACATGATGCATACTACTAATGGATATTACCGTGTTTTTACGAGTGTATATTAAGTTCAATTTTTATTTTTATTATTGCATTGCGTATATTTCTTCTATTATTTCTAATATTAGAATGGCTTACCCGTTAATGTTAACGTAGCACTATTTCTTATGAAATTAGTCTCCTCTTTCTATTTTATAAGTAGTATTGATTTTTTAAGTTAAAAATAAAAATGAAAACTCGAGAGTATGTAAATGTAATTATTTAAATTTTGAAAAAAATAAAAAAATGCCCTCCAAATATAACTGGCTCAAAAGTATGTGATGCTACTTACCCATTAAAAATAAATAAGTAAAACTTTGAATATGATAAAGTCCGTACATGATGTTTTCAATTATCTGTGAAATTATCGTCTAACATCCATGTTAGAGATTTTAGTAGTAGGTTACTCTTGGGCAAATCTTGGATAGCAGGAATTAAGAATAGTTGCTTTTTTTTTCAGTTTAATCAATACATAGAATTCTAATCATTCATCAATGCGCTTAATTGGTATGGTAAAAGTTTTTTGTTGATGCCTACCAAGATTAACTAAGTATTTCTAAACAAAAAAAAAAAAAAGTTTATTTGGACAATAAAAGAGTTTGAGGGCATAAGAAAATGGTGAGAGGGGTTTTGAACTCTGTTCCTACAATTTAGTAAACTTTTAAGAGATTACTAGTGATTATGTAAACGTAAATATTTTATGTAAACATAAATATTAACTCCCTGTGTGGATATAACTTTTTTTTTTATTGATATTAGACATCGTGTAACGTGAAATCAATTCTTATGGCTTGGATGCGAGAAAATATGGACAAGAGGAAATAAAAAAAGAGAATTTATCACATTTTATCTTGTCGGAAGTTCAAATTAAAAAGAAAATAAAAGAAATAAAAGAATGATAAATTTTGAAGAATGTATTCTCTCTAAATTAGAGAGAAGTCAAAGGCAATGTAAGTTGTTCACTAAATGTTCCTATTATGCCAAATTTGCATATGAAATATATGTCAAGAGTTTTAGACATTAGGGATAAATGTAGAAGATCACATAAAAAATACTTTTTTCCCCCTTATTTTTCATCTTAAAACTCCCAACAACATTAATATATATATATATATATATATATATATATCTTCATTTATCTATTGACTTAGTTTTCTCTTTTTATTTTCTCTCCTAAACTCCCAAACTAGGCAGATTCCACCCTCGCCGACCATTATTGGAAATTTATTTTAAAGTTAATCAAGGATTTCAAACAGAAAATGGAATGATAGTAGATGGATAGTGAAGATGCTAAACCAAAGGAGGAAATATAATTTCAGAATTAAAAAATTAGTACTAGAATGTAGTCATTATAGATGTGTAATACTAAATGAAAAATTTTACTTTTGTTCCCCGTAATTATTGGAATGCTTATTTTTGAAATAAAAAATTATTGAATATGGTTTTTAGAGTTAAATTTGTCTACTAAAAGAAGCTAAACGTCACGAATTCATATATTTTGCGCTCAAACTAAATCCTGTAAACCAACAATAAATCTAAAAAGACAAAAGAATGATTGGGAATAAATTGAAGACACGAGAATGATTGGGAAGAAATTGACGGACATTAGCATAATTATCTTTTGGAAAATTCGCCAAATTGGTCCCTCACATTATCAAAAAAAATTTTTTTAGTCCCTAACATTAAAATCAATCATTAACATATAAAAAAAATGTATTATGATTGATTCCAGTGATCATTTTTACTCACTTTTTCTGGCAATATCAGGGGCAAAATAGAAAATTTATCCATTTTTCATTACCGAAAAAGTGATAAAAAATGATCATTGAAACCAATTGAAATGCACTTTTGATATGTTAAAAACTTATTTGGTTGATTTTAAATGTTAAAGACTAAAAAAATTTTTGTGATAATGTGGGGACTAATTTGACAAATTTACCTTACCTTTTTCGCCATCTAAATTTTAAAAACATTCTGCGGCGCAGCCCCTTAAAAAAAAAAAAACAAAAAGAAAGAAAAAGAAGTAACCGCCATGGAAGTCGGGTCAGTCCAAATAACAACAAAGACCACAAGCCCCGACCCAACAAACCAAATGGTATACATACACATACACAACTGTACACTCGTATTTGCTAGCTGCGCCCCCCGCGGACCCATTTTAGACTACTAGAACATATAAATACATCAATAGAGCCGGAAACACAAGCGTTAAACCCTAAACCCCTATGGGAGAATCAAGAACCAAAGAGGTTGAAGAAACTTAGACAGCTAATTCAGAGGAAACCTGAGATATACAATTTTGGGTCAGTCCTCTTTAGGTCTATCTTTCATTTTTTTCCCTATTGATATTGATTCTGTTATGCATAAATATTTCAACTATAGCTCAAGCAGTTACCTTTTGAATTTAAAATCATCAAGTAGACAGTTTCAAGGATTCAAAATCGTTGCTTTATAGTTGTTGGCTCAGTAAAAAGTTAATTCACAGCCTGTTTGCAGTTTATTGGTTCAGAAACAAGAAAATTCTTAGCTGAAATGTATATTTGCATTTTGTCTGGGAATTATTATTTGTGTTGAAGCAGGTAGTTTAGAGGTCAGATTTTTTTTAATTTAATTTAATTTTTTATCTTCAACAGATTGTTTTCACAACAGGAACATTTCTTTGGCAACTGTAATTTTTTCGTAATGGCGATTGATGGGAGCTTTAATCCTCATTTTGAGCTGGAGAGGTTTCTTTCTCGATGCCCGAGGCTTGCTTCTATTCCCGAATTTGATTACTTATTAAAGAAGGTACTGATATTTTAGTTTGAAGTTTTAATAGTTTAATATTGCACCTTTTGAAACCACGTAAATGCATGATTTTGGCTTTGTATATGATGTGATGTGGGTCAATGCAGGGAGATAAGATGACAGAAGAAGAGCTGGTGAAGGCAGTGGGGGAATTATTTCTGCATCCAAATTATACAATCCCGTTGGTGGGATGTTTCCATCCTATAGTGCATAAGGTTGTGAAAAGGGCTGTGTCTTTGCTTCGTTTAGTGCCTAACTTGGGGTCAAATTCAGATGATTCCATGGTGGAATTTGATGAGGATAAATTCCTTAGAGAAGATGAAGATTTGGACAACACTAAACTTATGCATATTGTTGATGTTTATGCTAGAACTGGAAAGGGCTTGAATCTCCATGATCTTGCTTGTCTAGCCTTTTGCCGAGCATTAGATATGGTTCCTTTTCTACTACGGTAAGTGAAATTTGTTTTGTTTCTTCTGGGTCTTCTTTCTTAATGAAGTCATCTCTTGCGGAATTTGGGGGACACCCATATATGTCTCCATGTAGAAGTTGACTTTTGGCATTGTCTTTTCTGAATTAAAGCCCTTGTACCCTGATTATCAAATACTAGATACGAATGTGTATTTTATCGAAAGGGTAGGAGAGGCGGTCTCAATATATATTCTGAATTATAACAACTTACAAATAACCCTTCTAGAACACCTTCTGTACGTTTATTTGTAGGTTCTGGTCGAGAAGTTTAGAGTTTGGATGTTGAAAGGCACAAATTGGGTGCCAGTTAGGTGAAAAGAATATAAAAAAAGACAGAGCAAGAAAGTTCAATTTATTTTTTCTGGGACAGCTTATGATTTTGTGATTGGTTGTTATCAAGTACTCCTATGAATCTTCTCTCTTCCATCCCCCCGCCCCCGCCCCCGCCCCCGCATGCACAAAAACTAAAAAAACTGAAAGAAGGAAAAAAAAAAAACACACACACACACACACAATAACCCAACTAGGTGGAGTTGCATCTGTGGAAAAAAAAAAAAACTCCTCTTTATTCAAATTTTACCATTGTAATTTGTCAAGCAATTCAAGAGCTGAAGTACTCTTTCTTTGTTCAATTTTGCAATATTAAGGCCATCTATGTGTTCAATCAGCTCTCTTTCTTCCACCAATGATAAGTTCTAATAATTTAAAGTTCTAAAACCACATCATCCTGTTGACAAGTCCTATGGCAGCTTCTGAATTGCGGAGATCCATTCTAACAAAGTAATAGGATTGTATGATTGGTTTCATGACAGATTTAGGTTGCAGATAAGGTTCTGCAGCTTTCTATTTAATTCTTTCTTGTGATGGAAGAGAAAGATGTTACCTATGACATTTGGCTTTATATGCGAGTTGACCTAAATTAAATTGCCATTTCTAAATCAGCAGTAGACAAGTTTCAGTGGATCTTTGATGTTCTTACCATTTTCTCTCCTTAAATGGGAGCAACTGAAAAAAAAAAAAAAAAAGTGATGGAAGCTTTTTGGTTGCATTATGATTTGCTTTTGCATGTTTTTGCAGTTCCATAAACATATTGTCATCTAACCAAGAGGGTCATTCCATGAAATCATTGTCTATTTTATCTTCTGGGTCAAGTTTAATTTTCATTCTTGGAAAAGTGACTTGGATTTAGAATTTTCATCCCAGTTCCGGTTGCGCTTTGTCTTGAGATTAACAAGTTTGCCCTTGATGAATATCCTTTGTGGTTTTGCCCTTATTTTTTTTTTTTCGCCTTTTTCTCAGGATCTCTAAAATGATTGAAGGAACTTCTTCTTCTTCTTCTTCTTTTTCTTTTGGGTTTGGTCTATATGCTTCCAGTTAACATGCCTTGTTCCTTGGTGCAGGCCCGTTTTGGATTATTTTCGATTTGCACCCGCTCCATTTGAAAGAATTAGGTTGATGGAGTATTCTTGTAAGGACTTAGTTGTGGTATGTTCATTAATCTTAATTAACCCCATGAGCTGCTTTTATTTTATGTTCTGGGGTAAACTCATGTTTTTGTTGTCTGCAAAGTTTCCATGACTTTCTGTTGATTTTTTTCTCGTTGCTCCTTCTGCTGTTCTTTCTTTCCTTATTGTTCCATCTCTTATCTTTGTAAACTTATGCTTGGAAGACTTAGTTCCCCATCTGTTCACTCCTCATGGCTTCAGTAGGAGATATTTCCGAAGAGTGTTTCTGCCAAATTTCTGCAATTATTTTGAACTTCCAGGTGTTTGTCAACCTAGTCCGAGTGGTTTATTGTTTATTAGGTGTGCTTACCTTGTTTTCAAGAACTACTGAGTGCATCAATACTTCTCACAGTATCTTACATTTTTTGGTATACTGTAGATACTTTACGGCTTAATGTTTAGAGAAATTTGGAAATGCCTATTCACATCTTACTGGTGCAGAGATCATATTGTTTTTTGGTGTTTGCTTGATAAAGGTTTTCCTAAAATCAATACTATTCTTAGCATCTAATAATAAATTTTGATATTCTGTCTTGCCATAATGGGAATGTAACATGCATCTGCTTGATTCTAAATAACTACTGTGTAGAGATCCTGTAAAACCTTCTGACTAAAGGACCATGATAGCTGGTGCATGGTGATAATTCTCTCTTTTTTATTTTATAGGTTATGTTCTCTACCTTGGCAATCTTGTAAAATGTTTAACATTACCCTTATAATTTTCATTGTGCATAAAACACAAAATTTGTTTGTTCGGAGGACACTATTTGTACCAAAATTTATTTTCAGTTTGAGGTGTTATATGTACCTTTTGTTTCTTTCTGGTAATAGATATCCTTCCAAGTTGGAGGAGAGCTATTCTTATTTTTTTCCCGTTTATTTCTTTTTCGTTGGCTTCCCCTTTTGTTCCATCAAACCATATCAGAATAAGATATTCATTCTTTTCCTCTTTGACTTCGGGTATAGTTTATTTATTTTAAATATAATGAAAATTCAGCAAAAAGAATCCAAAGTTATTGACTTTTTGGATCAACCTTTCAGAATTAAGAATGGTCGTATTGGTGCATTTTCCATTTAAAATCCTACTCCAATTTGCTTTGTGTAGTTTCCTCTTGTTGTTTTGAATTATGTCTTATATTCTGACAGACAGGAAGTCGAATGTTGAATGTTGTACGAGCATCGTATCGCTTTCTTTTAGCAGAACCAGGAGTTTTCACCACATTGTGGGACTGGTCGTGTTTCTTGGACTTTTTACAGCTGCTTGCAGATTTTGAATTACATGAGGATGAAGAGCTGAAAAGGAATATTTTGGACCTGAGATGGTGCAGTATGCAAATATTGTCAATGGCTCTGAAGATAAATGATAGAACATCTTCAAACTTTGGACTTGGCTCTGGAGAAGCTTTTTTATGTTTCTTGCGGTTAGTCTGTAACCTCTTTAAATTTGTGATTATAAATTTTGCTTTTTTTTTTTGGTGTAACCAAATACTATTTATACTGTTGTAAACACTAAAACTGAATGATCAGTGTCTTTAGTCTAAATCGTGTAAAAACTAAAACTGAATGTTCAAAATCTTTAGGCTACACTTTTCGGGATTGAATTCATCTAGAAAAAGTAAGTATCCAAACTGCCTAGTCTGATTATGGTGGGAGTTAATGTGTGGGTATTTATGTGTTCACTGGCGCCCCCCCCCCGGGGCGGGGGTTTGGCAGATAACTCTTTCAATTGTTCACTTTGGGGACTTGTCATGGAAAAATTGTGTCTTTCATTTTACCTGTTCTCAATATGTCCCCCTTTTTTTGCTTATTCAATTTGCAGCTGGAAAGAATTTTGTCAAGATATATCACTGGAGAAAGCTGGGTGGTATCTTGAAATTTCTGCAATAGGACAATTGGATGCGAGGGTTGGAAACCTTAATCCTGATTTTAGGAATTTCGTCAATAGTTCGCCTGTATTCTCTTCAGAATTGCATGGCATTTCTTCACCAGATGGGAGCATCAGCCAAGTAACAGGGTGAGAGGAATTGATAATAATTGGGGTCTGATTTTGTTTTGTGCAAAATTTTGCCACATGACCAAGACACAGTGCTTATCTCATGTGACGCTAGGATATGCATTTCACGCTTGCCAGCATTGGAGTGTTCTCAAATAGCTGATTTCCAATTTGAGAGTGAGAGTCATATACAAAATTGTGGAGTAAAAATAGGCAAATTCATAAATTGTGAATAATCAGCCACTTGATAAAAAACATGTCTTGCAGCATTTATGACACTTGATGCCACTTCAAGTCATTGAAAGCTTCCAGGGAATTAGAAGTTTAAAGGGTTAAAGCCATGAGATGTATTTCCTTCTTAGTAGGTTTGTTATTTATATGGATACTGAGCCTTAGACAGTAAAGGACTTATTTGAATAGTTTTGTTTCTGTCCCCCTTGTTTTAGGTGTTGTGCATGGATATCATCAATTCCATTAAATGCGTTCTGCATCTCACTTCATGCAAGTGTATGCTGTGCATTTCTGCATGCTTTGATTGTGAATAACTTACAATACACTTTGCAAACTAAAGGTATATATGCATTCCACAAACTTTGAAGGCAGTTGTGACAGTTCTGACCTATGAATAGTAAAAACTTGTGACTCCGTTTCATACTTCTGTATTTCCCCTCTGTTGACTTGTAGCGTAGGA
Source organism: Mitragyna speciosa (assembly GCA_024721245.1). Lineage (NCBI taxonomy): Eukaryota > Viridiplantae > Streptophyta > Magnoliopsida > Gentianales > Rubiaceae > Mitragyna > Mitragyna speciosa. The sequence goes on along the minus strand of CM045566.1, from coordinate 928,569 downwards.
CTTCAAAGTATGTTAATGATGATGAGTTTAAGTGTTCTGCCTGCCTTCCTCTCCTTCTTTGCTGTGCTCTCATCTGCCTCTCTGTTTCTTGCCAATTTGAGCTTTTAAAATGGATTTTAGCTATATTCTGACTTTTTGAAATGGATGCAGAAGTGGAAACCCTTTTATTTTAACAGCTGCATTGAAGAAAAGTTTTGAGATGGTATTCTTAGCGACAAGTCAAAGATGGCCTGTTCTTCTATATGGCCCTGCTGGTTCTGGAAAAACAGCACTTATTAACAAGTTGGCCCAGGATCAGGGGAGCCAAGGTATGGCCATACATGCACATGTTCTAGTTCCCTCCTTTATTAGTTGGTCCATACTTGTTCTGCTTCTTTCTTTAAGCATTATGAATTCTTGGAGGGACTTTCCTTCTACTTTTGGTCTTTAATTAAGAATGATGCCTTGAACTTATAGGATATGTGATGGTTATAATAGATTCAGGAAGCCATTTTATTCTGAATGGTTTATGGAGTGATCTTCTTCTCTTGAAGAAAGTTAAAAATGAGGGGCACAAAGAGCTCTTACTTTTTCAGTTCCCTCTTCTTTTGTCTTCCATATTTTTGGATTTGAATTTTCTTTTTTTCACATGCTTGTCATGCACCACACATTGTTTTTTTTTTTTTTTCCAGCTCATTTGGGCGTGGTTATTATACTCAACCCAGACTTAACATGCATGAGATTTAGGCGATTGGGTTACTGCATTTTGGTTTGATCAACAGATGGAGCCACGTATATCATATTCTGAATCTGAATATCAAACTGAAAGTAATTATGACAAAGTTAATGTCTTAAAGAAAAATCACATTGAAAGTGTATGTCTTGCAAGAATAAGCATTAATTTACATTGATCTCCTTTGAGAATTATCTGAATTAGAGGGAGATTCCATATACCATGATTCTGTTAACCTTTGTTATGGTGCATATTTCTGTACACTAATGCATATATTTCTCTACATTAGTGCTGATTTTAGCCTCTTGATCATGTGGTCTGAAACCTCAGTATTGTCTATTCACATGGACGAGCAAATTGATGGAAAGACATTACTTGGAAGTTATGTTTGTACAGAGCAACCTGGTGAATTCAGGTGGCAGCCTGGTTCTCTTACACGGGTATGTCAGTATGACTTCTAATGTGGTAACTAGCTTGGCGTTATTCTAAGCTGCATAAAATTGTGCTGTAGGCTGTTTCCAGTGGATTTTGGGTCGTTTTTGAGGACATTGATAAAGCACCACCTGATGTTCAATCCATCTTATTGCCTTTATTGGATGGTGCAAGTTCATTTTTAACTGGCCACGGGGAGGTATTCAGCTTTCTACTTCGCTTTTGATGGGTTCAAGAGAATGAATATTGCTGTTTTGAACAGTTTACAATATGATGTTGGTCTTGTTGCACTCTTTTCTCTGAACTTTCTGTCATAGCTGATTATTTATCTTCTCTAATATTCATTACCATTTTCTTGCAACTTGTTGAGTGCCTTATACATGAATAAATTTTTGTGTGTTATCTTATCGTTGTTAGTGTTGTCTATAGGGGATCCACTAGAATAGGAATGAATATCTGTTGTCCATTTGAGATTTCCTTTTTCTTGCTTCTTAAGTACTTTCTGTTGTCTATAGCTTATGGATAACATGGCTTACGACATCTGCTGTTGATTCTTTTGTTGTGTGTATGATGACTGGTAGCTTGAACAAAGGAAAAAGATGGATCTATCCTTTCAGCAATTAGTTGAATTTATACGTCAATTCTACTAAACATGGCCAGTTAATTGGACGAGTGGTAATTGATGTGAGAATATATTCTCACTCGTACAGTATAAATGTAGAGATTTGGGAAAGAACATAAAGAAGCAACAGGAACTTCTAATTTTAGGGAAAGGGGTGGGATGGGGTTGTGAAGAAAGTTGTCAGATGAGTTGACTATGAACTCTTTTTTATTTGTTTTTTTTTTTTCATTCCATCAATTCAATTCAACTCTACACTTTTTCTTCAGGTAAATTCACTTGTCCTATCTCTTAATAGTAGTGATTTCGTAATCCATTCACTATTCCCTTGGAATATTTGAGAGTCATCAACTTTTTTCCTTATATTCCAACCCGCTTTTTTCTTTTGCTGAAACTTTCTATGTCCACCTCATAGCTTTTGATCTTTGTCTTGTTGAATCAAGTCACCATGTGATCCTGTTCAGTCCATTAAAATTATGTTCTTGTTCTGTAATTTGATTAGCTTATAAGAATTTTCTTGGAATTCTATTGCATTTAAAATATATACCTCTACATGGGAGTATCATTTATGACTGTAAGACACTGCAATTTTATATCTGCTTGGGGAACATCATTGAACAACTTTGGGTGTGTGCAGGCGAATAAGGGTACATGAAGGTTTCAGACTATTCTCCACAGTGACAAGCTCAAAGCTAGATATATCATCTATCATTGAAGGTTCACACTGCTCCTTCCCCCCTTCTTCTTTATAGGGTCTCTATCTTTTGTGTGTGGGTATGCGTTTCTCTGTTCGTCTGTTTTGTACGTCACACATTCTCCATCCCTCCCTTCTCTCTCTCTCTCTCTCTCTCTCTCTCTCTGTCTATTTCTCTATCTCTCTATCTCTGTGTGTGTGGGTCTCTCTCTCTCTCTGTCTATTTCTCTATCTCTCTATCTGTGTGTGTGTGTGTGGGTCTCTCTCTCTCTCTCTCTCTCTTACACACACACACACACATGGACCTTATGTTTTTCCAGTCATGGCATTCATATTGATGAAACAAAGAAAAGCCACAAGAATTCTGGATTAATTAATTTCTGTGAGAGCTAGTATATTCATATTAAAATAAACATCTTCAGAAATTAAATATTTTAAGTTAAGCATGGATTATGCTTTCGCCTGAGAAACTCAAAATTACAGTCTTTCTGCTGAAAATTTCCAACATTCTTTTAACTTGACAAGCATAAGTGCTATCGAACTGTCTGTAATTTAAAATTCTCTTGGTGGTTCCATGAGTAGTCTATTATGGGCATTTAATGTGTATTTTTGTATATTCTTATTGCTTTGCAGATCATTTTTTGATCATTTTTATCTTTTCTCTCAATAGGGAAGAATTCACTTACTGGTCTTTGGCGAAAAGTATGGATTGGATCCCCAGGAGAAAGGGACTTGCTGAATATTGTGAGCGCATGGTATCCTGAATTGGAACCTCTAGCAGGAAAACTTATAGGTCTGTCGAATTGTTCCGTAATGATAATTTGTCCTAACAGCATAAGTGCTATCTAAAATTGAGATTTTCTGCAGAAACTTTTGAAAGGATGAATCAATTAGCAGGATTTCCATTTGCAAGGACTGCTTCTTTAAGTTCTCATGGCAGGTTCTCATTGAGGTAATTTCTGATGCATAGGACCTGCAAAAATAATAAAAGCAGGATGAGATTCTATATTGTATGTGGAGATTGCCTCCTAATATATTTTATGTGTTCGCAATGGCAGAGATCTTCTGAAATGGTGTAGGAGGATTGCTGGTTTGGGTTTAACCTTTGTTGAAGATAATCTATCATCTATTGCATACAGTAACATCTACAAAGAGGTAAAAAAATTTTGTTGTTTCCTGTAACCTAGTCTAGATAATCTGAATGTGGATGAAATTTGATATTCCGCATGCCAGGCTGTAGACGTTTTTGCTGCCCTCTCAACTTCTGGTGAAAATCGGTTAGCTATGATGAAAGAGATTGCAAGATTGTGGACAGTTCCAATTGTGGAGACCTTGTATCCTGTCAATAAACCTGTGATCCAAGTCTGTCCTTTTCCAAGTTTTATTTCTTGTTAGTTTGCAACGTGAATTATTTGTTTCTTAAAGCTGGAAATTATTTTCAGGATCTGCGATCTGAATTACGTATTGGGCGAATTATCCTTCACCGCACCCAAATGGGAGTATGTTCTAGGAATTTGGCCCCCTTTTTCGGTTTGCCATGATTATGTCATCAAGTTTCATTATGCTTCCTAATTTTCTGACCTGTCATCTGCAGGGTCATGATAGGAGGCCTTTCGTTGAGATTCGCAGTTCAGTTCATGTTCTTGAGAGAATAGCTTGTTCTGTTAAATTTAATGAGCCTGTCCTTTTGGTTGGCGAAACTGGAGCTGGGAAGACCACTCTTGTGCAAATTCTGGCTGCGAGACTTGGTCAGAAACTTACCATTTTGGTAAGACCACTAGTGGCCTATTTGACATATATATGCTTCCAGACAGATTGATTGATCATAAATTTCTTTTGCATTCCAGAATTTGAGCCAGCAAAGTGATGTTGCAGATCTATTAGGGGGTTATAGACCCATTGATGCTCAATCTGTACTAATTCCACTTTATAAAGAGTTTGAAAATCTTTTTATTAGTACATTTTCATCAAAGGTATGGTTGGCTAAAAATTTTCTTCCTTTTGCTTCTTGGAGTTCCCTAGTTTACTGGTAAACACATGCTGTTGAATCTTTGTTTTTTTAGGATAATGGAGAATTTCTGGCACGTTTGAGGAAGTTTATAGTTGACAAGAACTGGAACCTGTTAGTAAGTGGTTTTCAGAAAGGTGTTAGAAAGATTGTTGAAATAGGAAGAGTTGGGTCTGGTAACAAAAGGAAGAGACCTTTAGCTGAAGAATTGTTGAGAGGTTGGGAGAATTTTTCTTTGAAACTTGAAAGAGCTCATGCACAAATTAGTAGTTCTGGTGGAATGATATTTTCATTTGTAGAAGGAGCTTTTGTTACTGCTCTGAAAAATGGTGAGTGGATATTGCTGGATGAGGTGAATTTGGCTCCTCCAGAAACTTTGCAGCGAGTTATTGGTGTCCTTGAAGAAGAGAAAGGGTCACTTTGTTTGGCTGAAAGGGGTGATATCAGCTATATACCTAGACATCCAGACTTTCGCTTATTTGCCTGCATGAATCCTGCCACTGATGCTGGAAAGAGGGACTTACCTTTCTCACTAAGGGGCAGATTCACAGAATATTTTGTTGATGATGTGTTGGACGACGAAGATCTTGTTTTGTTTATCAATCAGTATATGCATGATGTGCATACTGATTTGGTTAGTAACATAGTGAATTTCTACAAAGCAGCAAAGAAGGAATCTGAAGAAAGGCTGCAGGATGGTGCCAACCAGAAGCCACAGTACAGTTTGAGATCTCTTTACCGTGCACTAGAATACACTGGGAAGGCAAGAAGGAAATTTGGATTTCAAAAAGCTTTCTATGATGGGTTTTGTATGTTTTTCCTAACTTTGTTGGACGAACCTAGTGCCAAGTTAATGAACCAATTGATATCGTCATACTTGTTAGGAGGAAAAATACCTCAACAGGTCCCTTTTGATGCTTACTTGATGGTTAGAGGAAATGCGTTCTCAGATCCTTTGTTGGAGAGCTATGTTCTGACGAAGAGTGTGAAAGAGCATCTTAGTAACCTGGCCCGTGCCATATTTGTTAGAAGATATCCTGTCTTATTACAAGGTCCAACATCTAGTGGGAAGACTAGCCTAGTTCAGTATCTTGCTACAATAACTGGTCATGAGTTTGTACGGATCAATAACCATGAACACACTGATCTTCAGGAGTACCTAGGTTCTTATATCACTGATTCTAGTGGAAAGCTTGTTTTTCATGAGGGTGCACTTGTTAAGGCTATTCGCAATGGTCAATGGATAGTTCTGGATGAGCTTAACCTGGCTCCGTCTGATGTATTAGAAGCATTAAACAGGTTGCTTGACGACAATAGGGAACTGTATATACCAGAGCTACGTGAAGTTGTTCGTGCACATCCAGATTTTATGCTTTTTGCCACCCAAAATCCACCTAATATCTATGGTGGGCGTAAAATGCTTTCTCGTGCATTTCGCAACCGTTTTGTAGAGATCCATGTTGATGAAATTCCAGAGGATGAGTTGAGCACAATATTAGAACAGAAGTGCAAAGTACCTGCAAGCTATGCTAAGAAAATGGTTGATGTCATGAAGGAGTTGCAATTGCATAGGCAGAGTAGTAAGGTTTTTGCTGGCAAACAAGGATATATAACTCCACGTGACTTGTTTAGGTGGGCCAGTCGTTTCAGAGCATTTGGCTGCAGTTATGAAGATCTAGCCCGTGATGGTTATTATTTGCTGGCTGAAAGGCTGCGTGACGATAATGAGAGAAAAGTAGTTCAAGAAGTGTTGGAGAGACAGCTGCATGTTAAACTGGCTAAGGACGAGATGTACAAGCTGGTATACTTTCTTCCATGCACATACCGTCGATCTCTTTGTACAATGCATTCTGTGAGCTCTTGGTTGATTTAATTTTCTTGGAACTAACCTAAAAAATTTGGCAACATTTTCTTTATTAAGTTGATTATCGTATCTCTAAATTTGTCCTGAAGTGGCAGTTAAATCTTTTCATGCGTCCTTTGAATATACAATGTTGATTATATTTTTTTAGATTATAGTCGATTATATTCTTTTGATTATGGCTGCCTGTTTTTTTGAATTTCCTTTCAAAATGATCACAAATGCCTGTTTGAACTATTTTGTGAAATGTTTGAATGCTTTAAGTGTATCCACACTGATGCATGAGTGCCCTATTACCAAGAAGTCTGTGTATATATGTTCTTTTATATATCCACGTTTGATGCATGAGTTTATTGAGTACAAATGCGATTTCTTGTCATTCTATTTTTCCTCTCCTCTGACCAGTTCTCTTCCTGTTAACTTGATGTGTTATAGTTAACTGTTAGGTCATAGTCTAGATATGTGAAGCATACTGTTGATGACTATAATGCACTAGATTGCTGGACAAACTTGGCTTTTTGTTTTAATGTTTTCTATTACAAATGGATTTTTCATTTTTTAAGAAATATTGTTATGATTATTTTTAAATAGGAATGGTTGGTTATTAGAAATATTAATCATAGTATAAAGCGTGAAGTTTTTCGTGAAACTTTTGTTAGTCATTAGATATTGCTTACCCATTAGTTATCAGAGCTTTGACTGTAGTTATTGGGTTTCCGTTAACACTTGGAAACCAAAGCATATGTAAGTAATTATTGTCTCTCACATGTGCTTGTTTCCTTGGCAAAATCCCAAATCTGTGCCTTTATAGAGAATGATATGATAGGTTGGCAAGTTGCATTTATTTAAGTTGAAAATGCTATTATAAGGCATGATTGAAATGCAGTGCACCATTTCTGTCCTTGTTTTCTTATTTGCTGGCAAACTCATGCATGACTCCATTCATCCGATTTACTTTTAGTCTAACTTCCTTGATTATTTTGTTGATAATCTTTCTTATATTGGTGATGGTTATGCATTACTCAAGTGGTGTTTCTCTATGTTCTTTATGCTAAACCCAACATCTTTGAATCATTTACTGATGGGCTATATAAGTTTTTCCTTCATAATTCAGGATGCAAAAGATGGAGAAAAGATAATCTGGACTCGAAGCATGTGCAGATTGTATTTTTTGGTTGAGCGTTGCTACAAGTTGCGAGAACCTGTTCTCCTAGTTGGTGAAACTGGTGGTGGAAAAACGACTGTTTGTCAATTGCTTAGTATTCTTTTGCATTCCAAGTTACACATTTTGAATTGCCATCAGTACACTGAGACTTCTGATTTTCTTGGGGTTTGTCTTCTTTTCTTGTCTCCTCAACTCTTTTTTTTTTTTTTTTTGTTTCCCTTTTCTGGTATTGGAGGTGGAGGGGGTCTATATGGAGGAACCTTATTCTGTTATTTTCTGTCGTTACATTTTGTGTACTTCTGGTGATGATATTTTGACAAATAATTGAGCAGGGCTTCTATCCAGTACGAGAGAGGTCAAGAATTGCTTCAGAATTCAAACATCTATGCGAGGACTTCATTCATTCCAAAGCTTTTGTCAATTATCCTGGTGATCTTGTATGTTTCTTTCAGTTTTTCCAATGATCTATTGATTTTCTCACTCCTTTGCATAATAATCATTTGTTTTGGTGTATGTAGGATATTTCTTCAGATATTAATCAAGCTTCTGTGACTCTAAATAAAATATCGATGATTATTAATGGGTACAGACAGGGTGTGATTTCCCATCCTGATGTTGCCGTAGAAGAACTTGAGTTTATCGAGAATATTAATGCAGACTTAGCTGAACTGTATAATAAATGGCAAACCATTTTTATATGGCAAGACGGACCCCTAGTTGAAGCAATGAAGAAAGGCAATTTATTTCTTGTGGATGAAATTTCTTTGGCTGATGACAGCGTGCTTGAAAGGTTGAACAGTGTTTTGGAGCCCGAAAGGAAGCTGGTGGGTAGTTTGCTATGCCAGATACATTTTCTATGTGTACACTTTATTTCTTATACGGCTTTCCACTTGTTTTATTGGTCTTTCTGGAAATGACCAAAAAATTAACTGTACAGAAAATGTTCTTCTGAGATGCTTCTTGTGGGAATAAATGGAGATCATCTAGATTTCACATTCAGTTTGAATCTTACTCATCTTCCCATTTTTTAAATTGGTGTTCAGTTGCTTCTATATTTAGACTATTAGAACTTAAGTCTCAAAGGTCTATCAATGAGCTTAGTGAGGACCAAGTGTCAAGTCTTAATTGTTTGTTTACTTCTATGCTGGATTTCTGTATCCTTTGTTATCACGATGACCTCTTTTATTTGAGGCATATCCAAGATAGGGCTTAACAGTGATAGGAGTTGCCTTTAGATCATCAGGGAAAATTTTATCATATTTTCTACTAATTACCGGCGGTCTGAATTGGATTATTAAGTGGGGAATCTTGTCCACTATGTGAACCCATGATGTATTCTTCTGTACACTTGATAAAACCTGCTTTTAGTTTTAAGTTCTTGCATATGAAATTTGACTGCAAGACAATTTATGATGAGTCATACACCAGAAGATTAACTTGATTGTGGGAGTAAGATACTTGTAAAAATTCTGCCTTTATTTCCCTTCATCTGTAGTGCCATTGAGCTGAAACTTTTTGATTATTGTCCAGATTCATTTGTCTATGCAGAAAACTCTCAACACAGTTATGATATTCTTTTTGAGGCCTTGTTTACATCAATCTTTGGCTTCCTGCTGCTTCCTTTAATGAAGCAGAAGATGTTCCTGAGAATTCTCTTTATATTTATCACTTGCATCATTCGGGTTCTTGTTGGGTTAAAGTTCCAGCAATTGTTTTTAACTTCAGTTTTCTTCACTTGTCATCAGTGTTCTATATTCATCTCGTTCCTTTGACATTTACAGTCGTTGGCTGAGAAAGGAGGCTCTGATTTGGAAACGATTACTGCTGATCCAAACTTTTTTCTTCTTGCAACAATGAATCCTGGTGGCGACTTTGGTAAGAAGGAATTATCACCTGCCCTACGCAACCGGTTCACTGAGATATGGGTTCCCTCTGTTAGTGACTTAAATGAGCTTAGATGTATTGGTCTTGAGAGGTAAATGCCTTTTACTTCTCATTCATAAAGTATGTTGCCATAGCTATGGTGCTTCATAAAATTTTTCCCCTCGTTTGTTTTGATTTTGCAGAATATCAAATCCTCAGCTAACTGGATTTGTGGACATCATGCTTAAATTTTGGGAAGTATGTCTGCTTATTGTTCATGTGCCAAAATTATTTATCCGTCTATGTTTTGTATAACGATTTTGTTGATAAACATATGCACTATTCACAAGAAAGTTGATATTTGGCCTGTAGATTGTGCGTTTTAATAACCTTTCCATTGTATTATGCCTTCCTGAAATTAGTTTCTTATGCATTTTGTTCTTTCTTCTGCCTTACAGTGGTTCAATCATCTTGATACTGGGAGAATGCTTACAGTCAGAGATTTATTATCTTGGGTATCTTTCGTCAATGTAACAGAGGAATCTTTAGAACCAGAGCTTGCACTTGTGCATGGAGGATTCCTAGTTTTGCTTGATGGACTTAATTTAGGTAATTGTTTATATCTTCTTGGTTTTGGATGAACGTGCTAATCTTCATAATGGTTGGCTCGTATCTACAAGAGTTGAACAAGTTAGGAAGTATTAGACAAAAAGTTTTTTTGTGAATTTATAAATAGATTGGTTACTCCTGAACTACAGTTGATGTTTAACCATTGGTAACTCCACTATCTCAGAAGCTCTTCTAGTCCTAAGCCTCCAGTTCAGCCACATAAATCTGCAGAGAGATAGAATTACTTTCAAGCTGTTGGGATATTTGCTCTTGCAACTATGCGATCTATCTTCTGTGCTTGCTTGCCTCCTACCTTCGCAACACTTTCCCTGCATTTTAGAAAGTCGAAGACATTTTTTGCCATCTCTTTTTAAATGCTTTTGCCATTGTTTCAGGTATAAAGGATAGCCTCCTGAGCAAGTCCTTTACAGAGAAAGATGTGTGTATTAACAGTGTCATCCAAGTTTCGTTTGTAGTTGGATCATTTTCTGCCAAAACTGAGCAATTGTACCTTTTGGCTCCTGTAGCAAGTGATTTATTTTGAAAAGTTGAACTCCTGTAGTAAGCATGAATAGTAGCTTTTGGCTGCTAGGATGGATCCTATTGATAGTTAATATCATGTTCGATTCTATTTGGTGAAGCCTGTACATCTTTGACTCACAAAAGTAGATTTTTGTTATTTCTTAACAGCTTGAGTGGAGAATATAAATCTGATTATTATCACTTCATTCCTTTGCATAGTTTTAGTGTTTGTGGTTTTTCCCAGAAAGTGCTTTCCTTTCCCTGACTTAAACATACTTGGAAATCAGAGAGAGATTTCCGCTGCAGCCAGTCTTTTCTCTTTGGCTGTTTTTTGACCTGAGATGCTTGCCCCATGGGCAAATGTAGAAATAGTTTTTGAAGAGAAATCTTGGGATGTTTAAATTAAGTTTTGTCTATGATAGTCTTCTACTTCTTCTTTTTTCTTTTGGCTTTTGGTCTGTTTGTTTCTGTCTGGTTCTTTCTTACCTGCGTGCGTGGTGTTGTGATGTTGTATTCTTCTACTTCTTACATTAATCAATAATACCTTATTTCCTAGTTGTTGAATGCTTTTTTGGACAGATGCTACTGCTTTTTGTTTTTCCTTTGTGCACCCTTTTGCTTCCATTGTTATAATTGTTAATTTCCTTAATCTTTTAACCTTTCTATTGCTTTGCAGGTACAAATTTGTCCAAAATCGAGGCAGCAAATTTGAGGAAGAAATGCGTTTCTTTTCTTCTGAAACTACTAGAGGTGATTCTCTTGCCCAGTTAACCATCAATTATTGCTGATTCCTAAGCACGCAATTTATCTTTGACTAGAAGAAAAATGAATAGGAGATGGGTTTGCTTTTATCAATTTGTTTCTTTTCTAAACCTTGGGTAAGTAATATATCAACCTTCAATGGATGGTGTAGCATATACACGTATATTAGCATTCTCCACCAACATACAAGAAAGGAAAATTTATCTGCTTGTGATTTGATTGGAAACAATCTTTTTGACATCTATTGTTTTGTAAAGTGTTGCTCCACCTAATTTTTGGCATTTGTTGGATTGTATTGTGATGTGTTAGAATATGTACAAAAGGTTTTTTTATAATCTAGCAAGTCAAGAGTTAGGCATAACAAATGGAATTGCAGCCTTTTGGAATGTTTAGGGTTTAGGAAGATGGTAGTGGATCGCCTACATTTTGATATGCTCCGGGTGGTACTATACTGCTGCTTCATAGTATCTGAGAATGGTTACGTATTAATGCTCACCTTTGCATTAAGAAAGCTGTTTGCTTGTGCAAAACTGCTCTCTATTTTAATAGCTCATGCTATCTTTGTACTAACTGTTGCTTGCATAACAAAAGTATGTACTAATTTTCTATGAGGTTTCCGCGTAGCCAAATCCTCTTATAAGGGTAAGCTGCTAATTAATCTGTGAATTTTAACATTTTTCAGAATTTTAAAGATTTTTTTCCTTGTTGACCAGCTTATAGCCTTGTACATTGTTGTGATTATATCTTCGAAAGATGCACAACTAAAGTATTATTATGTCTATAGGCATACCAGCGCAGTTTGAATCCCTCTAATCTCTCCACTCTGGAGTATTACAGTTGGTCTGATCCGGATAATTGCACAGATACGCTGGGCACAGAAAATGATAGCATGCAATGTGACAATCGTTTTGGCATTCATCCATTTTTTATTGAAAGAGGTAACAGTGTTTCCCTTGTATGTTTTCCCATGTCCCAAATAAAAAATTCTGCCATGGTGAAGTGCTGAAGAGTGAAGAGATGAAAAGGAATATAGTCCATTCACTCTTGGAGGTTCTCTTGTATGATGTATATTATTGCTGATTTGCTGGTTAATTTCTGTTTTCTCTAATCAATAACTTGATATAAGGCACTTGATCCTTGGTCATCGTTGTTTCCGTTGTCAAATGTCCAGTGTTTCTCTTTTTGTTCAAACTGACGGTGTCATGAATCATATTTTATCAGCCCTTAGCTATCCTCTCCCTAGTTCCTATTATTGAAACACCAGCTTTGATAGGCTCATTTTACATTCTTTGAATTGTCATCTGTTAAAGTTGCATCCCTTGCTTCATACACGCTAGAGAGAGTGACCTTACTGGGAGTACTGCTTTCCACATTACTTCCATTGGAATTCTTTAGTCTCCCTGTTCAGAAGAATTTGATAGGACCTCACAGAGGACTTCTCTGAATTTTTTTTAACCTCCCCCACATTCTTTAACACCCCCCAAAGATGACTACTTTCCTGCCTTTGTTCATCAACCTTCTTGTTCTTTGAGTTATTCTGTATGAGCTGCCGCTTTGATCTCCCAATGAAGGACAAATGATAGCTATTGTGCCTGGTTTTATTATATTCAGGTGAAGACAATTGTGAAGCTAGGGGATTTGAGTTTCTTGCACCAACTACTCGTAGAAATGCTTTGCGGGTGCTACGTGCTATGCAGCTTGCTAAACCTGGTATTCTACTTTTGCCTCTGGTGATAAAAATCATGTTATTTTAATGTCCTACTCTAATAATTTTGCATCTGCATGCTTGCATCCATACATTCACTCCAGATCAGGTTTTAATTGTTCATGAAGATTGAATGAAAAATCGTGTTGCACATTTGATATACTGACATTTCATCTGCATGCTTTCCAGTTCTATTAGAAGGCAGTCCAGGTGTTGGGAAGACCAGCTTAGTTGTTGCCATTGGCAAATTCTCTGGCCACAAGGTTGTACGAATCAACTTGTCTGAACAGGTTTGTCTCTTATCATTCTACTTTTTTTAATTTTAATTTTTAATATTAAAGTAAACTCAAAGAATATTATTCACAAAAGGGTAATCCTCATAGTAAGAGGTTTGTCTCCTCATTCTAGTGCTTTAGTTCTTTCCCTTCTTAGTTCTGGTAACAAATGTATCTCGAGTTGTCTCAGCCTTTAATGTCTATCTGAATTTGATGTCTTATTGGCTAATATGCAGACTGACATTATGGACCTACTGGGGTCAGATTTGCCAGTGGAAAGTGATGAAGGAATTCAATTTGCATGGTCTGATGGAATCCTACTGCAGGTGAACTTTCTCCCTCAGTACTGAAGTATCTAGTTTGTTTCTGGTAAATCCTTCATCTATTGACGTTGATCTATTTCAGGCTTTGAAGGAGGGATCATGGGTCCTGCTGGACGAGCTAAACCTTGCTCCCCAGTCTGTCTTGGAGGTATTGACTTGCATCTCTTCTCTCTTCTTCCTTTAACAAATTGTGACCTAAATTATTCTTCATGTGGAGTGACCATTTGACCTATTGCTTGTTTTTCATAATTAGGGTTTGAATGCCATTTTGGACCATCGGGCTGAGGTTTTCATCCCTGAATTAGGTCTCACTTTCAAATGTCCTCCCTCTTTCAGACTTTTTGCTTGTCAAAATCCTTCTCATCAGGGTGGAGGCCGGAAAGGTCTCCCAAAGTCATTCCTTAACCGATTTACTAAGGTATGGCTGCTGCATTGCATCATTGCTTTTCCTATCATGTCATTTTGCTTATATGTGAAGGTTAACATAGACATACTGGATTCTCTTTGTTCCTGAGACGGGCTTATTGATATGAATGTAACCTTCATGCTCTCTAATTCAAATAGGTGTATGTTGATGAGCTCAATGAGGATGACTATGTATCCATTTGCACCTCATTGTACCCCTCAATACCCCGAACTATTCTTCAGAACCTGGTTTTGTTTAATAAACAGCTTTATGAAGACACAATGTCTCATCACAAATTTGCTCAAGATGGTTCCCCATGGGAGTTTAATCTCCGAGATGTTATTCGTTCATGCGAAATTATACAAGGTTCATTTTGCTTTTCTCCACTGATTTTATTTTGTATTAAAAAAGATAAGGCTTGCCTTCTAAAAAAACATGGCAAACTTTTCAGGTGCACATGAGAAGTCTAAATCTTATTGCTTCTTGAACCCTGTTTATGTGCAAAGAATGCGCACAGCGGCTGATAGATTAGAAGTCATAAAGTTATATGAACAGGTTTTTGGGCTTAAACCTTACATAAATCCATTTCCTCGAGTACAAATCAATCCCCAGAATTTGATTGTTGGGAACGTCTCTATCCAAAGGAATCGTTACCAGGCCTGTGGATTTTTTAATAGCCAGCTCAAAATTTTACCTGGATTACTTAATAGCTTGGAAGCTGTCACTCATTGTGTAAAGCATCAGTGGTTATGCATATTAGTTGGTACACCTTCATCTGGTAAGACATCATTGATAAGATTACTTGCTCAGCTCACTGGCAATGTGCTTAACGAGTTAAATCTTTCATCTTCAACTGATACATCTGAGCTACTTGGATGCTTTGAGCAACATAATACCTTCCGAAATTTTCGCATTGTTATTGCTCAAGTTGAACGATATATGAACGAGTATTCCAGCCTGCAATTAGAGTCTTCCATGGAGGGATTTATCAGGAAAAGGGTTCTCTTAAGTAGATGGCTTGCATTCTTGTCGAGCATTGATTATGATCCCACAAGAAGTTCTACCTCTACAAATATTGAAGCCTGGAGAACTAAATGCTTCAATTCTGTTCCTTTGCTGGTTGATATTATTGAGGATCTGAAGTTTGATGTTGAGAAGAACATATTACCTGTATCGTGGTCATGCAGGGATCTTGATAGAACTCTTGTTACAATTAGAAAGTTGCAAGAAAGTTATTCGAGAAGGCAGTATTCTGCAAAGTTTGAATGGATAACTGGATTACTCATTAAGGCTATAGAAAATGGAGAGTGGATTGTTCTTGACAATGCAAATCTTTGCAATCCAACGGTTGGCATACTATAATTTGTTATACTTGAATTGATACTAGTGCTCTAATTTTGTGATGTATGAATCCCCCTGTTGCAGATTGTAATATTAACTCTCTGTTGTTCTCTCACAGGTTCTTGACAGAATCAACTCTTTGGTTGAACAGTCAGGTTCTATCACTGTGAATGAGTGTGGAACTATGAATGGGAAGCCATTGATTCTCCATCCTCATCCTCAATTTCGAATGTTTCTCACAGTCAATCCTAGCTTTGGTGAGGTTTCCCGAGCAATGCGAAACCGAGGCGTTGAAGTATATTTGTTGCAACCCTTTTGGTTGCTTGAAGAGAAATGTAACAGCAGTATGGACGAGGCGGAGCTTAGAGATGCAAAAAGGTTCATTATCTACTCTGGTATTGCATATGGTAAGCTGGTTGACATGATGGCTAAAGCGCACATCTATGCTAAGAATGAAGGTGCAAGGTTTGATGTTTCCATTACGTACCTTGAACTTGCACGCTGGGTGCAGTTATTCAAACGGCTTATTACAAATGGTAATCGACCCATCTGGAGCCTTCAGGTTAGTTGGGAGCATACATATCTTTCTTCTTTAGGTGAGGGTGAAGGAAAAGATATCATTGCTCAGGCTACCAGCTTTTGTTTATCAGTGGAGCATTTGTCTAGTATTGATAAATTTCAGGATTTATTACTGTATTTGCCTGGTGGATGGCCAGCACCCTTGAATATGATGGACTTTGTACTTCATTCCAAGGAGACTTGTGTGAGACAAAATTGCATGTATTTGGAATTTCTGGGGGTTGAGAATGCATCTTATAGTTTTTCTTTGAGTGAATTTTCTAAAGAACAAGCTCCAATTGCTAATGGTTCTGAGAGAATTTACTTGATGGATGTTCGAAGGTTATATCATATGATGTTTCCCAATGCCTCAATGAATATGATTGCAACTGATGATGTGCAAAAACAGTTCAACTTGGGCTTGTCCCAAAAAATGCTATCCTTTGCTGCTAATTGGACAATAGAACAGGCTATGGAAAGTGATATTGAGCTTTACCTTTGCTGGTTCAGCTGGTTTGCATCTCGTTTAGAGCCATTTTGTTCGTTTTTTAAATGCTTTGTGGATATACTTAAAAAGGAATTGAAGCATCCTGTTTGGGACCAAATTTTTTGTTGCCGTCGTAAGCTTTTGTGTCCGAACTCAGTTGATGTAGATACCTTTCCTATCCCAGTTCTTTCAATGGATTTGGTTGATTTATCTGCTTCTAATGATGAGCTAAAATCTGATGCTAAACTTCTCATGAATTCAATTAAGTCCGTGGGCTTAGTCAGGCTTAGCTATCAGCAGTGGAGATCAGAGAAACAGTATGTTCACATGCAGAGAACCAAGTATATTCAACCTCTTTTGAAAGCTTTGCGGGTAGTAGAAAAGGAAGTCCTTAAATTACTTCTTGTGTCTCCATTTTTTGATGGGCTTTTCCAATTATACAATGGACTCCTTGAAAATCACACGCTGTTCTGGAATGGTATCATATCTTCTCATTTTGAGTCAATTGTAATTTCATGGCAATCTTTGTTGAAGAGGGCTGCAAGAATTCATGAATTCTGCCCCAAAGAAGTGGATAATTTTCTGGTAAGTTCACTGTATTGAACCCCCCCCCCCCCCCCCCTTCTTCTTTTTCTCTTTCTCTTCTTTCTCCTCTTCTCTTTGCCATTTGTTTCAATAACTTCTTGCATAATATAATTATTTAACACAAGTGTCGTTCAACTCATCCTGCAGAAAGAAATAAAGAATGTGGATCATCTTTTTCCTGATTCTTTGGGATTGCAAAAGTCATTGCTCTGGGTTCATGGTGGCCACCCATATATGCCGCCTTCCAGTAATATATATCAGAAGCAATGTCAGCTTATAAACCTCTGTGAACTGGTTTGGCCAAGAAATCCAAAGTTTTGGGAGCTGTCTGGAACTGATATACCCATTGAAGCCGTTTTATCTTCCAATTCAGAACTTCGATTCCTTTCTATGCAAGGTTTTTCGATGTCAGCATATTTTATTGGTAAAGCTGATGAAGATGATTTTGATGTTGTTCAGCAGTTAGAGGAAATGTATCAGCTGCTTCTGAGAAGATTAGAGTTTGAGAAGCACAAGTGGGAAGTGAACATTACAACTTCTAAAAAAAAACTTGGCATGCTGATTTGTCTGTCTGTTGTAGTTTCCCTCCTGATTTATTGTGCAGAAGGTCAGGTTTTAATAGTTGGCTAGAACAGCTGCCTATACGTGATGATACAAGTTTTCTTCATGATACAGTGCTACTTCGTGAGCTATCAAGGATTGCTTTACTTGATGAAAAGGAACAACATGAAGCTTTATCTAATTTGGCTGGTCATATGGAATATGTTTTGAACTTTTCAATTAAGTTCTCATCACGGCCTCCAATGGACCTTGTACCTCACCAGAAGATTTTATGGACCGTGGATGCATGGTCATCAATCCCTGCAGCAACAGCTAAACTTGCTAGCTTCGTGCTTGAGATGTGGTTCAGGTGGCACAGATTTTTGTGGACACACTATCCTGTTCCTCCAGATGATACCTATGGGCAATATGCTAATGGTATACTGCTACCTTCTAGGCTTTTCCGGCCTTTGAAAATAGAAACTGTCGAGCATATTCTGCGGAATGCATCTGCTATTGGAGATTATCCTTTGTACAGCTTGAAAATTAGAGTTGCTTCTTGTGATCTTTGGGAAGGTTGTCCCAGTACAGCTGACATAAAAGATTTCCTTTTATCTGCTGCTCGGTCTCTCTTCCAGCAAATTATTTATTCTCATGAAAAATCTTTCAAGGAAGATAATTATGCAAAAATCAAGTGCTTCTTCAGTTCTTCTCTGACAAACACAATTACCAAAGATGATGTAGAGGTTGTGCTTTCTTTCCTTGGTTCTTCAAATCACGACACACTGACGTCCTTGCTTGACCCCTTGATTCATCCACTGCTTGGTGGACTTTATATTCCATGTGCACCTGATAACTTGGTTTTTACTCTTGGATGTGTATGGTTAAGGATTGGGGTTCTACGGTATCATCTTTTAACTCTCTGTGGTGATCTGGATCCTGCAGTTAAATATTCCCTAAAGCATTCGCAATTGATGGAAAAAATTGCTTCACTTGAGCTTGAAACTGAAGTGCGGAATGAGTGCATCCTTTTGGCGGGATCCTTCCAGTTGAGAGAAGCTGATAATTATAGAGCAGAGTTGTTAGAAAATCTTTATGCCGAGCGGAGAAGGATGCGAAGAAGGATTGTATTCCGGCCTGATCCTGGAAAATTCAAGAGGCTGAAACATGAACTCAATGAATTTCGGAAACGCGTCACAGATTCTGTTAGCTGGATTAACAACCTCGAGAACATGCATGTTGAAAAGATGATTGACCAAGTTCAGAACTGGCAAAAGACAGCTACATGCTTCATTGAGCGACTCTCAGAAGAGTACTCTGCATATGTTGATGTGATTGAACCAGTTCAGATTGCGTTATATGAAATGAAGTTGGGCTTATCACTACTACTTTCAAGCAGCTTGGATAAAATTCTGGAGAGAATCTGGCAGCAAGATACAGATTCAGTTGTGGCTACAGTCATTTCTTTCATGAGATTCCCAAGAATTTTTTCCTCCAAAGCTGTATCTGTTAAGTTTGAGAGCTGGCAAAAGAAACTTGCTTACTGTGGAGTTGAATGGCCTTCTGACATAGTGGCATTGGATTTGAAGCTGCTTGAAAATCTAATTGTTTTCACTAGAGATGTCAATTCAGACAGAGTGACCTCAGTCTTGCATTTCCGAACTGCCATTTATAAGAATATTCTTCTTCGTGTTATGCATTTCACTGCTGAGGTCCATCTTTTGGACAAAGCATCCTTTGCACTTTTGGATAAGATATTTGGTGAGTTTGCAAGCAGTTGGATGCATATGAAACTTCAAGTGAAGAAAAGGGAAGATGACGAAGGTCAACAGTTCAAGTTCAGGCCCAAGGCATTTAGGATAGAAAACATAATTGAGATAGATATATCAACCCTTCGAAGTTCTGTTGTTGGTGAGAGTTTCACTGAGTGGCAGGAATTGCTTGCTGATGATGAATTCACAGAAAAGATGAAACTTGATGAGGTTCATGAGACTTTGGAGGAAGACTTGAACACCATTGATGAATTGATTCTAAATGATATAGCTGATATCCATAACAGATTATTTGGGTCTGTGGATCTCAATAAAAATCCTGGAATAGTGGAGGTGTCTGATGAGGACAAATTGTCTACCTTTATTGACTCTTATTCACTGGGAGTAAGAATGATAAGAAGTTTGGAAGGCATAATTTCTTCGAATTTTGATGCAAAACTTATGCCAGAACACTTACTTCGCATATGCTTGGAGTACGAACATCAGTTTTTTACTCCTCATAAACCAGGTCGTGCATACAATTTTTACAAGGATTCAAATGCCCCAACGATGGCTAAAATGGTGGAACCACTGGCAAGTCTTAAGCAGCGTGTGCTTGAGCTTTTGAATGAATGGGATGGTCATCCTGCTCTTCAGAAGATTTTGGATACTATTGAGATGGTTTTGGCTATGCCTCTAGGCACCCCTCTTGCCAAGGCTCTCTTGGGCCTACAATTTTTGCTCAACAGGGTGTGGGCATTGCGGGAAACTGTTGCAAAAATCCCTCTCTCTGATTATTTGAAGCCTATATATGTTGTGGTGTCTTCATTCCAGAAGTTGGAGTTTGAATCTTGGCCTGCTTTGCTTGATGAAGTTCAAATTGAGTTTGAGCTCAATGCTGGGAGGTTGTGGTTTCCATTATACTCCGTTCTTCAGCGTGGACATTCAGCTGATATTAATGAAGATGATGAATGCACAATTCAGAGCTTAGATGAGTTTATACACTTATCTACGATTGGTGAATTTAAAAGGCGTCTTCAGCTATTACTTGCCTTTCATGGCCAAATCAGCAGTGGTCTATGTCTGGGATATTATTCAAGTCCTTGCCAAGTAAAGATTTTGAAGATTCTATATAATACATTTGGATTCTATGTGCAATTCTTGCCAAAGTAAGTTGCCTGATATTTGTAGTTGACTTGTTTAAAGATTTCTGGACCTTACTTTGATCACCTCAAATGAGATGTTTCTTCTTCTTTTCTTTTAAGGATTTTGGAACATATTGAAACTAATAGAAGAAATATTGAGATGGAGTTGAAAGATCACATGAAATTATGCCGATGGGAACATGGTGAGGATTATCTTAGCATGGAAAACTCAAGAAGATCTCGCCAAAAGTTGAGGAAGATAGTCGATAAGTACACTGTGAGTTATTTCCCTTCTTGTTTAGCTTTGAAACTTTTTGTTTTCTGAACCTTTTGGGCTTGTTTCCTTGTGGTCAGTATTTTGGCAATAAGTTGGGAGTTTTATCCTTCAAAATTTATTTGTAGGCCAAGCGACTTTTAGTGATTTAATCCACCTTTCAACTGATAAACCAATGTTGGCATGATAACATTTTCTAAATTTCTTTTTTATATAACTCTCTTCTTTTTCTTCCTCTCTTTCCCTGTTTTATCAAGATTGATCTTTTTCTTTGATGATTGATTATTGTTCATGTCATATTAGTATTTTTGTGGAGATTATACTCACTGTGAAATAATTCTAGATGTTTGGATTGTTGTCTTCCAAAATTCAATTCCATTTTGCATGTTTCAAGAGCATGGCTTCTGCCTGAAAGGAATTTTATGAATTGTAACAAGGTTATTTATTCCTCCTCTTTTCACAGGAACTGTTAAAGCAACCTGTTACTGTCTTTCTCACCCAAGAAACTGTAAGAAAAGGTCTAAGCCAATCCATGCAAGGTCCACATCTCTATCCGGATGACTCTTTTGAGAGTAACAGGAATATTCTTGATCTGATTTACAATCAGACAAAGCTTAAAATTGATGACAGGTGTGTGTGTGCGCTTTTAAATATTTTTCTTCTGATTTGCAATTGCTCTTAACATATTAATACATTTAAATGATCCTGTGGAAGGTTGTCTTGGTTTCTTGATGGCCAGAAAAAAGTGGATCTGGTTTTACAAGCTTCACAACTTGTGAGGCAAATTGAAATTGATTCCTCAGATGATTTCTTCAAGGACATGGAAGGTCACTTTTCTGTTCCTTTTGATATCTCAAGTCACATATGAGAAGATATCAACATGTTGTATGTTCCTCACAACAATTTTGAAATTGTGCAGAGGCTACAAAATTCATCAAGAATAGTGTGCCTTCGCTATTCTTGCTGGAAAAAGGAAAGCAAATCTGGGATACAGTTGGAAAAGTTTGCAAAACTGTTATTGATTGTGGTGATCTTTGGAGGGATGAGAACAAGCATTTTGGGAAGCGGAGGGTTTTGGCTGATCTTCTAAAATTCTTAGAAAGTTGTGGATTGTCAAAGCATAGGTCTACTTTTATGGAGGTATTATGGATATATATGCCTAACTGGGGACTTAAAGTGTTGAAGTGTGTTATACTAATTGTCAATATTATTATTGACTTTGTTATCATTTTTTTCCTTTTCTATGGCGAAATATGCAACCAGTTGAACACCAACAAAACCAGATATTGGCTTCTTCAGCCATCGTATGATGTGCAACACCTTCTCATGCAAGGTGGTCCCTCCCCTAGGGAAGTTGATATTGCAGCTTTGAGCAACCTTAAGAGTTCAAATTCTGAAAATTTGAAGGCTGAATGGAATATTGCAAACAAATTCTACTTCAAGGGCATTGCATCAATGCATGTCGTGCAGCAAATTTCCCTTAATTTTCATAAAGATTTTACTCTTGAGCAGGTAGTTCTCAATAAATTGCGTTTGATATTTTCTGGCAACCTATTTGGTGCATGTTCGTTCCATAATAGGATGAAAGGAAATAAGAAATTCAAGGAGCCCTAGGATTCCAAATCTTGTAATGTAACTTTGTTGTTCTTTGTTTCTATTGGATAAATAGGATTAACTTCATTATACCAATTTCAAAACCAGGAACCATAAGAGTAATTAGTTGAGGGTGGATGGGACACTTTTTATTTGAATCCATGCTTACTGATTCCAATACAAGGTATCCTTAATTTAATCCAAATTTGAAAGATTACAACTTCAAATGGAATTTGCCATTCCCGAAACAAGAAGTGGCCAAATATTAGATGATGGTGAATTAATCTTTATATCTAATGTCATTCCCCCGAGAAAGTCTAGTCTTTGTAGTGTTTCAGACATAGTAACTCAATTTTTAACTAGTTATGGTGAACCAAGTTTTGCAAATAAAATTTAGAACAAATAAAAGCTTCAGGAGTATGGTTAGAAACTGGTTCTGATCTAAACCAAGGTCAAAGTAAATTGACTCGAGTTTGTGATAATCTTTTTGTCCAATTATGCTTAACTGAGTTTAATGTTGTGATGATATTCAGTGAATGTGGCACATATTCAATGTTATTGTTGTGGCTGCTTTTTACAATTGTAAACAGCAGCATTAATGTGAACCAATCATGCATTCTTTTTCTTAGTATTTCTGTTATTATCATGTCTTATCGTTATCATTTAAGAGCTAGCATTATCACTCATAATCCTTATCATTTAGGAGCATTATCACTTCTTATATAGGGATGAGCATTATCATTGTTGTAGGTCCTTTTTTTAAAAAAGGATTCCTTGTCCTCTTGTAGTTGCAATCCTTGCCTATTTAAAGGAAGGATTCGTATTCAATAAAATCATCGATAATTTCAGTCAAGAAGAGTGGAACTGAGGGAGTTGGTAATCTCTTACAAATCACCATTTAGAGTTTTTCTTAAAAAAAAAAGGTTCCTGAAAGAAAGGGAGTAACAAGGGAAATCAAGAAGATTTTCCCATTAATCGGCCTGTGACGAGATTCTATTTGTGGGCCCTTAACAGTTATAATCATATTAAGACAAGCTAGGACTAAAAAAACCGGTTTCATTTAGCTTCTTAAAGCTTATTCAAGATTGATTCATAAAATGGTATACTTAAGCTTGAAAATGTTTCCATCTTCATAAACTTTCATTTAGATGTGAAAATTTTAGTAGGTACGTACACAGATAAAGACATATATAATGAAGCTACTTGAGTTTAATTTGTCTAAGCTTATTTAAGCCAACTTGATAATGATTTTCAAAGCTTGCACATAATTTGACAGCTTAGTGCTGAAATTGGCTTGACCTGGATGTATTCCACATCTGTAACCAGAATATGCACTTGGTTTAAGAGCTTAGTGCTGAAATTGGCTTGACCTGGATGTATTCCACATCTGTAACCAGAATATGCACTTGGTTTAAACTGCAAAACATGCTTTGTTTTTTCTCATCAGTTTAAGCTGGAATTTTTCTGCTTTCCATGTTTGTGCAAACTCATATCTTATGATATCCTGTGGCATGTATAGGTTAAAAGGTCCGGTTCTTTCCTTGACCATCTCATTGCAATTCAACATGATCAGCGTGCTGCCGCCTATGGTTTTGCTGGGAAAATTCAGTGTCTGAGGAAATGTGTGTGGCCTTTAGCAAATTTGTTCCGAGACTTCCTTATTGATCCAGTGGGTAGTGAATGGTCTTTTACCCCAAACCAGCTTGTGATCTTTAATTGCATGTGGCAGCAGAAGGTAGAGTTTTACCTTACAGCCAACAATGTTTCATTGTTTTTATTTTATTTTTTGGTCTTATTTGTGTATGATGATGACTTTTTAAATTACATGGCTTTCACTGCAGCAATTACTTGATAATATGTCCACCATTCTGTGTGATGTACGTTTGTTGGTACTAACAGTCGAGCGCAATCATTTTAACTCCTGTTCAAATGTCAAAGATACAGCAAAGCAGATCTTTTGCCTCATTGAGAAATTTACTCCAGAGTTTCAGACATTCAAGGTACTCCCTCTTGTTCATGTTTCTCTTTAAATTGTTTTGATTCATGTATATTTTACCTAATGAAAGTTCTTGGCAGGATTTGCTGGATCTTCATCTTCTTGGTGGTAAGAAAGTTATAGCCAGTGCAGGTAATTTATTGCATCCGTTTGGCGTTACAAAACAAATGGAACAGTTGGTAAGTGGTATCTTCCAGTTGATAAGGACGTTTGAGGAAAGTCTCAGTGCTTTTAGCAGCAAAAACCAGGAGGGAGGAATAGTTGAAATAATTCTTGGGCACTTTATGGAGATATTTGAGAAGGTACTTTCAAGTTCCTTGTTGAAATTTATGGTTAAGATCAATCAATAATAGTTTTTTTCACTATTTATTGAAAGTGGTCTGCTTTCAACACATTTTATCATAAATATCCAGGCTTCTGTCGTTGCTGAACAGTACGTTTCAGATTTAAAAGCAAGAAATCAATCTGAAAATGTTGCTGAAGACGTGAATCTTCATAAAGCAAATGCCATCACATGTGAAGTGGGGTACCATGATGCTCTAAAGAAAATATATCGAAGTATATCAGATACATTTCGTGGGATTCTCACAATGAGAAACGAGCCTGCTTTTGAAGAAGAGTCATTAAGAAATATTAGTGAATGGAAAAGCTTGTTTGAATCATATATTGAGTGTTTGAAGTTGGATTTTTTGTGTGATGAATTGGTGAAGATAACTAGTTATGCTGTAAGTCCTAGTACAAGCACTAGCCTTGAATTAACTGATCTGTTTGATCTCTTTCGCATTTCTCTTTCACTTTTAACTGGTATCTTTTGATCAGGGAGAGGCGCTGGACCATTACATTAACACAAACCCAAGTATATGTTCTCTTGTTAGAGCCCATTTGAGGCATCTATATTCATTACTAAACGTGATATTGGCCTTTGGTGATGGTCTTCTGCATGATTTTCTCAGTATGCATAGGATGGTAAGTATTTGGATTAAATTCTACTCCTCCATTTCATTGGGATTCTTCATTCTATCGAACATTTAATAGTGCATGTGGTTTAGCTTTATGGAGTGCTCATAGTGCTCTCTTTGAGAAGGCATAGACAATTTCTGTCACCCCTCATGCTAGCCATGAAAAAGAGTCGGAGGATTTGTAGAAAGGGTAATAAAAGGCATAAAAAGATGAAGAAACAAACCTGGCTTATAGAAGGAGGCATTACACTTCCTCTTCCTCTTCCTCTTTTTTCTTTATTTCATATGGGAATCATAACTCCTTTTCTCCTTGCATTTTGACATTCTCTTCTTTTATATTTCAACATATTTGACACTTTAGATAAAAGGGAATTTTTTCAAACACCTTTATGTACTGAGAATTTTTTCGAACACCTTTTATGTACTGAAAGTGTTGTGCCTACAACATTAAGCTTGTGCATATTCAAACTTGACATAAAGTAACCTTTTTTTTTTTTTTTAACTATCACCTACCCCAGTATCATGCAAAGTTGCTGACATGTAATGGGGTAAGTATAAAGAAGAGAAAATTTTCCTCATAGAAGAAAGTCTCTAGCGGTGGAGCCACAACAACAGCAAAAATATGTGCACACTTTTTTCAATTTTCTCTAAATTGAAATACCAAGTTGTGTTGACTATGTATGCAGGTATCAGTAATGGCTCATGTGCTTGCGGACGTTTTTGCTTCATTATTTGCAAAAGGATTTGGTATTCCAGAAGACCAGATTAATGACTCTGGAAATGAAACAAAACAAGATGCTACTGGAACTGGTATGGGTGAGGGTGCAGGACTAAATGACGTCAGTGATCAGATAAACGATGAAGATCAACTTCTTGGGACTTCTGAAAAGGTATCCAGGCTACAGAAAAATTCTATTTTATTCCATGATTAAATTATCCACAAGCTTCATGATTTTCTTGTCCTTGGTTCACAGCCCAACGAGGAGCAGGATGGTTTAAGTGATGCTCCAAGTAAAAGTGTTAAAGGAATAGAGATGGAAAATGATTTTACTGCTGATGTCTTCAGTGTTAGTGAGGAATCTGGAGATGATGATGATGATGACGACAATGGATGATGAGCAATTGGAATCTGCCATGGGGGAAACTGGTGCAGACAGTGAAATTGCTAAAGAGAAACCCTGGGATAAGAATGACGATGAAAATTCCACTGGCACAACTGAAAAGTACGAGTCTGGGCCATCAGTTGAAGACAATCAAACCAATGATATGGAGCTCCGAGCTAAGGAAGATGCTATCTCTGCTGATGATGCTGGAGAGAAGAATACTGAAGAATTTAACAGACAAGATCAGGAAAAGGAAAATCAAGCTGCTCCTGATGGCACGGAAGATGTGAGAATGGACAAAGAGGATGCATTCTCAGATCCTAGTGGATTGAAGCTTGACGAGCCAAGTCAAGATTTTAATAAAAAAAATGATGAGGAAGAAGCAAATGATACCGCACCCATGGAAGATCATGAAATCGAAGAGCAACAAGACTCTGCTGACATTGAGAACGGTGAGGAAAAGAGTGATCCGATGGATGAAACTTTGGAAGAGAAAGATTCCAACCATTTGGCAGAAGAATCAAACATAACCAACCAAGAAAATGATCAGGGAAATGAAATAGAAATGGACTCTGTGGAGGCAAAACCACCGAACAAACCATCACAATTGAGCACTTCTGATATTGTGAATGATGACATACCAGCCTATCAATCTGCAAATTCCCCAAAAGCAGATTCCAGTGCAGTGGATTTGGGTGATGCTGCACCAGAAGTTAAATGGTCAAATGGCAGTGATCCTCAAGATGATCTTGCTCCTATGAGAGGCTTACCTAATTCCTCTGCTGCTGAACTTTCAGTTACTGACACATCAAGTGGTAGAAAAATAGGCAGTAATCATTTTGAAACTCCAATCCCACCAGAAGACTCATCAGCTCAGAAAGTTCAACCAAATCCATTCCGTAGTGTTGGGGATGCACTTGATGGATGGAAACAACGAGTTAAAGTGTCTGTTGATCTTAAGGACAATGCTATTGATGCTGGTGATCTCAATGATGAAAATGCAAATGAATATGGATATGCTGCTGAATTTGAAAAGGGAACAGCTCAAGCACTTGGACCGGCAATGGCTGACCAGATTGACAAAAATGTGTGTGAAAGGGATCTGGATAAAGATACTGGAACAAAAGGAATAGAAGACCATGGCAGTGATATGGAGATTGAAAATCAGTCATCTGATGCACGCCCTATGCAGAGTTCTGCCCTGAATGTAAAGAATGATATAGAAAGATGGTCAGAAAAATTGGACTTAGAGAAGCAACCTGAGGAATCTACAGAAATTCACAGCAATCATGACGATAACACAAAGTTGTCTCAGAGTTTGGTGTCTGTGAAGAGATCTTACTTGGGCGAGGACATAAATCAACTTAGTAAGCTTTCTGTGGGTGATACCGAGCTAGGCAAAGCCAATAGTCTTGAGAAAATTTCCAGTGACGGAAGAGATGATGCTGCTATCCTCTGGAGAAGATATGAACTGCTCACAACAAGATTGTCACAGGAGTTAGCTGAACAGCTTCGTCTGGTTATGGAACCCACTTTAGCTAGCAAACTCCAGGGCGATTACAAGACTGGCAAAAGGATTAATATGAAGAAGGTACGTAATTTACATTTCATTCTTTAGAAGTTAATCTGTGACTTTGCATGTTTGTTGAAATGACGTACCTTGTACTCTAGAAGTGAAACAGAGGGACAAACATTTTTCCCCATGTTTCGAAGATGAGAAGAGGAATGATGGAGAAATATGCATGTATAAAGATTTTTTCTGTGCTTGTGGGGGTTGGGCTAGGAGGGAGGGTTTTACTTGACAGGCAGATTAGTTAAGTCCCAAAAAAGAGAACACACCGAGTGTAACTCTTGTTGTACTTGCATGGTATAGATGCCTTAAAACCTGAAAGGAATTCAATTATGATATTTGTGAATTGCAGGTGATTCCATATGTGGCAAGTCATTACCGCAAAGATAAGATATGGCTAAGAAGGACACGCCCAAACAAACGTGATTATCAGGTGGTCATTGCTGTGGATGATTCACGTAGTATGCAGGGAGAGTCGTTGTGGGAATGTGGCTATTGAAGCTTTGGTGACAGTTTGCCGTGCAATGTCTCAGTTGGAAGTTGGGAACTTAGCTGTTGCAAGCTTTGGGAAGAAGGGCAACATAAGGCTGCTCCATGATTTTGATCAGCCATTTACTGGAGAAGCTGGCATTAAGGTTAGTTTCTCCGCCTGACAAATGAATGAAAAATAAGCTTACAAATACAGTAAATTGAGTTTCTTTTTTCCTTCATTTTCATTTTTCATATGGATTGATGATTTTCATATCACGCATTTGCATGGTCTTATGCACTATTGAAGTTAATTCTCCAAACTGCGCATGATTGTTAAGAAACCAAAGTACTACAGCTAATATTTGACCTTCTTTTCTGGAGATGATCTCGAGCTTGACGTTCAAGCAAGAGAACACGATAGCAGATGAACCAGTAGTTGATCTACTGAAATATTTGAACAATATGCTGGATGCTGCGGTAGCAAATGCACGACTACCTTCAGGACATAATCCTCTGCAGCAACTTGTTCTAATCATTGCAGATGGCAGGTTCCATGAGAAGGTACTTCACAATTCATTCATCAAATCTTCAACTTCTCCTTATCTTAATCTCTTATTCTTATTCTTCTCTTTTTACCTTGTGTCATTCCAGGAAAACCTAAAACGGTGTGTCAGAGATATCTTGAGTAAAAAACGTATGGTTGCATTTTTGTTACTGGACAGCCCAGAAGAGTCCATCATGGACCTGATGGTATTGTTTACCTTATATTCTTTTTTTTTTTTTGGTTTTTGGTTTTTGTGTGTGTGTGTGTGTGGGGGGGGGGGGGGGGGGGGGGGAGAGGGGTGTTTTGTGTGCGTGTGCTGTGTGTGCATGTATTTGGAACCAACCACCGTAACTATCTCGAGTGGCTAAATGGTCTGCTCTCCCAGGAAGCAACATTTCAAGGTGGAAACGTCAAGTTCTCCAAGTACCTAGACTCTTTTCCATTCCCATATTATGTTGTGCTGAAGAACATTGAAGCACTTCCTAGGACACTGGCTGATTTACTGAGACAAGTAATGATATACATGCACCTTTTTTTTTTTTGGCCTAGAACATTTTGATACTATATTATGTGAACCGGCTCTGATCATTTTTCTTTTATTCAATGCATACAGTGGTTTGAACTAATGCTAAATTCGAGGGACTAAATATTATGGGACTGCATGTGTCATGATAGCAAGGATTGTTGATTGATGGAAGACATGTACACATCAACCCCTCTTCCTTTCGCTGGGAGGGTGTTTGGTGAGAGGGAGACATCTTGTGCGGCCCCAGGCAGTGGGCCACAAAGAAGGAACCGACAGACTTCATGCTAGAGTTAGAGATGACTCTGAATGGGCCATTGTCATAGGCCATGCTGAAAATTGGCAGGAGTGCAGAGGCTAAGCACAATGGACAGTGGGGTCTTTGACACCGGGGATGCCCTGTTTAATGGATTAGAAGTTTGGGAGGATTTGCGCAAATTTCTTGGGCATCTTAGGGGCTGGTTCAGAGTTTATGAACCTCGAAGTTCTATAAACAGGGAAGAAAAAAAGGCTGTACCGTAAGTTTGCCAGATTTAGAATCTAGTTGTTCTAGCAAGTTTGTCCTCTCTCTGAAGTCGGGCCTCTCAACGTACCAGGTATCACGACAAATCAGTTGTGATTTAAACATTGTAGGCAAATGAAAGCAATTGAATGTATTATTCACCCTGTTGGGTCTTGTGTTGTGCATAATCAAAATTTTGGGTAGGAACGAATAAAAAATCTAAAGCAATTGAATGTATTATGCTTTGAAGCCCTTTCTATCATATAATTTTGACAAGTGCTGCAACTTATCTGCTGAAATCTTTTTCTCTCCATTTTATTGTCTTAGCAATGCAATCACGTGGGAATTTGTTTTTGTTCCATTCGTCTTCGTTTCCATTTTAGTTCCCAAGCCGCGAGATGGGTGGAGGCCGTGGGCTTGGTTTTGCAGGCAGGCCCAATCTTGCGCTCTCGAGTTCTTGCGGTCTCAAATTGTTTCTCTCGAACAGAAAATAGCCCGGTTCAGGGTCCAGACATCAAAGAAATTTAATACTCAATAGTGCTGGGCCAGTATTGCAAATTCCTCAGCGTTAACAAATTCACTAAATGTAACCAATTGTCTTATTGCAGTTTATTTCTTAAATTTGTCTCTTTCTAGAAAATGAGTTATTCTTTGAAGATCAATTTTTTTGGTTTCTTTCTGTTAATCTGCAATCGATGATAAATTTTGTCAATCATAATATTATAAATAGTTTGAAAGTCACCTAAAAGAATCTATCAAGAAGGTTCAATCGGCGCATTTTTTTTCTCTTATATTTGATGAGTGCAAGGCCAACTTCGAACTAAGTTTGTCAACGGGTCAGGTTAAGATCAAAATTGACTATTCCAAACACAAACTCATTTGCATAAAATAGTACAAGACCCAGACTCTGCATAAAATAGTACCGAACCCAGACTCATTACCAACAAGTCTCTTATTTAGTTTTTCAGATCCGAAACTTATCAGGTCTCGGTCTAGGGTCGAAATTGCCTATTCCAAACACGAACTCATTTGCATAAAATAATATTGGATCCGTACCCGAACTCGTTACCAATAGATCTCTCATTCAGTGTCTCGGATCCGAAACCGATCAGGTCTCGGTCGATTGGGTCCGAGTCCGGATCCCGGTCTAAGTCTCTCAAAAGGCGTTTGGGAACAGAGCAACATTCTAGAAGCCTCAAAAGGCCATCTTACATTAACAGGCAATAGGCATCCATCACCAACATCTAGCAACTGCTCAGTCAACCCTATACTTTCTCGTGAGGTAGAAATCCAGAAAAAGAAGATGAATTTCTCCTATAAAATACCATCATAAATAGATGATTAATCAAATTCATAAACAACCCCAACATCCCTTCGGAGAGTAGTAACCAAGGGGCTGTTACAACACCCGTTTTTTCTTCTTTTTCTTTTGTAGCTTTAAAACTTTGACAAATGGAATCTATTCATATTTTGTCTTCACTTTCAGAAATATCCAGGGAATAGGTTCATTTTCCTACCAAGTTTGAGGATGAATATTATTTTTTTGTCAAGAATATAGAGATGACAGTAAAAATTCGAAACAGCGAGGAGATGCAAAACAAGTTCTCTCTGTTACTAAGAGAGAGATATACCTGAAATCCCAAATCGCAAGCCTAAATCTTTTCACCTCTCGTAGAGAGGTCAAGTTCGGTGAGTGGTTGATTGAGTTAGTAAACAGATCTGAAGAGGGAGGTGAAAGAAATTGAAGAAACGACAAAGTGAAAGAAATTGAGAAGAAATTGAAGAATCGGCGGTGGTAGGTAAAGGTAATTAGGTAGGGCTAGGATTATTGTGTCTTGGTAGTACGAAACAAAATATATATTTATTTTGATAGATTTGTTTTTCTTTTTTATTCGTCTCAAATTATAATTTAATTTTTAATTAAAGAATATAATTAATTTTTAAATTCTCTAAAATGTCTCTATTTAATTATTTTGTTATAAGTGAAAGTGTATTAGTAAATTGTGCATTCACATATTAAATAAAATTAATTTGACTTATGATGTAATTTTCTATTTATATTTAATGTAAATATTTAATGATAAATATAAGTTATTTTAGTAACATCATAAATTGATTAATTATTTCAATAAAGTTAACTAACTTTTCTCAAATTGTGTAAAAAAATCTCTAAACCTATCAAAATGAGACAGAATGAATATATATATATATATAATAATTTTTATATTTATTTAAACAATTTGGGTTCCGGTCCGATTCTGAGTTGAGTCGAAATAAAATATTTTATACCCGACTCATTTTGTTTCAAAAAAATTCAAGTTCAAGTCCTAGTCGAATAAACGAAATTGGTCTCTGAATCTGAACCCGATCTATTGACAGGCCTACCTCGAACACTACTCGACACAAAAAAAAAAAAAAACAAAACAAAAGAACAAGTGAACATTGAACACGCAGAGGTCTAACTTAGTTGGTGAATGCTACACGACACATGATCCCACCACGAGGTTTCAGTGAAGATAGGTTCACACGTCAGATGTGGTGGGCCATTTGTCCGGAGTCGTTGTCATATCACATTTCGGACAAACCTCCACTATCCGCCATGTCAAATGACCAAATTAACCCTCTAACAAAGATCAAATTCCCTAATACGACAACTGACTCGTGCCAATCATCCTCTGCCATTATCCACTTTTTATTATTATTATTATTTTTTATTATTATTATTATCATTAATTACCAGAAAATTAAAAATAAAAGCCCAGACCATTTTTCTTCATCCTCCACTCCCGTCTCACTGTCCTCTCCTCACCTCACCACCACCATCCCCCAACCGCCATTACCCATTTTTCTCACTCTCTCCCGTACCCCAATTGGGTTATTGAGCCAATCCGAGATCGAATTCCGCCGCCGGACCCGTTGCTATGAGGTCTACCTTTTCACAGCAGTTTATGATGTGCGTTTTCCCGGCAAGAACCACCCGGAAATGTTAGACCCGTATGCTATAATCCAAGTTAGATCCAAAATATGGCTTCGCAAGAGGAAAAAAATGTTTCCCAAATCCTTTAGTTCTGTTTTTGACCCCCTGATTTTTCCTGATCTTGTAATTAGTAGCTGTAAAAACTTAAGTTTTTATCTTTTCTAGTGGCAAAGAAAAAATAAGGTTAAAGGTTAGGCTATTTTTTCATCTTTTTTTTTTTTAATATTTAGGATGTTTGACGATGAAATAGAAGTGGGTTTGTGTTAGAATTTGTGGATATTTAGATGGAGGTGAGGTTAGTAACATGAGAGGTTTTGAGGAAGAGAAGGTGTAGAAAAGTGGGATTCTTGAAAGAGATTTAAGATGAGTTTGGATGCGGCCGAAGAAGAATCAGCTCAGCAAGTAGAAATTCCGGCCGATATAGAATGGAAAATGCTGGACAAATCCAAGTTTTTCTTCCTCGGAGCTGCCCTGTTTTCTGGTGTTTCGGCTACCCTTTATCCAGTAGTGGTGTTAAAAACCAGGCAACAGGTGGCACTATCTCAGCTTTCTTGCATTAGGACTGCTTTTTGGATCATTAGGAATGAGGGCTTTCGCGGTTTGTATAGAGGATTTGGGACTTCATTAACAGGTACAATCCCTGCCAGGGCATTGTACATGGCTGCACTTGAGATTACTAAGAGTAATGTGGGGACTGCTGCTATTAAGGTTGGGTTCCCTGAGCCTACTGCAGCTGCTGTTGCCAGCGCAGTCGCTGGATTGAGTGCTGCAGTAGCCGCTCAGATGGTTTGGACCCCAGTTGATGTGGTGAGCCAGCGCCTAATGGTGCAGGGTGATTGTAATGTGCAGCGTGGTTATCATAAGAAGCTCAGTGATTCATCGATCAAATATCTAAATGGGATTGATGCGTTTAGGAAGATTCTGAATACGGATGGACTTAGAGGACTGTACAGAGGATTTGGGATTTCAATTTTGACTTATGCTCCTTCTAATGCAGTTTGGTGGGCATCTTACTCTGTCGCTCAGAGGCTGGTTTGGGATGGAATTGGATCTTACTTGTGCAAGCAAAATGATGACAGATGTGAAAATGGTGTCAGTGCTTTAAGACCTGATAACAAAACTGTGATGGCAGTTCAAGGGGTCAGTGCATTCATGGCTGGAGGAGTTTCCGCGGTGATTACTATGCCACTGGATACAATTAAGACCAGATTGCAGGTTCTGGATGGTGATGAGAATGGCAGAAAGGGGCCAACCTTTGGACAAACATTGAGGAAATTAGTAAGAGAAGGTGGCTGGATGGCCTGCTACAGAGGACTGTGGCCACGATGGGCTTCAATGTCCATGTCTGCCACCACAATGATCACTACGTATGAGCTCCTGAAACGGCTTTCAGCCAAGAATCAAGAGGGTTTGACATGATGGACATGGAAAAAGAAAACAAAAAGGCATAAGCTTGGTTTGGTTCTCTCTTTTCTGTTGAATCAATGTTAAATCGTTTATTTGTCTTCTAGTCCTAACTTGTCTCTGTTTTTCGCTGTTACTTGAATTTTAACTCTCCTTTCTAACCAAAATGGTGATCCATGTAAGCAGTTGCTAGTTCTGTTATGCATACAACTTCAATGTACATAGTATCTTGTTTCTTCGGCTCCACCTATTATACTACATGGTGCTAGTGCATTTTTATTAGTAGTATCATTTCTAATATTTTTTGGTACTTCAATCCTTTACTGGGATTATAGCTAAAGGTCATATTTTCTAGATTCCTTCTGGTGGGTTAGCTTTGTGATGGAAGTAGCGGACAAAATCAGAGTGCTTTTCTGAGTTGTGATTTTCTTGTTCCAAACCATGGGGAACTTGAAGTTTAGTGGAACGAGCACTCTCACTAATTGAGGTCGGCTTTGATCATTCCTTACCCCAAATCTATCGGAGAGAGTCCTATAGATTGAGCTTGAGATGAAACCTTGCAAGCCTTAAGGGAAGTCCGATTATGTTTGGGATTTTGATGGTTTATAATTTAGATGAGTCAGAATAGCTGAAGTCTTGAACAAATCTCATCCATTCGTGTGTAAAACTTTTGCTTCTTGCTACTTTTGATGTTGATTATGCGTTAGGTAGAAGAAAAATAAAGTAAATCTATTTCGTGTAGAAACCAAACTGTTAGCTTTATTTAAGTGTGAGAGCTTTTATTCCGATG
Source organism: Mitragyna speciosa (assembly GCA_024721245.1). Taxonomy (NCBI): domain Eukaryota; kingdom Viridiplantae; phylum Streptophyta; class Magnoliopsida; order Gentianales; family Rubiaceae; genus Mitragyna; species Mitragyna speciosa. Next base: position 893,500 of record CM045566.1, on the reverse strand, counting down.
GATATGTTATTTAATCTGTTTAGTGCAATTTGGAAGTGACTTTTAGGTTTTGTTTAGTGCTCCAAATTGTCTTTAAGGTCTGTCCCAGGTATTAAGCTTGGAAGAATCCATAGAATATAAAGAAACCCTTCATGTTACCCATTCAATTTTTTTATGGAACCAGGGGTCCTCTAATAGGTTGCATCCTTTGCTGCATTGACGCTGGTGGTCTCTTTTATATATTTAAAAAACCACCATCAGTTGGATAGTTTTGCTATGAGCATATGCTCTTTTGCCTGCAGTTGACCAGGTATGCATGCTTCATGTTTTGACCATATTTCCAGTCCGTGCAGCAGACTTTTATGACCAGATTGAAAAGGCTTTGTAATTTGGGTCTCATAAACTTCATAAATCTCTTATTTGTGGAGCTACTTGCTTTTCGGCCTCTATTGGTTTTTATCAGCACCAGTATGTGTTTTCTTAGCCATGATAGGAACTGGAAGCCGTACTGTACATAGACAAAAATTTCAAACGGCAGAGTTTCAGTAACAAGAAAACAAGAAACCACTTCAGATTTATCTACATTTGCATAAAAAGTTCATCAGGAAGGTCCAGCCACGCTAGCAATAATACTAAATTGAGGCAAACGTAAGAATTTTAAATAAAAACGGGGACTACATTAGCCAACGACAAATACATGATAAAACGTGTCATACGGAAGAAAGAAGTATTGCATTCACAGGTTAGCTCTAGACATAGTTCTAAACCAAAGAAGAAACCTAAGACGGGTGAGTATAAAACTAGATGAATATTACACTACATCAACTGCGAGCTCTCTTGTTGCTGCATGATGGACACTTGTACTGCTTAATATGCTCAGCCCTAGCAGGGGTGATCTTCACACACTTGCCATGGAACCACTTCTCACATATATCACAACATATCCAGAACTCATCTGATGCATAATTCTCGCCACAGGCACCACACAAGGTGTCACCATGCTCTTCATCCTCTTCCTCTTCCTGATCCTTTGGCTCTGACTTCGAATATTTTCCTTGGGATTCAGATGCCTGCTGTTTTTGTCACAAATGTGAAGCAAAATTAAGACATGGGACAAAAGGTCACAGGACAAAAGGTCATGCCATTTAACAGTCAGAGCATTGCATTAAATCAAAGGAATAAATTTCAAATGTACATCAAGAACATCAAAGGGACAAACCAGGAAATTAAAAAAAATGGCATCTAGGAACATGATAAACATGCAACCATACAAAAATAATAAAAGCACACATGAGAGTCAATGAAAAATGCATTTTTACCATTTCGGAATTTGACTTGGATTTGTTACTACTGTGATTAATTGCCGAAGACTTCTCTTTCTGCTGTTTCTTAGCAGTGCCAGTCACAACTTCAAAAACAGTTGGGAGATCATTTATCATGTTGAAGAGTCGTTTCCTGAATCAAAAGATATGAAAAAAGAAATGATATCAACAGTAAAATCAATCAAAAGAAATTAGCAGTGTCTCCTTGTATTCTTTTGCCAAACCCAGTTTACTTTGTTTCAATTCCAAACTGTTGGACTCATCCCACTTTACCATGTTTCACTGGTAATACATATTTGGTCTTTACATGTATAAATTCATGTTATTCAAGAATCTTCCAATGCTGTGTATAATTTTGATACTTATACGTCAAAATTGAAACTTGGTAGACTATCAAATGATGGACCCAAAACATGAGAGCCAATTTGCTGCCCTAGAAGCACAGGAAGAATAAACTACAGTGAACTAAAAAAGTGGGTAACATTATACAACCCTGTATTTGTTCTGCCACCACATATAGGTCTGTTGTGTAGAATGTGGTTATATAATGTAATTGACTTAATCAGTTTAATCCTCTAGCATTTGAGTATCTATGTGGTTATCTATTAAGAAGTTTAAAACAGATTATATTCTACTTCTACGGTAGAAGTAGTTTGAAAGACGGCAAGAATTCAACAATGTGTACCTGTCTGCTTTATCAAATCCAAATCTAGCACCAAAGTAGAAGGCAACAGCAAGCAACCATGCATCACTATGCACAGCCACTAAAGATAACCAGTCCTTTTCTTGCATGCCATCTCTAGCAAAGTTAATGCCTAAAGCAGGTTCAGGTAGTTCAGGAGGTACTTCCTCTGCTGGTAGATTGACCTCCCAGTGCTCACTAGGAAAACCATATAAGCACAAATTCTCCTTCTCCTACACCAGTAGATTTGAAAAGTTAAGTCTACTACAAGGATAATAGCTATGGGACAGGAATAAAACAAAACGGTGCAAATTACACGACTGACTACCATCCACACTACCCAAAAGATTTGTAAAGTCATTCACAAAATACCTCACAGCCACACGTGAAAACTTTAACTGGAAACCTTTTTTTTTTTTAAACTCTCAACATACCATAGTGTTTGAACCTAAAACCAAATAATAAATGTGACCCTTACCATGGCATATTATGTCCCACGAAAGACAAACGCTACACAAATAAATTCCAGTAAGTCTGCCAAAACAAGATTGCATTCCGTGTACACGCATCATGGAAGCAAATGACAGTATCAAACTAGCAGTCTTTTCAAGCTAAGCAAATATACCGACTGAATAACAAGCACACAAAAGTAATACATCTTGCATGTCACAGAACCAAGATGCAAGCAGGTGATCCAGAGAGAAAAAGGAAAAAGAGATATTTTCAAGTGCTATAAAAGATAGATTAAAAAAATATGTTTTCCCCTCTCCTGAACATCCACAAAAGAGTAGTATTTGTTACTTATCACAGTTGCAATATTCATTTGATTCAACAACCATCTGATGGACATAAAAATACTTGAACGTGAAGATAAATCATGCAACAGTATGCTGTATGACTGTCACGACCTACGTAATAGCAGTTAATCATCAGAACTGCTTATTTAAGCACAAATTTTTATGAAGCTCCAAATAGGCAAGGGAAAAATTAGCAATCACAACAGATCTTAAGAAAAAGCTCTGCATGTGTAGGAAGAGAGAGAGAGAGAGAGAGAGAGAGAGAGAGAGAGAGAGAGAGAGAGAGAGAGAGACGACAAACGAAGATAGGAAGTGTCTGTAGTGTAATAACTAAACTCGCTGCTGAAATTGTGAAAACATATAATTTTCGTTGCCACTAGAACAGAGTAACAAGAAGCTAATATTTTTTTCCTAGAAATACCCAGTAACATAAACACAAGGACTGAAATATAAATTCAATTACCAGAGTCGGACAATTGTTAATGCAAGGAACTTTCGCTTGCCAAATAAGAGCAGTAACATGTTGACCACCGTAGGAAAAAACCATAAATTTACAATAGGCAAAGTACACTACTGCACATTTACTCTTCCATGCTCATTGTAATTAGTTCCAAACAGGCTCTTATCCACGCACACTTGAACAACTCAAAAAAAACAAAACTCATTAGTAGCCACTGACGCAGCATGACAGCATGAGAAAACCATACAAACTACAAGAAAAAAGCATATTAAGAACCCAAATAAACCTACACTTCTATAATTAAACAACCCAATTCATCGAGCTAAAATCCAAAGTTTCAACTTTTACTTCATAAACAGAACATTAACGTTTTCTTGTTTTCTTTTCTTTTCTTTCTTTCTTTCTTGAATGGTCAGACAAAAATACTAGCATCAAAGAAACAATAATAAAAATCCATTCTTGGATTAAATTTAGGGACAGAAAGCGAAATTCTCACCTGGGTCACACTGCTGGTAAAAATCTTCAACATCTACAACCAAAAAAAGAAGGACAAAAAGTAAACAACTCTCACGAAGAAAAAAAAAAAAAGAAAAACTGAAACTTTACAAAACTATGTTTTGTTTGGTTTGGGGAGGGAAGAGAGAGAACCAGTGGTAAGAGCTTTGATTAAGCCAGCTCGTCGCCCCTTAAAATCTCTAAACACTTCCTCCACGGTTCGGGGATTGTAGCCTCCGTCCATTTTCAATGATTAACGACACTTCAAAACTTCACTTTTCTTAATTACTTCACTAAATTCAACTCTTATATTCCTTTTCTTTTCCCTGGGACAACTACCAAATGGGAAAACTGAGAAGGCTTTTTATGGGATTCTCAAGAGGAGTCGAAAACCGAAAATATCAAGAAAATTCACAAACGAAAGTACGACGTTGTGGATGTTGGGAAATTTACGTTGGTTCTTTTTTTTATTATTTTGTTTTTATTTTAAGCGTAGTTCCTATACTTGTGTTGTTGTTTGAGGAGCGGACTTGAATCTGAAGAATGTGGACGGGTTTAACTATATTTGAGAGAGGGTTGATGAGTCCGACCAGAAAGAACCCACCTCTACTTCGGTCTCATGTCTTGGACTCTTGGGGTGGGCTGTTTTATTTGTATCATATACAAATATGGACCCTTCATATGATATTGGTTTCTTGGATAGACTAGGTCAAAAGCGTCACACTTGGTGGCCAAGCCCATATTAAACAATATTTCAAACTGCAACCCAATTCAATCACAAAACACATAATTTTGAAAAGAGATTTTGTGAAAATCATAGTTTTTAATATACACAAGCTTTTGAGTTTGACCTAGTTTATCTTCACTTCGTAAAATATATTTTTTAACTTGGGCAAAAACCTTCAGTGGCCATTAAACTTTTTTGATCGTAAAGTTTTGACCACTAAATTTTTTTGGTTTCAAAAAAGTCATTGAACTCGTAAAAATGGTTACTTATGGCCATTCTGTCAGATTTCCCCGTTAAGCCATATAGGATCAGATGAAGAAATGACCATAAGGAACCATTTTTATAAGTTCGGTGACCTTTTTGAAATAACGGAATGGCTGTAAGTAACTATTTTTACGAGTTCAGTGACTTTTTTGAAATGAAAAAAATCCTTTTACCGTCTGGCTTAACGATCGATCTGACGGAATGAAAAGTTCAGTGATCAAAACGTTACCATCGAAATAGTTTAATGGTGGCTGAAATAATTTGCCCTTTTAACTTTATTTTCTTTAACGACTAAAAGACAATTATGATCCCACAGTTGGGGACTTGTATTCCTCATAAATTTTTGAATTACAGGGATGTAAATGTAGAAAATGTTTGGTTCTGTACAAGAGTTGTCATTGTATTCCATAAATTTTGTGGAATTATAGTTCCATTTCCGGTATTCCCTACAAACAAACGCATTCTTAGCAGTTAGCACTCCTTTTGGTCAACCAACAACATAGGCTAATGATACATAACATGTAAAACATAGCTCATGCGACGGTTAAACGTTGAACAGATTGTAAGAAAGCAACAATCTGCGTTTAAGTGTTCATTCCATATAGTAGAACGTATTAAAAACAATCACCAATCATCATAAACATTAATCAAATGAAGCCTTGTTCGTCTGAAAACAACTTCAAGAAATCATTTCTCTAATGAAGCTACTTTTGTAGGCGAAGATGCACCACAAAACCAAAGAGCCAAGGATGACTTCCCACTTAACCATGGACTGTTGAAGCTTGCTTCCTGTCTCACCGGAGGACTGAGAGACGCTGCTTAACACCGTCTGTTCTACCACCCCGACCACTTGGCGGAGAAACGTCAATATGTGATCGATAGCCAGAAAACCTAAATTGTCGATGGTGGACGACGTTACCACTGGTTGAAACACTCGACGCATCTGAGCAATTAGTCAAGGAAATCCCTTCTTTGTGATTCTCACGGTTATGAACTTCAGATTCCTTTTTTTCCGCGTTTAAATGGAGGTGCATGGAACCTGAGATTTCTTGGCTACTGGTCTTGACAATAGCCTTGGACTCCTGGAGTTTCTTGGTATTCAGGAAACGACCACCAGAACCTCTTGCTCTGTTTAAAGCATGACGATGCCTAGACTCATGGAGATAAGGCTGAAGACATATTTGTAAAGACAATATATAAGCAAATTATTGATATATTTAGCTACCAGTGGCATAATGCCCAACTGTAATATCTATGATGTGACAGTAAGTCAGATTAAACGATGGGGATAAAAGGAAGCAATGAAATACAAACCTTTCGGATTTTCGACACATTGTTTTGAGCCTCTAGCTTAGCACGGGCCTCTCTACGCCTCATAATTGCTCTGAACTGTTTTGCATTGACAAAGATAGGCTCATCTTGTGAAGCATCAAGAGGAAGTGGCACGCGAGAGGGTGTCATGCCCATCATATGGGAATGTACCTGATCAGATAAGAACGGCAAGTAGCCCATGATGAACCACGTCTTAGGCAGTAATTCATAAAACTTAAGGTGGTCTTTATATAGCATAGCAGGTCTCACCCTATTAAGTGAAAGTGTAAACAAGAATCATTGAGAACAAACAACTGGGTTGAGGAATCAAAAACCATAGAATCCCCTCAATATAAGATTCGGTAACTCCATAGATGCTTAAATACTCAAAAGTTCACAACAATAATCTCATCATATGCAACTTAGTTTGCACTGTTAGTGATAGTCTAATCGTATGAAACAAGCTGCCATGATTTCAAAAACACAAAAGATAGAACTTTTCTGTTCCACAAGAATCTTTTGGACAGGAATAGCATAAAAGCATAAAAGAAAAGGAGATGCAAAGTGGGAAAAAAAATATTAAAAAACAATGTAATGGCATAGTATCTCTGTAGACTATATTAGTGAACCTTGAAAAATCTGCAGACCAAGCACAATACTTCAACAAATATTCCACCTCCAAGAAAAGCATTATGAAACAAATTATGCCACCGCTGATGGTGACACAGGCTGTGACCAATAGAAGAATTAGCTCAACCATAGTAACTTTCTTAATTTATTTCCCATGCTTTCCATAGGCAGCACAGATTTGGTAAATAAGAATATGTACAAGAATAGGAAAAAAGATGCAGAGTAAAGAATCCAATATTAGGAGAAGAACAGTGAAATAAATTCCCACAGAGATCTTTTCTCCTCCCTTCCCATCACCATGAATTTCAAAGCTAAATCTGTTTTACTACTTATTTTCATTAATTCCAAAATATGGGGTTCAAGAAGAAGATGAAATAGACAAAGCTTTTCTCGTATTGGTCACTGATATATTTGTTTGCATTACAAAGATGCATTCAACAAATTAATCTGCAATTAGCATTAAAATCAATGATAACGAGATAGAACTCCTTTGTTGGACTTACCATAGGATAAGGGGCAGCAACCAGCCCATGATTGTATGGATCAGGGTAAGTAAAAGGATAGTTTGCCTGCAAAGAGTATTCAAGCTCATCATCACTAGTTAAAAGCTGATTCATGACCTTGCATAAATGTCATGGAACTAAATTAATCAACTTACATATTGCCCATGTTCAATTGATGAACGAGGTAAAACATAATCTTCAAATGATATAGTTGATTTGCTTTGGTCATCTACAGGCTTTACAAGCACTCCACAACAGCCTAAACAAACAAAAGATCAGATACCTATATCCCAAAGAAGTTTATAGACAAAACAAAAAGGAAAATGATAACTAGAGATATATTGTTGGGATATTACATTCCTTCCCTCTTTTCCAGAATCAACGTCACAGGACATACTGGACCTTTCTACTATAGTGTCCACTTTCCTTTTATAAAAGTTTTAAATGTAAATTGCAAATTAAGTTATAAAAATATATTAGATGCAAAAGAAAAAACAAGAAAGTACACATTCCCTACTTTCTCTTCAAACTTGTATCAACAAACATAGTGATTCCAAATGTTTCCATCTTCCTTTTCCAAACATTATATATTTTCACCTGTCCTTAACATTTCTATTGTCAAAGTAAAACATCGGAAGCCCGAACCAATATTAATAATATTACATAATGTGATTGAAGCAATATCTTATTCATATAGTTGTACACAAAATTAACTTTGAAGCTATTAAAGCACAATGAAGAGGGACAGAATTGACAACATATAGATAAAAGGTAATTTTTACAGAGAATTTCATCAGGGAAGAAGACAAAAAATAACTACACAAAGTTAAATAACAAAAAAGCGCACTACATGGCTAGTGGGCAACAAGTTCACTACAAGGAAATAGCCTATTCATATACAAACCTAATATAGCCTAAGCTTTAACTTATGAGGCACAAAAACAAAGGAGATATGATAAATCATGAGAAGTTTTTGGGTAGTAATTTGATATTTAAACTAATAGCAACTTTACTAAAGGAAAGGGATTCGCATCTAGCAACTATACTAGTTAACATCATTCCCAAGACCAATCAAACCTTACCACTGAAAGATAGACCATCTTAAAAATTCAATTCACTTATTTTTGATGTCACTATTCACTTCAGAAAACACACACAGACTTCAAGACAACAGGGCGGCAACAAATAATCAACATACCTGGTTGAATTGACATAATATTTTTTCCATATTTTTCATTTTCCACGCTAGCCTTTTCAGGGCATGATTGACCAGTTGACTGAGTGGAAGAAGATTCTTGATCTTGAGAGTGAAAACTCGATTGCTTAGTACTTTGAAAACAATCCATTCAGAGAGACCTTGAAACTTAAATTTCTTGACGGAGATGATTGTTGCCCTTGTGAGCCAGTAGAAGTCCACCAAGAGTGGATATCATTAATACATGGAGTCATTGAGTGAGAACTGTTAAGATCAAGATCTATTTTTAGCAAGTTCTGGTTCTTCAAAATTATGAATAAATCTGACAGTGCATTAAATGACATGAATCAAAACTTAAACCTATGGTGATTCTTATGACCTAAACTGCTACCTGTTTACCTGCTGATGAAGTTAACAAAGCCAAAGTAACTATTTGCTTCGAAAGGGAAGTTTAAATGGAAGTAGACTAAACTTCTCACAATAATAACAACACCCAATGTTGAAGAAGGATAATTCAAAGTACATACCCATCTAATCGTAAAGTCAAGACTATTGAAAGTCCATGTCTACTCTAGGACAATCACCTGCTAATGATCAATACGGATTTTTTTCTTAATCTCACCCTGACAGTTCAGGATTAATGGGCAAATGCAAAAAATTTTGCTATCAGAATTGCTCTTAAGTTTTCTCACTTCTTCACCTAATAACATGCCAAAATATATTTAAAATCACCTCAAAAATGTTCTCACATTAATAAGATTACATTTATATGCTTGTCCAAAAATTCACAAAAGATAGAACGAGATCACATTTTAAACATTAGAGATAATGCCCTTTTTCTCCAGAAGGCAATAACATGCGTATTTATGAATGGCATGTATGCATATGCTAATAGCTGTCTATACATCATATTTCATGGTTTGTGTGATGATAAATTAAAAAGGGACAGCAGTAGCATCAACAAAATTAGCAGTAATAACACGCAGTAAGAGAACTTATCCATCATTTTTGTTATGAAGATACAAACCTCATATAAACAAGATACCACGCCTTTCATCAGACTCAAAAATAACAACTGAATCACTCCACCCAAACACGGCACACCAAGAAAGCAAGAAATAGAGTATTAGAAACGATTTGATAACATGAAGCGGAAAACATCAGATGAAGCCGCAACACTATTATCCATCAAAAATCAATTCTAAGGAAGTCAAACTAAAGAAATCGCTTTCATATTTTCTTCTTGTGCCATGCCTTATATAACATTTTTATCCTACAAACATATGACTGGAATAGACGAACAAGCAAAACCCAAAAATATATTTCCAAGAAAAAGTGAAACAAAAACAAAAAGACAACAGAATTTAGAACCCAGATAATCATCAAAACATGCAGCACTTACCCAGAACTACATGCCCCACGTATTAACACCAGTATAATAGTACCACAGAAACCATAACCACAAACCAAATAGTGAAAAGGGTCAACAAAGAAACAAAAAATAAGTCATGGTAGATTTCTTAAAACAAAGAAACACCCATATGCAGAAGTAAAAGAAAAGACAAAGAAAAGTAGTTGAAGTAGTAGTAGAAAAAAGAGTTAATAATAATAGCAGGAGTTGATAGGAGGAGGACCACCTTGGGGTTTTGGTAAAGCTTGAAGATATTGCTGGGATGGACTTGGGCATGTCTCCTTTCTTCAAACCCCACAAATTACTCTCGTCTTTCCTCCGGCTGTAATTGCTAAACTTTCTTGATTTTGCTGCCAACTAGTAATGGTATTCAATTCTCTTTATTGTTTCAACGGACTAAAGCCACGGCCTCATCCCTTGCCTGCCTCCCTTTCTCCATCATCAGAACAAAAACACAGCACCACCCACCACACTGGTTCTTTTCTTTTTTCTTTTTGTTTTTCCCTCCTTGTACCAGTAGAACTATTTTTTTTTTTTTTGAAATAATTAGTAGTACTAATTAGTACATATTTCTTGCTTATGATAAAAATTGAGACTTTAGGACTACTTGATTAGTTTAATGTTTCTCTAAAGGCTAATTGTCGTGTTTTGTTGTGTATGAATATTAAATTCATGAAATTCAAAAGCCCAGATGAATTTGCTCGCTCTTTTATATATAGCCCTTCAGCCGCCCTCAAAAATCTGCCACCGCCATGAATTTGGGTGTTATCGCATGTGGACAATGCGACAAATATATATACACACAAACACACATACATATCGCCCTGCAACCCTTTCAAGTTTCAGCATAGGTATGTTGCAATTTTCTATTTCAAATTTTTAGCAGGTGTAATAACGGTTTATCGCATTGTCTGTTAAAAAAAAATGTTTATTTTTCTTGTTTTCTTTCTGCCAAAAAGAAAATAAATCTAATTTTACATTTCCAACTGTAAATTGATATTGACCACATTCACCGACGAACTTTAGTTATTATCCGCATGTATTTGGATTGTCCTCCTTTCAAAATTGTTTTTTTTTTTTGGGATAAACCTACTCTATTACGATGGGATGGGAAATTAACCATTCAAACTCTCGACTTCTGAGATAGAGTTATAAAACTCTAACCACTCGACCTTCTATTCGTTCTCTTCCTTTCAAAATAATTAAAGAACATAGATTAGCTGCCGTAGATTTTTTTTTTTTTTTTTGGGTTTAAAATACTAGCTGGTGCAAGTTTCATATGGTTTATGGATCATATCTATTCTATATGGCTAGCTATAGTTTACGTAATTAATGGATTAGTTGCATTATTAGCATTCTTAAGATGAGTAATGGAGAACGAATAGAGATCGAGCATTTAAAGTCTACGTCTCCATTTCAAAGTCAATGGTTCAGATCACATTAATACTAACTTCCCTTCTCTCAGTTCTAACAGTACAAGTTTGATAAAAAAATAAATAAGTGACTATTTATGTCATGTCAAGTTAGATCATTTGCACCAAACCTCGCATTAGATGACAATTGTATCTATCAAAAAAAAAAGAAAGAAAAAAAGGGGGGAAAAAAGAAATAGCAATATGTACACGTGCACAGTTTGGCAGCCAGAAATCGATTCGTTGGCTGTTGTTTAAAAATTGACAAAGAATATCCGCCTCTCAATGCAAACTGTATCAACGGCTATATATTACTACGATATTCTGATAGGATTCTATTTTGTCCTCAGCTTTTGAAGAGCTAGACCAGAAAGCCATACAATGTAGTACCCACCCAAAACTATAAACGCTAGTATCATTTTATCAGGGCCCGAAACTGTGATCTTGAATATAATATGCAGCTTTGATTCGTAATTATGGTGAAACCTAGAATAAAAAGAAAAGATTTATGAAAGGGTCATGGTTTAGGATCTTCTAAATGCAAAGTCTTTGGGGAGATTTTGGTGTGGGCACTGGGCATAGGAAGAATTACAGCTGGAGAAAACCGAAAAAAAGTCCCCGATGCTAAAGATTGAGCACTGTTCGTCACTATACATTCAGGGGTTAATTACACTTCACGCCCCCAAACCTAAGATGCACATGTCATCAGCTTCTTCAATGCTTTCATTCCTCTGTTAATTGCAAAGGAATTGTAATACTGTCTTGCATGAAAATCCCGGCACGGAAGTAAATGCAAATACCCAGCTCACCAGCGAATCATATGTCCAGACAAAGCTTGTATACATCACACTAAAATTGAAAGCAAAGATATCGTATTATATGAAGAGACCGCCAGTATTGACAATCAATGGGTCAGCCAAAATCCTCGACAAGCAGAACACAAGCACTCCAAGTGGATATCAACTTATCATCTACCAAAGTCATCACATATTATAGATGAAAAGGGAGCGAAAGAGTGAGAAAGTAATCCATGTCAAGGTCTCAGTCAAAGAAGAAAAGGCAACATTCATCAAAGAAAGGACCTAACCCTGAAAAAAAATGGCAGAAGTCAAAGAAACGAGACTTCCAAGATAAATGGAAAAAGTTGTACAAGACCGTGCCATCACATCTTTGTAACTAATACTTCCTCGCTCAGTAACATACTTTTATAGGTTATTGAATCTTTCTGTCAGCTGCTGGGCTCATTTGCCAAAAAAGAAATCGTTCCAAGCAGACTGGTGTCAGCAATTTATTTCCTATCCGCATAACAATCAACCAGCTCCAAACAAATTTTCAACCATCAAGCTAAAACTCTCTTCCTTTGTATGGCATTTCCTGTCAGAAGCAGACCACCCATAAGTTTGCTTGACTTTAACCAGCCATAAGTCAAAAACACAGAATAATGATCAATAGAGTTTGTCAACACCAGAGTGATAGTACGCAAAGGGGAAATACAACTATAGATTGTTGCACAAACTCTGCACTTTTCTCTCACCTCTGGACAAATGTGACACAGTTGATTTTATTATTTAGAGCAACATCATTCAAATCCATAATAATAAACAGCAAAGTAAACAAAAAAAATGAAAAAGAACTTGAAGTACATCCTATGAATAATATAGAAATGTACGATAGAGATGGAATTTCAATCGAACACTAAAAGGCTGCTGACTGGCAAATTCGATACAACATGAACCACAATAGAATAAATAAAGCTACAGATGCATCAGTTAAATAGGATGCTACTTTAATTTATCAAAACCATGTACAAACCTAGCTTCCCAAATAAAGAAGTTGATAATAAAGTTTATGGGGAAAGCAGCAAGTACCTCTACAAAAAGTAGCAATAACTAAACTGCTGATAATAAAGGAGTAACCATTATTGGAACAAATGATATGTTGACAATATTCTTACAGGAGTATAAGCTGCCGACATGTAGACAACCTGCTGAGGATGACCGATCATCATCTGTCGCCCATACTGCTAAGATAATACACAACACAAAAATAAATCTACCAATCCATAAAAGTGGAGGGGGAATAAACATGACATCACCAAAAAAACACATACCTGAGATCCACTTGGATGAAAATACGAAGGCGGTGCTGGTCCAGCCTGTGGATTAAATATAACAGGTTGGTGTGCCGTAAATGAGGGGCCAACCTGCAAGAACCATGAAATTACCATTAATAAACAACCAGCAAAAGAACAATGTAAAGAATATTTTCATCAAAAAGATGGATTTATATGTGAATGTAACACAAGAAAGGAGGTTCAGAGCATCTCTACAGGAAAAAATAATTCTGTTTAAAAAGCCAAGTTTAAAAGAACCTTCAACTTCATAGCTATCACATTTTCCGATATTGTTTGCCATAGACAAGATAAAAGTTCAGGTGGTGCAAGCTATTGAAAGCAGCAATGCAGTGATGCTAGTGCCACATAGTAGTGGCAATGGATGAGAATTAAATAGAGGAAAATGTCATTGCCAGTAACAGAACTGGAGAAATAGGAAAGAATAATAAAGAGATGAAGACCATATTCTGTGGTACGGTTAGGGTCTCAAAAAATTAATTAAATAGAGGAAACGGGTTGTAGGAAGTTGTTCTAATGGGTTTTCAATTTGAATGGTGTATCCAACTTCATTATAGCATACCATAACATGGGGAGGAAAAAAACAAAAAAGAATTTAGCTGGAATGCCCAGCATAGTGCACATTTTGCTCCTAAATCCAACAAAGAGAAAGCAAGTTAAAACAGAAATCTTAAAAATAAAAGGGGAAAAAAAGATATCCTACTTAGCAAGTCAAACAAAAAATGATTTTTTCATAGGAAGAAAAACAAGAAGCTCACCCCCATTCCGACAGGCATGCCATGCATTTGTGCCCCACCTGCCGTATTAGCTGGGTAATAGAATGAACCATCAGATACCGGAGAAGCAGGTCTAAATGGTATCTGAGAAGGTATGAAACTCTTTGCATTTGGATTTAGTTTGAATTCCTGAAATAAGAAAACATTTTAAAGGGACAAAATAAGAATATAACAAAGAACGAAGCAGACAGACAAACTAATCCTTGCGAGCAAAATAACAAAAAGAAAATAGAAGGATAAAGAATTCCTACCTTAGCATGTGGGTTCAATGTTGATTTTTCTGAAGACAATGAACCCACTGAGGAGCTCGGAGATAATCCAGGACCACTAGAAGCCAAGGCAGCACCCCCACAGTCTGAAGTTGATGATGCAGAGCTACTAGAATGTACACGAGAACTAGCAGATTGTGCTGTCCCTTGTGCCTTGGAAGACCCAATGCCCACTGAAAATTCATTAGAAGAACTAGTCTTTTCCTGGCCTTTTGATGAAACATGTGATGGAGCATATGCAGTAGCATTAGCAGATAATCCACCTTTATCAGAGCTTTCTCTTTTTTGCTGTACCGATAACCGTGAATCTGGAAAAGCATTTGGCAATATGTTCAAACAAATTAAAGAAAAGTAGAAAAAATAAGCACCAACAGAAAACACAGCTTCCAGGGAAGAAGTTTAAAATGAAGTATCTACCGTGAAGAAAAAAGAACTTTTTTCCCTTTCTAAAAGGTCACTGCAACCCACAATAACCCCCCACCACTCTCCCCAACCTTCCAAACAAACGAATTAAAAAGGAAAGAACAAGAGGCTTGGGGATATTTCATTTCAGCCAACAATTCTGCGTACAGACAATGATTGGCTAGACTTAGATCGGCTAACCAAATCAACCACACCCTACCTCCAACAGCCAGACAGCGACAACCAAAAAAAAAAAAAAAAAAAGGGAAGTTGGAAAACAAAGGTAAAAACTAGCAGCAACAATTATCAATCTCCAGAAAACCATACACGTGGTCTGCAATACAGAGTCCCAGAATTCACTCACCATCAGGGTTTGATGTTTGAGCCTCCTCAGACACCTGTTTGGACATAAAAAGGCATTTGATTGAAGCAGCCAAAAATCTAAATAAGCATATAAAAGAAGTTAAAATAATTTCATTTCCTATGCATTTCAGGTTAAACTACAAACCATTTCATTTCCTGTATCCTCCTTAGAGTAGCTAGTTGCAGCATAGTCGGCAAACTGGTTCTCAACAGCCCTGAGATAACGGATTCTCAGTTCAAAATTTTCAATAATTCAATTATCCTGCTAGAAAGACCTGCAACTATTTCAACAATATAATTACACTAAATGATTAGTACGACAAGTTGACAAAGACCTGCTATCTCTGACAGTCGAAGAATCTTTAGACAAATGTCCAGCTGCCAACTGTCTGACATGATCATCAGAGCCAGACAGCTTAACTTCCGTACCCAGTGCTTGACAGAGAACAGTGTACTGCATCCTGGGGAGAGGGCAAAAACAAAAGCAAAAAATTAAATATTTTATGAAGACTATAAGATAGATCAGATGTGGAACTAGTATCCTGAGCAAGAACTCACGAAATTTGTTTAAGCACACATTTAAAAAGACTTCAAAAAAAAAAAAAAAAGGTACTTAGAGGCAATAATTGGATGCCTAATTGAACTTTCTAATTTATGAAACAGAAGTTTCAAGGCGGTCAGATCTCAGAATAATGCATTAAACTGCACTCCCTCAAATAGAAACGCAACCCTCCAGTGATTCAAGGACAGAGCGGACCTTCAATAGATAGAGTTAATAAAACTGGAAAATGAATTGGAAATAAGATGCAATGCTCAATGTGAAGTAAGTTTCAAGTAGTGAGAAAGGTACCAGGTAAAAAGAGAAACATTAAGAACTTAGTGCATACCATGGCTGAAGATCTTGTTGACACTTGTGCAACATCATTCGGTTTCCCACTAGCCAGGTCAGCAAACGACTTGTCAATACCAGAAACGTAGCCACCTCCAAATGTTTCATCATTGTGAGTGTCCAACAAAATGTCCTCAATGTCATCATATCCACTGTCATCAACCCCTCTAAAGACTGATGAGAATCTGGTTTCTTCATCAACTTCAAATTCATGTAGTTGTAAACCTCTTTCCTATTAAAAGAAACATGTTCGACATGCAAGAGAGCAAGGAGGACAGTTTAGAAAGAAAAGACAAAAAATTATAAACACCACTGAATAAGCAGTAAAAGCATTCTTACCTCTGCAAGATGGAGATCAAGGGTGTCCTCACCCTCTATTTCTCTAGCTATTCGCCGAGCTTCCGTTTCTAATTCTTTCATCTGTGGACCCATTTCAAGTTTCGTTGTATATAGTTCCTCATTGAAAGTACTTTTCACACCAAACAAAGCTTCATTTGCTTGAAATTGATCCCAGCCCCTAAGGAGAACAAACCCAGAGTTGCGTCAGGGGAAGCAGAGAATGAACAACTTGAAAATCCAATAACATAATGTTTTATAGATAATTGTGCCATTTTAGAAGTTAAAACAAATTTCAGAGAAATTCTAAGCACCAACAATCTCAAAATCTTCCACTCGCAATGGGCACTTCATACGTTTCTGTACGTCTCTAGCCTACCAAAAATCTACTCTTACTAAAAGATTTGAACCATCTGATTTTGGAAATGGATTGTAACCAGAACAAAGATTTGGACAAAGTTCTAAAAGTGCTGTGATTGATCCCTTTTCTGGGGGGATGGGGAACAGAAATTGCCAGAACATGTATCCGAAATATAAGTAAACTGATTTAACAACCTATCCCAGTGACCATCAAATATGTTCTCCAATTCTGGACACACAGGTTCGTCATCTTCGGGAACCCATGGTTCCAATTCTCTCTGCATTTCAATAGGTCCAGATTGTGATATGAAGGAATCTATTAATAGCTCCTGCTGCTTTTCACGTTGGAGCTCATTTGCCAACCCATCCCTAAATACAGGGACACCCTATACCAATGACAGAGGAGTAGATTAAAGAGTGGATAAGCAAGATAACAACTGCAAGAGAACTAAAGTCAGTCTTATTAAATAAACTAATCAATTGCAAGAGAACTAAAATCAATCTTATTAAATAAACTAATCGATTGTCATTCAAAATAGAGGACAAAACCTAAACTGTTGCATTTATTTGCTACAATTTTACATTAACTAATGAAACAGTTACACTCGAAAAAAAAATTGTACTAGTTAACAAAATAGAAGATTTTAAAATAAAATAAAATCAAATAAAAAATAACCTTTGCTATAACTTGCACAAGCTCTTTGGCAGGAATGATCAAAGTCTTTGAAGGTGGCTTGTTAACAGAATCTGACGTGTTCTTCTGCCCTTGGGAACCATCCTTAACTAAACACGCCATTTTCAGAATAATTCCTGCATGAAATGAAGTAGTAAGTACAAGTGAATCCCATATAACCACAAAGGACAGTAGAACCCTTAAAACAAGTCAAATGTTCTTAGGATGTACCAAAATCTTTCTCGGCATTTGTTGCATGAAGTATTCCAGAAAAAACAGTGCCATCCAGCACCTGGACTTCCACTTGATGCCCAATAAGACAAGTAGTTAAATAGACTAGTCGTTCCCGTGAAGGACTTTTACAGCCTCCCTCTTTGCCTGCTAGAAATTAAGTTAGATAAAAGGAAAAAAAAAGGGAAACACTAAATTTTTTTAAGTCAGAAATCCCACCTATGCTTGTCAACCGACTCAAATTCACTTTCCCAGAATGAGACTTGCTCTCCAACCTAGGGCCACCATCTTTTTCCACTTTACGACGGCCAAAACCATTAGCAGCAGATCGGGGCTGTACAACTTGCTGCAAATTCATTTTGAAGTCCTCTAATATGTGCAAGAGGATCAATAGACCCTCAGTTCAGCTACAGTTATTATACTGCAAAGAAGAATAACTATACGATCTTTAAACAAGAATAAGCAGACACTCTCTGTGCCAGCATTATACAACATTAGAGGAAGCTATCAATCTTCAGAATTTTTTAGAACATATAAGAAAACAAAAGAGGAAAAGCATGAACTACACTACTGAGACAATTGACATACAATAACATCAGTGCTTCACATGAGACCAACTGCAACCGGGGGAAAAACAAACAAAAAAAAAAGAGTAAATACACCAATAGTAAATATGCAAGGTGGTGAGAAGCAAAAAAAAAAAAACTCATTTAACCAGTATGCATAATTCAAATAATATTTCCTCTGGCTCCCATTTATTGTTACTACCATTCAAACATATCCCTTGCAGTTTTTTGATGTAACATCCAATTAGGCAATCGTTTCTCTCCCTAAATTTCTGGAGAGGTTAAAGAGTGACATATTCCAGTATTCTGGGGAAAAGAATAAGATAACATATACTGTGAACATTCTGTATTGTTGTTCCTTTTGCTTCAAACACATTTTGCTAAAGGTATATCTGAGAAGGGATGCAATACATGATCTGATTCTTCCAGGGAAAACAAGAGGCAGCAAAGACCATTTTTGAGGAAAAAGGCATATTAAGGACAATGTTAAATTTGCACTAAGTGCATAAGTGCTTGAAAGATCTTTTTACCAGTTGCCGCCACTAATAATTCTGCAAGTGCATGTTCTATTATTGGCAAAGCAAGACAGGAGTCTTTGAGTCCAGTTGATTTTCTGCACAGAAAAATAATAAGTTCCACAATAATATTTTGATACTGAAAATAACTTAATAGATAATAGCATGGATTTCTCGGTGATGTACACTTATTAGAGAACAAAATAGATGCTCGGTTAACAAAAGTTGTAAACAAACATGGCACCTCTTTAAATCGTAATCCACTTAATCAATGCTTTCCTGCTAGTTCAACCTTATCATAAAAGTAGTCTAAGAAGCAGAGCTACCTTCTCAATTGCAAATCCATTCATGACCTTGTGTTAGCCACTAAAGGTGAGGTTTAAAGACACATGGATCAATACAATGAAGTCATAAGTACGAAGAGTAAACCATATGTTTGTGGGATGATTGTGACAAATGCAGACTGGAATTCATATAACCCCAGAATCCCTTTCTGCCTTATCATCACCCCTCCCTTCCCAAAAAAAAAAATGCGGATGCTCATTTTCTGTCCAATATAGGTAAAGAAGGCCCTCATAACCCATTGTAAACTAGTGCAAATTACTATCCACCGATAAATATCATCTGGTTGCATAAACTCTATTAAGCTATCCTCAATACCTAGTTTCAGGAATTAATATCATTATCAATCACACAGAAAATACCAAATATTAAAATGAATAGAAGATACAGTTGAAGTCCCGCACAACCCTCAGTTGTTCTCAACCATGTCTGGTTTCTTTGACATTCAACATAGTGACGTGAATAATAACGTTGCTGAGATCAACCAGAATTCTTTTTAAGGTTCCTAATGCTAAGGAAAATTCTAAGACTTACATTACCCCAACTCTAGGAAGTGGCCCTTGAGTTCAATTTGCCGAATAACCATATCCCGTTCCACTGGGTAAGTCTAGAAGCTGGAAGAACACAAGTTTATGCGGGCAACTTAACCACTCAATTTCTCAAACCTGTGCAGAAATTTTCAACCGACTCCCGTAACTCCTATTCATTCGTTTCAGTTATAGGAAGAACAGAGCAATGCGAGAACG
This sequence comes from Mitragyna speciosa, assembly GCA_024721245.1. Lineage (NCBI taxonomy): Eukaryota > Viridiplantae > Streptophyta > Magnoliopsida > Gentianales > Rubiaceae > Mitragyna > Mitragyna speciosa. The sequence goes on along the minus strand of CM045566.1, from coordinate 873,713 downwards.
AGTTAAATTTACAAATAAAAGTTTTCACCTAAGCGAATTACGCAACTTTACCGCCACAAAATAATCAAAACTGCAAGAAACAGTATATATAAAATTAAACAACATCAGGAAATGGTAAATTCAATAACTAATGGAGCAAAAAACTTCAAAAATTAAAATAAAGAAACAGAACAAAACTCTCTCGGCACAAACTTCAAAACCCTAGGAGATTTCTGCTAATAATCACCCTAAAACCCTATGATCTAAGTACCGTCGTTACACTTTTTGTTTGTGTGTGCGTGTGTGTGAGAGAGAGCTGAGACAGGGTGCAGAGGACGCTTACTCGTTGGAGGAGGAGAGAGAAACGGGGGTCCGATCTGGTCGATTAGGAATCAAAAGAGAAATTAAAGAACAGAGAAGAAGGTTTTGATCAGAGGCCAGGCGAGGCGACCCGGCTCTCTTCAATTTCAGAGCAATGGAAGACCGAATTGAGAGTGGGTCGATGGTTTCTCTGCGTCTCGTAGTGTTGAGTATATTCAATTTGAGTTTCGGATTCGGACCCAAAATCTCTACATAAGCTTTAACAGCCCACAAAGACCCGGAACGAGACAAAATGGTTAATACCTTTTTTTTGTTAGAAAATTAGTGTAGTATACGAAATATGTGAAATAAAAGGGTACTTGAGAATATAAAAAAAAAATTGATTAAAAAGTGCATAGAGAATATTTTAAATTAATTTTTAAAAAAATAATTTGTCTGAATAGAATTGTGGGTATGTTTGAATTTTATGTGGATGGATTTGTTAATTTATTGTGGGTGGTTTGATTTAACTGCCCATGAGTCTTTCATCCACTTTGACTAGTGACTATATAGAAGTATTTAAGTGAAGTTAATAAGTTAAAATTCAGGTTGTCAAAATTTAAACAAATCTTGCCTATAGGAAAAACTAATAATAATATCCCAGTTTATTTGAACAAAACAATTATGTTAAAATTTAAGGTGTGATTTACATAAGGGATAATTTCACATACCTCTCTGAAATTGTTATAATTACACTCACCTCCTTTCAGGTTTTAAAAATTATACTTACACCCCCTGTGTTTATATTTTTTATAACAAAACAAGTCTATTTTGATAGTATAATCCAAAAACATGAACCAAACACCTTAAAATATACTTAATTATTTTTAAAAGATAAATAAATATTTAAAAAATTAATTAATTATTCATAAAAATGTCAGAAGTACTTATATTTTTATATAAAATTTCAATCTCCACCAAATATTACTTTTTCAAAACTCAATTATCTGACAAATCTAAATGAATTTACTTTATCTATTAAAATTTTGCAAATAAATATATTAATAAGAAAAAGATGACCAATTTAAAAGCCATTAAGCATATCTTAAAGTATTTGGTTAGTGTTTTTGGGTTATATTATCAAAATGGACTTGTTTTGTTATGAAAAATATAAATACAAGGGGGTGTGAGTGTAATTTTTAAAATCTAAGGGGATGCGAGTGTAATTATGGCAAACTTCATGGAAGGTATGTGCAATTATCCCTTTACATAATGTGATTTTTTTTTTTCCCCCGGAAACGACCAATTTTATCTCTCAACTGTCACGTGTTGTGATTTTTTTTTTTTCTTAAATGTGTTTCTAATACATTGAAAAATCTCAAATCCACTGCACCCGTGTTTCAATAGTATAATCCTTTATTTTGACCAGTTTCAAGCCATATCTCAAAATTTAATGTATTCTTATCCCATATTTTTAGTATTTATTTCGATGTTGGTATTTGTTTTGCTTATTCATACAACATTGAAACGCCGCATACAATATGTTGAATATTATTGCATTTTATCACTAATAATTCATTTTTTTGAGGGTGCACAAGCCTCTCGAGATTTCTTCTAGACATTTGTTGAAAATGACCCATTGTGTTTTACTTTTTGTCTCTGTGCCGTTACGTTGTGTTTGGACAAGCACCAACTTTGGGCCCAATAATAATTTGATTATCTATTGCCAGAGATAGGGTTACATAATACAGAGTATCAATTTTAGTTGTCTCGTTTGCATGAATGAGACGATTATTAATGTTAGTAGCACCATAATTTAAAACTTAAATGAATTGATACAAACGGGGTTAATTGTTAAATGTCTCCCGACTTTGGCCTTAGAATGTATCCATAAAAAGTAGCTATGAGATTTAATTTTGGTCTCTTATTATTTACATTTTTTCAAAAAAATTAATAATATTATCAATTTATTTGAATAAAACCATTGCGTGAAAATTGGAATGCGTAATTTAATTACTTTTACAGGAAACGAGCTTTTTTTTTTTTACCGTCTTTGTTTTAACTCTAGTTTGAATTGTCAATTCGAATATTATGAATTATAATCTACATGTGTGTTTCTAATAAATCGAAAAAGATTATCAAATCATTGCACCTGAATCTCAATATTTATTTTGGCTATTTCTGTGTCACGTCTTAAATTTCGCATGTTTTTATCATGAATTTTCAATCTCTCTTTGAACGTTAAGGTTTTTTTTTTTAATAAAATATTTAAGCGTTGGACGCGAGACATTGAACATTATTCCATATTTTTCAATAGTATTTGGTTCGCGAATGTGCACAAGTCTATTGAGATTCGACCGAAACTTTGGTTTAGGCTAAGTAACAATAAAGCTAATTAAGTACAGCCAGATGTATGCTCACGATGGACAGACTTAATTAAAAGTCATACTCACCATGAATATATAGAAGTAATTAATTGAAACTAATATACTCCATCCATCCCACTTTGATAAGCTTGTTTTACTTGTCATCCGTCCCAAATTATAGTCTAATTTTTTAAATGAAGAATGTAATTAACTTTAACTTCTCTAAAATGTCCCTATTTAATTACTTTGTTATAAGTGAAATAACTAATACATTAATATAGGTGCATAGCAAACTATGCATCCACATATCAAATGGAATTAATTTGACTTATAGTGCAATCTTCTATTTTGTAATTAATGTAAATGTTTAATGACGATTATAAGTGTATTTTAGGAACATTATAGAATAAATTTATTCTTTCAATAAAGTTAATTAATCTTTCTTAAATTGTGTAAAGAAAATCACAAGCCTATCAAAATGGGATGGAGGGAGTATTATAATTTTAGATCGGCTGAGATTGGGCTTATACAATGAATCCAATATTTACTTTAATATTTAGTCTTTAATACAATTTAAAATGTTTGTCAAATTTTTATAAATGATGACAAGTGACTTTTGCGCATCAAAATTTAAATTTAAGTAAAACTTTAAAAACGCTACATATGATTCATATTTAACTTCATTAGCTACTTAACCAACCTCAATTAGCTACATTTCAATATTTTGTCCTTATTTATTAATTGCTTTTTACCATTTAATCAATGAAGTTTTCAATCAGTTATACGAAGAAAATTGGGCTTGAAATGATTTCCTTCAATACAAGAGAAAATTTCTTAAAAACATTTTTATAGTTCACATATTTAACAATATAACTAATATTTATTGTGTACATGTAACGTCAATGATCAGTTCGGAGTCAATTACGGTATATTCAATAGTTAAACTAGCAACTCTTGACTTGGTTTGGGTTAATAAATCAGTTAAACTACTGACTCCAGTTAATTATTCGGTTGAACTTCAGCATGTTAGCTAATTACCTATTCATAATTGTTCAAATATTATGTAAGATTACAGTATCTAAAACGGGAAATTGGTAAATTCCAAGATATCTTTTTAATGGAACATGATAAATGGCCAAGATATTTTCCTGTTTTATGAGTGAAGAGAAGAGTGGCCAAGATATTTATTCACTTCACGAGAAAAAAAACAAATAAAAGAAGGAACACTGCCCGCAGATATTCTTTTATCGGTTAGCCTTTCGTCTCGTGTCGTTTCCTGTACCACGACTGACAGTTCTCCCCTCGCAAACTCAGAAAGAGGGGGGAAAAAGGTCAAATTTATTACAACAAGGATTCGATTTTGGAGAAAGCGCCACAATCAGCATTGGGGTTGAGTAGCAACTTGCCCATCCCGTTGCCAGTTGCCCCCTCCTTTTCCGGATTTGAAAGCACATAACAAATCTCAACACCTTTCTCAAACCCCCTTTTCCTTACTGATCATTTCTCAGAACTGTAGAAACTCAGCGGATTGAAGAAAGAGGAGAGACACGGAGAGGGAAAGGGTTGCGGCGACGAGGAATTAGAGGATGAAACATAATTAAAAAAAATTTGATAAAATTTTTCATATTATCTCGTTCTCTTAACAATAATTTATAATTATTTTTTGTCCATCGATATACACAGAAACTTCAAATTTTCTGTATGATATTTTATAGTGTATAATTATATTTAATATAAAATTATAACCGTATTAATGTAAAATTATATCGCATCAATTAAATACAAAAAGAATTAGACAAATAATCTGATAGGATATTCTGTCCCATGTCTCTCGAGAGATTGAAAATGATTGTGGTAAATTTTCTCACCAATGTAGCTACGGCCTATGTGTGATGGGCATAGTAGTGACATTGTGGCTGGCTATTTCAACTCTCGCCCTTTCATCAACCGTGTGAGTCCTGGAACCGGAAGACGAAACAAAAGAATAGAACAGTACAAACACTAATTTAAAATAAAAAATAAAAAAAAATCCAACATGTGAAGCTAGCTAACGGGCAAACTTTGATCCAGCTCTTACTCCTCTGATTCCCACTCTTAAATTAATCGCCCAGAAGAGAGAGACCCCTATGCACCCCCGCGCCTATTAACTTCCGCCATTATCGCCTCCGCCACTTCCCCCCACTCCATCTAAATTCTCTCTCATCTTCTCCACCACTCCTTACTGGTAGTCGGTACTAAAAATTCTAGCTGAGCCTAATAAACTGAAAGCATGTACTCATTTCAACTCTCTTCCATCTTCGCATTCAATTTTCCTTTCCTTTTTTAGTGACACATTTTTATTCACACATATCTCTGAATCTTTCGCTCATTACTGAATCATTATTACTCTCTTTTTTTTTCTTCTTTCAGGTTTCCGGTGGAGGTGGTGGTGGAATAGAAAAACATGTTGACTTGTATAGCTTGCTCAAAGCAGCTGAATGCCGGATCTCTTCCCGAAAGGGAAGACGATGATGAGGCCGCCGTCGATGCACCTTCCACTAAACAAGCCATCAAAGCCCTCACTTCTCAGGTACTTAAATGAATGGTAGTTTTTTTTGGAATTTATTGGTGTGTGTTTTTTAAGTTGAACTGGAATTTGATTGTTGATTTTATTTAGATCAAGGACATGGCTATTAAGGCTTCAGGTGCATATAAGAACTGCAAGCCATGTTCTGGCTCGTCTAACCATCACAATGGCGGCAAGGATTATGCGGATTCCGATGCTGGCTCCGTTTCCGGACGTTATAACTTCTCTTACAGAAGAACTGGTAGCTCAAATTCAACGCCTAGGCAATGGGGGAGGGAAATGGAATCCAGATTGAAAGCCCTTTCCAGCGGCGAAGCCACCCCTGCCTCCGTCAGTGGTCGGACGGAGTCTGTGGTTTTCATGGAAGAAGACGAGCCAAAGGAATGGGTCGCTCAGGTTGAGCCTGGTGTACTCATCACATTTGTTTCGCTTCCTGACGGCGGAAATGATCTCAAACGCATTCGATTCAGGTACTGCAACTTTTGCTGCTTTGTTTTACTCTTAGGCCCCGTTTGGCAAAGCTTTTGGAGTTCAATATTCTAAAATTCATGTTTAAATCAAAAGCTAACGCTGATTCTCAACAATCCCATTTCACCCGCGTCAAACAACAGGTTAGATTTTAAGTTTTTTTTTTTATTTTTAAAAGATCTAATTGTGAAAGTTGTAATTTGTTTGAAGGTGATGAACATTTGTGGTGATAATGATATGAATCCTGTCGGGCCATTAAGTATCGTGTGGTGTTATTGCTTTAGGGATATTTTAATTGTTAACAGTGATGCGGTTGAAGTGAAATAGCATGTGAAGGCACATTGTCATCCACTAGGCCCGAAATTATGGAAATGGCCCCAGAAACGGGTTTTAATTCTTTTACTTAGGAGGCTTTACTCATATATAAAATTCACTTCTTAGGCTTCTCACTTTCTAATTGAGATCTCATCTGCCGGCACTGAATCTTAAAGCAAGGAAACCGAGGACCGGGGACCAGTGTCTCCCTTTCATCCCTAATGGCCTTTCTTTTAGTAATAATGTATTCATAATTCATAGGGTCAGGTCCGTGAGGACTTTAATAAATTTCAACTTGTTTCCATGAGACTTAAAAAATATATTTCTAACATTGAATTGCACTTTAAGTTGATTAATTCAGTGAATCATCTCGAAATTGCGGCATCAAATGCAGAATCCATTCCATCAGGCCAGCCACCCCAGGGGGCGTGTGGTGTTGTGCTGATCTAAGTGAACTGGAAACATTGTGGGAAGACTAGAAACTGTATTACAATTGATACTTATGACGCCCAAACAATTCATCGTTTTCAAATGTTGGCGCCGAAGCCCATTAGTTACTGATCCTGATTCCTCTGACTATGACCTGATGACATTGACCATGTACGGCTACATTTCGAGTAAATTTTACAACCACAAGGGAATTTCACAAGTACACCCATGTTGCTCCTGCCTAGCTTAATGTTGGCTTTATCAAAAATGAGAAATTGTAGGAAGGACATTAATTCCCTTTCTCATACCAAGCTGCACATAAAAAATTGATGTAATTAGTTGAGGATCAGTTGTACAGTTATCACACTGGATTACTTATTTTGAAGTATTGATTCTAGTCAAATAACTGACATGAATTTTAATCACTTGTTGATGGTGTCAGCCGTGAGATGTTTAACAAATGGCAAGGTCAACGGTGGTGGGCTGAGAACTATGACAAGGTGATGGAACTATACAATGTCCAGAGGTTCAATCACCAAGCAGCACCACTGCCAACTCCACCTAGATCTGAAGATGAGGTGAAACTTTTTCCCTTCGGGCATATGATTGGTCAACATATACCATATTTTTTCTTAGAAAGTATATGACATAGAGCACGGTATCTGCTAGCTCTTATTTAGATGCAATATACAGAATGAAACTTGTACAGCTTTTTAGCTTCCAGTTCTATGCATTAGCAATTATATGCCATTTACAGCGCTTAACTTGTGTATCTATCCTGTTGGTTGTTGAATAATTTCCTTTCATTCAGAACTCAAAAATGGAATCTGCTGAGGACAGCCCTGCTACACCACCACTGAACAAAGAGCGTCTACCACGCAACTTACATCGCCCACCTGGGATGGGCCATTGTTCATCAGATTCGCTCGAACACCACCCTATGCGTTCTCGTCATTACCATGACTCAGGGGCGCTTACTTCAACCCCGAAACTCTCCAGCATCAGTGCTGCAAGAACTGAGACATCTTCCATTGATGCATCCGCAAGGAGTAGTTTATCTAGAGAAGCAGATTACTCAGGAGAGCTCTCAGTTAGCAATGCTAGTGACATGGAGACTGAGTGGGTTGAGCAAGACGAACCTGGGGTCTACATAACAATCAGAGCTGTGCCAGGTGGAAACAGAGAGCTTAGACGTGTCCGGTTCAGGTACATGATTCTCTTTTATGACTCTGTCTAAATAAATGGACATAAACGATCCTTTCTTTTTGGACGAGAGTGATAAAATAGTATCAAGTTGCTTTACTAACATGATCTTGCATTTTCTGAATGGATGACAATTGGATTACAATATTTTGGATACTTGACCTATGCCAAACTGTTGAATTAAAGTAAACTGCTTATATGTTACTCTTGGACTTTCGTCCACATGGAAAATTTGTTCACAATGGAACATTGAGTTTGTTATTTCAACTTCGAAGTTTCAATGAAGAAATCAGGTCGCATAGAGCGATGAGTTTTGTCCTGTTTATTACGGGGGTAATATGTCCTAACCGTATGAAATTGTTATAGCGTGACATGCATCTCATTCTTCACTTCTACATGAAATAAGTTTATTGCATGTTCTTACATGCATGTATGCCAAGAATGCACTTTCAGATTTAATCAACGTTAATGACTTGTCTTTCTTAGGACATCAAGTGCCATTTCGAATTGAAACATATAAGCCTGCATCGATGTTGGCCATACCTAGGTCAACTTAGATTTAAACCAGTCCCTAAATTTGTATTTTCAAACATAAGGAAGCATCACTTAGACTCTAATAATAATTGGGCTCAAGTTTTTCTTTTTTCTTTTTTTCCCTTTGATACAATGAACTATGGGAAAATTCATCTGGTCTTTGTGATGATATAATTTACACCAAAAAAAAAAAAAGTTTGTAATCTTATTTGGTTATAAATCTTTCATGCAGCCGAGAAAGATTTGGAGAAATGCAGGCAAGATTATGGTGGGAAGCAAATAGAGCCAGGATTCAGGAACAATACTTGTGATTTATCGGCAAACCTTATGGGCAGACCTTGAGCAATTACATTCTTCAATTGATTGGGGTTTGAACCTATCTACAAATTGGCCATGTGATGCTCAATGTAAACTTGCCGCTTTGACTTCGGTTAGGTTTTTCATATACCTGTGGATTAATTTCTCTCTTCCCATTCGGTTGGTTCTCTCTCATTGAGTTGGTTTTTGCAGCGATACGGTGTAGTAATTGTCTTGCAGAAACCAAATACAATGAGAAAAGTGGTTTAGGAGTCGATTCATAGTAATTGTTACTAGCTGAACTGTTTACATATGCTGGAGCTCATTAGCGTTTTCTCAATCCACATGGCACCAAGAAACGAAAACCATTTTAGGTGAAGAATTAACAAAAGCAAGCGCAGAATTACTGGTCTATACTTTAGCTTGGTGTTGGTATTGCTACTTGTGATAATTGTTCTGGACTTCTATACAATACCCAGAAATTTTTTGTATAGATATTGCTTATAGGTTCTACTTGCAGACTGTAGACCTTGTGCCTATAAGACCAGCGCAGAGAGAAGTACGAAGTAGAGAACGGCTTCAATACAAAATTCCGGATAAGGGGCCCAAGTTGATGCATTGGGTGATTCTACATTTTTGTAGGCCTTGTTAGTCTTGGGCTAATAGAAAATTTCTCATCAGTCATTGTCCAACCCAAAAAAGATTGCCCTAAGCGAAGCCTTTTTCTTTTTAATCAGCTGGAATTAGTGCTGTTGTTCCTAAACTGAAAGCGGATTTGGTCCGTGCCACTTTTTGTTTGTTTTCTTCTTAATGATGTGGAGTCTTTTTTGGGTTTTCTTTTCTTTTATATTTTATGTTGGTTTGACGTCAAAATCATCATAGAAGTTTATATTAGAAGAAGAGACTTAGGCTTAGTTTGGGAGTTGAAATTGACAAGAAAATAAGAGAAAAAGAGAAGAAAAAAAAAAAGAAAAAGAAAAAGGGAACGGGAAACTTTCTCTTCCTTTCCTTCTATTTCCTCTCAAAATTGGGAGGAAAATTTTTGGAGGGAAAAAGAATAGTTTTTCCTTCCATTTTCTTTCTTTTCTTTCCTTATTTTTATTCCCAAACAAAGGAAAATGATTAAGAATCTTTTCTTTCCTTTTCCTTCCTTACTCTCAAATAAAGAAAATTCCTGAAAGTCCTTTCTATTCCTTTTGTTTCCCTCCATTTCCTTCCTCCCAAATATAGCTTTAGGCTTAGTTTAAGAGTTGGAAATGGAAAAGAAAAGAAGAGCAAAAATAAGAGGAAAGAAAAAAAAAAAAGAAGAAGGAAAGGGCATGCTTATTTTCCTTTCCTTCCATTTCCTCCCAAATTTGGGAGGAAATTTTTTGAGCAAAAAAAGAAAGTTTTTCTTTTCATTTCTTTTCTTTTGCCTCCTTACTTTCAAAAAAAAAAAAAAAAATCATATAAATTCTTCCTCTTCCTTTCTTTTCCCTCCATTTTCTTCCTCCCAAACATAACTTAAGGGCCGTGCTGCTAAGTGCAACCCAATCATCATTGCACTGATCATCTTCATGAACACAAAATAGTAATACTTTATTAGTTTGTTAATTGTTACTTTTTATTTAAAGATCGCCTCACCCTATATTATGTATTTTTACTTTTGACCTCAAAAAATGAAACATGCAAATTTAGTACCATAATAGTTTTGTCAATTGTTATTAATTTTTAGTTAAATATTCACATCACTCTCTATATTTATACTTTTATTTTTTACCTCAAAAGCGAAGTATGCCAATGCGTTGATTTGAAATTCTAAGCACCTCAATTAACACGCACATTACCAGGACGTATTCAGGTGCATAGTGGATGGACAATTTGTTTTAGCCTGGATCCATTCGAGATGTGGGCACTTTTAGCAACCACTATTACTGCTTTGTACCCTTTGGTTTGATAATTGTTTTTTAGAGTACTTTTTTTAAAAGATTTTTTTGAGTAAATAAATACGTGAAATAAAAATATAATTAAAAGTAATTTTTTAAAAACATGTTTTTTTTTAAACAGCCAAAAACAAACGCAGTCGAAAACTATGACAAGGCAATTATTGTCTTGCTCAGTCCAATTAGCCCTCTCAGTCTGTCAATAAAAAGAAGATTTTCGCTTTTTTTTCCTTTTTAATATAAAATGGCCCCCCAAAAATTGAAAATAAAACGTGTCCAAAACCCTCGCTCCCAAACCCCTCGCCCCCCACTCTCTCAGCATTCTGCCGTTCTCTGCAATGCTTTCCCTCTCTTTCTCGTCGCTATAAAATCAACAGTACGTCGAGCAGAAACCCTTGTTCAAATTAAACCCCAAAGCCCCCTTCTTTTCTTCCCCAGTTCGTATTCTAGAGTTATATTTTGAATAAATACATTTCATTTAATTTCCTTCTATATAATTGATTATTAGTGCTATTAGTATCTTTGATAATCAGTTTTTGGGGGAATTTATCGGAGATGGTATCTGGCTCTAGAATCGATGGAGGGACGCAAATTCTATCGGCAGGGGTGAGAAAAACGATTCAATCAATCAAAGAAATAGTGGGAGATCACACCGATGCTGATATTTATGTTGCCCTTAAAGAGACTAATATGGATCCTAACGATGCCGCCCAAAAATTGCTTAGTCAAGGTCTTTTTCTTTTGGGTGTGTTTTAACCATTCCCCCTCCCCCATTGACCTTTTCTTTTTTCACTGCATTTATGTTCTTGGACCTTTTTGTTTTCTCAGTAGTAAATTGGTAATTTCTTTGCTTAAATCAATTTATGAGCTGTATCCTAGTTTCTAAAGATTCTAAAGTTAGTTATGAGAAGCGTCGAGTGTTGTAGTGGTTTTGTGTATTAAAAGTTGCGATTTTGTTTGGCTTCCATCTGACTGCCATTATTAAGGTATGTAGTTATGTATTAAGTTTTTGTTGAATTAAGAGTAAAGGCGTTTGTTTTTTTTTTTATGCTATATATGCTTATTGTTTTGTTGTTCATATTATCATTTCGAGAGAGGGGGGGGGGGGGGGCGGAGTGAGTAGCCATCTGATTTTAAGTCGACATTTATGTTTTTCTTTGAGCATCATATGCTTTTGAGATGTCTGTAAAGAGGGCGAGGACTGTGGTTAGGAGGTGGTAGTCCTGCTTGATGGGGCCGTCCAATTTGTCAGACAAATGGAGGTAATTTGGACCTTGAAATTTGGCAGCATTGTGGTTTTTGTTTTAGCTCCCGAATGACGTAGAACACTGGCTTCCAAGTGATAGAATTGAATTTCTACCTGATACATGCTTTGTTATTTGTTGACTGCCATAAAGATTAAGCTTCCATGTAATAAAAATTGAAACTTTACCTGTTGCATCCTTTTTTGTTTGTTGATTTTGGTGTTTACACAACTGATGTATACCCGAGGTGTGATACTGTTGCTCAGGAACTCAAGTTGGCTCTGAAAATGGTGCAAAGTTTGGAATTCCTTGAATTAGATACTTAATTGAGATCCTTGTTCTATACTAGGATAGAAGAAAAATATTTGATAGTAGTCTCTTCAATGATATACATCTGGTCGAGTGACTGGAAAAGCTTGGAGCACCAATCACTATAATTGCGTGAGATGGATGGATTGGATATCTAGAGTTGTACTTTACTGGAATTTTATTTAGGATGCTAAACTAGTTATATTTGTCTTAAAATTTTTCTGTAAAATGCAATTAGAATTTTTTATCGCATAGTTTATTCTCCAAAGATGGAATTTTTTGCAGATAAGGACTTAGTTTTGGTGTTTGGTTTTTTGTTTTTCTGGCCATTCCTCTGCTGTTCAGTTGTTTTATGCGTATTTTCCACTCTGTTGTGTGCTTGATTTGGTGTAATCTGTTGATTGTTTATTTTGTCCTTTCAAATTCTTTTACTTTGACAACCTTCTGGTTTACTTTTTTCTCATCTTTTGGCTTGCCTGACCATGAACTTTTTATTCCCTTTTTCCCGATAAAAACTTTGCTTGACTGGTTGAATCTCTTGTTCAGATCCATTTCATGAAGTGAAGAGAAAAAAGGACAAGAAGAAAGAGGTATGTGCATCACACTGTCTCTTTTCACTTTACCAGGAGTATTTTCTTCTTTTCGATTTACCAGGAATAGCTTTATTGTCTAGACTATTATCACTTTTACTCTTCTTTTGCTTGAACTGTGGCATGAGCCGTGGATGGCTTTATGTAATTATTTTACGTTGATAGTCTATTCTACATTGATGACAGAGTCGTGTATCTGGTTGAGTTTTCTGTTTTAAGAGTGGTTGAGATTTACTTTTGAGTTGTTGTAAGTGCTTTTTATCATTTAATATGTACTGTAATAGGGATATTCTCTGCATTTTGAATCAGAATCCAGGATATAACAGTTCCACAGCTGCAGAGCCAAAAAGAAATTATGAATATGTAGGCCACCTGGTGAAATCTAATACGCACCCTGATCGTAATGTTAGAAGAAGTGGCTATACTCGCAACACTTCATCCGGTAATATGATCTTATCTCTTCTATTGTACTTGGGTTTCAGTTGTGTGTTTTGTTTAGCTGGTAATATGTTTGATTTCTACAATTTCGATGACCGGGTGCTTGATATGAGGAATGTATGGTACGTTTTTCAGTGTGGAAATTCTTGGATGTGTCCTTCTGTATATTTCAATGAAATGCGTTTAAAGATTAATCTTTTTCTTCTGTCCAAATCCATCTTCCCCCACTTCTCCTTTTCGGGGAAACTATATTCTGCAGAGATCTCACCCAAAATTTTACTTGGCCGTTAGTGTCTGATGCGGGTTGCATAGGGTTTTTATTTTTTATTTTGGTGCATTGGATTATAGAAAGTCACATTTTGAAGTGTGTCGAATTCATTAATCTAATTCCTGATGAACGTGGACGTCCTTCCATTTTAGTCATCTGCCTGATGGGTTTTTGTTCCTCCATGTATAGATAATAAGGGAGCTTAGGGTTGTTTCCAGGATGTAAAATTTATTACTTAACTGGCGGCTGGTTTTGATTTCCTCATTTAATCTGCTTGTTCATTTGTCCATGATTTGCTCTTTTACCTTGTTTTGTTATTACATAATTCTGCCAGCTTTTTGAGCTCTATTTTCATCATTTCATATACAGCTAAGTTCAGCGTGATATTTTTGTTCTTCAGGTTGAGTTGAGACAAATGAGATGATATTTGTTGTTGGTTTCAAACCAAAGGATCTTTTACTGGTTTTTTGTGTGTGTATGTTTGTTTTTCCCCACTTCTCCTGATGATCGGAGATTTGCTGCATGCAGGAGTTAGTCGTGAGTTTCGTGTTGTGCGTGACAATAGAGCTAACCAAAATTCTTATCAAGAGTCAAAGCCTATAAGTTCAACTTCCGCTAGTGATCCAGTGATCACTAATGTTTCTGCTAAGAGGTAAAACTATCTTTCTATAACGCTTTTTTCCCTCTTAATGTTGGTATCGTCATGATCCTTGGACCTTTCATACATTTCTTATCTAATTTTGCTTGAAATATCTTTGTTACATACTGTTTGAGTTCAGCTAGGTACATGCATATTTTGCATTCTGATAAACAGCTGAATTGTTCGGTACATTGCAGCAGTTCAGCAGGAACTTCTGTTAATCAAAAGCCACATTTTGGACGCCACACATTTCAAGCGTTAAATGGCCCTGCAGATTCACAACCCAGGCAATCCAAGGATGGTAATTTGAGTGTTACTGTGAAAAAAGATTTGTTTGGGGAGCGGCGTCAAACAATTTCTAATACTGCTCCACAGATGCAATCAGTGATGCCAAGTGATTTTCAAATACCTTCTACAGCATCATCTAGTAATTCTGTAGTAGGGGTTTATTCTTCTTCTTCGGACCCTGTTCATGTGCCATCTCCTGATTCCAGACCAGCTGCTAAAATTGGGGCTATAAAGCGTGAAGTCGGTGTAGTACGTGCTCACCGTGAAAATTCTGATCCTCCTGCTAGACTTTCATCACCGCATAATGGCTCCTTTTCAAATTCGCATTTGGGACGTGAACTCCTTTCCTCAAGAGAATCACCACGTTCTTTTGGTATCATATCTAAGGGTGACCAGTCATCTAGTCAAAATATGGTACCTGAATCAGCCACTACGCCTAGCCTTTCAGTTAGTAGATCTTTCACAAACAGTCAGTATAATAGCAGGGGGCATCAACTGATGGGTCATCAGAAAGGTATGCTTTTTTCCAATCTTAATTAACTTTCCTGGTTCAGAGATAATATTGGTATCTAAATGCTAGGTTGGTGCTGTTGTATCTTTCTTTCTTTCTTTCTTTCTTTTTTGTTTTTAATAATTTCAAGAAACAACCAATCGTGTTCCAGGCGCTTGTGGCACTTTTGTTTATTTTTCCTTATTATCAATCTAGAAGCTTTCAGACTGAAAAATGAAATATTGATCTAGAAGAATTTTGGTTGAAGTTTCCTTTTTTTTTTTTTTTTTTTTTTAAATTAGAGTTGAAGACATCTTTTGGAAAGTATGTTGCTGCTTATAGCTCGAGAATTTTTTTTTCTTTTCTTTTACAAAGTGGAGATATAGGAATTCTTGCTTTTTGACGAGATTCTTAAATGTAATCTTTGTGTAATATTTGCGACAGAATGAGTTGATTGGTTGAAGTATAGCCATTCATGAACAGTTTTTACTTCTAACTATATTTCACTGTTTATTAATTAATCTAAATTCCTCTGAAATTGCAAGAATGTAATTTTTTGATTTGGCTATAATAATTTTTGGCATGTGTGCAGACATGTGATCGTGTGATTGAAAATGTATTCCATTGGATGCTTCTTTTAGAATGTGATCAAGCAGAAAGGGAAGAAGTTGAAAGTCTTTATTTGCTACTAAAGCTTCATTTACTAGTACTCATACCTGCACAAGTGATTAATTTCTGTCATATGTTGTTAATAGACAATTGAGTACTTTAATGCCCTTGTCTCTCCTCTATGTTTATCCTTGGTTGTCATTGACCCCACAATTGGCTGTTTCTGTCATATAGTGTGATTGGGCACTTAATTGCTCTTCTCTGTCTTCATTTTAAAACTGCCTGATCTTTTGTTGAAGCAGCATCTCAGTCAAATAAGGAGTGGAAACCAAAATCAAGCCAGAAACCAATTGTTAATGGTCCTGGGTTCATTGGAATGCCTGCTAATGCTGCTTCTCCTCCAGTGGATAGTTCCAAGGACGTGGGAAGAGAAGCTGCTCAGTTGGAAGATAAAATGTCACGTATAAACATCTCTGAGAATCAGAATGTTATCATAGCTGCTCATATTCGTGTATCTGAGACAGATCGCTGTCAGCTTACCTTTGGCAGCTTGGGGACTGATTTTGAGACTAGAAAATCTGGCTCTCAAGCAGTTGCAGGTGCAGAAGAACCTAGTACAGTGCCTTCTGGATGGTTGGTTTCTAGACCATTTTCCTTGAGCTTTACAAATTGAAGTATTTTTTCTGTCTTAAAACTTCTGAAAGCAAAAGCTATTATGATTAAACTTCATAGAGTTGCTTTGCACAATCAGTTTTTTCAACTTCAAGTAAATTAATGGCAGATTAAAAGTAATCAATAATTTTGCAGGTCGACTTTTAGTCGAAAAAGAGTCTGCTTATTGAATGAACTATAACTGGTCCTTTTTCTAGCTGATGATCCTTTGTGATTTTTGACCTAGAGTTGCTATTAATACCTTTCCAGATATGCGTATTTGAGGTTTTGTTGTCCTGAGTGGTATTTGTTGTACTTCATATGCATTGTGATTTTATTTTACTCATCCTTCTCAGTTACTCCTACTGATTGAGAGCATCATAATTTGCTGATATGTAAATCAGAAACTCGATGGTATCTTGCTAGTCTACGTTCATCTTTCCTTGAAAATGTTTCCATTGAATGGTTCCCGCAAATTAGCATTTGATTGATATATTTAATATGATAAGTGCAGTTCTTTCTTCCCCCTCTTGTTGTGGGTTGGAAATGGGTAGACTATGCAATTGAATCATGTGAAGGCAAGCTTCTTTGTTGTCAAAGTGCTTCCATTTTTCATCCATAACGGCAATTTTGGATTGTATAACGATTTTAGTGAGGAAGATTGCTTCTCGTGTAATTGCATGTGCTATTGTTAGATTTTTATGCACGTAATTTACTGATGCATTGAATTATTTTACTTTGTCAATGGCAGCTTACCGGCCTCTTCTGCTCCAGAATCATATAGTAATGAGCCTGCCAGTAGCAAGCCACTAGATTTGATGGATGACCACGTTCGAACTTCGGGATCTGGTTCACCTGCATCAATTTCAGTTTCTGATCATCAACTGAATGATAAAAAGGAAAGTTCAACTACACAGAACCTAGAAAATTATGCAGATATTGGTTTGGTCCAAGACAACAGAGCATCTTATGTTCCACCAGAGTCACAGCAGCAGCAAGATACTTCTGAATTGCCAAATTTTTCGGTGAGTTTATTCTTTACATTATCATGTCTGATATGCTCTTTTTCTGGAAAGCATGATTGTCTGCTCCAAGTTTGGTTTTCCTTTTGCCCTGACTTGCTCACTTTTACCTTTCAGTTGTAATTATAGTCCTTGGAATTAGTAATGGTTTATGTGCAGGCATATGATCCCCAAACGAGTTATGACATTTCATATTTTGGACCGACAATTGATGAACATGTCCAGGGACAGGGGCTACCATCACCGCAGGAGGTAAAACTAATGATTGGAATTTCATATATTATCCCAACCTCCACACAGGAGGAATTGAAAAAAATTGGGTAGACTCTGGATTGTGACATTTGGAGGGGAATATTCCCTTTAATACATGCTGATGGATTCATTTAGATCATTATCCATTTAGTGCACCTACCTCCACTAAATTATCATCCATTATCCTATATATCACTAGTTTTTATATTCATTATCCATCTGATTTGTTGAAGCAGAAGAACACTTGAAGTTTCTTCTGCTTCTCTCATCACCATGTGTCAATTGCATTTTTGGCGAATCTTTTCTTTTTAACTAACTTAATGTGCTGGCCAAAATTCATGTTATGTTCCACACAACTATTGCTACATGGATCCTTTTGTCTTTTCCCCCAGGTTCTTGGCTCGCATGCGGCAAGTAGTATCCCTTCATCGTCAATGGCTATGGTACAACAGCAGCAGCAACAAGCAATGGCCCAGATGTATCCCCAACTTCATGTTTCCCCTTTTGCTAATCTTATGCCCTATCGACATTTCCTCTCTCCTGTCTATGTTCCACCAATGGCTGTGCCTGGTTACTCCAGCAACCCTGCCTATCCTCATCCCTCAAATGGCAGCAGTTACGTGTTGATGCCTGGGACTAGCTCCCATCTAACTGCAAGTGGGCTCAAGTATGGAATCCAACAATTCAAACAAGTTCCAGCAGGCAATCCGACAGGGTTTGGGAATTTTACTAGTCCAACGGGTTATGCTGTCAATACTACTCCAAGTGTTGTTGGAAGTGCAACCGGGCTTGAAGATTCATCTCGGCTTAAGTATAAAGATGGCAATTTTTATGTTCCTAATCCACAGGTGAGTTTTCAGTCTTTTACATCTGAAGACAAGTTTAGTTCAAACATCATGGCAGATATGCTAAAAAGTGTCTGCTTGCATGCATACACATTCATCAATAAGGTGATTGATTTTGGTGCGAATTACCTGCTGGTCCACTTCATGTTGTATTTGATTTGCACAGCATCCTATTGGAAAGACAATGCTGTCTTGTATTAGTGGGATGATCAAGAAATCCTCCACCAGTTTTTCAATATTGAAATATTGCTACAACTTTGAAGTAGGGTTGACAAAAATTGTCCAGTCATTCTTGCTGATGTTTTTGTCATTTTTGCAGAATTCAGTATAATAATACAGTATGTTTTAGGTTTCGCCATACAACTGTCAGGATATTGTGCTCACAACATTAAATTTGGTTTCTCTAAAATATGTAGTATCTTGTCTAAGAGACATTATGACATTGCTTTCTAGCGCTGTATTTGTCTTCTACCCTTTATTATTCCAATATTTTGCCGTCTTACAACTTTTCTGTACTTGAATAATGTTGGATTTTAAATTTTCAGTATTTCTGCTTTAATTTCACTTTTCTGCCAAATTTGGTTGTATGGCAGGCTGAGACATCTGAAATTTGGATGAATCCTAGGGATCTGCAATCAGCTTCATACTACAACATGCCTGGACAAAACCCTCATGCTGGTTATTTGCCATCACACAGCAGTCATGCTCCATACAATGCAGCTACGGCTGCGGCTGTTGCACAATCTTCTCATATGCAGTTTCCAGGCTTGTATCATCCTCCTCAGCAGCCTGCTGCAATTGCCAATCCCCATCACTTAGGCCCTGCACTGGGTGGCAATGTAGGAGTTGCTGCTGCAGCTCCTGGTACTCAAGTGGGCTATCAGCAACCTCAATTGGGTCATCTGAATTGGACGGGAAACTTTTGAAAATATAGTCAACTTGAGCCCTTTCACTTGAGGGATTGGCATTAGCATAGAAGGTTCAAGTTTTTTCTGAAATGAAAACACAATCTTTGCTAATTAATGCAGTAAGTTGTTTTCAAAATTAATGTGTACTGATCTCGAGAAAGCATTCCCCCAAAAGAAAACACACACACACACACACACACACACACACACACACACACACAAAACATAATATCCACTGCAGAAAAGCTTTGGAACTCCAGGTACTTTCTGGTTGGCTCTTTTTAGAGTAACGCCCTCGATATCGTATTGCGTTTAAATGATATTTTTGCCATTTTAGCGCTGCCGTAAACTGGTGGTTTGGCGCTTCTCATTGCACTGCGCTAGTAGCCTGTCATTGCCGGACTGTTATTGGGACACCCTCTGGAATGTCCTCATTTTGCATGTCTTGCATTATTGGTGACGTAGTTAATAATCTGTTAATCTAAAGTGATCAGCGGTCTAACTTCTAAGTATGCTTTCCTTGTCTCAAAACGGGAGCAAAAGTTGGTGTCTTGCTTTAGCATTACTTTTGACTTGAATTGAAGCAGAATAAATCCGTTTACACTTTTCTTTTGGCGGCATGGATGAAGATTTATACAATTATTGGCACTTAGGCTGCTCCATCTAAGTGGTTCTTTGCCTCTGTTAGCTCGCAGCAAGGTGGGTTCCTTCGAGCACGGGTTATTTTTTCTGTGTTACTAATTATTATCAATATGATGTGGTCAAAAGTAATATATATTAGTAATATTTTTGTTGGGGATATGATCAAATAGTATATACTTAGCATGGCTTTTGATTGCATCTTGCATTATCAAAAAGTACATGCTTAGCATGGCTTTTGATTGCATCTTGCATTGTGCATTTTCGTTGTTCAGGCAATGTAAAAGGAAAGAACATGCAAAAGCGGTCTAAAGAAAAAAAGCCTATCGGCAATTGGGCCTCTGAAAATGTCTTTGCCATCCTATAAAATTTTGGTTCGAAATTTGGCCTCATTCTGCTTTGCTCGCCGATCCCTTTTTGTAAATTGTTCCACGAATAAAGTTTCTTGTGTGTGTGAACTGTGAAGGGTATAACGATCGGATGAACAACTCCGGAATAACGTCGTCCTTGTCTAGCTTAATTTTTTGGGAAGAAAAAGTGAAAGGGGGATCAAGAGAAACTTTTGAAGTTGCCTATGGCGGGCGTCTGCCTTCCTCGGGATGGCTATCATTTTTCTATGATTTTTTTCTCACCCATTTACATACACATGCTACGTGTGTTCCATAATCTGTGCTATCTACAACAAAAAGAAAGGAAAGCACCCAAAAGAAAAACCAAGTAAAGATAAATCCCTTTTATTTTTATATGTCTTCTCCCCGTGTTCCTCATTGTGCCCGCAATGATATTGAAAATGACAATTATTGACTTGTTCCTGGAAATAATACGATGGACCTAGAGCATTTCCAGATTATGGACTCGATCCTGTTTCTTGAATCTATTAATAGAGTTTTCTTTATTCACTTTGGCAAACGAAAATTTTTAATTCTAAACCCTTGAGGGTACAATTCTGGATAAACTTTAAGGTGATTGATTGATTGCTTGGGCTCGCTCTATGATTGCTTACGCCGAACATACCCGAAGAGGGACCCGAGTAAGGTAAGGAAATCAATTACTAGGAATAATGTAGGAATCTTTGGTGAAAGCATTACTTATAGAAGCAAGCTCAGAGATCCAAACCTCAATTTAATTTGCACCCAAGTCCTAAGTCGTCTTAACTAATTATTACTTCGATCAAAATCATCCACAAGGTTTCAACTACATTGTAGGCCTGTTTGTTGAAGAAGAATTCAAAATGTCCAAGTAGTGGATTCCCAGCTAACTACTCATTCCACTTTCGAAGTAGACAATATAGTAGCAATTAGTAATGGGACAACGCTGCCGCAAAGACGATCGCTGGATTGGCCCAAACTAATAATATAGCTTAAATCCTATGGCTGTAGTACGAATGATTCCATTGTGCACGGGGAATTTCTGGTATAAATTTGGTCTGTGCAGACTATGTAACTTCGAACCCTCGTATAAACAAACTTAGCCATGACCAGTGGAAACATATGTGGTCAAAAACATTAGAAATAAAGACTGGGTGCTGGGGACAAGTGGGGTACATGGGAATCAGGGCTTCACGTGGTTGCTTGCTGTTTCTGGTCCAGTTCATATGCATTCCATCCGTCACAACTGTGAATTAGATGCAGGACTTCAGGGTATTTGGTAGTAGTAATATGGGCATAATGTAATATGGATGCATGCATGCATGCATGTGTAATTAAGAAGATTAATTGCTGATGCTCGTGCAGACTGAGAGTCCAACAATCAATCTGAATCCTTCAATTCTTAAAAAGAGGTATCTTGTTCAGTTTATGACTTTATGCATGGCCCATTCGTTAATTTTGTATGACAAATCCGTACACTCATGATGATATCAATGTACCATCAAAACTTTGGAATTGGAGACAGTTGGAGGTACCATATTCCAAACCATACCGGTTAGCAGTGGTAAAAATGTCAAGAAGTGGTGAAAGATGAAATAACTCAAGTTCTGTTACTTACGCATGTATTATCCACCTCTGGTCCTTCGTAATCTTCAGAAATTTTAGTCAATAGTGCAGCGAAAATGCAGTTTAGGTGATTCAGAACTTATTAAGGTCCCAGGAACAAGTGGCAAATTGGGTGCCGACAATCAAATTTTCAATTTTGGTTTCAACTTTTAAGGGGGTAAGTAAGTGAGTAGCCTTTAAAATCTTGTATAGTTTTGGGATTTCTGTTAATGGTTCAAGAGTACTCAAGCCACACAGAGACCCCAAATATATCTTTGGAGCTTTATTTGCGAGTGTAGTGGCATGATATGCAACATCAAGAAGTCATAGATGAGTTTGCCATGTTGTTGCAGCCAGCAGAATGATGAGTGGATGACACATCAGACATATCTATCGCCAAAATATGAAAAAACTACTCATTACTCACCTATTGATGGGAGAATCTCAAGACTCAATTCCTATAAGCAACTAAGCTAACAAGATTGTTACTTTCTAATTCTATCTCAGTATTGGGAAAAAAAGAAAAGGAAAGAAAACAAAAAACCAAGATAAATTACTCAAAAAAAAAATATTAAAAGAGAAATGCTATATAACATTAAGGCAAATTAAATAAAAAAAGCTTCTAATTTGTTGGAAAACATATATGTTGATTTCCAAAGCTGACCCAAAGAATAGTTGTTGGGACCTTGCCTATACATCAAGTTTCTTTTTTTTTTTTTTTTCCTTTTCTTTCTCAAATCAATGCAGTACAATGCTAATCTACCTATAGATCTAACAAATCTCCTACTTCGATCCCCATATTGAAGTCAAACTTCCTATCAAGTATATATTAGTATTAAATGCAAACCCACTCTTCATCAATTAGCTCATGGACCCTCAACCTTTTCAAACTAGATTCTCATATCCTCCATTTGCTAATAAATAGCCTAAAGGATTAACAATGAGTTCTAATACCACTTGATGGGGTGAAAAAATATAGCAAGTAATCCAAGATATTAACCGTGGTCTTTGATATCGCTTTTGAAAAGTAAAAGATAATAGTTCACCAAAAAAATTCAAATATATATGAATAGGAACTCAAATTCACCCTTAATTATATTTATTCCTCAAAGTAATGTGGGACAGCACCAAGTTACCTATTTAATAAGCCACTTTGACATTCTTAAAAGATAAAGCTTGTTTTCTTCATAGCTTTGTTGGGACAAAGGTGATCTATACAAATTGGAGGGTAAAGCAAATTTTTTTATGGGGTGGTGGTGATAATACCATAAAAGAGTGCGACATGTAAAGAAAATAGTGTAGCACTGTGCTGTTTTGATACGACAATTCTGGTGGGATGGTGAAGACAACAATATAGCAGCAAGTCGATGCCCAGTTCATCACCCAATTCTTTGGTGGGATGATTTGTATTGGAAATTTTTTTTGATAAAGAACCTTTTCTCTTCGTTATCATGGCACGTCTTGTAAACATCTAGTCTGATTCAATTAGGTCCGACCCCAACTTGCTAAGGTAATGAATCCATGATTTGAATCGAATCTCTTGTTCCATATGGCACTATATATGAGCTGAATGGAATCTCTCAACATTTTCTTCTCAAGCTCGATTTTTGCTTCTCTGGTGCATTCATAAGTTCAGATTGAGTTCATAAAGAAAACAAAAAGAAAAAGTCAATCCTAATGAAATTGATATTGTGCATTCAATATTCAATATTCTATTGGTACGTACCAAAAGAATATGAGTAGAAATATTCTCATATGTGGATTGGGGAAAGAGGAACTATCGTGGGTTTAAAGCTAGGAAAGAGTGCATGTGATCGGGAAAGTAACAGAATAGTTGGGGTGTGTGGAGTGAAGTTACTTTTTCCAGGCCTTAGCTTATGTTGAAAATTAGTCCCTTATTTAGTATAAATCTGGATGCCTTTTTTTATTCTCTTTCTTCTAATCCTCTCTTTTTCTTTCATGTTGATCCTTTCTTTATTAAAATCCCATCCACTTTATCTGTTTTGTTCTCACAGGCCGTGGTTCGAACTTGGAACCCACGAGTGCAATCATTACACATATATGAACTTCCAGGCTTCTCTATGCTCTATAGTTATGTCACAGCCTCTCTCTTTAATTCGTTCATAGACGAAAAGACACATGCAAATATAAAATTTCCCGATGTATATCTTTTTGTTAGATGATATGTATCCTTTTGATCACAATCAATTGCCACCCAGTCTTTATGTTTAGTTAAAGAAATCAAAATGTGGATGTTTGACCACTAAGCCTTCTAACTGAACTTAGTGGGCACTTGGACACAGAACACCTGTTAAAATTTGTGTTTGAGACTTCAGATCAAGTGTTAGATTCATTCCCCTCTCGATATTGAAGATTTTGTATAAAGACTACTTGAATCACATCCTAATAACCTTTGATCCTCCAGCCATACAAATTTTCTTTCTCAAACAAAAATCCTCATCTGGCCTAAGAGATTCTATTGCATATATGATTATATAAAGAGACTTGTGTGTCTGAGCATGGACTATTAATTAAGCAAATGTTGTAGCAAAGAATGTCTGCCTGGAAGAGGCACAGTCGTATCTTTTAGACCAACTTCACGTGCAAGCACATCCGTTCACACCCGCGACTGTGGAGAAAAAATTTCGGCACTTGAAAGAAAGCCAGACTGCTACAAGTTCGAATTGTCCATCTTCCGCAAAAGGGCAACCATATCTTCCCCGGCCGCCCAATCTACGTCAAGTTAAAAAGCATAATTGTGGTATAATATTGACATGACATGATAGTGTTGATCAAGTGTTTTTTTTTATCCTCTAAATTGCGTTTTGTCACCGTACGAGACTGTTTTGGCGGAATGTTTCTTTTAGTCATTCAGACAAAATTAAAATGTAGTTTATCTTAAGCACAGCTATTTCTAGTACATTTAATAAGAAACAAATCATTCTTTTAAATTTACAGTTTCAAAACCTCAAGTTTCAAATATCTGGTCTTGAGGGTATATATGTATTTTATTAGGGTATGAACTGGTCATTTTTAAATCATAGGGATTATATGGTAGAACATTAAATCACATAAAAATAAGATGTTATTTCCCCTTTTCCTTGCTCTTATTGATCCCATTTGGACCTTCTTCTATTTGAATGATTGAGCTGGAAGGGGGTTGTCTAACATCACTTCCACGTGGAGTTAGACAACTGAACAAGACTGATAAATGCACTACACGTCATCATTGCCAGCCTGGCATCATATCCAGCGTGGACCAACACCATGGAATAAGATCCCGGGCCGGGTCAAGTCACAAGCCCATAATTCTCCATCCCATGTAGGAGTAGTATATATATATATATCAAACACTAGCCAAAAGAAAACAAGAAACAGAACAACAAGAAGTAGTCCCTCTCTCTCTCTCTCTCTCTCTCTCTCTCTCTCTCTCTCTCTCCCTCAGGGGTTGTCAGGTAGGCAGGCGTGTCTTCTGCCTCTCATTACTACTTCCTTTCCTTCTCTCCTTCCTTCTCCATCTGTAAACCATAAGAATCAAATAAGCATCAATGAGCCTTGTCACCATTGTCGCCATGCCCCCATTTTGCATTCACTCATACCTATCAACAATTCAACAAACCTCTCTGTTTTCTCTCTGTCTTGTTGAAACTCTAGTATGGTACTACTAGTACTACCTCTAAATTAATTGCCCTTCACATGATACTGTTTGCCTCCATTAATCTTTTCTTGCAGCTTTTGACTCTTCCAAACCAGACAATAAAGCCCTCTTAACATCATTTCCAATCCCTTCTTGTGTTTCTCAATACTGTACAACTCTTCAGTCCTCTGTCTCTACTCTTTCTTTTTCGGTTTAGGACTCCTTCCCTAATATAATTGTGAGATAGCCATGGATCATCATAAGTATTGTTACCGAAGAGAAAGAGAAAGCTCGAACCCTTCATTTTCTTCCACACTTCTTGACGCAATTTACCGTTCAATTGACGAAGCTGAGCGTCAAGAAGGTGAAGAAGAGTTGGCTCTGTACAAAGAAACCATGCGGAAGAAGCATAGCAACGTTAGCTACAGCTTCAAAGCTGATCATGCTGGTTTTCAAGACAAGATAGATATGGCTAAATTTCAAAGGTCTTGCTTGACTGAGAAGTGGAAGGAGAAAAGAGTTGTAGTTCGAAGAAATTCTGCTCCTGAATTTGGGAGGAAGTTGAGAAATGATCTCGATGCTGATGCCGCTGCTGCTTTTTTCAGTTCCAGCTCCAGCTCCTCTGATTCCAGCTGTGGTGGAGGTTTCTCATCTTCTGAAGCTGAGTCAGTCTACGGAATTCCATCCAGGTCATCTTGTTATGGGCTGCATAAGCCTAAGCCGATTAAAACAAGCGTTTCGGCTCAACCAGAAAAATTCAACAAGCACGAGAAGGATTCCAACTTGTATGATGGCCACGATTACCAGCGTCGCAGTGAGCCAAAAGCCAAGCAAGAAGGGAGCTTTGTTAAAACAAAGTCGAGGGCTTTAAAGATCTATGGTGATTTGAAGAAAGTAAAACAGCCAATTTCCCCAGGTGGTCGGCTTGCAAGTTTCTTGAACTCTATTTTCACAGCAGGAAATACAAAGAAAGCCAAGATTTCATCCAAGAACATTGGAGTCTATGATGACGCAACTTCGCAAAGGAAGTTGAAGTCTGCCAACGCATCAGCATGTTCCTCTGCTTCTTCATTTTCAAGATCATGCATGAGCAATACTCCTTCTTCAAGAGGAAAACCTGGCAATGGTATGAAAAGATCTGTCAGGTTTTATCCAGTAAGTGTGATTGTTGACGAGGATTGTCAGCCATGCGGGCAGAAATCTTTGTACGATGGCAAATCAAGTAGTGGATTTGGATGCAGTTAAGAATATTAGGAGTTCAATTCACGAGGAACTTAAAATAAATGTAATGGAGAAGAACCGTCGAGTGGAGGAAGCTGCAAGAGATTTATTAAGGAATTTTCAGAAGAAAGTTGAGGGCGAGTTCGACATGAGAAATGCAAGAATTAAATCCCAAGTGTTTGATCATGTTTATGATGAGGAAGAAGAGGATGATGATGACGCTGCAAGTTATGCAAGTTCTGATCTTTTCGAGCTTGATAATCTTTCTGCTATTGGTATGGAGAGGTACCGTGAAGAATTGCCTGTCTATGAAACTACTAATCTTGGTACCAATAGAGCCATAGCCAATGGCTTGATTTTGTAATTTACCAAAAAAAAAAAAAAAAGCAATATAGTGTAGTAATTCTAGTTACTACTTACTATGTCTATAAGTAATTGGTTGGGGATTTACATCAAGAGAAATGAAATTTCTCTTTCTAATATGATTTGTTCTTTGTCTTATATCTTAGGCATCGATCCTAAATTTTTTTTGGCAGTCCCTAATGGTACTCAACTCGTAATTTTGTTTTCTTGGTGCAATTATTTTTAAGAAAATGTCTTTCTCTTATTAATTCCTCAAGCTGAATGGTAAAAGAGGGTTGAATTTGAAGATGAATGAGTGAGCTGATGAGGAAGAGCTATTCAAGCATATAGAAGTGATTACTGATTGGTGAGATTGGAAAAGGGGTTCTCAGTAAAAGTAAAGACGAAGGAACTCAAGATTCTGAGATCGCGTTCACACGCGAGATCATGAGCTATATAGATAGAATTCATCATACATAGTTCACAAAGGTAGTAGATAGTTTTGAGGCGTTTGCTTTTTCTTTGGTTTCTGTGGGGTCCCTTTTTGCTTCAACATGGCGCTAGTAGCAGCGGTACAACTATGTCATGCATGCATGCCCAAAAATTGAAGTAAAAGAAATTTGGGGTTTGAATTAATCAGTCCAAAAAGTGGTTCATCTAAACTAATCCAAATCCATTATGCATATGTACATGAGAGGCCATGTTTATTTTGTAAATTTAGTGCAATTTAAATGGATGATTATTGATGGTAAATTTGTTATGTTTTGAATGCCATGTTATGATTTTATTTGGATTTGATGATGGATGGTAAAAGATGAGCCAGTATATGAGAGATGATGCAGAAAGAAAAAGGAGAATGTACAGGGAAGATGAGGATGGATAATGGTCTCCAAAAGCTCAGGACACAAAATCTAAAGCCAGATCTTTGTTGGGTGGACTAATTAGTCTTGGCAATTAATTTCAAATGTGCGACTTAAGAGCTTAATTGCAGGCATGATTTCAAATGTGGAATTTTTCCTTTATCCAACCAAATGTCGCCAATTGCCAATGCTAGGAAAGACGGCCCTATTCAGTAATCACACAAAATGTTCCAAAATTAGTATATAAGTTAGACATCACCAAAAAGTAAAAGCATTCGACACATTTTAGATTTAGATAATCATTTTCATTGGTGTAATTCACTAGTAATTTTACGTATTACCACCACTTCTTGAGTGTGATTCAGACAGTTAAGCACAAGTTTCTATTCACTGATTGCTTAGCACCCTATCATCAGATGTTCCGAATAGTTTTTTTTTTTTTTTTTTTTGGGTCAAAGATGTTCCGAATAGTGCTGACACTGTTAATGGTAATAAGATCTTTCTAATGAATGAATAGTAGGCATTGTAAATGTTCTTTTTCGTTGTTTCAAATAATGAAAAGTGTTAGACAATTAAGTTCACACATGTTGACTTTTATTACTGATGTTTTATTTTTTGTTTTTGGGATTGTTAATGATAGATTGAGATCTGTAACGCCTGCATTTCTCAAACGGAAACAACTTATTTTTTAGTACTAATTTGTTTCTTTATATTAATCCACAACATGAAAGAAGGTGTTAACATTTGAAGATTGAACACCAAGTGGACCCCCACCCGACCCCAGTGGCATGAATCAAACATTTTCAAGATTTCATAGTTAGTGTTGTGGTCCACCAGATGCACGAACTTCTAAATCGTTGGCTATATCTCATTGTGCCATCTGACGAACACGGTTGCACCCGATAACGATAACGCATACGGCCCCTTTTTTTTTTTTTTTCGTTAGCATTTATTTTTGTTCCGGCTCTGTACATATCATGATCGGCCCCATTCCTTCAGGATCTTTATATTAAAGGGGGTTTTTTTTTTTTTTTTAACTTTATAACTAGTAAAGGTACGAAATAAAATTCATTGAAAATTTTAACAGGTATAAAGTAAAAAATAAAATATAATTAATGAGAGGGTACTGCTGCAAATTTTGTGTCCTTGTTATCTTTATCCAAACTTTTGAGAGTTGGCAATGATAATTTGTCCAGATAAAAACTTAAATTTTCAACTCCTTATTGGTACAAGAAAATTCAACAATTGATGGTCTTGTACTAAATTTTATGAGGGTATTTGATTAACTATAGAAACAAAAAACTTTATTTTTAACTTTTGTTCCTACGAACTATGGAATTTTTTTTTTCTTTATCAAACGTATACAATTATAATTGAAAAAAGTGAATAATATTAGTGTGATTCAAATTTCTGATTTTTAGAGTGAAGTCATAGAGTTTTAAACTGCTCAACTCTCTATTGGTTATATAATTCTAAGTAATCTAGCCACTTCTTTTCCTCTATGGTCAAATATGTAGCAAATCGTAGCACAGACTTATGAGGACCACTAAAATTGAATCAACACACGAGTGCGATGCGTTAATCATCATATTAATTATATATTGGAAGAAACTTTGAACAGTTGTGAAGCTTCAACAACAGAAAAAGAAAAGGCTACACTTATTAATCATACCTATCCTAGTTTCTTCTAAAAGTGTTTACTAGGCTAATATTAAATAAATATAGAAATATCTGGCGGATGATGAGACTTGAGACTTGTGGGAGAGTATGTCATTAGGAGCCAGTTAGTTAATTAACTGCATTCTTATTAAAAAGCCCATCTCATCAGCATTTCTTAATGGACATTAATATTGTTATTTACAGTGCGTCTGTAGGCTTGGCCCCCTTTTATACCCCAGTCCCCTAGCTAGCTAGATGCCCTATATATACAAACACACACACACACACACACACACACAAACGTATACACGGATATACACTCGCATACATACATACTCGAACAAAGAATTTAAATTTTCGTCGTACGTACCTTTCTAGGCCATGCACGCCAATAAAGTGTTCCTATTAGTTTTTTTCCTTAATAATTATTCTATTATTAGTTGTACTTTGTCATTTATAATGTTGAAATTTAATTAATGAGAAAAGTAAGTGTAGAATATAGTGGAAAAAATAATTATATTCGGTACTTGAAGAGGAAATGCAAAATTCCCATCAAAATGAAAGTCACATTATCATTTTCCCTTAAAGGCTATCAGTGTTAGCTAGGTTGATTTGCTAGTTGATAAGATCACTAGCATTAATTATGCTCCATAGTTAATTACCTACTTATTCAATTTTCTTTTAAAAAATTCTTGCTGTAAATTTCATAATATAATAATATATATATATATATATATATATATGCTGTATATTCTGACCCTTTATACGGTTGGTGAAGTGGGGAGCTTAATGGAAATGATTGTGATTTCGGGAAGAATAGACGCGGAGACCACCAACCTCTATCGGAAGTGTGCTGACCACTCGACTAGCTTAAGCCTTCAACACATATCCCTAATCATCACCATAATCTTATCCGTGGTATGAACTCAACTCACTTAATGGCTGCTGCCTTTTTTCTTTGGTTTCATTAACCTATGGATTATCTATTTACTGCATCTCTATGATACTAGTATTTATGATGCAATTGAGTTGACTACTAAATGAAGGACGAGAGCTATAGGTTTAACAAATTTTAATTCAACTTAATAATATGGAATGTGCAAATTAAGTATTCACTTAGTAGCATTATACACAAAGTCCTCCAAGGTATAGCAAACAAAACGAAGTCAGATCTTAGCACGTAAGAATCCTCAATTGAACATAAAAAAAAAAAAAAAATCGAACAGAAAATCTGAAGTTAAAAAAATGATCAATTTCGCATATTGTTATTGAAAGAATATCACAAATTAAACTTCAAATTCTATATGCAATCCATCAAAGATAAATTTATTGTCCAAAGACTTATTTTCTCGAACCAGAGTTCAACTCTCACCAATCTTGTCCTCCCTTGCGCCCTTCCTCCATCCTTCTCAAGGACCCTACCTCCTAAAACAAACAGGAGAAGAATTCATCTACCTCCAAGACATAACCACCAACTCATGAACAACAAGAAGTAGCGGCCCCCATGAGAACGCCTGTTCCAAAATCCTCCTAATCCAAAAGGAGTTGTTACCATCAATGAAAATATATTATGTGTGTTAGTGGGCAATCCTTGGCTGGGCTTGTTACATACCAACCGTGCACAAGTCACTGGCACACATAGCATTAGGTTAAAAACATGATTCTAATCTGTTCAATCTTATATGTGGCTGTTACAGTGATAAAGGATGAATTCATCTGGCGAATATTGAAGAAGCCTACCACAAATAGAAATATAAATTTAGTTTGATTGTTTACCGGCTTCAGTTGTCCTTTTACAAGGGTGCATGCCGGGTCACGTACCAGACAATAATCCATGTTCAATTGTTTTCTGTCTTAAGATATGGTAGATGTAACCAAAACACAGCCTCTCATTAATCTCTTTCACTCATTCATTAATGTCTGCTAATCTTCTTTTTTTCTTCTGTCTTTCCTCATAAATCACAAGTGTCTTTGTCTGGCTTTTTTCCCTAAGATACAAATCATATTATTGAGGTGGACTTTTCCTAACAATATTTATGGTTGCTATTATTGCCTTTTCCCTTAGGTCAATGACTATTTGATTAGGAGCATTACCAATTGACGATTTCTTTTTTGTAATTTCTTTGCATGGAAGGGAGTAAAGATTGAATTAACACTGTGCAGCAAGGTAATAGCAATTTTATTTTTTGTATCAACATAAATTCATAATATTCCTTTTGAAATTATTGCCTCTTGTAATTGTTTGAAACAATTAACAAGTTTGTATCCTCTTGTAATTGTTCGAGACTATCAACGAGTTTGATAGGCTAAAAATTACGTCTTCTTAGAATGTGTTATGATAGAATCACTTGATGTACGAAAGAATTTACATCCGTTAATTCGTACAATCTATCTGTTTTGTATAATCTGTGCAATTGACATTGCTTTAAGTAATCGTTTGTTTTTGCTCTTGGCTATTACGTATAGAGGAAACGGGAATCACTTATAAATCTTTTGATCTATACAAGAGTTATTCTTATATAAGATCGAATCCACAGTTTCATTTGTAAATCCTTTGATTTATACAAGATTTACATAAGCATAGCGATATATACAAGGATATCAAAATATTCATGTAATTGTCGTTTAGATTACAAGATTTACATGTGGAGTCATATATTAGATCTACTTATGAATATCCCAGAGGAGAGGTTAATTAGAAGGTTCCTATGATAGAATTTTAGGTGGACTAGGTTTACGATCCCACTTATGAACCTATGGTCTAAGAGAGTATTACATAATTATAATGATATATATTAACATAAAAAAGTGATATAAAAATACTTAAATACCTTTATTTTATATCACAATGCTCACAAGTGGGCCGTTCCTAGCTAATGTTAGGGCTGTCAACGGTCCGGGTCTAGACCCGGACCCGACCCGGACCCGTTGATTTTTTCCGGGTCCGGGTAGGAATAAAATTCCGTTTACCCGGACCCGGACCCGGACCCGTTTTTTCTTAGTAAAAAACGGGTCGAATCCGGAATGTCATGTTCCGACCCGGACCCGACCCGAACCCGTATATATATATAATAATTATAAATTATATATACGTATTTTAAATTTTTAATACATAATATTCAATAAATAACAATTATAATATACATACATACGTATTTTACAATTCTAATACTCAATACTTAATAAATAATAATTGTAAAATATATAAAAATATTTTATATTTTCAAAACCCGGACCCGTACCCGAATGGACCCGGACCCGAACGAACCCGAATCCGGGAAACCAAATGCAATACCCGTCGGGTCCCGGGTCCGGGTCCGGAACCTCAACACAAAAACGGGTCCGGGTCCGGAACATTCAATTCCGGCCCGGACCCGGCCCGTTGACACCCCTAGCTAATGTAACGGACATTAAGTAATTCCCCCTCATTAATAATTGTTGCCGAGTTTTAGACAATGGCCCCTGCTTGGATATGGGGCCATAGTGATCTGGCACTCTCAACTGAAACACTATTGGAGGCTGAGGATGACTTTTCAGCCCACGTGATGGGCTGGTCAGAGTGTTTAAGTCCTGTCTCACACGTACACGTGCGTGCCGCGGCCCTTCATCGATCCCGTTGGTTGCGCTCACTAATGACCATATTTGGGTCCCACTTGCTTTTGATTAACCATGCTCCAAATCGGCCCAGCCAACCGCATCACCACTCAAGAAGTCGACACGTGTCAACATCCACACGTGTGCTTACGTCACTTTTCGACCTGTAATCACTGACTTGTCCTTTGCAATTGCGCTGGTGTCTCCTCCGCGGAGAAGGGCAAAATCGGAAATGAAAATAATTCAATTTGCTAAGGAAGAAACAATCAACTTTATGTTTAGTTTGGAAATTGAGATGTACCTTCTTTTCCCTTCCTTTTATTTTATTTCCTCCTAATTTTGGGAGGAAAATTTTTAGAAGAAAAAAGTAGATTTTTTTTTTCATTTCTCTTCTTTTGTTTCTCTATTTTTGCTCCCAAACAAAAAAAATGGTTAAAATCATTTCTTTGCTTTACCCTCCGTACTCCCAAACAAAAACCTTGTTTAAAATTTCTTTTTTTTTCTTTCTTTTTTCTACATTTCTTTTCTCCCAAACTAGGCATTAGTAAAAGTTACAAAAGATTCTAAGGTGAGGGATAAAAGTTGTAAAACCCGAGAGAGAGAGAGAGATCGTCGTGAAGAATTTTGGTAATCCCCAGATGATTGTTTGCTTTTGTATTTCTATACCTTTCTTTGCCTTTTCCTTTTTCATTTTGTTCATGATTGGGAAATAAATCACTTTGCCAAAATTTTGTAGTAGCAATGTTACTTTTCATTTCTTGTTTGAATTAACGTGGGAAGAAACCATGATTTGTTTAACTTATTTGGAAGTTGGACTTGCATGTTAATTCCTTTGAAAACTTTTTGGAAACATATTCTTCTAATGCAAAAGTTAAAAGAGGGTTGAATATATTTCATGCTCCATAATGATTATTTTTGCACCAGGACCCTTTTTTGAACTCTTAACACAAGTAGCAGTAACATAACATTTATTCAACTGTTCTTTTTCTGCTTTTTCAATTTTTCTTAGTTTCTGTTTCGATGTATTTGTGTCTTATGCAACTATTAATGCAACTTAAGTCTACCCACCAAAAGAGAAAACGATGGCATAATGTTCAACTCTTTTTCTTTTGTAATGGACTTGACAAGCAGTCATGATGAGATGATTGAATCCAAAGTAAAAAGGGAATAATTTGCTATGAATGCTAATCCCTTATCTTCTCTTGAACTGCGTAAATTCAATGTTAGGCAGTTCAATTTGGTTAAGCACATATTCGTTCTCCAGTATGTGGAAAGATATATGTGTTCATCTCCCTTTTGAGTTCCCAATGAAATATTGATGTCAATTCATCAATTTGTCCACACCAAGTGAAGGTGAAAGCTTATGCATGATTTTTGGCTATATAAATAGCAATCAGGTGATGAGGATGGTAAGAGATTCACTACAATTTCGGCACCTGTTGAAATAAAGCCGGCGCCACGATACTCGTTCACTACCGCTTGCAAAACTGCAATTGTATGCTTGATTTCAACATTTTATTGGTGCTAATGGACGTCGTCCGTCCTGGGGTTCCATCAAATAATCATGTTTAGCACAAGGGTTTAGTTTGTCTGATAATTGGTAGGTAGGAGAATGGCATCTTTCTCAGCATGTATCGTGCATTTCCCATCAGAGACAAGTCTTCTCCCGGCAGTGACCTATCATGCATGTCAGTTTCAGTGGATACTCGCAGTGAAGTGCTGTGCGATTGAGATTGCACCAGTTAAACCTCAGGGAAGGGAGGCTACTTGCGTTGCCCTATTCCTGCCGAACCTAGTTCATGATTAAAATCTACCACTACTAAAGATAGAACGATTCCTGAACACAGCTAAAGTGCTCCATCAAAAATTGACTTCTTGGGGGAATTTTTCTTTGGATGTGATTTGATTGGAATTATTGCTTTAGTTCGTGCTCTTTTTGTTATCTTAATATGCCTTACGTGTGTTTTAGTTTTCTCATTATTTTCTTTCTACAGGCATTTTCGGTCCCTACTTTTTCGAAATCCTCAGATTTTCTCAATCGAGATTCGAGAGTACTTGTAGAAATATCAAGCAGAAATTTATTTTGGCATTCAACCATTCATATTTCGTCGGCACTTGCCTATAAAGCTTGTGTTTTGTTTTTGTTTGGAAGTAATTAATACGATGGAGACGGGACGAGTCCGATTGGGTGAAAGCCACTTCGACCATACCAATCGAAACTGATCAAGCAACGACATAATTGAGATTCTGAAAACGTGCATGGAAAAGTCAATCGTGACTGCCACTCATTTCACTGTGCATTCACACTCATTCACGGAACAGTCCCAATCGTCCAGATTGCATCAATTTTTTCCCATATGTCTACCGACTCTGAACGCATTCAGTTGCCAAATGGATCCACGGGAAGAATAAATCAACAATTTGGAGGGGAAAACCCCACTGTGTACTAGAAAAAAGATTTTGGGTTCCTAAGTCCTGCCCTTATGTATGGTTCGCAGTGCTTAAGCTGCTAGATTTAGCCAATTTGCTAGGAGAATTTATATAGTTCATGGCTGGCGCATGTTAATTTAAACGAAAAATTTCGCGACAAAATAAACCATGTAGATCATTAAAAGAGCACATGTTTTAGAGACTTTCTTCATGTAATCCAGCGAACCTGCGTGCATCTTCACATCTTTTATTGTGCATGTCAATGAACTTGTATACATCTTCGCGCCTTTGTCTCTCCAGTGGGAGGTTTTCCCTGAAGATTCTATTACCTCTTTGTCAAGAAAGTCCACCAGTTTTATCTTTAAATGAAGTTTCTGTATGGAACAAGTCATTACCTTGCTAGTTGACTTGCAGAGTAATCAATTTCAGCAATCAGAATTGTTTCCTCATGGTCAGAGGTTGCAATAATTTCTCCCAACTGCTTGAGAGAAAAATGAAAAATCGACGTCATGCAATATTAAATCGAAATCTAATGCTGCAAATAAGATCCGCTTTTCGTACCGGTCCAACAAGTGTTGAATGACCCCAAATCATATAAGAACCAGCTGACTCTCTAGATGGCGAGCAAGTAGCCACGTATAACTAGCAACCAGAACCAGTAAAAGTATGTTTACTTGGCTTTGTTCATGTAAGAACCATTTTATGGCAAGAGTGGCATATGACTACCTGGTTGTCGGCTGCCCTGAAGTTTCGTCATAAAAATGTAGAGTAGAAAAAGATGTAGTAAATAAAAGAATGTCATCAGAGAGAAATAGAATATCTTTTCATCTAAGCTTTGCAGAATAAGATGGAATCTAAAACAGAATGCTTTCATTTGTTCATTTCAAGCATCAAGCTACTTTTCTATGTTCACCTTATGACTGAGTGATTTTGGAATCTAAAACAGAGTTTCCTTATGAATACTCTTTATCATTTGCTGCTGTATCATTTAACCAAGTACGTAAAGAAGCTGAGTTCACTGAAAAAGGGTGGTTAAAGCTGCACAAACTTGAAAATTATTTATTGAATACCAATAGAAACTTTACACGAGATAGAAAAAAAGAAATTTAGAGTACTAGAAATTTCATGTCTAGTGACTTTCCAAATATATTAAACAGTATTCCTCTACAAGGATGCATCTTCCGTTTTTTCTTTTCTTTTACTATAAGTCATACTCTTGTTATTGTATTACCATGAACCGAATCTTTGCTTTCTCTTTGTCACTTAAGCAATGAAAAGCCACTTATTACAAGGTTATAAAAAGAAAGATCACAATTATAATAATTACACTCACCATAGAGAAGCAAAAGTAGAGAAGAATTAGGATTCTAATAAATGTCACAGTCAGTCCCCTCCAGAGTATACCGAGAGATCTAAAATCAAGGTAATGACAGTACAAGTGTAGAGAAAAAGAAGTACTGGAATGTGATTCTTCTGTCATAATTATCATTAAACAAAGTGAAGGTTCTTTTAATTCTTGCTCAAAATCAAGTTTCAATGTTAGATAAAGATAACTACTTGCCTAGCTCTTTCCTCCAGTTCCCACAATAATTCCCCTGTACTCGTGTTGAATGCCCCAGGGTAGCATATTAGATGAGCACCTGATGTTTGCACAGTAAAACTCATAAAAAACATAAATAGGGAAATAACAGACACACACCCCAAGAACCATTCAAGGAGGTGTCAAAATAAGGAAACCTCTATCTCGATACAGCATTGCAAGCTCTGGGAAGCGAATGTCATGACAAATTCCTATTCCAAGAAGGCCAAATTCTGAAGTTGCAATAGAAGAGTCTAATTCAGTATAATTTCATATAAAATGCAATTATGGTTTCGCGGTATAAGAAGCAATCCAAACAAGAAAAACATAAAATTTAGACGTGATAGGAGTAAGTACAGCTTAGTCAAACTAATTTAGGCATCCATATCCATTCAATAGTTAACTGAATAGATTCTCTATAGGCTATCATAGTATAGTCCCTTACATCTCAGGTCCAACGTAGATTCTAAAAATCCCATATGATGAATAATGATTGACAAATTAATCCTTGAAACTTCAGAATGTAAACAAAGATTTCATGAAGTAGTATTTGGGAAAAGGATAGCATGCCCATATGTTTTAGCTATCTTCACGACTAATATTCCATCTTAATTATACTACAATTCTTTTATAAGCAACTTTTAGAGAAGATAATCCAGGACAGTCTCCATATCACCACTACACAATCAAATGGAAAACAGAATTATGATATCAACAAAGAAAAAATGTCAACCTGTGTCAACAACAGTTGGTTCCTCTCCTACAGTAAAGGTATCTGATTCTTTAAAAGAAATATCTCCTGGTATATTAATATCAAACATGTGCATCTGCAATTCAGCATCTCAATTATGAAAATTACCATCTTATAAAAATATCCTTCCAATGCAATATTACCAGTACACTTTCCGATGTTTAGCCATCAGACTTCCATCAGGCCCAAACACACAGCAAGTATTATACAACAGATTGAAGCTCCTTTCAGGAATAGACCCGGCAATGATGGTCACCCCAAGGCAAGAAGCCATTTCAGATAGCATGGAAAATGTTGGTGAGCCATCTTTGTCATTAAAGTCTTCAGCAAATTCAGAGAAGTGAGCATGTGAATAAGGGCAGTTCCACATTTCCTAACAAAAAGTAAGTCAGTTTTATGCAAATCATACTTGTAGTAACAACATTTAGCAGATATCTACAACTATGTGAATTTGCATGACGTGGGCATTCACAAAATTTGTGTCATAGCTTTCAGAGTAAGTCAACTTACAGGTAAAAGCAGGAGGCTTGCACTTTGACTGGCAGCAACTTTGATTGAATTACAAGCCTTGGCAATGTTGTTGCTCTTGTCTCCCGTGACAGTTAACTGACAAATTCCAATCTTGAACTGTCCAAGACAAAAAAAACCAGGGAAACACCCCCTTCATATATCTATATATAACACAAAGCATTTAATCATAAAGGAAAATTTAAAAAAAAAAAAAAAAACCAAGATTGCTCTGACATTGGAAAAAAAAAAAAGAAGAAAATTTTAAGAAGCTTAGAGATCTGGGGCATATGTAACTGACAAGAAAGGGATAAATCAGCACCCACCGAACTGCTTGAGAAAGTTGCCATCAAAACCAGTGTCCTCTGATTGAGCTGAACAATTGCTGGGCTTCCAACACGACAATTGTTTATAAAGTAATCTCATAATAAAACCAAATAGCATTCAATCATAAGTAAATACAGCAGATAGCTATATAATAGTACCACAAATTACACCCAAAACCATTGTCCTGAGCAAACTGAGAAATAAGTTAAAAGATATTAATCTTTATTGTTGCCGTGGATTCTTACTCTCATTCAGCATTTCTCTTAACAGGCTAGCAAAGAAAAGGTAACACCAATGAAACAAAAACAGGGAACTTAATCTGCATTGATTTTTGCTATTAATCTGATGATTTCCAGTTTCCACAGACGTGAACAGAAAAACAACTTTTAGAAGGCGGGGATTCTCCAGACCTTGTTTTCGCTTTAGTATGCTACTTACTTTAAATGATGGATAGTTACTGGTTACCGGGTACCTTATGAAATACGAAAGCAGCTAAAGAATTCTTTAAAAAATGGATATTTGAAGTCTTCTGTTTTCTGGGTGTTGGGTCACTGCTGCTGAGTTGAGTTTGGACGCAGACCGGAAGAAAACGAGTTGAACTTAGCAGCTCCACCGGGGTTCCACTTCTACGACGTCGTCCTTCTTTGTCTCTGTTCTGTATTAGCAATTGACAGCTGCCGGAGAGTTCGATGGATTAGTGTTGATCGGTCAACTTAGCGTTTTAGAGTTGACGATTCAGAAAAACTTAAAAATGCTTCATCGCTTTTTCCAAGTATGCGCTATTGAAAAAATTCTAAATTAAAAAGTAAATAAAAAATTAAAATACAAATACTTTGGATGCTAAACCTAAATCTAAGATAAAAAATTATTTTAAAAGATTTTAGTAAATGGGCGTTACTAACGCAAAAAAATAAATAAATAAATAAGAACAAGGTGCTTCAGCAATTTGCTGCATGCATTAAGTATTTTAATTTTTCTCGAGAGCTTGCAATTTTCAATTTTTTTTTTTAATATTCACACTAACATTGTGGTTATGAAAACTTAGATAAAATATCACAACCTTCTTCATAAACTTTCGCTTCAAGGAATACTCCGAAACCTTAGGGTAAAGAATGGATCAATAATTGAATAACTCATAATATTTGCCAATGAGAAAAAATGTAAAGAAAATCATTTTAATTCAATATATAATATATATAATTGACAGACTAATATTCCAAACAAATGAATGTTTGGAATTTGACAATTACCAATTCTTGACTTCTTTCTAGTCATGTAAAAAACTCTAGCCATAGAAAATTTGCTCATATTTCATAGCCTCCGCTTACGCAGCCAAATTTTAGACAACGGATACTCATTATACATCATCTAAGATAAAGAATGTCCGTCTAATCGACCAATAGAACCATGCAGAGTACTTGGCCAGGAAGTCTAAAAATATTCTCTTTGCATGCTGCAGATCATCATCTATGACCTGCAAAGAAGATGATCGTAAAAGTGCCACTCAAATAGGTCCAAAGACACGAGTGAACTTGATTATGTCTTCAAAGGGGCCTTCTTTTCTCTGTCAGATATTCTAGCAGGAGCAGTGGAATGCGATTTAAATCGACCTCTTCCGCCGTCTTCCTTCTCCTGCAAAATTGAAATCGAATTTATATTTATCAGTCAGGTTTTTATTCTGTTTTTGGTGCAGAAATAAAGACAACGGCTTCTACAATGTCAACCACCCCGTGCGAATGAAACCAAGCATCTGCAGAAGTAATTCATAACCTTGCCTAAAGTCAAGACGGAAAACCAAAATGTAACTACCAAAGCATAATTGTTATCCCTAACTTATCACTTTAGCGTCTAGATCATGACACATTTTAGAAGCTTCCCTAAAGGAAAATCAATGACAGCAAGCATCACTACCATGTGTGTACTGTAATAGCTTGCTTCAGTAGGTCCATGACCACTAAAAGCAAGTTGCAATGTCAACGACGTCTTCTAACTTTGCCCACAGAATAATCATCTTGGCAGCCTTCAAGACATCTGACGCAGTTTACAGAACCAAATAATTGACTAGTCAAATATATTATCGTATCTTCTTAGATACAAGGCAGTAGTTCATCTTACAAGTTATACACTCGGAACAGAAAGCTCAAAAATACCTTTTTCTTAACAATCTGCACAACATCCTCGTCCTGAAGACCATGACCAAGGCCACAATGCTGTGGGTAGTGCCTCGCACTGATGCCCCACACCAAAACATACTTCACATCCTTCACTAGGCTCCGATGTATATGATTACAAAAATCCTCAACTGTGCATCCACCTCTATCCTGAATCCAGAAATCCAGATAGAGAATGATTAGAAAGAAAATAGAAAATTCATCAACAGAACATATACCCCAGCACACCTAATAAATAAAGGGAAACATTTGACTTACAGAAGAAAGAACGACAGGATCAGTAAAATCTGGTTGCTGGCCCTGAGGCTTTGTATAAACTCTGACAAGACCCATCTCATCCCACATTCTAGCCAGCAGTCTATCCAGATTGAGCTGTTCGATTAAAAAAAATAAGCATCAATAATTTTCTAGCACTGGGCTCTTTTTGATATACAATGTTAGAAAAGTCTATGCAAGTCTTGCAAACAACATGTGCCTGAGCATTTGGTAAAATGCACGCCAGTATACAATTATGTCACAAAAAAATGAGATTTCCCATTTTCTTTTTGTCTTCTGGTAAACATTCAGAGATAGAAGCCCATGAGAATAAAAATTCAAATATGCTACAAGAAGAGAACTTCATATAGGGGCCCAACAATCATCAAATAGATGAAAACAATGCTGGAGTAAAACGACATAATTGCCTTTCACAAGTTACAAGCATAAATCCCACACATGCCAAACAATGTACTGATGCATTGAGTTCCCATGATGCCAGCAAAAATTTGCCACTACATTACTCAATGACCACAAGTATCCATCACAGGCAGCTGATCCTATAGACAATGTAGAAATAAAGCTTTCCACATCTCAACACTAGAAAGTAAATTAAGAAGCATCAGAGATACCTTCAAATTACAGCTGATGACAATTGAATTTGGTTGTCGTGCTAATCTGTCCACATCGTCAGTACCAACGACATCTATTTTGTTGTAAACATATATACACTTAATGTATTTACGATTTCCCTCAATAACATCTATGAGATCATCCACAGTGGCATCTTCACGAAATAAAACCTAAAAAATAACAGAAACGAAGAGTGAGAATAGCCAAAAGCTTCGTAAAACAAGACTGGACTATTACTGTTATATTTTCAAGGAAAACATGAGAACTTTATGCACAATGAGTGTTCCACATAGAAGTTTCCAAGCATTCTAAATCTTTCCAACCTAAGACACTATCAAAAGAAGAATACATAGTAGAGATGGTTAAAAAAAATCCCAGCCCAAGGCAAGACACACTGTCAAACCTAAGCAAGCAAAGATAAGGTGAAGCAGAAAAACTGAAACACAAATTCGAAAGATGATAAAGAAGTGACTCATGAAGGACAAAAACATGGGAATGACCCTGAGAATAGCAAGTAGACCATCTCTCTCCTTCTGAGAAGCCATACCAAAATTATTTTCAAGTCATGCATATAAGAAAAAGCTCAGAAATGAAGTAAAAGAATATCTAATTCAAAGCCTATATTACCCCAGAAGAAATGTATCGTGTATTAGTAGTCTTAACTACATAGAAAATTATGTGAATATGCCAAGACAATATACCTCTGCATTGTGTATCTTATATTCGTGCAGGATTTGATAGCAAAGCTTCTCGTCCACGCGAGTCAAAGGTACAGTGCTGTTGAAAGAAATTCCACCAGTCTTTTTCTTTTTAAAGTATATCTGTCAGGAAGCAAAACGTACCTCAAGGTTAAGAAGATCCAGGACATAGATTGCTAATAGATACGCAAAAAGTTTGGATTTTCAAAAAATAGAATGTTATATACATTAGCTGAATGACCTTCAATGAACTGGAAAGAATCCTTATAAATATGGTAAACTTTAAATCTTATAAAGCTCAAAAAAGCAAAAATTTCAATTGTGGTTGAAAGTTGCAAACAAGGGAAAGTTCTCCGGATATGAAACAACCATAAAAACCAAGACAGCAAAAACGAAAAAACTGAGAAAATATATATGGCGGAATCAGACAATTATTACTTGAGGAGGTCTCTTGTTCAAGCGCAAGCCCACAGCTTCCAGCTCCTTTGTTAATATTTGCCTGTGCCCTTCACTCTGAAATTTCAACAGTTATTGACATTCCAATTATATAATTCTCTAACAAAAACACACAAAAGACCAGAACTTACTTTTGAAGCATCTAGGACCATCAGCACAAGGTCTGAAGATTTGGAAACAGCAATAACCTGGAATTAAAATTCAAAACTTCCTCATATTTCATTTGATGCATCAAATCCAGATTAAATAAGCAAAATGAACAAGGATACTATTTAATCACAATACCGTTGTACCAACTTTACATAGAAGTCAAATATAGAAATTAAGAGCCTTTGATTGATAAGGAAAGATGACAAAAAGACACCACCCATTAAGATGGAATCACAATAGCAACCATAAGAACAAAAACTAATTAAGAACAAAAACTAATCCGGTTTCTATATTCCACTGAAAACATTTGAAGACTCTTACCTGCCTACCACGCCCCTTGCCTTCAGATGCACCTTCTATAATTCCAGGAAGATCAAGCAGCTGAATTTTAGTGTCATTATAGTGAATAATGCCAGGTATACAGGTAAGCGTAGTAAACTCATATGATGCAGCTTCAGAATGAGTTCCCGTTAACATAGTCAGCAGTGTTGATTTTCCGACACTGAGCAAAAATGGAGAACAAAAGATACAAGATTCAAATTCAGCATCAACTAACACAAAAGCTCATCTCGATAGACATAAAACAAAAGACTGACTGCTGGAAAGTTGCACGAGTTTCATTTTCCAACTAAAATTCGAAAGAAAATTCATCTTGGCTTCAGAAAATGGGTAAATGGCAAACCTTGGAAATCCTATCAGGGCAACACGTCCATGGCCATATTTTGTAACTTCGAAACCATCTCCAGCTCCACTAGAACCCTGGTAACCATTTGAAAGAATTCAAGATACCATACATAAACATCAGTGCTAACATAAATCATTATCAAGACATTTCAAGTATACTGATTAAAACCATGATCATGAAATTAAGGTAATTACAATTCCAATAAAAGTTCCATACTTTTGGGGGCTCCAACAATTGTGTCCTTAGCTTTGCTATCTTGGCCTTAAGCTGACCCAGATGATATTCTGTATTTAGAAATATAAAATATTATACACTCAATCTCCGAAGAATTAAAACTTTAGCACATAAAAAAGAAAAATAATAATCTTTAAAAACAGATGATAACAAAATTAGATTCTAAAACTGTATATAGCAAAGATAACAAAAGGATGTAAACCTGTGGCTTTATTTTTCTGGGTCCGAGCCATTTCAGCCTCAATTTCTTTAATCTTTTCTATAATTCCCATGGTTTCTTATTTCACCTGTCATGAGAAATAGAGAAAAAAGACTATCAATTTTCATAGATATCAACCGAACCCAAATCATGAATGGTAAAAAACAGTGAGTGTATCATATAAATAAAGATCTTCAAATTTAAAATCAATGAGCAGCTTATAACAATATCTTATTATTCACTAAATACACCATACTAATTTTCCCAATTCTCTAGAGCTCGAAAGTACAAACTATATATAGATTTTATGAGCTTACGTTGGAGACAGCAACCTGAAATTTAAACTCGGGATTGGTGTTGTTTGGGGTGGCGGAAGATGAAGGAAAGGAGATGGTGAGCGAGGGAAAGACGAAAGAGAGTAGAGTCACTGGAAGAG
This sequence comes from Mitragyna speciosa, assembly GCA_024721245.1. Taxonomy (NCBI): domain Eukaryota; kingdom Viridiplantae; phylum Streptophyta; class Magnoliopsida; order Gentianales; family Rubiaceae; genus Mitragyna; species Mitragyna speciosa. The sequence goes on along the minus strand of CM045566.1, from coordinate 829,344 downwards.
AGAGGGAGAGAAAAGGAGAGAGTTGGGACCGGGGATTTGCAAGTAGGCGGGCCGGGCTGAAGGGACTCTGGTTTGGGAAGACAATTGGCCCATTTATTTCAATGGACTCAGATTTGGCCATTTTATGAATCCAAAATAATTTGGTGTGATTTGTGCTTTAGTTTCTCAAAATTTTACTGAAATATTAAGAAAATTGGGATCTTCTTGAATTCAAAAGTATTCTGAAATAATAGTTGTTGATATATATATATATAGACACACACGCGCACACACATACATTTTTTTTTTCGAAACAAAAATTAGATAAAGATAAGTACAATACCAAATGGATACCTTTTAGCTTAAAAAAATTATGACTACCAGGTATCCCCTAACGCCCGCAAGTATGTTATCGTCTATATTGCATGATAAACCTATACAATAGTGATCAGGGAATAAATAATTTCAGGGTTAACTTGCAAGCAGACCAATAAAATAATGTAGTGTATATGGCAAATTAGTAATATGAATTTAAATATAATGGAAGGCTCAGTTTCTCATAAATTTCTTCTTTATTTCTCCTTCTGCTTCAATAGCGGACTTCATCTTCCTTTGGTGAGTAAATTTACTAAATTTACAAGGAAAAGAAAGCAGGGTCAATAATTAAGGACACATTGTGCAACACCCATCGCAAATTACGGCCGCCTATTAGAGAGTTCGCATGCGACACACACACATGAAGCTTGAAAATTACATCTCTGAAACCAATTCCAGAAACAAAATCAGGAGCACAACGTAAGTCGATGGAACCAGATCACACTGTTGAGCAGCCAAATAAACAGGTGCGGCTAAATGTTTCTAATATAAACGAGGCTCAAGAATGAGTCAAAATCAGTACACAATTCCTAAGAGTGCCGACTAATTGACTTATTAGAATCCTTTGTTTATTTACACTGCTACAAGTAACCCGATTTTGCTTCATGTACACTTCTATCACTACCACCATTATGTCCAGAAAACTCGGTTGAGCTGAGGGTTGGTGGAACCCGTGCTTGCATTTGAGCTAGCTCTCTCACTCGTAAGAGAATTGGCGCAGGAATTGGAATTGAAGCATGTTTCCGATTATTCTGCATCTGTATAATACCAAAGAATTGCGTAAAAAACAAAAAGAAGCAATACAATTGATTAATGATTTAGAGAATTGACTACAACTCATAAGAATCAGCGTATTTAAAACAAAAAGACTACAAATCCACAACACACAAATCATAAGACCAGCATCTTAATTAATGCTACCAAAAATGGTAAATATAGGCAATCACAAAAAAAAAAGCAAAACACACGAGAGCATGCAACCGTAAACAACTCACCCCATTTTCTGCAGGCAATTGTGAAAAGCTAGCTCTTAAGAGATTCCTCCACTTGTCCTGCATAATAGTAACCATATTTGGTATAGCAGTTGATTCAAAAAGATTCCTGTCTCAACAAATTAGTACTTTCTAAGACTGCTTTTACACCATAGAATGAATTGATGCCCAAATTACCTACCTTCAAATCGACTGAAGTTCTATAAGAATATGACGCAAAAGCAAGCCGTTTAATTTCAGACCACCGACCAGCGCCATATCGAGCTACACCTTCAACTAGCTTAACAACCTCAGTGAGAGACCAAGGCCGATGATGCTTTCTCCTCATTCCCCCTGAAGGTGCCGGTATGGTCCCCATATCTAAACTATCCTCAAAGGACATTCTTTTTAGCCCTACGTCTTTCTTTAGTTCCACCTCCTTCCTTTCAAGGTAATGATTACCTTTCTCAGAAGCAGCAAAGATCTAACAAGTTAAACCAATTATTTTAGCACCACCAAATCATCTTTATCAGTTTAGGAAGTAAAATTGTGAGTTGGCTAACGGATGACTACAAGTGTAGATGTGTAATGAGCAACTGTAACGAAGTAAGTGCAATGTAAATTGGTCTTACAGGCTTTTCAATCCATCCAGTGGACAAACTCGATTTTGTGACTTTGTTTCGTTTTTTGTACTCCAAAGGTGGTCCGAGTTCTCCAAGTGCCCTCTTTACCATTCTGGTTGCCAGACCAAAGCCATTAGGCTGAAGTTTCTACATTTACAACTCCAAACCATTACCGACCGGATAATAACTATAAATTAATAATTATTGCAACATAAATTCATTGGTAACCATTCTTCATCTGTTGTGTAACCTTCCTTCAACATAAATTCAATGCAACGAGACGAGTTCATTAGAAAAGGCCAAACAGGAAACTAAAGACTACCTCTTTCTTTTTTTCCTTTTTTTTTTTTGGGTTTTTTTTTTATTTTTTGTTTTTGTTGGGAAGAGAAAGAGAAAGGAAGGAGGGGGGGAGGAGGTCATGTACATATATGCAGACAAACAACAATAAGAAATCAAACCACCTTCATATTCTACATACAACTAGAAAACAAGGAAACTTCATATTTGCAAACACGTGGCTGTAGACATCCCCCGCTAAATAGCACAAAATAAATGAAATTCATCTTGCTCAAACTGATATGGTGGCAATTTAAGAGCTTACACAGGAAACAAAAGGAAATATCCAAAAAAATAAGACATGCTCACTTTTGGCTCATATACATCAGATGATCTTACCATGAGAGGCATGAAGTTCTCCCTTGGACGCCCTCTTCTAACCCGAGAAACATATGGAACTTTAACTCCAGAACCTCCCAATGAATCTTGCCTGGTAACCATAGGTCTCCCAACTGACCGAACATTCTGACGAGGCCCTGAATAATCTTTTGAACATGACTGCCCAAGTTCAGAACTCTTAACCAAACAGACCAACCTTCCATTAGAATCCCTAGAATCCACTTCAGAAATTTCTTCAATGTATCTCTTTGTGGGCTTCCGAACTCTTTTGGTTGTTCTTTGTTCTGAGCATGGATCTTCTCTGACGTTATCATGTTCTAACACAGGACTTTGTGTTTTCTTATCATCAAAATCTGGATCCCTTTCCGTTTGATTATGAACCAGTGGACCTCCACTGTTATCATTTGTCACCCCAACCGCAATATCCTTATGAACAGCACTATTCTTGCGGTTTTCTTTTTTACCTTTCTTTAATACTTCATTATCTTTGATTATAAAAGTCGTAGTTGAAAAATCACACGAATTAGTCAATCCCATGGAGATCCTCCTCTTGAGCCATTGTTTATCTTTGACAGAAGTTTCCCTTCCAAATGTTGCTCTGAAAGTTTCTTGAAGTTCTTTGACTGTGAGATTATCCAAGCATATCTCCCCTTTCAACTTCGAGAAGTCAGGCTTCAAACTAGTGGCAACATTAGAATTTGAAGACCCATTTTCCGTCAATCCATCTTGTGACCCTGCACATCCCACAACACCCATAGACTGGTTGATGTTGGTGCCATCAGATGGTGAAGCCAATTGACAAACAGTTTCCTATAAAAAATTTGATATCACCCTTTCACCAGTCCAAGAGAAAGATTATCCACAAAAAATAATAACCAACAAGCGTGACACACACACACACAGAGACACACATAGAGAGAGAGAGAGAGCAAAGGACAAAACCTAAGAAGAATAATATTAAAAAATCCTGATTATGATTCAATTTTGTATCAAGGACTCCAACAGAGAGGGACACAGGTTCAGGAAAAAATAGTTTGGAACATGCAACACCAGAAGTGATGTCAATTCATGAGGGAAGAAACCCTAAATTAAGGAATTAGAATAAATTCTTAATTCCCAAAATATGTTTTAACTATATTCGGTACAGAGTGACTCAGATATTTATGAAATCTGTGGTTCATATAAGTTTTAGAGTGCAAATCATAAGCGAGTACAATAAAACAAAATTTTGTCTGGAAACAAATGTGGAAGAAAAAATTAAGGAATATTATCAATAGTACCTCTGGCTGCACATTTTTCTCCCCCAGATCATCCGCAACATCAAGTTGAACATTTGAATTTTCTCCATCAACTTCAAGGTTTTCAGATTGCAAAATAACTGCCAAGGTTTTCTCTTTTAGAAACAAAAGCAAAAATGAAACAAGAAAATACCAGCAAAAAAGCTTAACCATTATAAGACAGCAACCAAAACTCTTTTGTATATTAGCACGGTCCAGCTTTGAGGTCAAGCATGCAAAGTGACAGTTTACATTTTCAGAATGCGTGGTCTCAAAAGCAATATCACGAGAAATTCCAATTATAAAAAGCATGTAGTAAAGGCTAGATAAAAAACTTGCTAGAATTATTACTGACCTTCAGCTAATTGAAAATGAGTTTTCTCCAAGAGACGTCCTTCAGTTTTGTTGCATTCTGCTGGCTTCCCACAGTCCGAAGGAAATTGTTGAGGCTTTTCATCTTTCAGCAAGTCTTCAACCACCAAAACTTCATCATCTGTTGCTGGAACTAACCTTCCCTCACCATCAACCTACATATCACACAAGGAATGACAAATATAGCTTTCCACTAGAGGGAGCACAAATCAGTGAGACTAAATGAAGATCTTAATAATAAACAAAATTAAAAAGCACAAGAAGATTGGAATGAACTTGGTACATATTGAGCTCCAGCAGTTGAACATTCCAGATGCTACTTTGTCATTGGGATGCAACACACCTAATATTACCAAGATGTTACTGACTGATTCTGGATTGAATACTTATATATCTGTCTTACCCACCTCAGTGCACTAGTAAGTTTATGACTAAGTTTGACTGAATTATATCATCAAATAAAAAACTCTTCATTCGCCCAAGGCCATCACCCACCCACGGCAGGTTCGAGAGAAGTGGAGGATGAGCACTAGAGGATCAAATTGAACATCATCAGATCAATGAGCCACTTCCCACTATTTTTGTATTCATACCCATGACTATACAGGCAAGGACAATGGAAAATACTCTCCACAATTGAACTAACCAAGCACAACCAAAATACTCAACAAGAGAAGAATTTAGACTTCTCACTGTCTAAGAACCAAATTTAGCATTGCAAACTGTGTTCTCCAAAATCAAATCTTTATTCTGGCCCTGAAATTGGTGCTAAAAATGCGACTAGAAAATCTTCGGTCCCAAAGTCAAAAAACTGTAACAAGCATAATTATCAAGAACAATGTCCATATATACCAATTCATAACAATTCTTCAAAACAAAGTAAATAAATCTCAACACATGAAGGTTCACATTATCCCTTATTAAAAAATTATTTGAGAACATAATTGTTTCCCTGTTTTCGTGTCTTTCTGCAAATGCACCAATTTAAACTAAGCATGTCCTGGGCATGTACCCTAACAAGCTTATAGACAACAGGATCAGGATCAGAATCAGGATCAGGATCAGAAATGTGCTTCAGAGATATGGGTTCGAATCCTGTTTCCTGTACGAGATCATCCTCAACCTTCGCTTCCTCATTTGGCTCCAGGCTAACCGCTATCTCCATAGAAAATCCACCAGATGTAACTCAAATGATGCACAAGCTGTAAATTGGCCACAAATTTGAAAAAAAAAATGGAAACAGTTAGTCCTTTGGTCAAGGCTTCTCAAATGTAAAATTGCTACGTGCAACATGCATCGTTTGAAACAGTAAAAAAGTAAAACTAAACTTTACTCACAGAAACCTCAAATTCTCTATTATTTCTCAATTACAGTCAGGGATTCTGATAGAAACATGCATCAAGCAAGCATTCAAATTGTTAAAAAAAAAAAGAATAAAAATTGAAACTTTACGAAGAAGCCCGTAATTCTCAATAAATTTGTAAAGAATAAGCACAAAACCAGCATTATTTCAGTTGCACAAAATAAATCAGCTTTGGACATCTGTAATTTCCATTTAATTTCCGAATTACACAACTTTAAACAGACAACTCAATGTAAATCAACTTCATCCGCATAAGTGTGTGTTAGTGTGTGAATAGGAGAAACAGAATTATTATTATAATTAAAGAGCTAAAGTTGAATTCCTACCATAGAATTGAGTTAACAGTGATCAATTATACTCTGGAATTCTTATTCTGCTGCGGCAGATTTGTGCGCGAAATTCCTTCACTGAAAACGCAAAAAAAAAATTAAAAGAAAAAAAGATAAATAAATCTCAAATTAAAAAAAAAATTTCATATCATAATATTAAAAAATGGGGAGAGCAGAAAGCTAACTTCTTCCAAAATGGATGATGATATTATATCGTGATTGTGATAGAAATAAGAGAGAGAAAGAGAGAGAGAGAGGCAGACAGATTTGGTAATGTAAATATTTTTGGGGATTTTGGGATTGGAAGAGTTTTTAGTAAATTTACGAGCTTAGCCGTGTTGTTTGCTTTTCCAGTACGCTGAGTTGTTTACTCCCAAACTGTTCCGGATCCGAAATGCTGCTATAAGCTTGATTTCAATGTGGTCGTGGGATTCGGATTTCGTGTGTTACAACCTACCATAGCCAACGACTTCTCCAATCTCATATTTATCCGCATTTATTTTTATATTTTTGTTTTTAATGCAGACCTTATCTAATGAGCGCTGTTAATCAAGTCTTGAATTATAATATTTTGTATACAACACTACTTCATTGGATATCAAATGAAGTAACCCTTAAAAAAAAAAAAAAAAAAAAAAGATCAGATATCCAATCTTATGTAACACTTGATGATATAGGCAAATTTCGTAGTTTTAAAGAAATTTGCATTATAGGGAAAATAATGAATGTGGAAAAATGACTGCTTTCAGCATAGGTAAACGGTGACGATCCTTACCAGGATAACCAGATTTCAAATAAATAAAAAAATAATTTTTGTAAAAGGGATGGGGGGAGAAAAAGCAAAGGCCTTGGTGAACATTGAAAATTGAGAAATATCTCTTGAATCTATGCTGAGGACGGTAACACGAGCTCATTTCTCCTTTTCAGTTCCATCCCCTGATGCCCCAAGTCAAGGTAACCTGGAGTCACTGTACTCTCCCAAGATTTTCTCCAAACTTTGCCCAACATTGCATTTGCCTTGTTTCAGAAAATTTAGAATAGAAAACCAACCAAAATACACTTCAGATCACCAATCAAAAAGTCACGGTGTATAGGCAACTCAATTTCCCGTTCTCATCTCAACACTAACATGATGGCATATGTAATGAGTACTCATATGAAACTACTATCCATCAGAAAGAGTCGCAACAAAATTTAAAGCCAAACTTTTACGACTATTGTCAAGCTGACAAAAAAGAAAACATAAATACCCTATTTAACAATGTCATCCTGAACAAGGGGCATCTATTTTGCAACTATAAATGTGCGCTCCTGCTCCTGCCCGGTTTCCCTAGCAACAACAGCAGGTGTTTTAAACGGCTCCAACATCAATATCAGTAACAGCAACAGTAGGCCTGACATATTCCTCTTCCTCCTTTGGTTGATGGATTGTTACAAGATCAGGTAAAGGTGTCACGGGGCCCACCTTACCCTTTGGATCCCAGGCAAGCATGATCTTCACTTTGATACCAAGAACACCCTTTAAAATAACCACAATCACAATTTCGTCTTTTGAAAAATAATTGAGATTCCAAAAGGACAATCCATTAAATTTTAACAGTAAACAAGAACCCCTGAATGAGTTTTGAATAATTGCAGAAATTACCAACCTGCCGAAGAAGTACATGTCTGACGGCAGAGTCAATATATTCCTTGACAGGCTGACCAGAGGATATCATATATCCATCCTTGAACTTCATTGATTTTGCTCGCTGAGCCCTAAGCTTTCCACTTACAATCACCTACAGGTGGTATAAATCATCATATAAATTGCGAATAAAAAATAGCTCACACAGTAAACCGTGGGATAGTGAAGAAACTTCTGCTTACCTCACACCCTTTTGCACCTTGCTCCATAACAAAGCGGAGAACACCATAGCAAGCCCTAAAGCAAAAGGCACAAAGATTCAATGAGCTAATGATTATAATTTCAGATGCAAATCTGTAGTTTTAGTATTACAATAAATCACATAGAAACACATGTAATTCTATAAAGCACAAAGTCCAAATCATTTGTCTTAGCATAAATTCACAAAGAAGCAACATAAGTTCCAATGCACAATGTCAAAATACTCACTATGGAAACTGAACATGACAAGAAACAACTATCAGGCATCAGTCAACACTCAATTATCTCATTCATTATGTCATATAAATTCATGAAAGAAACACCTATCAGATTAGTAGAACAATTCTATTTATGCAAATCTATGGCCAACCAATAAATGGGGTTTGTTGTATAATACAAAAAAGAAAACACAATCAAATTTCAAATCCATAGCCATGAAATTTTAATCAGTGAAATTGAGAAGGGAAGTTTAGGGGCAGTCCAGAAATCATAAAAAGGGAACCATTTAATAAGATCTAATCAAACCAGTAGCTAAATTTCAAGCATGGTTATGATAATTCAAGATGTAAACATAAGGCCTTTAACATTGTTTCTTCCAATTAATCAGTTAATATAGGAGAATATTCCAAACCCAACAAAACACGAGGTAATTCTAGAAGCCTGAAAAAATCCAAATATTCAATTTAAGCATTGACAAGAAAACCTCTTCGATCCACTTAAACAAGGAAAGAGGCCACCAAGCAATTCTAAGCTAGAAATGGGTTCATAACCTTATGAAAAAGGATTATAGGGCTATTTTCCAGTAAGAAGAACAAGTAATTGTAATGGGTAAGCAACGAAGGAGGAGGCCAAGAGAAGCTTCGGAATATAAAACACACTTTCCAGGAAGATGACCATGTCTAACTTCTAAAACAAAAACTTTCAGACACTAACAGTTCCCCAAAAACAGATCATCAATCATTTTATTTATGCTTAATACCATGGAAGAAAGATAATGGGAGATCAGGGACAACCAACTTGAGCTTTGACTTTTTCCAGCAATATTACTTTCACTTGACTTATTTGGCACAAAAAGTGTAACATGCATTGCATGATGCCTGTAAGATGGCAATGCAAAGCTACTACCGAACAATGCCAATAGCCAGAACAACAAAATAAGAAACCATCGAATGGAATCAATTAAATGATGGCCAAATCATTAAACATGACCCTATGCAGTCATCCTGACCTCAATAAAAGACAAGAATTCTGCAAAAGTGATCATGTAGGCATTGCAACTGATTTATAATAAACACAACATGCTACGGCTATGGAAAATGTCAAATGAAGAGCCAAACCTGCGGACAGCAAGCCCTCCAAGAAGCTTGTAGCGCAAGGACTCAGCCTGAGCAACAGCACAAAGACCCCTGTTATTAACTCGTTCCGCATAAAGCTCCACACTGTTCTCCGGGAACTTGAATCTCTTCTGAACAATGGATGTCAGTTCCCTAATTCTCCTCCCCTTCTCACCTACACGAATTCACAACAAAATCAGATCAGCCCGAAAATACTAGCCAGCAAAACAAAGACTATGAACAATCAGTAACCCAAATATAGAGTATCACAAATCCTGCCATTTGGAATCAGCACAACACCTTAGCACCATGCCTCAAGTTTTTCAATCCAAAAACTTTCAGTTTGCTATGTTATTAAATTCAAAAATTAAAGTCTGACAGAAATGCATTCCTAATTTTGGCTTCCATAGACTAAAAGACTCTAATTTTAGTTTAGAAGAACGGCAGATCTTTATTTTTTTTTTCTTTCATCAAAATCGGAAATTTCTGACGAAAAATAGCCACCAAAATACAGATAGTGGGGAAAGAATCAAAATTACCGAGAACATTTTGGGTGCGAGTAGCCCTGATGATGATCTCAGTTCGCATAGGAGTAACCCTAACTTCAACTCCAGAGTAACCATCCTCTGCTAGCTCTCGAGTCAACACCTCGTTCAATTCCGCGAAGAACACTCCATCAGCCACGAACTGAGAGATATTAATCACGACCAAAAAACCAAGAAATCGTTAGACCGGAACACGAGTTTCAGATGATTATATCGTCGAATTACAGACAAAGAGAGAAAACCTTTCGCTTTTTGCTCATCTGGGTTGCCATTTTCGATGAATTTGCCGCCGGCGCTACGTAGGGTTTGTGAAGATGGAAGAATGCTGATGCTGCTGCGGGTGGAGTGTGAAGACAAAGTTGAGAAAAATAACCTCTTATCTTTCTATGCCTTACTATGGGCCTGGTTGATTTAGGGTTTTGCTGATCTTTATTTATTTATTTATTTATTTTTCGGTGTTTGGGTCTTTTGTTGGTAAGTGGACGCCGGCCTAGCCAGCCCTAAAGAGCTCAGCTTACCCCTCAGGCCCAAAACCAAGGACACAACCAATAATAAATAAATATAATTTACGGAAGGGGGACGAGCTCAATTTATTACTTTTTCCCTTTTCTTTTTTCATGTAAAGCTTATAATCTTTCTTGAAATTATAAAAAAAAAAAAAAAAAACTTAAACTTGTTTTTTCCTTTTTACGAGTGTCAATTTATTATTTCAGCTGAATATTGTAATTCAAGATTAATTAAACGAATTATAACATAAAGTTGATAAACGAATAAGTTAATTGGTTTTAAAAAGATTTTCATGAAAAATATGTGTCAGCTCGCACACGTTCTTATAAAATTAATTAAATTGGTTGGGCTTAAGATGAGATTGAGAATCCTACGGATTTAATTCCTTTGTGAATTTTCCCATAGTAATTTGGTCCCACTCTCGCAAAACCAAAGACATACGCTTTCGTGCCCAAATTCACAATAGGTAAAAGAAAAGAAAAAAGCAAAAAAGCTGGGGCTTTGAGGACCAATGGTAAATCTCACTACTCAAACTTAAGAGTCGCGCATGCCCAAATAACCGGGCCTAACCAACCCAAATCACACCCAATCTTGGGCGGCTATATGGTAGCTCGAGCGATAGTAAGCCCAAACTATTGTTGAGATGATTGAGTCCAGAACTTCAGCACCTTCTAGTCTATCAACCGAAATTCAAAAAGACAATAATATTCTTATTAAAATTTAAAAAAGTTCCTTTTTTCTTAACTGAAAAATTATATGAGGTTCTCTATATGTTAAAATCGGACCTAAAAGGAAAATTTTATGGAGAAAGTTTTGAAAATGAAAAAGAAAATGTTCGAATGGGTTGTAGCCAAAAACAATTCACGTACTAGTGTTAAGATCCAGAAATCGTGGGAAATGAAATTTGAGGGAGATAAGGTTCCAAAATTGAATGATCAAACAGTCTCAAGTCTCTTCTATATCTTAAAATGTCAGGCTTGCTTAGATTTTAAACCTTCCAAACGGCCTTTGCCCAGATTCTTGCTAATGGACTTGCTTTTTTAAGGAGGTCACAACAACCGGAAAAACACCAGTTAGTTTGGGTCAAAACAGGAGTCAAGTGGTAAGGCCTAATTAGACTCTAATGTTGTGGATGGCAACAACGGAAGCTACTTCCTTAATTTTCTTGGTCAACTAGAAAGTACAACGAAATAATATCTAGGCATTAAGAATGGAACGCCTCAATATCCATTGTTTATACTTCTGTTTTAAATTCATTCTCACTTTTTTTTTTTTTTTAAAAAAAATATTCATTCTCACTTGAGACGTTGTCTTGGACTTTGTGGCATTTATTTACCAAAAAGTAAGAGAGGGGGATTGCCTTTTAAAGTATTTAAGCAGAGATTGGACATTTTTCCGGTTATCCAGACATTTTCAAAAAGAGATTGGGATCCTTTCTCCTTTCTCCTGCTCTCACATTCTACAATCGTGAACAAAACATGCTATTATTATGTGTCTCCTATAATGGTCACAATGTTAATCCGAAAATTAGAGACACAAAATGGAGAGTACTGAGTGACAAGATTATGTTTGGGAGATTTTGGAAAGGGTTCAGAAAAGAGCATGTCCCTGCGGAATATGTTTTAGACAAACATGGGGAAAGAATAAAGATTGAGGGCCCTTGAAGTCTTGTGGTCTCCCATCAAAAGTATAGAAATAAAGGTTCAATGATCCATCGGAATGATGATGCAAGACCAGTAGTCCACCTCCGATTTCAGATTCAAATTCCAACAGGGGTAGCTAAGTCGGAAAGAAAATGATGACACAATGAAGTACAGGCTCCATTTTAGCATTTGAGAATCCAGACAAGTAAACTATCTTAAAAGTTGAACTTTCACGACAGAGATTAACACTCAATTGATGTTACGAATAGAAAGGGATAGATTTTCCGGAATAAAAAAAGGGTAGAATAATACTTGATTCCAGCTAGTTAAGTAATAAGAATTAGTAAGTATTACAGCAGATAAATGTATCATGGTACTATTTTTCGAGGAAGTTGGTGACGAAAAAGTCAAGTTCCGGGAAATTCGCAAGAATTGCAAAACCAAAAGAGAGAAACAAAATCCGTGAAACTGAGTTACATATAAAAAATATTGAAGATTGGACACCCCTTTGATTTCTCATGAAATGGGATTACGTTAGCTGGACCTAATTCTCTTCTGGCCTCCTCTTCCATCTGATTTAGTAGTCCCAGCCGAGTCCCCTTCTGAAGAAACCTCCATGGACTTGGTGAAATTATTCGAAAGATCAGCATAGATATCAACCACCCTTCTAATGTTGTTGTTGAGCTCCCTAATTAGACCCACATTTCTGCTCAAGTTATCTGGGATCTTAGACTCGTGATTTTGATTAATCTCATTAATAAGCAGCCTGTTTTGGTCCAAAATGTTCTGGACCTGCAAAAAGCTCTTCTGAAATGTTTGAACAACTTTGCCATCTATTTGTACTCCATTAACAATCCCAGAAAATATATCATCGTCTTCCATTGCAACTGCACTTCAAATCAATCACAATGCACCAATCACCACCAGCACTGCAATAAAAATCTAATCTTTCTTCAGAACCCAAAAACAAAATGTGAATTTCTGAGGAAATATTGAAAAAGCAATCAGTAAAGAAACCGCAGAAGTTTCATTAAAGAAAAGAACCAAATCTCCAAATCTCCAAATCTCTGGCTCTATGACATAAAAAGATGAGCTTGCTTATCAAACAAAAAAGGGACTCTTTTTTACTTTCAGTGTTCTGTAAAAACTAGCCAAAGATCTGGTTTGACTTTTGATATCAATTTCAAGAGCTCCGATCGCCAGAAAAACCGAATGAAACAATAAAACGCACCAAAGAAGTCAAATTCTACTAAAACAATCCAAATTTTGCTCTGCTTGCATCTACACGGAATTGTGCTAAACATTAATACTACAAAATTAATACTCCCCAGAGGATGAAATTTTGCTCCAAATACGAGACAAAATGAAGACAACCACGAAACAAGAGGTCTTAAAGCAAACAGCACATCGGGAAACTATGAAATAATGGGCCATAAATTGGAAGCTTTAATCCTGTGATAACAATTAGAATCAAAACACAAGCCTACAAAACAATTAGGACAAAAAATTGCAGTAGCTAAGTCCAAGAATTCAACGTCCTACCAAGAAAAGAAAATATTAGTAAAGGGTTCTAGATTTTAGTTTTTCAATACATACTTAAATATTCAAGAAAGCAAACAGAAAAGATACACATTAACACAAAAGGTCAGAAAATGGAAAAAAAGAGCAACACAAGAAAGAGAGAGAGAATTTGCCAGCAGTATTTTGTCCTAGCATACCTGGAAATTCTGGGACATTTTTTGTCCAATAAAGCGTGGAATCAAATATGGCCGGGATTGAACGGAGACCCTGAAATCATGAATGGAAAAAGGAAGTACAGAAGAGGAGGACGACCCCCATTGTTTTGGTGGGATGGAGTTGGGTAAACAGAACAGAGAGAGCCTAGCTATATATATTTCTCTCCCCTAATTTGCCTCACCCGAGGGATTCTCCGGTCCGGATTTCAGGTGTGAAGTGTGAGCATCTTTTGTGTACGATTATTTGACTCGAGTTCGGATGAAGTGGGGAAGCAGTCTGCTTGCAAGTCTTCAACTGCTACAACTATGTGCTATATGCGGATTTTTGTTTTATCTTAAAGCACAGAACTTGCAAAGCATACATGATAGGGTTAATAACAGTCTGCATAGGGTAAATAGTGGCAGTTCATGTTCATTAAAAAAATTAAAAAATAAGGGGTCAGATTCGATCATCAAAACATGATAATGCATGCATTATTTATACAATCCTATTATTTACAATAGGAATCTGTTGATAATATTAGTAAGGTTAGCATTTTCTTTTTTGTATTTCAAAAAAGGTTTTTTTTCCTTTTTCTTATATTTACATTACTAAAAAGAACAAAACGAATTTCAACAAAATTAAATTAGCTATGATAATATATAAGTTTTATGCATTTACTACTTAGTGGAATATTTGTCTGATTATCCATAGCTAATCTTTGTAATGATATAATTAGCATCACAATCTTATTTTTTCATGTGGGCACTTAGTTTGATAACAATGAAGGCATGCTTTTCATAATTGAAATTCAGATGACAGGAGTAACAATCTTTTGGCTTGAATAAGTTCATCATATGTCATGGGACAAAGACTTGAGGTTTTGAAAAAAAAAAAATCAATTTTCAGAAGCTATGAATGGGATATCTCACAAAAAAAAAAAATAATAATGGGAGAGATTCTTATCTCACCTCTTACTTTACGCAATATAGTTTAGGAATAATTTATATATTAAAAAAAACCTCTAAATTTTTTGATAAATTCATCTAGCACCCCTTAATTTTTAAAAATTACACATACTTTTCTTACCATTACAGTTTTGGTAATAAAACTTAGCCCCAAAAATTTCTTACACAAAAAACACCCTCATATAATTAATATTTAATATTCTTGCTCCAAGCTAATTTTTATCAATCTCCTCACCCATAAAACTTCTCATCCTCGCCATATTCCCATCTCATACTACTTGCTAAAGCTTTCAAAAAATCTAACCTTTTATACGGTTAAAGCCTTCAATAAAAAATTAAAAAAAAAACAGCATTATTAAACTAAAACAAATTCACTTACTGCCATAATAAACATCGCTATCTACCAAACTCTATGCATCAATCCCAGGTTCAATCCCTTTTAAACATTCACAAAAGCAAAATCAAAATTTATTGATTTTGTGCAAAATTGTGTAACAAGCCATATTTGAGAATCTTGTGCCATGGGACAGACTGTGGCTTAGAGATATTGAATAAGGAGAAAGAATGATTAGGAAGGAGATGAAAGAATTTGTTTGGGTTTAATTTTTAAGAGTTAGGCGAGGTAAGGGAAGACAACAAGAAATAAGAAGAAAGGAAAAAGAAGGAAAACGGTGGTTTTGGAAAATCATTTCTATTTATAATTTAAGATTATTATGGTCATTTTGTATGATCAAGTGATGTTAATGTAATTTTTAAAATTTTAGGAGAGCTAAGTGAAATTGTACAAATCTCATGGAGGTTTGTGAAATTGTCCCTATAGTTAAATATACTTAGAAGATAGTAGTTTTAATTAACAAAATGAAAATCTATTATCGATATGTTTGGACACAACAAAATACTATTTAATTCATAAACCCATAATCAACATTTCTTTTTTGGGCTTAAAAATAGGTTAAAATAAAAGTAAAGACAAGCAAAATAAAATCACAATATGAATTTAGCACTTGTGGTGAAAATGTATTTAATCCTTTTAATTAAGTCGGTTTAATTTACCTAAATATTTGTTTTCAAGTTTATTCAAGATGACATACATTTGTTACGGATCAAAATTTTCTATAATTGTCATGTATACAATAGTATAACAAATATCGATACAAGTAGTGTATACATTAACACAATAAGTATAAAATATCAAAAAATAAATAAAAATGGGGCAATAACTTTTTAAATATATAATTATTTTTTAATATCGTTTAAGTTCATAATCGTTTAAAACATGTAGAAGTTTTGCGTACAGCTTAGTGTCAGTGTGTACATTGTCACCCAATTTGTACACATACCTCAAGCCCGCATGAGTTGGTGGAGTGTACAGACGTCCAAAGTCCTCTCTTTCTCGTCGTGGTGGAGTCTTCCGAGCTTGGGTCTCCACTGAACCTGTAAAAACTGGGGCGATATCCGCCCATAAAGTTTCCATTAACAACACCCAATTCTCTGTCAACTTCCCCAAATAAACCTCAAAACTTCCCGCAATAACTTCACCGAATTCTTTGTCAATTTCCCAAAATAAACCCAAAACAGAATTCAATAAAACCCAATCATCTGTACCAGCATACATGGCGGATAATTCATCCCCATCACCAAATCCAATTCAACCCAATAACCCATTAATCGAACCCACGAACCCACAATTGCAAGCACCAGCAGTTGTTGCAGCACCATCTTCGTCCTCCAATTTGATGCAACCCTCTCCTTCCACCCCTTCGATTGACCTGCCCCAAATCCCTCAACAACAACCGATTCAAATTCAGGTTCAACAGCAGCAGCAATTGAGCGTACAACAACAGCAGCAAATTCAGCAACTTCAGCAGCAGCATCAGCTGCAAAATAATAGTAATAGTAGTAATACCAACAGTAATAACAATAATTTGATGGCTTCTGCAACTGCCAATTTTCAAATCCAGCAGAGCCTACAGAGATCCCCGTCAATTTCGAGGCTCAGCCAGATCCAGCAACAGCAGCAGCAATTTGGGATGATGAGACAACAGCCTGGGATTTATGGGCAGATGAATTTTGGGGCTAATGCGCTTCAGCAACAGCAGCAGCAGCAGCAGCAACAACAACAATTACCCCAGCAGCAGCAGCAGCAGCAGCAGCAGCAGCAGCAGCAAACGGGGCAGATGGCTCAGATGGGTGGTGGGAATTTATCTAGGTCCGTGTTCGTGGGACAGACTGGACACCTTCCAATGCTGTCTAATCAAGCCGCTGCCCAGTTCAATTTGCAGTCTCAGTTTCTTTCCTCGGTACAGAGTGGCTTTTTTAGTTTAATTGTTTCTAAAGCTTTGAGCTAATTTCTTCCGAAGATTGGATTTTTAGTTCCAAAGTTTTGATTTTGAGCCTATTGTTGCTGTCTTGGTAATTACAATACTATATAATTATTGATAACTTTTTGAAAGCTCTTGTTCTGAATGTTTAGTTCATCTGTTGTGTTAATGTTTCTGAAACAAACGATATTGGGATGCAGCCGCGGCAGAAGGCGGGTATGATGCAAGGGTCTCAGCTCCATCCTGGGAATTCTACTGGGCAGGCTTTGCCGGGAATGCAGGCGATGGGAATGATGGGTTCCCTCAATTTGAACCCTCAACTCAGGGCCAATGGATCCATGGCATATGCCCAAAGGATGAACCAGGCCCCACTGAGGCAGCAATTATCACAGCAAACTGGACTTGCTACAAATCAGGTATTGTCTAAAAGAAGTTTGCTTGTATCTCCATTTGACAGTTAGATTAAGTTCTGTACATGGGTCACAATTGGACTAGAAGTTAATGGGTAGAGTATCTTCTGATGATTGTCAATATTCTCGTTGCCTGAATCTTTATTTTTGTCATGTGACTCGACTAGTCTGATTCATTTGTCGCTTCTTTTGTTTGAGGGCCTTTTGACTTCCAAAAGTGAATTTTCTGTGAGATACTGTAATCTACTGGTTGTCAATTATCCTGTTGTTCTAACTCACTACGCTAATGTACAACACATATTTATCATCATTTGGGATCCTGTACAACTTTTCTTTTTGCATGGTTAAGTCTCCTTTTGATGCTGGCATGTAACTTTGAAGTTTGAACCTAATAGTCTAACTTATTTCTATTATGTTTTCAAGTGCTCGGATTGGATCTAAGCTGGTGTATATATGATTCCTAAAATACTCATGACATTGGATTGGCTTCTTTTTGTCAGTGTCATATGGATCCCCATTCAGAAATGATGACATGCTTTGATTACCATTAGAACTCTTCGCAGCCTGTGATGGCATGGCTGTAACTAAACTTCATAAATTTTCAGTCCCACTTTAGAGTAGAAATTCAATTTTGTCTCTGGTCCACTTGCTATGTTGATAAAGATTTGAAAGGTCATTCTACGGCTTCAGGTCTTCTTAGGAAAGTAGGCTGGGAAAGATTTGTTGCAGGCCTAGCTTTTGGCGTCCCTTCTCAACATGGTGGCAGTCATACTTCTCTGTACTACATCATGATTATTGGGCTAAAAAAGTAGTCATTAGAGGATATATTATTTGACAACTGGTGAAGATGTCAGTTATTGTGCTATATAAATCTGAAGCTTTCAATGGAGCACTGATTAATCATTTAAAGTTAACCCTTTTTGGTGATACTAATGTATTGATGAGTGATCATATATGAGCCTCTTTTTTATTATTTTTTAGATTTTTATAGTTGATATTAAGTGATTTACAAGATTTTTCCTGCTGCCTTTATGGTGTGTGCGTGCAGTTCTAATGCTCGCAATTCATGTAGTTACCTATTAGTAGAAGAAGTGATAACTTTGTTACTTTAAGTAACATGGCTTAGCTATTGACAAGGGGGTTAGAACAATTGAATGCTTAGACAAGTTGCTTCTGCTTTATATTTAGACCAGATGGCACTGATTGCACTGTATGATTTCATTAATATAATTTGTTGCAATAGAGGATGATCTTTGGGAAGTCACCCTTGCATTATGGTCATGGATCCAGTAAAGTTCTAAGACCTTAATTCTCGATATCTAAGAAATGTCAGTGTTGCCTCAATGAGATGTTTTTGATGTATGATTATGATGCCAACTTCGTGGGATGTTTGACTCTGAAATAATCTTGTATCAATTGGATTGAATTGCCCCCAAACAAAAGGAAAAAAAAAAAAAAAAGAACTGCTGGGCCCAAAGAATTACTATGTGTTATGTTCAACCCATGTTTATGTTATTGCAAAGCTGCAGCCACAATCTAAATTTTTTCCCCTCATACAGGTTATAGTTGCTTTGATCTTTTGTGTATTAACAAGATGAATATGTGGGCACAAATATCCATCCTGTGGCTGTATGAAAAATTTATTGGAAACACATTGACAATTTACAAAAGGAGACCAGTTATATGGTGCATGTTACATTAAGAAGGTTGCCTTGTATAGTTGTGCAAGGTGAACTGGTAAGAATAAGAATTCATCGTGTCATTTATATAGGGTTGTATCTCACACATATGCTGCTACATGAAAAAGCAATTAGAAATGTTATGTTGTTCAGCTTGGCATTGATGAGTTGTTGCTGAGTATTAGTAAACAAGTATTTACCGGGGTTGTCTAGCTTGCCTTTGACTAGTCTTTATTAATCCATTATTAACTGTATCTGTTTTAGTCTTTGTTCTTTATTG
This sequence comes from Mitragyna speciosa, assembly GCA_024721245.1. Taxonomy (NCBI): domain Eukaryota; kingdom Viridiplantae; phylum Streptophyta; class Magnoliopsida; order Gentianales; family Rubiaceae; genus Mitragyna; species Mitragyna speciosa. Next base: position 810,089 of record CM045566.1, on the reverse strand, counting down.
TACTTGCTGATTTCATGGGAACTTAATGAGGTCGGTATTGTTTTGTCACCCTCTTTGTGCTGTACTAAGATTAGTTTTCATCTACTTTTTATTAACAGCATATTTTTTTTTAGAAATTACAGACACAGAGTGTGCCAAGGGCATCATTTATGAACCCACAACTATCTGCATTAACTCAGAATGGGCAACCAGCTATGATGCAGAATACTATAGCACAACAACAGTGGTTAAAGCAAATGCCTGCAATGTCCGCTCCTAATTCTCCCTCGTTCCGGCTTCAAAATAGACAGATGTTTTTGCAGCAGCAACTAGCTTCATCTTCACAGTTGCATCAAAATTCTCTGTCTTTGAACCCTCAAATGCTATCGCAAATGGTTCAACAGCAACAACAGATTGGTCATTCTCAGATACATCAGCATCAACAACAACCACAGCCGGCACAGCAGCAGCAGCAGCAGCAGCAGCAACAGCAACAGCATCAACAACCACACCAGCAGCCGCAACAACAACAGCAGCAACAGAATCAACAGCTGCAGCAGCAGCAGCAACAACAACAGTCAGTTTTGCATCAGCAGCAGCAATCTCCACGGACGGTGGCTCCTGCAGGCCAAAAATCTCTCAGTTTGACTGGATCACAGCCAGATGCTACTGCAGTCTGGAACAACTACCCCTGGGGGAAGCTCAAGTCAAGGAACTGAAGCTAGTAATCAACTACTGGGCAAGAGAAGGATTCAAGACTTAGTTTCACAGGTCCATCCTTAACCGCACTTTGTAACTTTGCGATTCTTGTGAGTTGAGAAAAGGGAGGTAAAAAGATAAGACTCGAAAAAAAGGGTTTGTTAGCCAGAATTTCTCAGGATAGTTGGGAAACTTCGTGCCTGCACAGAAATATTTCGACGATATTGGTTTTTTGCTGAGTGCTTTCCAAAATGGTAATTGGGACTTGAGTTATCTAATATCACTACATATTTTCAGGTAGATGCACAAGGAAAGCTGGATCCTGAAGTTGAAGATTTTCTTTTGCAGATTGCTGATGATTTTATTGATTCGGTGGGGCTTTAACAAATTTCCATTCAAACTTAACTAAATACACTGTCTTCCAAATGGAGATTGCTCAAGCTTTGTTGTTGAACCTTTGGGTCCTAGTATAGCATAAATGCTAGAGCTTGTTTTCCTTTGAAGTTCTTCAAGCCTCACAGTGCACATTGTACTCGTTCTGGTATAGTCATCTAAATCTGTTGTCTCGGCTGGCAATTTGCTTCTAGCTTTGGATTGCTTCAAGCTTTGGACTTCCTTGACTTGATAGTGTGCATTTCTTCTAGTTGACTCCCAGTTTCACATGCCTATTTCTTCTTTTGTGATCTTAGACGTCCAAAATCTTTTATTTCTTCCTCTTCTTTGGAGTATGGATCCTTTTTTCTCACCTTTTCCCTCCTAAGGTTGAGCATCTGAGTTTTGATTCATATCGACTTGCTATATTAAGATGGCACAGGAAAAAAATTAAACAAAGCACCAATGATTCTGTACAACTTGTTTAATTCCATGATTAAAAGGCAGTGTTTCGATTTTATTGTCAAATTTTGTGCAAGAATTTGCTATTGACATTAGGATTGCTCATGCAGTTCTTTGAATTTAGTGACATTCTATGCTTTCGTATTGTTCTCTGGCAGCTTTGTAATTTGTTTTTCTTGTAGTGTAACAGGGGTTTCCTCTGGTCTTAACTTTTATTGTTAAGAAATTTTGATTGCACAGAAAACTGATATTCAGTTTTTATGTTTTTGTTTAATTTTGATTTGCCTTCATTTTTTTCCCATTTTGTAGCTATTATCTTGTCAGAGATTTAAAAAAAAAAATGACAAAATGAACTTTAGTATGATGTATTTTCATCTTTATCATTCATGCTACTTTATGGTGGATGGTTTGCATGTTATAAAATCCTGGTGATTTTTATATGAAAATTTTATTGCCATCCTTCTTTGTAGGTAACTTCATTTGCTTGCAGCTTGGCAAAGCATCGGAAATCTTCAACTCTAGAATCCAAAGATGTATTGCTGCATCTAGGTTCGTTCTGCATCACTAAATGGCTTTATTATCTTCCTCCACCAGATAACATCATTTTATGATATCGATTTAGATAAATGAACTTTTACCACTGAATGTGAATAATTGATTTTTACATGGTCCAGCTGTTAAAATTTTTTTGAAGATATAGATACTGGAATCTATATTCATAGTTATGCAAATAAATTGGCTACCTATATTTTTACATTGATACATTTGGCTCTATATGAGGACCCTGTAATTTTGATGATATTTATGCCTGACATGAGCTATTCTCCTCATATTAGAAGTTATATTTTTTAATCTAATTAAAGGATATTTTGCAGAGAAGAACTATAATTTGACCATCCCTGGTTTCTCCAGTGAGGAGAAGAAACATCATCAGAAAAATGTAAGCAATGTATTGGTTTTCTTTTCAGTAGTTACTGTTAAACTGTATACGTGCAAAAATTTTATCAATATCAGATGCGAGAAAACTTAGTCTACGTCTTAGATGCAAGAAGTTTTGCTGTTGATTATGTTTTTCTATTTTCTTCTCCTTATACTATTTGGGCCTATGAGATATTGCTAATATTCTCGCCATCTCTCTTTCTCTTGCTACTCGCGTCTTGATGAATTATGAGCTGTTTATACCTGTGATGTAGTTAAATGATATCAGATGCAAATAAATGACTTAGTTGCTTATTTTTTGATGTGAGCTTTAACAGTAGCTGTTATCATTGTTGTTGTTAAAATTATTATCATTATTTTTCTCAATATGAATTTCTGCAGCCACCAAGTGAGCTTCACAAAAAGCGTCTGGATGTGGTGAGTTTTCATTTTATTTTTATCTGCTATCTGTCCTTTTGAGATGCCCATAGTATTTTCATCAGTGGAATCTTGACTCAGATACGTGCTTTGACGGAGTCATCCTCTGAAGCAAGCACAAGTAATGGTGCGGAGATGGTCAGACAGGGGGCTGGCAACCAAACTGTTAAAAGTCACATGATAAGACCTCCTAGTTCAGAGCAGTTAGTTTCACAACCTAATGCTTCTCAAATGCTGCAGCAAATTACTAGGTTTTGATTCTTAACAGTTACAAATTTGATCCGATTGTAAGTGTTTTTCAGCCTTTTCGAAAAATTATCTTCTTTAATGCATGAATATATTTGCTTATCTTTGGTTATAGGTCAATAACATTGTTATTAATAGGATAGGAAGTTTGGTGAGCCATTATACGTGTTTTATGGACTAATTTCCCTTGGAGCTACTCTGGATTTTTTAAACCTTAAGCGAAGATGTGGTTGCTGTTACTCATTTTACTAAAAGCTCTCATGTATAACATAACCCTATGCGTGGCAATCAGAAATAGAGGATAAATGAGTGGGGTACTTAAAAGCTTGTATGAGACTGTCATAAATGTTTTCGTATATTTCGTGCTGTCGTATTAGATGTGTTCTGTTTTGGACCTCCGCAAGACTGTCCTATGCGTACTGAGATTTGTTTATGCAGATTGTTTTGTGCAGTTGGTATCCTTTCTGAGATATATATGACAGTATTGCCTCTCAAAATTTTTGGAGAGATGTCCCCCCTCCCCCGAGAGAGAGAGAGAGAGAGAGAGAGAGAGAGAGAGAGAGAGAGAGTGTTCCCTGTGTGACAAGCCCAGGATATTCCCCCTTTCTTCTCAGTTTCTCGAAAATATGCCTGGTAGTTTATTTGTTGGGCTGTCTTGCTGTTTTGTAAGCCCACCTTGATGATTGCCAGTGTTGCATAAGTTAAAACTCTCTCCACGAATTTACAGGTTGCCCGGTGCAGAAGTTAGTGGATCTCCGTCGACTGATTAAAGTCATAGAAAGAGGATTGGATCATCATCAAAATTGTTGTGAATACTAAGTTATGCCGATAGTTGTACGGAAAATGATCTGTTGTTCGAGTGCAGATCCCATGCTGATTTAATTGCTCAGTTAGCCTGACAGGATGATCAGGGCTTTAGTTGATCTCCATAATCCATTCAGGACCCTCCTGACTTCCCATGTCGTATGGGATTGACTAGGGATTCAAACATAATTGGACTAAAATATATATAGCTTGTCCTATATCAACAAGATTTTTGTTTTGTGAAGCATGGTCGCTTTTGTTCCCCCAAACTATAGCTAAACTTTGTATATAAAGTTTGCTGGACTGCTATATTCAACTGATTTTTTTTTTTAATCTTTGAAATGGTTTTCTTTTTCCTTTTTGTTTTCATTTGGTGAAGTTCATTGCCCCAGAAAATTTGAGCTTTGTACTGCTAGTTAATGAGCTGTTCTTATCAAGTTGAAAAATCCACTTTCGAAATCTTTGCTGTAAGAGTGTTCCAATCTTTGCTAGCAGTATGGGTGTTGATGATTGGTTTTGCTGCTGAAGCAGCGTCGTTGAGAGACAGGATCTCGTTTCACTTTGCTGTAAGGTTAAAGTTAAATCAGCGACAAAAAATGGCGTCTTGGATTTATAGTGCACTAATACAGCACCGTTCATGATGCTAATACCAAAAAAATGTTGGAAACTAGGAACAAGGCTTGGCAAATTACATCAGGACCAACTCAACTATTCAGGTGGGGATACTTTAACAAGTATCGGGGTGATTAAAAAGAAAAGAAAAGAAAAGAGAGGAGAGGAGAAGAGAAGAGAAGAGAAGAGAGGAGAGGACAATTGTTTGGGTCAAGAATTACGTTTGTTAGAACTTAGAACTAAAATCAACGAATTTAAGATGGGGAAGAAATTGTTTTGTTTCATTTTTTTTCCAATTTGGCGAGAATTTTCAAGTTTAACTATCATTTCAATCTGATCCCCATTTCTCTTCCTTTTCTACTCTTTTCTTAGCCAAGAAATCTCCCAGACAGAAAATAACTTGTACTTTGATCCCCGTTACCTTTTGTCTTCTTATAAACTACCCAACTCGCAGGAGGGACTGGCTCCCTCTCGCACCTTAATCTTTTCTCAACCGAAAAAGGGAGAAAAAAAAAGAAAGAAAAGAAAAGAAACTAGTCAAAGAGCCAAAGGCAGATACCAAAAAAAAAAAAAAAGGGTTGTGTCCGCATCTTTTGTTCCCATCTAAATGAGGTGACACAACGCAATAAATCCTTTAAATCACATATGTATTTTCTTTTGTTTGTCTCCCTCAATTTCGGAAAAGACGAATCTTTATTTCATCCTCTCATATGTGAGCATGTCGCCCCGCTGGTGGACCTCCTGTGCTGGCCTCACTTGGAAATAGCATCCGTCCACTTGCTTTTGAACCGCACAAGTAAATTTCAAAACTGATATTTAAGGAGGCGTTTGGTTCAAATTCCTCAATCACTATCACTATGAGTATCATTAACCCTACTATGAGTATGGATTTTGATGATTTCCCCCAACATGTTTGGTTTAATAATGGAATGGGTATCATTGTAAGAATATTTGTTTGGTATATTGAAATGACTTTAAGTAAATTTTAAAATTTTATTTATGGATATACATATTTTTTAGATTTCTTATTTTGTATATTTAAACAAAATTAAAAATATTTCTTCAATTTTAAATATAGTCATGCTCTAATTTGAGTTTTATGGAAATGATAATCTTAAAAAAAAGTCATTATTATTATATTAATAGAGAGTATTATATATCTTTGATTTTCAATACAATTTTTTATAAAATTATTGAATGTAAAAAAAATTATTAAAAAGAATTTTTATAAAAAAATTATTGAAAAGAATTTTTGTAAAAAAATTTATAAAGTACTAATAAAAAATATTCAAAATCAAAAGGAGAGAGAGAGAGAGAGAGAGAGAGAGAGAGAGAGAGAGAGAGAGAGAGAGAGAGAGAGTATTGAGAGTGGGTAACTCAATAGATATATATTTTTTAATGGGTGTGTTTTTGCCCTTAATAATAAGGGTTAATGGGTTTGATAGACTAGTATTTTGGGGGGAATCATTAACACCCCAATTAATCACTATCATTCCCATTGAATGATAGTGATAGTTGTTTAACAAACATCAACAATGGGTATCATTACTTGTGATACACATTCCCCTCCTTGATTCCCCTAAACCAAACACCCCCTAAGTAGCTGCACAAGTGTCCTACATGAACAGTTCACAATTGACCGCCATAATAATATTCGTGTGTGAATAGAAATCTTTCGTCTACTTCACTTCATATCAGAAGTCAATGACTTAAGAGTTCAAAGCACAATGCATTTCCTTTCAGTGTTAGTCCTTAAACACTTAGGGTCATTTGGGATTTCATGACATCTCAGAATTCTAAAGTTGAAATGTCTTTAAAAGGAGAAATTATTGTACTTTTAGTGTTAGTCCTTGTCGCGTCCCGAAATAACACACGGTGAGATCGTTGACTGTTATGTTCTGAAAAGACGATCCGGTTTGGTGACCCTTTTTGAAAAGCAAGTTTTGGAAAAAACCATGCGCATGTGTGAAAAATCGAGTTTTTTGTAAAAAAGTATTATTTTAGAAAAAATGGTATTTTAAAAAACAAAAGAAGGCTAGGACTAAAAATACAACAGTTTTGGCCAACCGATTTTTGAAAAAGGGTTTTATTTTAAAAAATAAAGTTACCACTTGGTATTGAGTTGGGGTGTACCAAGTCACCCGAAAAATCATTTAACAAAACAAAAGTAAGAATTTTAGAAAAATCATTTAAAACTTTTTTCCGATTCCGGTCTACGAAAAACGAGAGAAAAAGATTCGAGAATTACATTTGAAGAAAGGGAAGGCAAAGGCTCGCACTTAAGGCAGTCTTTCCACCTAGCCGAGGATTAGTTGCGAGATTTAATTAAAATTTTTCTAAATTAACCCTAAGTTCTATCACGTTCGAATGTATCTAAATGAATGCAAATCCTAAATCTAAATGTGAGTATCGAGAGGGTCGAAATGTCCCATCGAGACTTGGTCGAGATTATCGCATTAATTGCAAAACTTGAATCGAGACCTCGAGAGAGTCATGAGTGTCTATGCAAAATACGATGCAAAAGGAAAAGAAAATAATAATAAATATATAGTAAGTGAAGAAAGAAAGTGGGTATATAACATGACAGGTACGAGGGACTAATAACTCGGGACTGAATATTTCTACTCACGGAGGGGGAAACGACATATACGCCACTGCTTCCCACGTAAGTAGGCGACTATTTCTAGTCGAATCATGCAAATATCCTAAAAGTCTAAGTGAGATACAATCTAGATGTCATAGCATTTGAAGATGCGTTAAAATAGATAAATAAATAATAGTAATAATAATAAAAAAAATCATACAAAAATGGAAAGAAAACTAAAAATGTGTGAAGTGGGATGTAAAATGCACACGAGTGCACTTAACATTAAAATCTCCTAAGGGTCTAGCGTTGAACTAGCTCTTTTTAGGAATTCCCACTAGCGTTGAACTAGCGAGGAAACGATAAAGCCACAACTAGCATTAGACTAGCGTGGTGACGGAATAACAAGAAACATGAATTAAATAATAAAACATGAATTAAAAGCAAATTGAACATATAAAGACATATAAAGTCAAGTAGGAGCACGTAACATGTAAACATGATATCTAAATGTAAGAACCCTAAGGAAAGCAGTAAAATAAGTAAGCACATAAGCACAAAAAAGCAAATAAGCCCTAACTATTACATCGGGGGATTTATATACAATTTAAAAAGGGAAAAAATAAAGATGACCTCTCTATTACATTTATTTATCTAAATACACAATTTTTGCTAAAATGTAAAAAATGTAACCTAACTATTACATTGACTAGCTAAATACAAAAATATTACACTTTTTGCCAAAATAATAAAATTTAAAATTAAATAACATAAAATAAATACGCAAAAAAAAAAGCATGTAAAATAAGATATATGTGAAGAAACATACGTAAAAATCACATAAAGGCACATTGGGGTACATAAAGATGAAATTAATGAGAAATAGGGATATCTCTCGAAGACTCGATACTAAATACTAATCAAAATGAACAAACAAAGTCAAGGCACCTCGGTATAAACAAACAAAACTTAAAATATGCAAGTATTGACAAATTGAGATAAAAAATAAAAAATAAAAAAATAAATTCTAGTAACTAAGGGGGCTAAAAATGAAATTTTATAACAATTAAAGGGTAAAAATTAGAAATTCACATAAATATAAGGGGACAAAATGGTAAATTCTAGCAATTGGGGGTAGATTTGCAAATGATGAGACCTAATTGAAATGAAAGTAAAATCTAGGGGAGTCAATCTGAAATTATTAAGGACTTAATTATATAAAAAATGAAAAGCTCATGAACATGGTACATAAGCCCAAAATAAAGGATAAACACTAATAAATATCTATTTAGAATAAAGCAACCAAAAAATCTAACCAAATTAAAATTAATTAACTAATTAAGTAAGTTAATTCATTTAACTAAACAACTAGCTGGATTACAAAATGAATTAAGAGAGAAACATATTTAACCCAAAGAATTAACTAAACAAGCAAATTAAAATAAAGAAGATGACAGCCTTTCCTTCCCCCTATCGTTCTTCCCCTTTTCAATTACAGAAACAAAAGCCTCTCCCTTTTTATCTTAATCATTTTCTTCTTCCTCTCTTTTCTTCTCCTGGTGTTCTGTTCTCTCCAAATGATTGCCCTCTTTCTCTTTGCTGTCTTCCCAAATTTTCCTCTCTCTCACTCACTTTCTGGCAGCCCCTTTCCTCTCTCTTTCTATTTCTCTACGACTCTGCCCATTCTCTCCTTCTTCTTTTCTCACCAATTTCTCTCTCTCTCTCTCTCGCCCATCTCCAGCTCTCTCCCTTGCATCTCTGTCTTCCCCTCGCATCTCTATTTTTTTTTTTTGTTTCATCAATTCCTTTGTTTTTTCCATTTTTCTTTCCTTCTCTCAGATTTTCGGAAACCCACTTATCCTCTCTCATTTTCTCTAGAAACAGCATACAACTTCCCTGAATCAATTCATCATCCGAAAAACAAGGGAGGTAGTGAGGTGATAGTAGAGGTGGGCTAAGGTTCGCCAGTGGCGTCGGAGGAGCTGGGATAAATTTGATGGTACTGAGAGAATGAGATAAGGGTCTTTTGTGGTGGAAACTGATTGTTGTTTTTCTTGCAAGTGGTTCTAGCGATTTGGTACCAGGGGACGGTTCAATGGTGTTTTAGTAGAATGTGGGGTGATTGATTGATTTATGATTTATTGGTGGAATTAGTTGAAATAGGTGGTGTTATGTGAGGTTTGACAGTAAGCTTTGGTAGTGATTTTGATTAACAGTTACTGAAATTGGGCGTGATTGTATTTGGGCTATCCACTGCGGCAGCAAGGGAGACACAGAGTTTGGCAAGGGTTACTGGTGAGGTTGGAGAAGGAGATGTGGAGTAGTGGTGGATAGGATATTAGTGGAATTAGGGTTCTTGGTTTCCTAATTGGCTGGGGCAGTGGACAGTGGTGGTTGTTGTTGTGGTCGATAATGGCAGGTGGAAACTCGATAGAATTGGTAGTGATTTTGTTGGTTGTTGTTGTACGGTAGATTTGGGAGCTGTGGGCTGCTTTTGGACTGTCTGTGTTAATTTTGCTTTTCTTTGCAGGTGATTTGTGGTATTTTTCGTGACCGGAGTAAGGGCGCTTGAAGATGGAGGAGTGGGCTGAGTTGAATGATTTTGTGGGCTACTCATTGCAAGTGAAAATTTTAGTGAAATCAGATTGAGGATGGGATTTTGGAATTGCTTTGGGGAATGAATCAGGTGGCGTTGATGGTTGGATGACGTTGCTGCTGTTGTGTTTTTTTTTTTTTTTTTGGATGTTTCAAGAGATAGTGATAGAGGAGGATGGGAAGAAGAACAATGATGAAGAACAGGGAAGAACAAAAATCAAGAACAATAACACATAAATAAAACACAAAGCCCAGAAAAGAACAAAAATTCAAAGATTCAACTAAAATCCTAACAAAATAAGACAATTAATTAAACTCACACATAAAAAATGGAAGGAAAATGACTCAAAACGAAAGGAAAAGAAACTTAAGAACTTACCTTTTGGAGAAGGAAGACAAACTAGTGATGAGCAGTGACGAATCTTGAGATTGAAGACGATGAACAGTAAAAAATTGAGAATGGCTATGTGTGTGTGTTTTTTGGTATGTCAATTGCGTTTTTTAATTTTTAAAGCATAAAACCAAAAGTGTTTTTAGTGTTTTTTGATTTTTTTCTCTTATTTTTTCTGATTTAAGAGGGGGTATTTATAGGGCTAGTTGTCTTGGTCACCAAGAATATTACAAAATAACAAAAATACCATCGGTAATAAAAAATTTTAATTTTATTTAAGAAAAATATTTTTAACTCAAAAAAATTAAAAATTAACACACAAAAATGGCAGTAAATTTCAAAATTTGCCAAAACATTGAAAGTAGATTTCAAATTGAAGGTTAGAGCTTAAAACTGATCAAAAGGCACTCGGGGTGTGAAATGACAATTTTGCCCATGAATAATAAAAATTCATAGAAAAATAGCTATTGACCTCAAAAAATTATCAAAAATTAAAAATAAGCTTAAAACCGTAATAAATGCATTTATGACTCAAATATTGATGAAAACTGAATTTAAACTGTAAAATAACGATTTTGCCCTAGGACAATGAAAATTCACACAAAAATAGCTATTGACCTCAAAAAATTATCAAAAATAAAAATAAGCTTAAAACCCTAGGAAATATATTTATGAATAAAAATTGATGAAAAATGATTTTAAACTGTAAAATAACGGATTTTCCCCTTGAATGCAGTATTTACAGAAGAAATAGCAATCGTCTCCAAAAAAAATCAAGAAAATTTAGTAACATGCTTAAAGAATTAGAAAAATAAATTTAGAACCTAAAATGAGCTAAAATGGTGTTCATGAGATGAAATTACCATTTTATCCTTGTGCTGGTAAAATATAACAAGAATACCAATTAAATTCGAAAAAATCATAAAAAATTAACAAATTCGTATTAAAGTAAAAATATGAACTTAAAATCCCCAAAGCTAATGGAAAAATATTTATAGAGAAAAAGTACTATTTTACCCCCCGAGATTATTGAAAAATTAGAATTTGACCCCAAAAAATATAAAACGCCTCCAATGTTTGAAAAATAAATAATGTGTCAAAATTTGGTGTCTACAGTCCTTAAACACCTAGGGTCATTTGGGATTATAACATCTTAGAATTCTAAAGTTGAATTGTCTTTAAAAGGAAAAATTATTGTCCGTTGTCTTTGGTAGTAGTTTTTCAGAAAAATGTTTCAAACGCACTCATAAATCACCTTTCTATAACACATATATTTTATCGGAAAATATAGATACAGTATAATCTTTCTTGACTTTGGACAGCAGTGGCTGTCTCTCTTTTATCCTTCAAATTTCGATTTGTTCACTTTGATCCCTTGTTTTTTTGGTTTGATCTTGCTCAAGTTTCACCGCTCAAGTTGTCACATTGGTCGATTTGTACATGCATTTGACATAATAATCCAGTTATTTATAAGCTTTTATGATCCTTCTTCGGATTTAATTTTTTTTAAAAAAATAATTTTTGAAAAACTAAAAAGGGGCTTCTTCTTCTTCTTCTTCTTCTTCTTTTTTTAAAAAAACTTTGTATGCGTTTCTTCCTTTTCATCATTGCAAGGATGGCACAAGAGTTCGTTTATACTTATATATTCATACATGAATTTGCTCCACATTTTCACTTGTAAACTTTATGACTTGAACAATATAATGCAAACTAATATAAAAAAATAATATAAGAACACTAAAAAATAAATCTTATTTAGGCTATGTGATTTACGGGTAGAACTGTGGAGTGGGTCCAGACATACATTTCCATATAAAATAGACTTTTCCAAGGATAGGAAGTAGAAGAGTTGGAATAAGCCGGTGGTCACATTCATGTTATACTGTTGTTGGACCTCTTTCTGTCGTCAGTAAGATCAGCATTCCGGCATCAGAATGCCATCCATTGGTAATTCGGTACTACTGTCACGTTGTGACCAAATATCTCCGAAATGATCTGATTTGCATCAGCCGCTGCTAAATTACAGCTAACAAGTTGGCTTTGCTGGAGCCAGTAAGTCTACTATCTGATTGTTGTTATCAGCTATGTTAGTAGATCCAGGAGCACAACCAACTGATGGAAACAATGAATGCATTTAAGTAAAAGTACCTTTTTTTTTTTTTTTTGTAAAAGTAGAGACGATACATAATTTTACCTTCTCAACGAGCCAAATTTCATCCCAAGAAAGCTATAAGTAGAGATGACAGCTATTTGTTAAGCACAAAGTGTATTACTCATAAGCACAAGCGAAGTATGCATAGTGAAAATATAAAAACATACATTAATTCTCTGCGATAATGTGACTTATTTTAAAGTCAATTTGAACTCATAAGGGCTCCAACCCTCGCAAAAGCAGTTGTCTCCAATAATTCATTGCTAAAATTTGGCAGCACCATTAACTGAGGATTTTGAACGTTTGAGATTTAATTATAGAAATACAAAGTGGAAACATGTACACAAAATTCAGGCCATTGTAAAAACTTGACAGTGCAATTTTATTTAAGACAATTGCGTTTTAAATTATTGATCCTCTTTTCCATTGTGAACAACTGTGGATTTAAATCTTGAAAAATGTTGTGGAAGCTCAAAAAAAAAAAAATTTTTTTTTGAAGAAAAATAGTAAATTTATGTTGAAATTTCAAATTTTCTACCAAATTTATAATTTTTTTTGAAAGAGTTATGGTAATTAAAGGTAATTGTATCATTATCTTCCGGTCCCTGTCTGTCAAATGTCACTTGCCCCACAAGTAACTTACCTGTATGAGTAGAACTGTGGAAGAAGCGGGGCAGCGCAGCCTCTATCCCCGTTAATTTTTGGGCTCAATTATTTCCTACATTTGTCCACAATATTAATGCAGCATTGTCATGATCGACGAAGTCAATTACAGGAGGACTAAATCCAATGCAGCTAAGATGCGTGCGGGAGTGGTCCTCTCCATTTTCTGTATGTGTTTACATCAACATTTCTTAAACAATCACTTAAAAGTAGATTACATTTAAACATACGTATCTTTCAGTATCTTTACGAGGTTTTAAATTAGTCTACAAGGTCCAATAATAATGCATGCAGTTAATCGCCATTGACAAGTTGGCAGCTGCTAGGTTGATCGTTGATATAATGACAATTGATAAGAGCCCTTCAGAATAAGATGTAGACAGAAATTGAAGGCCATTCACGGCAAGCATCAAAATAGCAGCCACCCCGATGTCGTTTGTGCTCAGCTCGAGCAAAGCATCCAGAATCCCAGATGTAGAGATGGAGCAATCAGGTCCAAGATTCTGAAAGTGAAAATTTGTGTTATATAAATTCAAAATTGTCCGGCTCAAAATTTTGATGAGCGATATATATAAAAGTTGTTCGTCTAAATATGAATTCTGTAACTCCGAAACTTGCACCTTGAGCATGCCAAATGGGCTCGATACATGATCCTGAAGAGTTTTATACATGCACACCAAAATTGGGTTAAAGAAAGTTTAATTAGTGGATGTAAAACATTAACCATACAGTGCAACAAAGAAATAAATCACAAAAATGTCATAGAAGGTTCCTTGGTGGGAGAGATGAGATGACAGACTACCATCATGGTCATGGAGACCATTTATTTTTGGCTAAAAGGACCCAGTCCGGTAAAGGGGTCACTCGCTTAATAATTTATTAGGCACATGCGTACGACCTCCCTCTATATCTCTTTGCCCTGAGTGAGTATTGCGTGCACCACGCGCGCCACGTGGCGTGCCACGTGGTGCATTAGAACCAATCACACATCGCCAAATAATACAAGGTATGACCCACTATTGCCACATGACGATAAATTATTGGTTCTAGTACACCACGTGGCAATGCACGTAGTGTATTGTATACTTTTCCCTCTGGACTTCTGTTGATCATTCATATTCTTACGATATAGCTAACTCGTAAGTAATAATTGTTGATTTTATATTCTTAAATCTTTATAACAAATTGTCAATTTGGCCAATTCCACAATTCACGTTGAAGATGGTCTATCGGTTCCGGTTACTGTATTGTCACTGTTGCTTCATTCGCCAACCAACTTTCAAGGTATCCTAAGAAAGTTAGATTGCAAGAGAGCCATCCGTCTGGGACAAATTAGAAGGACAGGTAAGTCAACGGTTATTATGATGGATTAGGCCCGTGTCAACAATCCAAAATTGAGGTATAAATGCGTACAATAGATGAGTGCGACTGTCCAGATTCGTTGGTTACGCTTTGCTTGTTATATTTGATCACTTAACAATTATGCGTCATTTTATCAAGAAATATATCTGAGACTGAGAGTGCAAAAAGTAAATTGTAACAGAAGAACCTAAAGGGTTCGACTTTGTATTTAATTTTGCAAAATCTATTATCAATTTTAAGTCATTTTTTAAGAATACTACGATCTTGGTTGTCATCCAAAGGCCACTGGACAGGTTCTAAAGTAAACAAAGACATTAGTTTATGTACCATGTCCATAATAACAGGATTAATCTGTTTTTACACTAAGACGGTATTAAAATTTTTTGTAAGAACAGACGCACATCTCACAGAAATCTCATATCATCGTTCTTGATTCTTTTTTGCGTTTAAATTGAAATAAATGACAGCATGAAAAAAACAAGTCATCAATAAACGGTAAAAATCAGAAAGGATCAAAAGCTTTTGAGATCTTTTCAACCTTGCATTCCGGACAAAAATTTATGACAGTCGCGATCGTTCTCGTTGTTCTTATGCCAGTCATTACAGTTACTGTTGTCCGATGCAATGTGGCCGTTGATTTCTTTTGGAAGAGCGTGCAAACTAAAAAATAATTGAGCCCACTCGATAAACGAATTAGACTTGTCATGAGTCCGCAATATACTGCTTCCATGCTCCTAAAACTGATAACTGCAATGCCATTTACAGTAAATTTTCAAGAACGTAATAAGTTGCATGAGTTGAAATTAAATTTTTGAATATTCAATGTTTATACAGCTCTAAAAATAATGCACTTTACAGGTAATTAGAGCTATATTCTTTCAGGATGTTACTGTTGGAGAAAAATTTTCACCAATAAAGGCAAGTGATTTATGTCTTAGAGGCCAAATAAAATTTTAAAAAATTAATAAAAATTGTTTCCCGGCGATTCCGTACCATGGTGATTTTCAAGAATTTTTCTATTTTTAACATAGAAATTATTAATATTTAGATAAAATTGGATTCAAAAAAGGTTGTTTTCACAACGAGCAATAATCGATTACCAAACACAAAATGGATACGACAATTTGTTTTCAAACCACTTTGTGCTTTGTTGTAGAATATATATTTGCTTGTTACCAAGATAACTTTTCTTGAACTTTAGTAATATGAAAGAACATAATTAAGTACTCAAAAAGGAATACCACAGAAATAACTTACACTAATATTCATAAAAAAAACTACACCAAATATTCATTAAATTAAACAGTTGCTTTTTTTTTTTTATCTTTTTGTCGAACACGCACTAATTTTTTTTAAACCTAAGTGAATCATCCATCATAATAAATTAGTTTCAACTTACACAGAAAAAATTAAGCATAATTTGATACTCTTCTTCCAAAAAGTGTGAAGGAAATATATAAAGAAGCTAGCACAGTGAATTACGAACTAGAGTTAGGCAACGTATGGTCCCCCCAATGCCACATGAGCACCAGAACTCTTCTTGATCTTTTTTGGGAATTATGACGTTGATTGAAATGATTGGGGACCTCGTAGAATCATAGTCCCACCTAGGTTTCAACGATATCAATATAAATATGCACGAGTTTCTCCACCATTGTGCAAGAAAAACTAGTACATTTTGTGTCCACCATTCTCTACAGCGTCGAAGGAAACCAACGTGTTTCCTTTGGGATTGGAAGAAAAAACAACAAATCGCATCAATAGTCAAAACTCTGCAAACACAGGCACAACAAAGATGGGGAGAAGCCCATGTTGCGCTAAGGAAGGTCTAAACAGAGGGGCATGGACTCCTTTGGAAGACAGAATCCTCATCGACTACATTAAATCTCATGGCGAAGGAAAATGGAGAAGCCTTCCCAAAAGGGCTGGTGAGATGATTAAGCTAAATTTGAACTAGATATTTGATAAGGGTTTCCGGTATATTTTTCATCATACAATACATAGTATTAACGTTAATTTGGTGGCAAAAAACCAGGTCTGAAAAGATGCGGGAAGAGTTGTAGACTTCGATGGTTGAACTATCTGAGACCTGATATTAAGAGAGGAAACATTACCGATGATGAAGAGGACCTCATAATCAGGCTCCACAGGCTCCTTGGAAACAGGTAATTATATTTGTTCCTTCAATCGTTCACATTACCATCCTAATATTTTAAATTAAGTGTTACGAGGATAATATTTATCTTGTTATAGTGGAGTATTGTCACTTAACATGCTTCATGTTCTTCGTATTTTATTATAAACAAAAGAAAAAATCGGATGACAATAATAAAAAAAGTTATATACTAATATTATCACTTCACCTCATTTCGTTTCATCATATCATATTACTAAATTAATTTTCAGTTTTCATTCATTCTTCCAAAGTAATGAACTTAAGGCATATGCACCTATGCACTGTGCAGATGGTCCTTGATAGCTGGAAGGCTTCCAGGGCGAACAGACAATGAAATAAAGAACTATTGGAACACCAACATAGTAAAAAAAATTCAAGGTGGTCACGCCAGTTCCGGCACAAAATGCAAGCCGCCATCGAAGAGGCCAGGATTAGCCGGAACGGTAGTGCAGAATTCAAGAACTGACCAATCCACTGGCCCACCAAATTTGGAAAACGTTGGATCTTGTGTGGTCCGCACCAAGGCAAGAAGGTGCACTAAAGTTTTCATCAATGCGGACCTGCGAAGTACACCACAACCTGGTATTATGGCACTGAAAGCTCCATCCAGCGCGGATGCCGCACACGACTTCGTCGCTAGTACAAATGGCAAAAGCGTCGAGCCCGAGCCACCTTCAAGTGGGGTATACGTATCACCAACTTTTTCTGGCGAAGAAGGCTACTCTTTTGGCCTCATGATGGATTTTGAAATGGATGACAAGTTCCTTGTTGACTTTCTCAACACTGATTTCGTTACGTTAGAACGGGACTTCGATGAGGGAGTAACACAAGTTACCAGAACCGCGACCAATGATAAGGCTAACGATTTCTCTCCAAACTCTTGCCAAAATGCTCCTTTGCATGATCATTCGGACCTTGGTTCGATGGCATCTCTTCTTGATCCTGCCATGGACTGGCTTCGTGAAGATGAAAAATTATCTAGCTAGTTAATTAGGAATCATCCTCCTGTAGTTGTTTGTAAATAATATGTGTTACTTCCCATGAAATATGTGTAAGGTTTGTAAAAAGTTCAAATGAACTCTACCATGCAATATGTGTTAATTCCCACTTGACCCCTGATCTCATAGATTTAGGATCGATATCAAGGCGCCTGCACGATTGTTTTTCTTTTTTTCCTTTTTTTTTTGGTTCCCCCCCCCCCCCCCCCGCCCCCCGCCCCCGCGGCGGGGGTAATGGTCGTTGTCTGCAGTATGTTGATTTGTAACATAGCAAAAGCTTTCATTAGTTGTTAATTCTATCCGTCGGTCGTCAAATGGTTTTTTAGTCTCTCATTTCTTCATCTTTTGTCTTTTCAAAGGATTCTTTTTCTTGTTGAATAATTTATCTATGAAAAACCTATTTGGACAATGATTAGTCAATATGGGTATTAACCAAACCGTTCTTTTTTTTTTTTTCTTTTTTGGAACGGGAATTAGAAATTTTATTCACCATAGCTAGAGTATGTATAATTTACAAATCGACACAAAGGGAAATTTGCCTAAATATAGATAATATTAAGATTCATTTTATTAGACTTAATTCATGGCAGCAGTTGCAACTAGGTGATCATTTATGTATCTGTCATTTGATAATGCACGTAGTAATAGTCCATGAACTCAATAACATCAATAATTGAAACCGAAACAGATCAGAGCGGCACACAGTAATTGACAGCTCACTTATTTGCATTACTCTTAATTTTACAAGAATATTCCTTTGCAATAATGCCAGAGAAGCATTGACTATCGTGTGTAGCATTTCTCAATCAACTCCCAATACACTGTGCTATTTCCAATCCCTTTGCTTTTCGACCTCAATATTTGAATGCATACCGAATCTATATGCTGCTATATTTCATGTCTAGTGCTTTCCAAAGAAACATGGTAAGTAAGATAGTTTAGCTCTTATAAACTATGTGCAACATTGATCATGATACATAAAACAGAATGAAGAGCATGTTAACAAGCAAAGACAATTGAGAGAAATAGAAAGCTATATAGAATAATGAGTGATTATGATGTTTCCATTATTAAGTACTCGTTGATTGTTAGCTAAATCTTGAAAAAGAAAATATCACCATGAGAGAATCATTTTACTTTTCAGTTCGATTTAAGTAAAACTAAAGATTAAAAAACTGAAAGAAAACTATTTAAGATAACTTTTAATAATAAAAAGCTAGGAAAAAAATTATTTTAAGCCAAAGAAAGCTGAAACATAAAGGATATAAAATATTTGCTAGACGTTGCACCCGTCCGGAGGTATCAGTGTTGAATGGTAATCACGTTTCTTAGCTAACAATCTAGATTTGGCTTATGCAAAAGTCTTAGCATTACGATGTGCTAAGATGTGCATTTCTAACAGTAATCCTTTTTTATTTTTTTGGTGGCTTATGAAAACAATAATCAAATAAAACAACCGATTAGATAGATACCTATCACGGAGGGGGTCTTAATTTTAACTGTACTCCAATTTTTTTTTATCTCTAAAAGCTTTGTTGTCTTCTTGGTCCGTAGCAAGGGTCCTGACATCAACCTCCGAGCAAGCCCACGTATCACATTTTTATTGTCCATTTCTACCATTATTGAAGTCAAGTCTAGGTGGTTCATATCAAATGGTACTATATCTTCGTATTCAATTTGTCAATTAGTGTCTGTTACAATCATTACAACGTTTGGAAATGTTAAAAAAGAAGTTTATGTGAAAAGCTTAACCAAGTAAAATGTGTGGATGTGATGTACAAACGGTATAAATTCATCTTCCCCAACAACATACTGCTGCAAAAATAGCGTACGATAACTTGTTAAAAATAAAATCTGAATTCTCTCAATGATGGTCATTCCCCCCCTCCGCCCTTTTTCTTCTTCTCCATTTGTTGCCATAAGAGAAGAAAGTGGGCATTCATGTCCGTAGAACTAAATAATGGAGGAGAGAAAAAAAAAAGCAAATTAAAGACATAGAATTTGCTTAATTCACATCAGGTATATAAATTCAACAATTTTGCCATGGCTCCATGAATTTGTTCCTTTAGGGATACTACAGGAAATTATGAATGTGACTTGTAAATGTTTCTTCAAGAACTCAATGTCTTTGTTGACTACCAACGAAGCCTAACAATGTGGGATGCCTTTTTATGTGGAGACAACCAAACAAGTGGACGTAATGTTTGATACCTTCTTTTTCTTTTTCTTTTTTCTTTTGGCGACTTCTGTCCAAATTGTCAAATTGTGCTTGCCACACGACAACACTTACAAGTGAACTGTTTTATTTTAAAGCCTTGATATTGAAATGCAAATTATTGAAGACTTTTAGCCAAATTAGTCTTCTTCATTTCTGGGCTTATTGTCGCACTAATCTTAAGCATCAAACAGAAAAAAGCTCCACTCCCTAATGTTGAAACTTTAGTCTTCAATATGCATATACATTGAAGTGAAGCAATTGAGTATCTAAGATTTTAATATTGGGATTTCCTAAGGGCCCTTTATTTCTCATCTTAGCATTATGATTTGATTATCACCGTCTTCATTCCTATCCTCCCTCTTCTTTCCATGCCTCCCATTTTATAAAAATAAACGAAAAAACCTCAAAAATTACAAAGATTATTAAATGTCGTAAAATTTGAGCTATCACCTATCATGTAAATACTCTATTTTGGAAAATGAAAAAGTTGATGAGGTACATAAGTTACATAATTTTGAAATTCCTAGACATAAAAGCAAAATAAGAAAGGAAAATTAAACAATTTGGTCCTTCATATTTTCAAAAAAAAAAAATAAACTTTTTTGGTCATTCGCATTTAAAATCAGTCAGAATAGTCTTCCATATATAAAAAGTGTACCTGATTAGTCAAAAAAATTTATTTTTGCTCAATTTTTCAGCAAATTCGACGGCAAAAATGAAAACACACTTTGTATATAATATAGGTAGAAATATGTAGTAGTATTCAAAGCCAAAAAAATCCTTTATTGCTCAATTGAAACGAAGTATATTTCTATTTTTGCCCTAGAATTTGCCAAAAAATCAAATGAAGATGACTTGTGAGACTAATTGGGCACATTTTTATATTTGATGGATTGTTTTGATTAATTGTGAATGTGGGGGACTAAGGGGGTATTTGATAACACAACTTAATGTTGAAAATTAATGTATTAAGAGCTTTTTGAATTCAGTGCATTTGATAACGAAATTCCTTTATCACTTAATACATTAAGCACTTATTTTATTTGTATACAAAATTTTAAGTGAAAAATTTTCACTTAATTTGCTAAATTTCGATACTCTTTCCCTTCTCCTATCACACACACTTACTCTCACACACTTATCTATGCATATGCATATATATAGTCTTTATCACATGCGCAATCTCTCTCTCTCTCTCTCTCTCTCACACACACGCGCGCATATACACACATACAGTTTTACACAAATACACATATTCTCTGTCCCTCCCTCTCTCTTACGCACATACACACACATACTCTCTCTTCTCGCAGTTTCTCTTGCACACATGTACATACTTTCTTGCACATACACTTTTACACATACACATATACACACGCATACTTTCACATATACACTTCTATCTCATATACACGTGCACATACTTACATACATATTTATATATATACACACTTTCTCTCTCATACGTAAATACATTTATCCTCTATTTCTTACAAACAAACAATATCTTGCCTTCTCATATACATTATTAATAAATTATTTTAAAATTTTAAGATAAAATAATTATATTTATGAGGGATATATTTAAATTCAGTGCATATATTCAGTTAATTATCAAACATATTAAACTTTATCAATTCAGCAACTTAATACTTTTAGCACTTAAATTTTAGACTTCAAACTTCAAATTTCAGTTTTACCAAATACACCTAAGATAGTTTTTTTTTTTAAAATGTAATGGACCAAATTGGCAAATTTCTCAATGAGAAATTTGAAAAGGATAAAACTGAAAAATAATCAAGTTATTCTAGCAGAATAACGACGCAAGTTTAACAAAGTGGATGTTTTAAAACTTTGACGAGGTAAGAGGGCTTAATAGAATTTTTTTTTAAAAAGCCTACATCGTAATTATTCCGACTTTGGATCATCTATTATACAATTTGGTGTTACACTCATATTATACAACTTAATTGAGTGATAAGTGTTCCTCTTATAGCAGACATGGTTAGTGAAAGTACACTTGTCACTCCCTTTATTTCTCATCTTAGCATTATGATTTGATTTTCACCGTCTTCATTCCTATCCTACTTCTTCTTTCTAGCCTCCCATTTTATAAAATAAACGAAAATACCTTTAAAATTATAAAGATTATTAAATGTCGTAAAATTTTGAGCTATCACCTATCATGTAAATACTCTATTTTGGAAAATGAAAAAGTTGATGAGGTACATAAGTTACATAATTTTGAAATTCCTAAACATAAAAGCAAAATAAGAAAGGAAAATTAAACAATTCGGTCCTTCACATTTTCAAAAAAAATTAAAAAAAAAACCTTTTTGGTCATTCGCATTCAAAATCAGTCAGAATAGTCTTTCATATATAAAAATGTACCCGATTAGCCGAAAAATTTTATTTTTGCTCAATTTTCTGACAAATTCAGTGGCAAAAATGAAAACACACTTTGTATATAATGTAGGGAGAAATATGTAGCTGTATTCAAAGCCCAAAAAATCCTTTATTGCTGCTAAAATTTGTTAATGAAGATGCGCAGTAGGATCTATTCTATTTATATTGTTGAAATAATGAAAGAATTGTAACATTTGGTCAATTGAAACGAAGTATGTTTTTATTTTTGCCTTAGGATTTGCCAAAAAATTAAATGAAGATGACTTTTGAGACTAATTGGGCACACTTTTTACATATGATGGACTGTTTTGGTTGATTTTGAATGTGGGGGACTAAGAAAGTTTTTTTTTTTTTTAAATGTAGTGGAACAAATTGGCAAATTTCTCAATGAGAAATTTGAAAATGATAAAACTGCAAAATAATCAAGTTATTCTTGAAGAATAATGACGCAAGTTTAACAAAGTGGATGTTTTAAAACTTTGACAAAGTAAGAGGGCTTAATAGAAACATTTAAAAAAAAAAAAGCCTACATTGTAATTATTCTGACTTTGGATCATCTATTATACAATTTGGCGTTACACTCATATTATACAACTTAATTGAGTGATAAGTGTCTCTCTTCTAGTAGACATGGTTAGTGAAAGTACACTTGTCACTCTCTTAAATAGGTTAGTGGAAGTACACTTGTCACTCATTTGAATAGTATAACATGAGTATAACACCAAACTAGATAACAGAAAACTCCAAGCCAATTATTCCTTTCCCTGGCTTCTCCTCCTCGACGAACGTCTCCTCCCTCTCCGACAACTCATCCCTTGTTCTCCTTTTTAAAAAAAAAATTAATAATAAATTCGGCCTGAAGTGGAAATTTTCCATGGCATGGAAATCTCTTAAAGGTCGGTTATAGATGTTTAATTTCAACAAATAATTTTTAATTTTCAACTTGGAAGCAATGGTGTATGATTTAGGTATCAAAAGCCATTCAGTTATGCTATTATCATAATTCCTGGCCGTTTAGAAAACACTTGAGCTATCAATATACGGCTTCGAGTGCTACCTAGCAGGATAGCTTGTAAGCATTAGTATCTGGGAATTCTCAGACATAGAAGTTTGAACAGGATTACCTACACTGCTGGCATTTGCTGATTTTGTTGAAACATTCTTGTACCAGATCAGAAGAACTTCAGTATTAACTGACCTGAAGCTTGTCACCAACTGTCAGATCCGCGGGGAATTGCAATGTATCTGATTCTGAATGGTTTGAAGCTATTTAGGTGCAGCTTCGTGTTGACGAGATTAGTCAAACCAGCTGCATTTATACTAAGAGAAAGCGGTTTTTGCAGATTGATGGTTCTGATGTAAGAATTTTAGCAGATTGACTTGTTCTGTAGTTTATTATGTTGTGTATAAATTGGGAATATTACTGTTACAAAATTTTGTATGTTATGGCAGCTGTTTACACTTCTGCCAAATGTAGAAGCAGTACACCATTTTGACACCTAAGATTTTTTTATTGGACAAACACTGTTAGAATGTCATTCGGTTCTAGCAAGGTTCTGTCGTGCTGAATCAATCTTCTTCATTAATAAATGTACGACCATGAACATCCCGCAGGGGAATTTTAATAATAAACAAAACCGGATTCATCAGGATCATTTTTGGGACCATATAAAGGTTATGACTGGAATCTCATGCCAAATTTACCTTGTAATTTGTAACTGTACTTGATATGACGATGATGTTGCCTAGTTGTTATTGGTGACACTCGCGGTCTAAACAGTTTCTTCCTTATTGTCATTTCTTTATTGGTAGAACTAGTATTAGTCTCTATCAACACCAAAATTTCCGGTACCACTACTTTGCAGAAAATGACAGGCTGCTCCTTACAGGAATAGAGTTTAAAAGCAATGGTCTCAAGATTTTACCAATCATTCATCTTCTCAAATGTTTCTATTTCCTCGGGGACACTACTGGTAGAATAAATGGGCAACTGTAGACACATGTTTAACCAAATAGGGACCATATTCTGTCGGCTGATACCGCAATGGATTGAAACATTGTACAATTTTAGAAAATTCATGCATCACACTGTCAAGTGCAACAACTTACAGTTTTTTTTTTTTTTTTTTTGTCAAACAGGTCGCTTATATATTATCATTCATAATAACAGATTAGTACAACTTAAACTACAAATTTATTGCATACGGAGCTATATGACTGAAATTTGGACATCTTAAACTACAGTAGCAATGCACCAAATCGGTGGTCAATTACCGCGGGTGGTTTTGGGGGGTAACAAGTTACTACTACTATGAACTCACATCAAGAGTCAGCAATCGTCTACTTCGATGAATTTTCTGATCCACTCTAAAGTCATAGGATCCTCATTGGAGAAATCGAAGAAGTCATCTCCATCAAAGCTCAGTTTTGAGTCTCCAGGAGCATCACAAAAAGAAGAACTCCCTTCTCTCCTCATCCCCTCTTTAACGTCGTTCATCACCTTCCTTTTTTTCTGAATCCTAGAGCACTTTTTGTCTGGAATTCCTTTGCTTTGTTTGTCCTCCTGGTGAATTTTCTTGCTTAAATGAGAATTCCAGTAATTCTTAATCTCATTATCTGTTCGACCCGGCAATCTTCCCGCTATCAAGGACCACCTTGCAATTGATCATCATCAAAATTTAGCAAATTCTTTGTCGAATCGACTCTCTAATTCAGAAATGTATGAAAAATATTCTAACCTGTTCCCGAGGAGTTTATGCAGCCTAAGAATTAAGTCTTCTTCTTGATCAGATATGTTTCCTCGTTTGATATTTGGTCTTAAATAGTTCATCCATCTCAGCCGACAACTCTTACCACACCGTTTGAGCCCTGCACGGTGGATTCAGCACTTAGAAGAAGATTACTATCTGTTATCATGCAAACAAAAAAACGCACAAGTTTGTGTGAACTTTTTCTTATTAGAGATATTCAGATTTCAGATATTTAAATGTGTGTGTTTAGACTCGAGTTTTAGGTCCTTCAAGATAGTAACAAGACCTGCTTTGGCTGCTATAGTCTTCCACCTTTTTGGACCATAGATTTCAATAGCTTCGGCAAGCTTTCGATCTTCTTCATCCGTCCATGCTCCTCTATTGACTTCTTTCTTCGCATTCTGTTTTTTTGAAATGGCGGCTGGTCTTTCTTCCTTCTTTGTTGATTCACGTTCAGCCATTGTAGCTCAGATGTAGGCATACACACGCCGGGAAGGACACTTTGTTTTTCTTTTTTCTTTTTTTATTTTGATGGGGTTGTTGTGGGTGGGGGAGGGGGAGCGTTTAAGTTTATAGCTTCTAGAGCCTTGTTTCTTATTGAAGAGAGAATGCTGTTGAGATGGGTCCCGTCTATATATAATCTACCCTGCTTTGTTGAACTAGAATGTTGGCTGGCACTACCAGATCAAGAAGCACGAATATCTATACATACATTTGAAGCGTTAGGAGTTTTTTTTTTTTTTTTTGGGAGAACTGAAGTGTTATGAGTGTTAGATCATCAAGTTTGGAGCTATCTCAAAGAGGGCAGCACTAAGCTTGATGATTGAAGAATGAGTGTCCTTTAAAGTCTGGATATGCAACATGGTAATAGTAGAAAGGCTGCCAAAGAAGAAAAAGTTCGCAATAATACTACCACACAGGATGCTCTTAAACCACTTTTGATAGGAACAAAAAGAAAAATTTTAAAAAAGAAATTAAAAAAAGTAGGTGAAGAGACAAAAGTTCTCGATATGACCAGCTTGCCCAAATCTCTAAATAAACCGGCCCCTGTAACTTGCTCAGTTCTGCCCTAAAGACATGAAGCCTAACGAACTAATATTGGAGTCGAGCATCTTATAGTACACCTAAATCCTAATTAAGTGAGCTAGCTATGGATCAAAAGTTCATAATTAAGTTGATAGTACGAAAAGGAAGAATCCGGTTTAAAACAAAAAGAATGATAGATCTCATGGTGATACTATAGGCTTGGATTTATTGCTGTCTAAAAATACTTACAAATCTACATACAAAATGCAGTGTTTTAAATTGCATGTTCTAGCGGTTTGATGATTGATACGAGATTGCTACGAGAGACTTGATGAGTCAAGAATAGCAATGCATACATTTATGGAGCTGCCAAAACTTGTACTTTTCAAAATTGCCTAACATGAAAAGATTAAACTCGGGCCTAGTTTTTTGAGTGCATAAAAATCTGTTTTGATTGGCTAAGATCACACTCTTTCTTTATTTTGTGTAAATTTTGGGTTCAGTTTGTGTACGAAAAGTATAAGGTCCTCATCATATATACACAAGCAGCACTAAGATTTTCTGACTGCCTGGTAAGCTTTCACTCACTTGATATTAGATAATGGTTCTACTGTATAAGCATGTCACTGCGTTCATGTTGATTGGGTGGCGTTTGGTTGGAGGTTTCAAAATCGTGAATCAGAATGAAACTCATAGTTGTTGTTTGGTAATTGGGTTTTAAATTTGGGAATTGGAATGAAATTCAAAAATTTTGAGTTTCACTAAATCCAACCAAATTGGTGGGTTTTGATGAAAACCTACCAACGATACCTAAAAAGAATCTCCATGCGGGATTATCCGGGTATCCGAAAATATGTTTGCATCAATTCCAGGCATATGCGGACGTTCGCACTAGCGTCTGCATCATCTGGTTAACTGGATGCTTGTTCGGTTAAGTGAATATGATTCTGATTCCCAGTAAACCAAACAACAATTATAGTAATGATTCTCACTTCGAGTACTAAATCAAACACGTGTTAGAATTGACGGCTTCATTCTAGACCCAATAATTCTTATTCCGATTTTCAAGTGCGAACCAAACATCATCTAATATTCTTGCATGTTGAATTAAGGTCTTTCTTGTAATGATGAGTATGACTTTGTGATTTACAAGACACACACCTCGACTGAGACTTCTACTATATTATTTTACATTGGCAATTATGTACCTAACTCGTTAGCCATCGTGAAGTAATACTAAATCAATTATTAATAGTCATTCAGAAATCATTCATTAGATATATATTTGCAAGACTGACAGTTGTGATAATTTGTTTGGACGATTATTTTCTTCTTTGGTTCAAAGCAGTATAGGAACGAGGGCAAATGTTAAGAGATAGCACATATAATATAATCATTGTTAATATGTTTAGTTAAGCGTTAGGTAGGACTGTATTACGCAAGCAGGCAAGAACAGTGGGAATAAAGCTGACAAAATAGTTTATCATTACGGGTTCAATAAACTAAATGCATCTAAAGTGAGTGTTATTGTTTGGAATAATATGCAGATAATACCCTGATTAGAGTTGGAAATCGGATATATGACCCTCAATAATTACTTTAAGATCAATGTTAGCTTAATTATTTAACTCATGAAATAACCTGAATACATAAAGCTATTTTTAGGATTGTAATTTTTGTGGTGTATTATTCCAAACTTAACTAACAAGTCAAATAAAAATAACTAAAATATAAGTAAACTAAAATTTTGAAATACCTAGATGTTTATTTGTTTATTTACACAATTAAGCATAAGAATTCAGGCTATGGGAGGGTAACTTTTCAGAAGTAGGAAGAGGCCAAGAAAAATTGAAGGGGTGTGGAGGGGCAAAAACTGAAAATATAATGATTTGTAAGACGATTGTTTGGGGTGAAAGAAAGATATTCAAAATTCTTGGTCACTGCTGCACTCCCGCCCACTGTGTTCTGCCCGTGATTGAGAGGACAAAATTCTATGACGCAAGAATCTACATAACGCCAAATCACAATGCTTTCATCCCGATTTCATTACAAAGACCACCATTTTACTTGCTTCCATTTCTTTATTATGTTGGGGACCATGAACAACGAATATCATCTCTACATCAAGAGAATCGAGAAATCGGATTGTGGGTACTCAAGAAAGCACATTCTGTACAAAGGATTGGCACATGGACATATTTATATTATCTATTTGCAACTAACTCATTTTGTGTTTATGCAAACTTTGGGAATCAGAAAAAGACAAGAAATTAAAATATCAAATCGGTTGACATGATTTATCACAGTTTCATGGTTGATTAATACCAGCTGCTACACTAATATTGTTTTGACAAACTCGGAATTTCACAGTTGTGATGTAACTTGCAAATATCTATATTAAAGTAGAGACTTTCATTGTTATGTAACTTTTTTTTTTTTTTTTTTTGAGTTGATTAAGTTTCATTTTTATTATGTTAACTTGAAATTTTCATTCTTCCGTTGGGGCATAAAGCAATTTCGAAAAAATCTTGGAGTCATGGTAACGCCCTCCCCGGCCGCTTCCAATCCAACCTTACATTTCTGCATTGCTCCAAAACTAATACTGGTTGCTGTCCATGAAAATTCTCCTGCATGACGGCAGTTTGGATCCCACGTATCAGCAGGATGACATGTGGAATCTTTTCTGATTATACCTAACTAAAATGGAAACTATAGTAGTCTCTTGTCTCAATTATTCCACTGATTTTTCCAACTAACATTTATACAAATAAAGCATAAGTATACATCAATGTGGGCTCTCTTTGTTTTGAACTAATATTAAACCGCAAAGTTAACACGTACAAGAGTCGGGCCCGAAGACTTTTTCCAAAAAGAAAAAAAAAAGTAATAATGAATAAAAAGCCTATCAGCTTATTTCTGTTTAGAGATAAAGCGCACACAATTAGGAAGTCCTGAATAGAATGCACCTTCAAAGTTCAAACTTTGAATCAACGGAAGTGACTTACAGATATTCCTTTAAACACGCAAAAGAAACATTTTATGACGGGATATTTTTGGAGCCATGCATGCATTATTAGAGACAGTCAATGAATATATAATCACACTTGGCAAGAAATGTATACTTATTTCAAAATTGTAAGATTCTATAAATGCAGTGAACAAAATTTCTTAACTGGCAAAAATAGTCCGAGAAAGAACTTCAAACAAAAGAATACTTCATCATGTCATCAACTATAGAATGACAACGACCTAGCAGAACTGTCGAAGTCAGGGAAAATGACAATGAAAATTTATTGTACTCAGTTCACGCCTTTGCCTGTAAACTTTGTGATATAAAATAAAGTCACATAAGTATTCTTACATCGTTTACTTATATTAGCATGCATCATTATATTTATATAAGAGACTTTGTGATATAAAATAAAGTCACATAAGTATTCTTGCATCATTTATTTATATTAGCATACATCATTATATTTATATGACACTCTTTAGATTACACGATTCACAAATGAAATCATAAATCCAATTTATATAAGAATTTTCCCGAAGTCCACACCAGCCAATCAACTGAACAACAATACTTCAACCCATGCACATAATTTGCTTTACAAGAAAAACGTGTTGACGACTGCCACCCGCTTACCAGAAGAATAATTTTAATAGCACGACTACTTTCCCATCGGGGGCCAATCCCAGTTCTTGACTTGCCCGAGCTTTACTAATCACAACTACTAGTATTAAATAAAATTTTCACGTGAAAGCTGTTCTTTCAGTCGGAAAACCGTAGGGGGTATCCGCCGCTCTTGCTAAATTTCTAGCTACAGCTATTACCGCTATACTAACAGGCATCGAGGCCTCATACGGTTGGTTTTGGACTCGAGGTAAAGTTAAAGGATTCAATTTGTGATTAGTAATATTATCAAGTACTGATCACAAAAACAATTAATAATTGTTTTTGTGATCAGTAGTGGTTCTTTTGTCCACGCCAATGATTATTGATTATCAAATGCAAATTACGTAACTAAATGCCATATCTACATTGCATAAACGAAAGTTTTATTGAGCCCACGTCCATAGGTATAGGGTTCTACTTTTCTTAGTTGTAGTGCGCCTAGACTTTTAGCATGCTATGAAATAGCACGATCTAATCATTCTTTTGCTAGTAGTGTTAGCATTTTCACATGATGCTTTTGTTTGTTGGGGGGGAAAAAGAGCAACAGCCGCTTTTCATTTGTTTATAAGGTGTTTCCTAATTAAGTGCTATTTGATGCCTAGCTATATCAATAAGATAATCATTTGTCCTATCCACTAAATTATGAAAATTTTTCGTTGGGACTGATAATCACAGTACAATTATGGGCAATTTTAGTTAGTCATTTGATATCCTGTCATCATCACAGCAAACTGAGTTTTGTTGGCTTCTAACAATAGTAATTAGTTAAATAATAAGCCTAGGATTCAATAGCATTGAGATTCCAAATAGGATAAATGTCGGCACATATAGCTCATTAGACTTTTGACGTCTCGTGAATTAGATTTTGTGTAGCCTTGATAAGTGGTAAATGGCCAGTTGGTTCCCACTTCAACCAAGAACACAAAGTTGAAGAAAACCAAGTAAATGGGGTTTACTGCATAAAGCTTACAAGGATTGGGATTTGGAAATAGCACGCCAAATGTGTGATATAGAAATGACAAATTTATTTTTCTTTTGGCTGGGAAGTGAGGAACTGACATATTAATTGGTCATCATAATTAATCGTTGGATTTTTATGGTACAAGTTAAAAGGGTTGGACATGATCCAAAACACTTTAAGGAACATCCGACTGTCGACTAATTGTACAATTTGAATCAAAACGAATATCGACGATGACACTCCGTTAAAATGATGTTACCATTTATTCAATGTTTATGTACTGATTCACTTAAGAACTTTAAAACTTATTCGAGATCACTCAGTTGAATACAAGTAGATAAGATGAATATGGCAATAGGAACTTGAACACTAGAAGAAAGCACTTTATGATATATATTAGGGATATTCAAAAAGAAGCGAAAAATCGAAAAATCGAGAAAACCGATTCGCTCCGAATAAACAAAAGAGGGTAACCGAATTGGTTACTGACATTGGGTCGAGTAGCAAGTCGGTTCATAATTTAAGCGGGTCGGGTAGCAGTTCAGATTCTTGTGAACTGGCGAGTAACCAACCCGGTCTATAATGAAGAGTAGTTTTGTCATTTTTGTATGTGGTATTGTTTTACTAATTCATTGTTTATTTTTTGATTTATTTTATTATTACTACTAATTTGTACTTCTATTTTATTCTTGATTAATGAACATTTGAATATTTATTTATTATTTGGATGTTCATTTGACAATTTATTAAGTATTTTTTCTTTTTATGGCTAATTGAAATGTGATAATGAGTTTGAAAAACTAAGCGACTATCTGTTTATTTAGTTTTTTGTTTTTTGATTGCTTTAAAAATTACAGTTTTATGATATAATTAATTTCAAGATCTTGATACTTGTGTTATTAGTGATTTAATGATGGTTTACAATTTTTCTTATTTTATTTTTTATTTTATAAATACTAGTGAATTATGATGGATCGGGTCGAGTACCCGGCCTATCCGAACCGTTTTTGCGGGTAATCGGAAGGCCAGGTACCCCCCACAAGTGGACCGGTTCACGATTAGAAATTTTGCTGAACCGATAGGACCGGTTCAGTTCAAAAATTTTGTTCATGGACTAGGTACCCGGTCCATGAACACCCATAATATGTATCCGTGGACACTTTACTTTCTTTTCATAAATTTGATTATATATTAGAGATCCCTCCATTAATGCATATAAACAAAACCAATCAAATAATGCCATTACACATTTAATAATTATCCATTGATCCTGTCTAGTATTACTAAATAGAATAAATCCTGTAATTTATTATTTATTTTTCAAAAACTTGTATAGATTTATAATTATAATTGGTGTAATAATGTTTCATGTTAAAGTAGAAAACAAAGACGTGTTTGGTCCTAACCCAACAACAACACGAGCTCACATGAACTTAAAAGTTGATTTTGTGAACCGAACTTTTTGAACGGGTCCATTTTATGTTGGCATATTGAAGTCAAAGCGACCCAACTTTTCAGCTAAAACCAGCCCAAAAAGATAAATGAAAATTTTCATTCTGGTGCCCATATTTTTAATGGGTTGCTTGAAATCTAGAAGCTTGCTATTGTGGCAAGCTAAGGCCTAGCCCACAAAAGGAGCGGTGCTTATTTGCAAAGTTGTCCAATAAACCGCAGTTTACATTTAGTTCTTGGGCCGACTCTATTATAATCAATTTCGTTCCGCGGCCTAACCATTTGCCTATGTGTGGAAAATTAGTTTTGCGGGGGTTTTTTTTTTTTTTTTGTTTAATCAGTATCAATTCAATGACTTAAACTTTGTTAATTATTAAGTACATTTTCTTTCTAAATTGTTATCATTTGTGTTTGACTTCTACTTAAGATGATTTAAGGTTAAAAAGACAAAATCATATTGAGAGGTATGCCATCAATGTGTTTTTGAAAATTTGATTTTAAGATTAAAAAAAAATCATAATTAGAGGTAGCCATTGATGTATTTTTTAAAATAAATGTTGGCTTTTTTAAATGTTAAAACAAAACCATGCATAAATATTTCTTAAACAACTTTCCCCAATAAACATATAATTTTTTAGTTTAAAAAAGTTCAGCATATCTTTTAACAAAAAAGGTTTTATGACATTATAAGGATATCAATGTGGAAAAATAAAAATTGTTGAAATTTTATCATTTATGTTTTCTCTAACTTTAAATTTAAAAAAAAAAAAGTCATACTAGCTTTAATAAAAGTGAATTGATTAGAAGAGGGACAATAATTAACGGAAGTGATTCCCAACGATGGATAAAAAGAGAAAAAAGACCCAAAAAAAAAAAAAAAGTTTTGAGTTTGGGATTCAGTGTTACAATGATTCCATCCCCCCGCTGTCTTCGGGAGTCAAAATTGAAGAACGCAACAGAAACACCTAATCATAGATCTCATTCTAACCTAAGACTAAAAGCCACAAGAAAAATCATTGGATTCCTTTGGGGGGAGGGGAAGCCTTACTATTTAAAAGAGCAGGTTTTGACTTTTTTTTTTTTTTTTTTAACCTGGAGATTTTGCTTAAAATTAATAAAAGTTGGAACCACAAAATATATGATGATGCCATGCACAACTTAGATGAGATCTTATATGGGTCGGCTGCATCATCTTGTCTTTGGCATCCAATATTCCAAATCCTCAAGGAGGAACAATGAATATTTGATTGATTGATTATTTTGATCATGCCATCTGGAATCGGCTCTACGTTGTTTACAACCGATATATCTGACTGCAACGGCAAATTTAGAGCCTAATAAAGAAATGGCTTTTTAATCAGTATTGTTCCCTTTTC
Source organism: Mitragyna speciosa (assembly GCA_024721245.1). NCBI lineage: Eukaryota > Viridiplantae > Streptophyta > Magnoliopsida > Gentianales > Rubiaceae > Mitragyna > Mitragyna speciosa. The sequence continues at coordinate 776,773 of CM045566.1, read as the reverse complement.
CTACCATGCCAAGGTCAACAGTGATGGTTGTTGGTTGCTAAACTGAAATACCAGAATGGGCACTACCAGATGCTTCATCCAAAATTACAAATAGTCCTTGGAATGGGACCTTCTATGTCTTCTCTTGAACATACTACTTAATAAATCCACCATATGTCTAAGTTATTACTAAATGTTTTATTGTAACATAACTTCAGAAAATAACAACTCTTCTTTATCATTAGCTACTTTAAAGTTTTATTGAAATATTAGAGTATGAGATTTGAGTTTAATGGAGTTAAAATGTGATACGAACACTATCTAGCTAGAAAAAGAAATACTACTAGGGGAAGATGAAAATGAATCTTGTAATCAATCATCTTATTGCTTCATAGTTTAGCTTATCCCTATTCATTGCACTTGTTGTGGTAGAACATACACACAATTCTTGAAATATTTTACAAAAAATTATTTGATTGCCATGAAGTTTCAGTATACTCCATATTTATGTAGACAGAATTCAAGCATGACAACTAAGTAGCTAAACATTTTACTTACATGCAATATTACAATGAAATGAATTGTACAAATTTTTCATATATATATATATATATATATATATGTTTACTTTATCAAACATTAGTTTTCTATTTACTTTCTAGGACATGACAACGAAGAACATAATTGAAAAATTAAAATTTCAACCCCAAAATACAAAGTAAAGATCAGTAAAATGACAGGCTTCACAGGACTTCAATAATTCGTCCACAGAACCCAGTCAACTCAAATCACCAGAGTCAATCCCAAATCACCAAATTAGACGCAACGTTGAACACTTGAATTCACCTTCAGTTCATTTATCCTGTTTCTTTCCCCCTAATCTCTCAACCCTTTTTAGTTTCCTCTTTCACTCTCTTTCTTAATTAGGTTTCTTCGTTGTCCCCCCATCTCTCTCTCTCTTCTTTTTACATTTCTGAGCAGTGGGGGATCACGCAAAGATATCATCAAACACAACCCATCCTTCAATCTGTAATCTGATTTGTATCCAAATCCAACCCATCTTAACATCATCTTCTTAATTCTTCACAACCAATCTAGCTGTTTTGACTGGGAAAAAAGAACTCAGCAATTTGGGACTAATTGTATTGGATCTTGTGGACACCATTTTTTTGGTTGATTCTTCAAAAATCAAGAAAATTCATCTAGTCCCACGTTGCCTATTTGCAGAACCCTAGTTCTATTTTATATAAAGATCCAATCTTTTGTGAGTTGGGATTGAGAAAGTGAAGCATTGGGGATAAACCCAGATGCGAGGAGGCTTCGGAGGTTGAATTCTTACATGGAATCACCATTGTTGACGTGGGTTGTTATCACCTTTGGAGTGTTGTTTTGTTTCTGTCAGCAAAATGTAGGTGGACAATCGCTTCCCTTGATGCCTAATCATCCGAACAATGCAGATGGGGGTATTGTACGAACCCCACATCCGCAGCCGCCGCCTCCTCCATCTCCACCCCGACCATCTCCGCCACCTCTATCTCCACCCCCACCATCTCGGCCACCTCCGCGATCTTCATCGTATTCGCCTTTGCCGCCTTCTTCCCCACACTTGCCTCACCACCCTCCTCCGCCACCGCGAAAAGGCCCGCCTTTAGCTCCTCCTCCAAAGAATGATGCCTCAGCAAGAAATCACAATAATGATCATGGCCCGACCAGTGCACGCGGGAAATTAAGCCCACCAGCAGCAAAGGAAAAAAGGCTTAATTTTGGGAAGAAAATTGGGCTGCTGTTTGTTGGAATTGCTGCACTCTTGCAGGTCTGTGTGGTAGCGTTTTTGGTGATCAAGAGAAGGCAGCTATTAAGGGCTGAAAGCAGATTTTAAAATGACATTTTTTAGGGATAATTGACCTGCCGTTTTTCGTTGATTTCTTTTTCCTTAATGGAGCATACGATGCAGAGGTAGAGGTTTTACGGGATCACGAATTTTTGGCTGACCTGCTGGAGGATTGACCTTTTTTTAATTGAGCAGAGAAATGATGGATTCACATATGGATTCGGATTGAACGATTTTACTGAGAGTCAGTCTCTGCATCTCATTGTCGTTCTTGTAAATTGGTAATTCTTGATTGGCAATCTTTTTTTATTATTATTATTAATAGCTCCTCACGCCTTTTATATTTTTTTGTCTTGTTTCTTTACACGGTAAATCAGTCAAACTAGAAGGCAATTTTGTTTTATTTTCCTCCTCCGACAATACATTGTGAATATTACTATTTCAGACGTTTTTGTTTTAGTTGATATGATATTTAACACTTTGATGTCTAACTTGTATCAATTGGTTTAATAGTTGAGGATATGCTATAGAAGCATCTCATTTTGCTTCTCTTGATTTAGAAGTGTAACAGTAGATATGCTATTTGCCACACGTTGTTGGCAACATTTTGAACTTTTGCGTACTCAATCTCACTAGGGAGGGTGAAATAAATACATACGAGCATCAATGCTAGTGTGACATGCTAAAAAGAGTTGTTTCTGCGATGTGTCTGGTTCACAAGAGTTCATGAACTAGCGTGCTGAAAGTTTATAATATTTATGGGTGGCCAATCAAAGGGCTAATCTTAAAAGCTCTAGAGGGACTAATAAAAATTCATTGAGTATTAAGATTAACTATGTGGAACGTGCTAAAGAAAGAATATACTTTTGAATGATTTTTTGCCTCCCATTATCTCCTCACCTCCTAGGCCTCCAGACACCAATGAAGCAAGGAACAGCTCTGGCAACACACATTAGGTGTGTACACTAGTAGGAAGGGTTCAACTACATTTTAATGTTTTGCATTTCTCCTAATCAGTCAAGCATTACTAGCAGGATGTCCATTGATGTACATCTTTCCCTTATTGATGCACAGGATATGGTTCTCTGCATCTGTATTTTCGGGTCTTTTTCAGTTATTAAGAAAAGAAGCATTTTTATTCGCTTATAAAAGTAAGGGAGTCCTTTCCTTCACTTGACCTGCGTTACCCATGTAAAGGGTGGATGAGATGATGATTTTTTGGTGCATTCTATCTTGTTTAATGGATTTTATCATGCATCATTTCACAAGCATCTTAAGGGTTCTGCCATTCTTTTTCTTCCATAGATTCACAAGCATCTTAGCTTTTTGTCCTTTTATTAATTACATGAGATGAAAATATTCATAAAAATTTTACTTCTATAGCCTTTTATATGATACGAAACTATAAATCCTGTTTTATACTGGCAGTAATTTAAAGTTTGCTTTGAATATAATCTACTTTGATATTTTCATTAGATAAAATTCAGCTTCAGGTTCGAAGATAACTTTAACCAGACTTGTAACGTCATTGTTGATTTGTGCTCATGATATCAGGTCTATTGTTTTAGGTACATCAACTCATGGTCTCTGTTTTTGTATTGTAGGTGATAGAAGCAACAATGTTTCTAGATGAATTCATGCCTCTGGTTGTCAATATAAGGAACTGACATGAATTTGTGTGGATGGAGATAAAAAACTGCTTTCAGTTAGTCTTGATTTTAAGAATTAGTAAGAGAAGTGTATTTATATTGGAGGTGCGATTTGTGGTTCAGATTATTGTAACATGCATACCTTGAAAATAATCTAGATATTGTTTAGTTACATGAAAAATAATAATGAAGCTATATGGTATATTTAATCACTGGTCTGTGGTTACGATAATGTGGATTAAACACGAGCACATCTAGTTCAAGGACATAAAGCTTAATATTTGGAATGAAGACGTGGCTTGTTTATAGGGAAGAAAAGGACATTCAGGTGATTTTAGGATTTAAAATTAAGAAAAGAATGTCTATCATGAAAGTTTGGCGAAATAATTGCAAAAGTGGAAGTCAACCCACCGGTGGTCTGCAACAGAAAATACTATTGCGATTCAGCAACTCAACAAGTTAGTTGTCAGAGGTTGCGAGATTATTGCAACACAAAGATTTACTTGTCTATGGGTCATCTAATTGCTGCCATCTAAAACGGGACGAGGAATTTTCCGGCACAAGAACTTGTGCTGGTGACATATATGCGAGCTGAGGAATTGTGAAGCCTTTGAGATATGTTGAGTGTACATATGTGCGGTATGGAATTTGCTGGAGTTCCTGAACAATGTGATCTTACCACTGCCAATAGAAAAGTAACAATAACGAGATCCCTTTGGTTGCGCGACCTGGTGGCACACTGACTATGATCAAACTTGCGCACCGTAAAGAGTGTTCTGGAGTCCAAACCTCAGTTTTCATATGTTTGCATGCCCTTGTCGAAATAGCATTTGGAATGCTCAAACGCTAGAATCACACACTGCCAAAGAACACTTTGTCTTTGAGAGCCTAACAGAATTTCAGTTCCTCTTAAGGTATAATCATCGACAATTGGAATCAACAACCATTAGCTCTTTTCAGTTTTGAGTCTAATAACTATTCTGGACGAGTTGACTTGGGATTCTAGAACTTTTCTCTCTCCGCTTGTGTTTTGATAATCTTTCCAATTGAAAATTCAGTCAATAATTATTGTTGCTAGGAGTTAACCCTTAATGCATCCCCGTTGATCCTTTGCTTGTCCTTCCTTAATTGAAAAAGCGATATACATGTATACCCGCAAAGCCTGCTGCATTTTCAAATAAATGCTCTTGTTATACCTGCCATTGCTTTTGTAAGCTTCAGCAGCCCCCAACTAAGGCCTTATGACAGATTTCGCGTTGTTTGCTACATGACTTGCCTTCTAAACTGGTTGAGAAGATGACATTACTTGATGCTGCTCAAGTCAAGAGGCTCAAACTCAAAGCCGTTCTTGCTGGCCCGGGCTAAGTCAGCCAACCAAAAAAAAAAAAAATTCCTTTAATTTCACATCCAGTTAATTCTGTTTCCTAGCTCGTTAATTTCTTCCCAACAAAGGTTTTTTTTTTTTTTTTTTATCAAAGCCTTCTCAACAAAGTTATTTTCATACATTATTGTTTCGTTCAGTATTAACCTAAGGAGTTTTATGCATTCAGTTTTCAAGACAGGATTGACAAGTACAAAAATCTCCCTGATTCGCCTCCCATCGAGTCTTGCATTGTAGCATCTATCCTCACAAAGTCAACCATCCTAATTTGCTCAAGCTTTAAGCTGAAGGCAGCATTCTGGGGCCAAAATAATTGTCTAACAATTGGTTGATGGATTGTTGTAAACAGATAACTGAGCCAGAATCCGTGACATAACATTCCAAGTTTGTTTATTGTTTTGCGTGCTAGCAGATGTCTGTGCGTCAACACTAGGAGTTTACGTGGTAAGCGTAGGGAAGCAGCCAACTACGTTATGCTTAACTTTTCCTATTTTAAAAGTGAGTTTGAGCCTTACTTGCATCAGTTAGTTGATTTAAAAAAATTCAAAGGAAACTATAATGCCTTTTTGGTCCAATAGAGGTTTAGTCTTCATTAGTTCTCTCAGGTCTCGTTAGACCATCTCTTAAAGTAGATTAGGAATAAATTAATATGTTGAAACTTAACAAAAAAATAAAATAAAATAAAAGTGGATTGACATATCTCCACATAGTTGTTTTTCTTTGATATTTTACCTCACAGGTGCAGGGGCCTGTTGCATAGTAGTAGACCCCATTTTAGTTTGATGAAGTGGCATTCTCGTTTCAACCAAAGCTCGTGTTTATCTCAAGAGTCAACTCTTCATTCAATATTCCATCGCGCACACAAGCAGAATATGGAAAAAAAAAAAATTTCAATTCTAGAATTTCTTCACAGACCCAACAAAGGTTCAAGCTCTATGTAGCAGCAGTTTTACCAATTCAGCTTGATAGGGTCAACCTAGAAAACAAATTAATTACCGACTTATTACCAATTCAGATTTGTAGAGGGAAAATTGATTAAGCTCCTAGTGCTTGATAACCTATAAGCTTTAGGCGTTTGGAATGTGGTGAAAAGAGACGATGGCAAATTTCATGAGCCCACAAACTTAACTTCTTCAAACTCTGTAGTCTAAACATGATTGGTGTAAATGTGAACGTATATCATGTCAATTAGTATGATTTTGTCTTTTAACAATGTAAATTTTGACTTGTTACTTTACACCAACAGTGTGCATTAGTCACTCACTTACGTGTCCAGAATTCATTTGGAACAACCTATTTACTCCTCAAAAACTAATGTTATGGATGTTGACTACCATGGAATTGAATGGTAAATTATATTCAAGGCATTTGCACGTCATTTGCAAGTCAGGTTGTTGTTAGTGTATTTAGTATTTACAAGAGAACCAGATCTGAACCTGGCTCAAATAAAATCTTTTATTGGATAGAAATAATTACCACTATCGGCTTAATTTTTAATTGAGAAAGGATAATGATGAATCCCATTAAACTATACAACAAGCAGCTAATAAACACTCGACACCTTGAGCATGACAATGGAGTTGTTTACAGGTCAACCGGGTCCTGGAAAACAAAAAACCCCGTAATCCAATCATGCAATAGTTCGGAAATCTAAAAACATAAACCTCCTATTCTGCTAAAAATGACAAATGAGTTAGCCGTCTCATGAAAATTCAAAACTCAATCCCATCGCCATCTTCAACAATTATGATATTCTTTTGTGTCTCCAACGGCCAGAGTTTGTTTGTCTGAAGGCAGGCTTTAATTAAACAAAGTATTATGACATAAAACAAGAGAATAAGTCGGTAATCAAATGAATCAGAAGTTCTTTTCTTGCAGACTCCTATGTCTATAGAAAACCTCATATAAAACATCATAACTTCCAAAACAACAGCACACCAAGAGCTTAATAAATGTGCGCCCCCACGTCTTTTCCGAACCCGAAGACCACTGTCCCATTCATTATTTTAACACTCAAATTAACTCTTTCGAAGTCTATACTAATCAATCTCTCAAACCTTCCTACTTGTATGCATTGTCAACTCCTCATTTTGATCAAATGATCAAATACCATCAAGCATTCTCCCCACCTTCCTCCTCTCCATCCCAGCCAATCCTTGTTTCTTCTAGAATGACAAATGAAGAACCAGACCACAATCCAATGTCTGATCACAACATTTTGGAATGGATGGAGGGTTCGTTGCCTTTTCTCCCATCGATCTTTGATGAGCCTTATGGCTCCAGTGACTTCAACAACGATCCGTGGTGGCCACATCAAGTTCAAGCTCTGGACCAGGAACAGATCAACAACAGCACGACTTCTTTCAACAGCAACTCCACCGTTACCACCGCAACAAGCACTACTCTCACTGAGCCCATGCTTTTGGATCATACACAGCCACCAGAATATTCCAAGAAACGAAAAGCACCTGATGATCTGACTCCTAAGACTTTCCAAATCTCCAGGAAAAATAAGAACCGTCACATTAATGGGGGTGATGACCGGGATACGGCTGTTGAACAAGGCATGCATGCAGGAAGAAAGTCTTCCGGAAAAAAAAAGGGAACAGCCAAGTCAGCAGGCAATAACAATAATAACGGCAATAACAAAGATGGAAGGTGGGCTGAACAGCTGCTCAACCCTTGTGCAGCTGCCATAACAGCGTCGAATCCAAGCCGCATTCAACACCTCTTATACGTTATTAATGAACTCGCCTCCTTCACGGGGGATGCCAACCATCGGTTAGCTGCTCATGGCCTCAAAGCACTGACACATCACCTATCTTCCCCTGGCTCCTGCGCTTCAGCCGGGGCTTCTAGTACTACTTTTGCTTCTACAAATCCAAAGTTCTTCACCGAATCTCTGATCAATTTCAGTGACATAAATCCCTGGTTTCGCATTCCCAACAACATAGCCAACTCCTCCGTGCTTCAAATTCTCATGGAACAGAATCAACCGACAAATCTTCACATCCTTGACATTGGAGTCTCCCATGGCATTCAATGGCCAACACTCCTTGAAGAATTGACCCGTCGATCAGGTGGGCCACCTCCTTTGGTTCGTATTACATTCCTAAATCAAACCAATGATGACGAAAAATCAAGAAGTACACCGTTTGCAGTAAGTCCGCAGGGATATGATTGCTCCTCACGACTCCTAAGTTTTTCTAAGAAAATAAACATCAATCTTCAGATCAACAGACTCGACAACTTCCCGTTGCAGAATCTCAATTCCCAGGTTATAAAGTCTTCTCCCGATGAGACCTTGATCATTTGCACCCAGTTTCGACTCCACAATCTCAACCACAACAATCCAGATGACCGAACGCACTTCTTGAAAGCATTAAAGATTTTGGAACCGAAAGGAGTAGTTCTTTGTGAGAATAACATAGATTGTTGCTGTCACAACTGCGTAGACTTTGCAACAGGGTTCTCAAGGCGAGTGGAGTACCTGTGGAGATTCCTGGACTCGACAAGTGCTGCATATAAAGGACGAGAAAGTGATGAAAGAAGGATGATGGAAGGAGAAGCAGCAAAGGCCTTGACAAACGTAGGGGAGATGAATGAAAGGAAAGAGAAATGGATCGACAGAATGGTCAGTGTCGGCTTCAGAAAGGAGTTGTTTGGAGAGGATGCTATTGATGGAGCTCGGGCATTGCTGAGGAAGTACGATAGCAGCTGGGAGATTAGAGTGGAAGATAGAGATGGCTGTGTGGGCTTGTGGTGGAAAGGGCAGCCTGTCTCCTTCTGCTCGTTATGGAAGATAGATCCAGAAAGCAAATGAGTGTGAAACGTATCCATCTAGAAGATTATCATTTCTCATTTCATCGCAAATCCCATATGAGTTCGACTAAGCTATGGGGAAAGTTAGTCAAGGTTCTCAGCATCTTGTCTTTGTCAACAGCTTAAGTGACATCCTTCCCTCTTTAACAAGCTACCATGTATATCAATCTGAATCTCAAGACTCTACTTAATTTTCAGGAGCAAATCAAATATATGCAGGCTTTTCTTAGACCAAGTCGTACATGTAATACATTTTGGTATCCTGTGTATAAAATTGCCAAGTTATGCAAGCTCATCATCCTCAACACCTATATTGTTATCATGCCCAGGACACCTTTCACCGAGACACGCAAAACATTCGAGTATACGGCAACAAAATCATGCAAATTGTTCCTTTTTTTCTTTATATCTTTTGGCGGAGGAAATAGCTTTATTTATTCCCTGTTGAACAAGAAACCACTTTACAAATAATTTAAGTTTGACAGAAATCCTGCCTCCCACCTCATCATTCAGTTACAGGCACAAACAAAAAAAAAAAGGAACAGCCTTTTTCATGTAAGCTTAATCTTAATTATTACTACTAACTAGGGAAGACGCGATACATGCCAAACATTCGTCAATAATAATCTACAACAATAACACTTCGGTATTCCCTATTTTTACCCCCTATACGTTTTAGACTTCAAACAAGCTAGATAGTAAAACTTATATATACACAGGAATTTCATGTCTTTCAGAAACCAAATCTTCTCTAAGACATGAGTAAAAGCAATCTATCAACATACAGCATGCAATATCACTTGCTTTCACTAAAAATGATCCAGTACCACCATACAATTAAGTTAAATTATCGTGGAAGCCCGGATCACTTGGCATTAAGTATCAATCGATCACGAGTCATAAATCCTCACCGAATTCCGGACTGTCTGCCTACAAAGGGGGCACTTCAGTGATAAATCACGTTCAACTGATAAGGCACAGCTTTGGCAACAGACGACGTGTCCGCATGGGATAAACGCAGACCGCCGCCGTCGCATCAGACATATCACACACAATTCTCCATCTGGAACATCCCCATTCTCCTCATCTGCTGGATTTTGATAATTAAATTCATTGTTAGGAGGGGAGCTTTGTTGCTGACCTTGCCTTCGCTGTCTCCAGTCTTTCCATCTGTTCCAGTTCCTGAACAGTGCATAACACAATTAATTGAAGTATTATAAGTCTTTGGAAGAATAACAAATCCGAAGCCGCTTCTGTTCGCAAAATACCTATAGGAGAGACAACAAATATAAGTTCAGAAAAGGATTAATTGCCCAATATATTCATTCATCATCAGTTAAATGCAAAAATCCCAATTTCAGGTCTCCCAGGTTCAAGTACCTTACTATAGCATAACCAAGGACGCCAACTGCCAGTGAACCAAGAACTATCCCACTCCAGAATAAGATTTTGGTCTTGAAGTCAAGATCTACCACCATTTGATCCTTATTCCTGTCAGACCTGCAAAAATAATGCACCACCTGAAACACCAGATATGGTACAACTCACCCTTGAACCCCAACAAAACGACATTAATATAAACTCCAAAGTTGCTACTTATTCAACAAACCAATTGTATTGCGCAAGATGAAATAATTTCAATTCATTAATTTTGGAAGTTTCCTACAACTTTAAATAGTGCTGGCTGCTATACTTTTCCACGGTGACACAAAGAAATACAGAAATTGCAAAAATGAATTTCTTTTCCCTTTCTATGTTTCCCACTTCGGCCTTTGCTCCAAATATTAGTGGGCTAGAAAGTGATTCTCTTGAGGATGCAGAAGTGATTCTCTTGGGGATGCAGTAAAGATTCACTCAAACTCTGGCTGTCAACATCGACAAAAAGCAGAAGAAAACACCCAATATATGTAGAAAGTGCCTAAAGTTTATGCAACAAGCATTGATTGGCAGGATGTTGCTAATGAATCCATGGAATATAGACTGTAACAAATGTGCCCATATGTTAGCTAAAGGAAAACAGAATTTCAGTTTTGGGTGAGGAACTGCAATAAAAGTATCAAGATTTTGTAGTTGGAGAGGCTAAAGCTAATCCAGGAGTGCAAACAGCCAAATTGCTATCTGTCCTTATAGCTTATATGGAGAAAATCAAAATAAACAAGAGAGCAAAACCCAGCACGTTCCTTTTTCTCTTCCTATTCTGGGTAATTCCCTTTCATTCTTTGCAAAATTACGTCAGTGATAAGAATTCTAACACCCTTAAGCAACAACTAAGGAGACTTCTAATCTCGAATCCTTGGATGGAGAAACTTGAAGGGCATGCTACGAACCCACCTAGTTCATTACATTATATCATCACTAATGTATCCTGAACACAAAGATGAGATGCCAAACTCTATATTTTCAACTAGATTGACTGGGTTAAGAAAATCAACTATTAGAGGGAACTCTGGATCTGGAATTACAAGTGAAATAATTTCACAATTATTTCATAAGAAACAAAAAGGTAATCTGTTTATCTATCATTGTGCTATGGAGAAGTGCTCAAAATAGCTTATTACAAGAAAAAGGGAAGGTCCTTGCATGATTTCATCACAGGAGTCCCATCTTTCAAACTGCAAACGCCAACTGCAGTTATTTCCTTTCCAAGAGAAAGAAGTTTCTCTTCATCAAGCAGTCCGACCTTTGAGACAAAGAATTTCCAATAAATAATGTAATATATGAAATAGAAAATGGTTTTTCCCCCCTTTGTAAACAATCAAAAGCACCTTCATATTTTTTTTTTTAATTTTCCACTTATTGGATATTCATGACCAAACAGTGCTTGAAGAAAAGTATAAGGAGAAGCATTAATGGGCTGCAAGCGGTGATAAACTGTTGTAAGAGGTAATGGATGTCTTGACCCTTCCAGGTTCATGATGACATAATCAGATTGAGGCCACCTTCCAGCTTCAACAAGAACAAATGGCACCTGTTCAGAAAATGTGATGCAAACATCTTAAAGGGCCAACATTGAAACTTATCACTATTTAACAAGTAATAAAGCAAGAAGCTTCAACTGGAGTTCAATTAAATGCAAATAAATTTCAAACAATCAGACCACAAACTCCATACCAACTTTCAGAACACAAACTCTATAACACGTATATTGACTAAAAATGATACTCCCAAAAGCTACGGGAAAAAGTAATAAAGATGATAGTAATCATATCAGTCAAAAATTACCCATCGAACAGTCGAGCACTCTTGCTGTTTCCAAGATCTGACAAATAAAGAGCGTAAATCAGAAGTCCATCCAAAAAATCCCCTCCACTCGTTATATATACACTGCAGAGAACAAAAATTCAAGTTATAGACGATGCTCAGCAAAGCCACCTTAAATAATCAAATTATGCTTCTCCACTCAAGAATAGAAGGGATCGCTATCAGTCATAGTTTTTTATGGATACCAGAAACAAAATAGTAATTGAATGAGTACATTCACACATTATGGATACCAGAAACAGCAAATCCTCATTAACATTTTGTATCGTAATTGAATGAGTACATTCACACATGGATACCAGAAACTAAATAGTAAGATATTATTACTCGATGCCTACAAGTGAGCTCAGTAATTAACAGCAATATATAAATATCAAGCAATAATTACACAGTTCAATTGAAAATTTAGCAGGAGCATAGTTGATAAAAGCACGTATTCTAACAATTGGACCTATTTTACCGTCTGAGTTCGCTGCAAGATAACGCCTTTATCGCGGGACTCCTGAGAGACGAGGACACCGGAGCTGAAGCTCTTCCAACTGCTGCCATCAACAGCCGATTTTGCTTCCACGGAGCCGCGGACAATCACGAGCTTTTCACCGTCGGATTGCTCGTTCCCATTGTTATCGTTATCAGAGGGTACAGAGAGGACGGACCGGAGATCGGAGACGCGAATTGTTGGTGCCTGCTAGACCTAGAACCGCGCCATCCGCCGCTAAAGCTAGCTGCGACAGCACCGCCGCTGCTGCCTGGTCGTGTACTGACATGGCCGCAGAACTCCAGCTGGGTCTTCTCAGCCTAGTTTCTTTTTTTATATATATAATTTTTCTAAACAATTTCGTTTGTGTTCATCAGAATTATATCATTTCTTTTTGGTGGTTTATTTAATTAATAAACAGGGATTATTTCGGGCAAATTAGGCAGATTAAAGATTTTGTTGAGGTAATGTTGCTAACATGGAATTGTTTGATTGGCAAGGGGCTCAATAGACAAGTCATATAACCGCCATAGACAAAATGCCACAAAGTTTTGTTATGTTTTGAACCCGGTTCAAATACTCAGCATAACCTTTTATTTTTTATTTTTTTATAATTCCATAAATGAAGAATTTTTTCATGCGAGGTCAGCTTTGAATGGTCTTACAATTTGTCATTCTACACGCCACAAAATATTTGTTCACCAAAATGCTCCATAATAAAGATTACAAACAAAGAGGCTTTTTGCACAGAAAAATATATATGTTCTCTGTTACAAAGCTCAGTCCACCTGTCAACCGACAGTTGCCAGGATTATTCGATCGTAAAAGATTGTCAATAATTGTTATTAACATTAAAAGTTAGTATACTTGTTCTGCTTGGAAGGATCCAAAATGAATCCTTTTATGGAATCATTGAGGAGATGAGCAGATTCTATGTTTGCTGCATGTCCTGTGTCCTTGAGAATTTTCAACTTCGCTTTTGGACCCAGCTTCCTGCACGCACCCACTCGGTATTTAACATGTATTCTTTTTTTTTTTTTTTTGAAGATGTATTTAACATGTATTCATTCAATCCAGTGGGTCATGCTTCTCTCTCTTCTGAGAGTTTTTCTCTCTTCCTTTGAGAGCTTCGTTTCCTCCTTGTGAGTGTGGTGACCCCTCTTTGTGGGACATAAAATTAGCTAAAAAATTTTCTCGTTTGGGTTATAAACTTGTCTTAGAGTGTGGGGTAGTGAGTGTGAGTGGCCTTTCATCTTTATCATGGTGGATATGTGCTGTTATAAAGTCATGTTGCCTCTCTAAATATGTTGGGTCGGTCTTGTGGGGGTCTCTTTCCTTCTTGTCGTGTTTTGCTTAATCTTTTACTGATTTCTATTTTCTTCCATATCTCTGGTGTTTCTTGTTGCAGGTTGCTTTTCCCTTAGTCTCTGGCTTAATCAGTTTCGCAATCTCAGTGGCAGGGGGAATCACTCTAAATCCTCTTGAATTAGATATGGCAGACGATCTAGCTGAGGTGTTGGGAAGATTTGAGCTCAATAGCAAAGAATTACAGAATCTGGAAGTGACTACGGAGGAAATTGTAGAAGGGACTAAATCTTGTGAGCTTAGTTTGATAGGGAAAATCCTGGGGGAAAAAATATGCAATTTCAACGGGGTGAGGAGTTTTATTATGTCGGCATGGGGCTGCCCAAAAAAGTTATCGGTAGCAGAAATAGGCACAAATCTTTTCCAATTTGGGTTTGAATTGAGAGACGATCTTGAAAGAATCTTACATGGAGGATCATGGATCTTTGATGGGCAGCTAATGATACTGAAGAATTGGAAAGAAGGTATTGAAGATGACTTGGAGGCTTTCAAATCCGCAACCCTATGGATCCAAGTGTGGAACCTTCCTCTTCAGTATTACTCAAAAGAAATTGGTTTCAAGGTAGGCAAGGTTTTTGATAAAGTTAGAGAAGTGATAATCCCACAAACTGGGAGTAAAGAAGGACGACACTTGAAGCTACTAGTTGAAATGAATGTAACCCAACCCCTTCTTCGGGGCGTTACTCTAAAAATCAATGGCATAGCTAGATGGCTTCAATTCAAGTATGAAAGGGGTCCGGATTTTTGCTACAATTGTGGGATCATTGGCCATAATGAAAATCATGTTTCAATAGATCAAAGGTGTATGGTTCTAAGGGTCAGCAATATGGTAACTGGATGAAAGCTCAAATGATGAAAGGGGGGTTAATGATGGGGAAGTCAAAGGTTAATCATGATTATTACAAGTTTATAAGGGGAAATAAGACAGACAGTGGAATTAAAGAGGGAGGTGGAGTGTCTGAAGCTAAGATTAGAGGGGGCATAGAGGGATGGATTAAGGAGAACTATAATCAAGAAGAGAAAGGGGGTTTAGGTAAATGAGTAGTCTTGGGGGGAAAAGAAGCAAAAGGTTCAAATTTGAATAAGGAGAAGTTGGGAAATGACAGTGGGCAGGACTCTGAATCAGTGGAGCAGTTAAGATTTGACAATAGATTGGACCTTAACCAAGAAGAAAAGGCTTCTAGGAATGAACTAAGTTTGAGTTCTTTTAAAGCCGTGGGTCAAGACTTTAGTTGCAACAGTGATACCAATCACACTGGTAGGCCCAGTAGCAATTTGGAAAGGAAAGAGTCAAAGTTAAGACACGAGCTGGAAAATAAGGACAAAATAGAGTCTTTGAAGGGTGCAAAAAAAAAAAACAGTAATATAAGTCTGGAAGGAGATAAAAGTAGTATGGTTCTGAGAAGGTTCAAAAGACAAAAATGCAAGGAAAGAGTTTCACTAGAAGAGATGAATCTGAATGACATCCAGTTTTCTTCGATGGGTAAGAGGAAAATGGATAGTGCTGGCTTGGATAGTGGAGAAGAGAAGTCAAATGAATTGCAGGCTAAGAGACAGGAGACTTTCAGAGGGAAGAACAATGAGGACATTATGCAGGTTGAGGGGACTTTCCTTCATAAGTCCCCAGAGGATAAATGAAGATGGTGGTGTGGAACTGTCAAGGTGTGGGGAGCCCCTTGACAGTTCCCCAATTGAAGGAGGTGGTTAAGAGCCACTCCCCCAATTTGGTTATCTTATTAGAAACTAAAAATAAAAGGAAATATCTGGATTTGGTTAGGAAGAGGACAAATTTTGAGGAACTTTTTGTAGTTGATCCTATTGGGAGAGCTGGAAGGATGGCAGTTATGTGGAATAGAGAAGGCTTGGTGCATGATGTGGTGGCTACAGCTTTCACAGTGGAAATTTTAGTGGAAAATAAGGTAGATAAGGTAAAATGGTGGTGTGTGGGCATTTATGCAAGTACTGATGGCAGAATTAGGAAAGAACAGTGGAATGTTATTAAAAGGAGGAGTGTTTTGTGGGGAAAACATTGGGTTTTGATAGGGGGTTTTAATGATATTGTAAGCAATGAAGAGAAGTAGGGAGGGAGACTTAGACAAGAATGGTCTTTTGTTGATTTCAGAAGGATGATTCAAGAAAACCAACTTCTGGACATTGGTTTTCTGGGATTACCTTGGACGTGGGAAAACAATTGGGGTCCGAATGGCTTGATCAAAGAAAGGTTAGATAGAGTTCTTGGCACAATGGAATGGGTAAGTATGTTCAATAAGGCAGTGTATCAACATGTGCATAATCAAGCATCATATCATTGTATGCTCCTGGTGGACACTGAACCACAAGTTTTGAACAATAAAAGAAGATTCATTTTTGACAAGAAGTGGGTAAACAGGGAGGGGATTAGTGAGGTGGTAAAGAAAGCTTAGAAGTGGGTAAACAGGGAGGGGATTAGTGAGGTGGTAAAGAAAGCTTGGGAGGAACCTGTAGAGGGCTCTAGGATGTTTAAGGTGGTGAAGAAGATAAGGATGTGTAAAGGAGCCTTGATCAAGTGGAGTAAAAGATGTAATCTTAACTCAGCAAAAAGGATTGAGGAGCTAAAGCACGAAATTGAGCAACACAAAGCTGGCTTCGTGAATGATAGGAGTTTAACAGTGCACCAACTCAAGTCTGATCTAAGCAGGGCATATAAAGAAGAGGAACTATTTTGGGCTAAAAAATCTAAAATCCAATGGCTGCAGCATGGAGATAAAAATACAGCCTACTTTCATAATGCAGTTAATTACAAAAGAAAGAGAAACCAGATGGAAAAGCTTGCAAAGGCTGGATAGAAGTTGGTGCTTGAATTATGAGGAAGTGGGAACTGAATTGGAGTCTTTCTACACGCAGCTTTTTTCGTCTAGTAGGCCGTCTAATTTTAACGAGATTTTGAGAGGCATTCCCCACTCTGTGACTGATCAGATGAATAGGAACCTGATTAAGCCTTTTGGAGACAGAGAGATCAAAGCAGCCTTTTGCAACATGGATTCTAGTAAAGCCCCTGGCCCCGATGGGATCACTTCTCTCTTTTTTAAGAAATTTTGGCACATCGTGGGTAAAGATATTATTTCTGCTGTTAACAGTTTTTTCCATTCGGATTTTTTGCTTAAATCTGTAAATGAAACTCTGTTATCCCTTATTCCTAAAACTAGCTCCCCAACTAATCTCACTCAATATAGGCCTATTAGTTTGTGTAATGTTTTGTATAAAGGCATAGTTAGACTGTTAGTTGATAGACTCAAACCAATTCTCCATGGCTGTGTTAATGAGAAACAATCTGCTTTTGTTCCGGGGAGACAAATCCTTGACAATGTCATCATTGCCCATGAATTTCTTCACTCTTTTAGAAATAGGAGAAAAGGTAAAAGAGGCTACATGACTTTGAAACTTGACATGTCTAAGGCTTATGATAGAGTTGAATGGGATTATCTTAAATCTATTATGGAAAAAATGGACTTTTGTAGGAAGTGGGTTAATTGGATTATGCAATGTGTTACAACTGTCTCTTTTGCTTTTAATCTTAATGGTAGTAAAGTAGGTTTTGTGAGACCTCAAAGAGGATTACGACAAGGTGACCCCTTGTCACCTTATCTATTTTTGTTGTGCACTGAGGGGTTTAGCAGCCTTCTCCATCAAGCAGTAGAGGGGGGTAAAATCTCTAATGTTAGGATTAGTAGGAATGGTCCAGCTCTATCACACTTGTTTTTTACTGACGACTCGTTAATCTTTTGTCATGCTAGTGTACAGGAAACAAAAGAAATAAATAGCATTTTGACCAAGTATGAAAGGGCGTCTGGACAACAAATCAACTTGGAAAAGTCTTCCATTTTGTTTAGTAAGAATGTTCCTGATGAGTTAGCTAAGGATGTCTGCTCAGAATTGGACTCCATTCAACAAGTAACTCAAGGAAAATATTTGGGATTACCCATGGTTGTGTCCAGATAAAAAAACCAAGTATTTGGTTTTGTTAGAGATAAAGTGCTGCAAAGGCTTCAAGGGTGGAAGGGGAAAATGCTTAGTCTTGCGGGAAAGGAAACTCTCCTCAAATCAGTAATCATGGCCTTACCCAACTATGTGATGTCGTGTTTTCATCTCTCCAAAAATCTAGGGAAAAGACATCAGTAAAGCCATGGCTAGCTATTGGTGGGGTGACTCGCATGAGGGAAAGAAGATGCATTGGGTAAAGTGGAGCACTTTAACCGATATTAAAGCTGAAGGTGGTCTTAATTTTAAAGATGTGAGCTGTTTCAACACGGCTTTGCTTGCAAAACAAATTTGGAGGTTGATTACAAATCCGAATTTGTTAGTAAGCAAAATTTTGAAGGCCAAATACTATAATAAAGGCAGTCTTTTTGAAGCAGATTGTAGGAACAACTCTTCTTACATTTGGCAAAGCATTTTATCAGCTAGGGATATGCTGTGGAATGGAGTGCTGATGAAGGTAGGAGATGGTAGAACAATAAAAGTGTGGGAAGATCATGGATTCCTTTTTGGGAAAATGGCAAAGTCAGAGGACCAAAGCCACCTGACTGTCCAATTGTTTTGGTTAGTCAACTGATTCAAAATCAGTGCTGGAAGAAAGAAGCTGTTGAAAAAATATTTTCTAAAGAAGATGCAGGAAGAATACTTAGAATTCCTCTTAGTTTGATCCCTCAAAAAGATAGGTTAATCTGAAAGTTTACAAAAAATGGTACCTACTCTGTGAGCTCTGGGTACGAATTGGCAAAAAAGATGTTGCTGGACAAACAAGAACCAAGGGAGAGAGGGGAATCCAGTATGGAGGGCCAGAAAAGAAAAGTGTGGAAAGGTGTTTGGGGCTTAAATGTGAAGCAAAAAATCAAACACTTTTTGTGGAAATGTCTCAGTCACGTACTTCCAGTCAAAGGGAATGTGCATTACAGAACTGGTAAAGGGGATCCATTATGTCCATGCTGTGGAGAAGAAATAGAAACCATTGAACACACTTTATTTCACTGCTGCAAAGCTAGAGAAGTTTGGCAAATGGCCCCGTTACAGTGGGATGGGCTCAACACAGTCAGCACAAGCTTTTGGAATTGGTGGAGTTTATTATTGGAAGCAAAGAAGAGGCCTCAAGGGGAGATGCATATTGAGTTGACAGTGTATATCTTGTGGCAGATCTGGAAAAATAGGAACAACTGGTGCTTCAATTATGAGTGCATAGGTGGTTATGAAGTGGTGCAGAAAGCTGTAAACGAATGGAATGAATATGAAATAGCTAACAGGAAAGAGGAACAACGTAACGAAGTAGATGCAGGATTAGGAGAGCAGGAAAGTGTTAATGAAGCAATTCCAGAGGAAGCAATTAAACTGACGTGTGGGATAAGCATTAGCCCAACTAAAGGCAAGATGGCCTACAGTATTGTGGCAATGAACTGCAAAGACAAACTACAACTGGTATGGGCTGGAAACGAAACCAGAGAAGCTGACAAACTGATGGAGGAGGCAAATGTAATCAAATTCAGCTTAATGTTAGCCAGAGACAAAGGTTGGAGAAGAATACAAATATGCATTTCAAACAAGGGGCTACTAAGTATGCTATTAAGGCAGGATGTAAATAATTTTCGCTGTGGTACCACCATTGAAAACATTCTTCTTCTTGGCTCTTTGTTCGATCATTGTTCTTTTATTGTCTCTAATCATCAGGATCAAAAAGCAGCTAGTAAAATTGCAAGTTATGCATTAGATCTTAAACATGTTGTTAGATGGGAGGATAGCTTTCCCTTGTGGATCTTGGAAGCCACACAAGATGTGTCTGGGCAGTAGCCCTTTTGTTTATGCCTGTAAATTTCAGACAGTTAATGGAAATATACACTTATGCTTTCTGGATAAAAAAAAAAATGTATTCATTCAAGTCAGAAAAGCATTGAAGGGAGAGAACCAAAAGAAAGGATAATGAACTTACGCTTGCAACTGTTGGCCGAATACCAAGGGGAAGACCTTGTCCTTGTCACCCCAAATAAGTAATGTTTCCTTCATTGAATATCTATCAGTTGAGTACTAAATAAATAAATAGTGCCCAAAATTGACAACATAGCTAAGCAGGCAAAGTAAATAAACGGCCTGAACTGAAAATACAGAGGGGCTCACTCACCTGAGGAATAATTGGAAGATCTTCATCTGCTTTCTTTGCCAATAAGTGCTCCACTAATTCTTTTTTCTCCTTCCTGTTAATCCTTGATGTCTTCTCATCTCAGGGGAAAGGAAGCATCACAAAATTATTCAATTAAATCTAGTAGGATTCTTTTAAAGCATTACTCATTATACTTGCACATTTGGGACAAATCAAATGATACGCATAAACAAAGTTTCAGATCCTTAGTTTAGAAAGTAAAACTAGTGAGAGACAAATTTAACGTTGGAAAAAAAAAGAACAAAGTGACTCACATGGATTAGGCCTTGAACGAACACATCTGGGACCCTCTTCAAAGGATCATACTTATGTATGGATAGATTCAATAACAGCCGAAGATCCTCTGGTTTTTCGGGTAAGAGCAAATCCACTATATCCTTCCCCAGCTTCTTCAGGTACTCAACCTTCTGTTCCTCCGTCCATACTATCCCACTACTCACAATCACCATCTTCTCCACCACCTCAGGATACATCGCAGCCATCGAATACGCCACGAATCCACCATAGCTGATCGAGTACACCGAGTACTGCGTCACACCCAATCTTCTCAACCCTTCCGCCACGCATTTCGCTTGAAACACCTCGGTCCGGTCAGGCCTGTTGGAATAGGATTTCCCAAAGAAGACTAAATCCGGCGCGTACAAATTAAAGGATTGGGCCAGTGCTCTCACTTGATACAAAAATTGCATCTTGGCATCCCCGCCATAACCGTGGATTATCACGAGATTGGGCTTGTTGTTCTTCCGGTGCTTGGGGGCCCAGAAGTGCATGGTGGTTTGGTCGTCGAGGTCCACCATGCATGATGACAGCTTGCAGCAGGAGCTGAAATAGACGGCCAAGATTGCATCCACGAGCATGCCGAAGGGTGAGAGCCATTGGATTTTGAGGAGTGGGTTGAGGATGCAGTGAAATATTCCGGTGATGGTGGAGAGGAAATGGTGTTGTATTAGGCCTGGAGTTTCCATTAGGGGCAGAGCAACTGCAGTCCAGAAG